>CM066035.1:776434901-777634901 GCA_033557465.1 Ichthyophis bannanicus
CAGTGGCCATCATACTATCAGGCCTGCCCGCATCCCTTCTGCTAGTTGCACTGCGAGACACCTTTAGCAATCGTCACAAAGCCACCTCCTACAACACACGGTACTTGCTTGACAATAAATTAACATGCACGAGATATAATGTGCCTCAGGTGCCATGCTCTGCACTTGACAGCAGCCCCCCCCCCCCCCCCTTGCTGCTGCATGGCGGCAATGTGTTACCCACATAAGAGTGCCTGGACAGAGTAAGATGCTGCAGGCTGAGGGGATTACAACCCACCTCATCTGTCCCTCAGAAAATATCCATCTGTCCAAACATGAGTCCGACACAACCACTCCAAAAACATATTTGGGTCAAAGCTTTTAATGTCAAAAAACCAGGCAATAAAGTAATGATTAAAGCTCACATCCTAATGCCTGATCTGGGAATACCAGCGACACCATTGTGGACACAAACAATTCCTGTAAATCACCAGGAGCATAAGCTAACAAGTACCACATGCACATGAACACAGACATAATCAAGTCACTAACTAAACAACCTGACAGAGAAAATGCACATATAACACCATCAACGAGGTCAACCTGCACTGTTGCACTTGTGGGTAGACAGTGTTTGCTTTGCTCACCATATAGCATGATAGATGGAATGCTCACGTGAAGAAGTAATCACGGTCACCCGACACTGGCCCACTTCCAAGCAGACATAAGGCTACGCTGGCGTGCCGACTTGGCCACGAAATCTGTAGCATGTGATCGCGCTACCCCCTAGACAACTGCCACCAGGCGCCGCACATTAATCACCTGGACGACCCTGTGATATGGGAAACATGCCAAGTGTGTACCAGACATGCAGACATGTGCATGTGCACAGCCCGTAAACAACACACAAGAAGCCGCATATGAATAAGGGAATTAATGGAGAAACCATCTTACCGGGAAACCACAACAGACAGCCATAGGGTCCCCATGTTGTGTCCTCATAAAAACCATAGTCAGTCATATGCACAAGCACCAAGCCCAATTGCAACATGATACATTGATGACACACATGCATGTAAACACCCTTGGGTCATTCAAAACATCATTCACAAGATGGGCGGTTGTGTGTGAAAGCATTGGTTTGAGTTTAAATCTGGATCATGTACAGGTGGAAAAATATGTGGACGTAGTCAATAGGAGCACTCCATCGTTGTCCACATGCCAACTACTTGGCCTGTATGCATGTGTTGTAATAAACACATGAGTATATAGTTGGTGCCATGTAACACACATGGCCCAATCTCAACAAAAACACAACTGTGCCCTAAAATGTAACACCTACAGTGTCCATGTCAGTTGCTGATGCAACAGGTGGGGCGGATCATTGTAAAAAGGTCCAATTTGTATCTATAAATCCAACAGGTCCAGGTTAAAATTGTGTTTTTGTTGCAGCTCTGGGACATGCATAGTCCAAGTGTCAGTGTTCACAATATGCCACAGTCCTTCAAAGTGCATGTGTGTCCCCTACAATAAGCAGCACTACCTGCCAAACCCATTGCAGCAGCATGCCTCCGACACCTCTGTCATAGGGAAATCAGTGGTCAAAGATTAATACTGTCCTTCCACAGTCATGTGTCCCGCACTCTCAGAGGTCATAACCATCCAATGGCAAAATTGTAATCCGGCATCGAAATAACTTGCATAGTGTTCTGATCCTCAACAGGTGGTTGGTTTTGCCAACAGATGCAGTGTAAGAGATGTTTTCCCTTATGTCCTCTGGCGCGGTGTCAGGAGAGGGAGAAGTATGGTACTGGTTATACACCTTGGCAAATAACACAAATGTGCTAACTTTTATAACCTTTGGAAAATGCCCTGAAAAAAGGGATGCAAAGCAAACATGACATGATATCAATACGAAACCTAACCTTGTGGCCAACATCATTAAGTCTGGAACACAGACATGGTGTCCACATGGATATGTGTCCATGTCCGCCTGCGCATCTGTCACACAGGTATGTCCCAGCTACACACCATATGCACTGTTCATGTGAAGTACTGAAGAGGAAATATTCCACCATGCACCATATTAGAAAAATATGAATCATGCCATCAGTTCAAGACAGATTGTAATGACACAAAATTTAAAAAAGCTTAAACCATGACCTTGTGGTGGTGGGCATCCGGTGTATCTCATCAATCGATGCCCCTGAGCCACTAAACAAACAATATCAGGTAAAACCATGAACGGAGACAATGTTTCATCAACAAAGTTGGAGAATCCCCATGTCAAGCCACTGTTGATGACTGTCCATATTGAAGTGCATCTCTGGGAACAAATACAAAAACACAACAGTGACTTAAGCACAAGCACAAAGACCCATGTCCGGGCTCTCAATGCCCACACCACCATGTTAATAATGTTGACACGGTAAACACCTACCTATGTAAGAGGTAGCATAGTCACGAACTGAGCCCCCCAGGTGGCACACACGACCCCTCACGCTGACCTGGGAAACAACATGGTGTAAAATGTAACCTATGTTTGAGCATGCATGCATCCTATCCCACACAGGCAAGCCGAAAAAAAAAACCACCCCCCACCCCACCCCCAAACCTCACCACACAACAGTATGCAAACGGTCCAAAGTGCCATATTGATAACACCTGGCCTGTATGTGCACAGTGGTATATCGGTAGATATAACGGCCCAGTGGAACATGCAATGAGACCCTGTTTGTTTGGCTGATTTCGTACAACTATGTGCTGGGGGACAGAGAAAGTGTAGGGCAACAACAGAAAATACCAACCTATACACAACAGCAGGGTCCTGGTGTGTACATGTCACATTCAGAGTATGGCAGGAGTGACATTGCTGAACCCAAACACATGGGGATGTATGGAGTTACAACAGCAATAGATGGTTTTACGGAGGCTGAAAACTTAACAAATAGGAAACAAAAGACATCTGCCCAATAGTCCACAGCATCAATGGAAAGACATATGATTTTCCAATGAGTGCAGGCAACACAAAAACACAATGTCTGATGTAAGATCCACCTAACCCCCAAAAGATCAATGGCCTATTTGGTGATGTGTACAGTCACATGCCAATGCACCACAACGCCAAGCAGCACTCCAAACAAAGTATGTCCTGTGCAGTGTTGGGAGACACCAAGATAAGCAAACATATGGTCCATGTTCTAGAGTCCGGCAATGAAATTCCACCCAATGCACCGTCCATCGTCCCCAGCTTGTCCCACAGCCACCAACAACACATAATTGACTGACCTGCTCCCTATCACACAATGTACAGATCTCATACACGTCAGAGGCAGCACAGAGGAGGTTTGCAGGCGATCCGCATAGTGTGTGTAGTCCCCCTCCTCTGTTCCCCTCCCTATACATCTCTGTTCCCGTGTCAACACAAATAGCAAGTAGAAGGTGTCCTGCTCCCACCATGGTTTCACCATCATACCCAATCGCAATATTAACCCTGGTTTCACCATTATTGGCAAAAATGCCCCCTCTAACCTGTTTAGTTTTCTCCAAAAGTTGTCATGTTAAACCCACTGACAATTGCCCCGGAAACACATTTGGAAATATTCAGTCCCCACCTCCTGTACTCCCACTTATCCAGAAATGCATATCCTGCTTTTGTACAATCTCATAGCTTCAGTAATATTGACAGCTATTGTGATCTGGATGGATATGCACAAATAGCTTGCACCAAATTTCCACTCCATGTTGAGAAAGAAACACACCCCCAATGTCTAGCTTGTGACAAAACCCTTATGGCTGCATGCCATCCCACTGTGTGGTCAGTGAGAATGTCAAAGCATTTGCATACCCTAACATGTGGCCCCTCTGAGAAATAGCTGATCACCATCAGTCTGTGTTTGTATGCCGAAGTAATCCTCGCTTTGCTTTTGTCCTGCAATCTATTTGTTCATATGATCCTGTGTTTCTCCTTTGACCACACACATAAACAGCCTGTACCACATGCATGATGGCCATAAATGTTTGTGAGAGCATCCAGCGAGATATGCCATCTAATCCCTGAAATACCTGGTATACCACAAGACATCACCCCATTCAGTGCACCACTTGGCTTCTGTAACCCACCCCTTGCTGATGTGGCTGGTTCATTCTCAGGATGTGTGTAGATATCCATCACTGCAGTGAAGGTATACTCTCGAAGGTAGAATATGGTTTGCAGTGCAACCCCCCTTGCCCGAGGACAATTAATCACAGGTCCCTCCCGAGTTCTATACCGAACAATATCCCATGTCATGGCTACTGATGTTCCCCTATACATGAGTTGAGCACACCTTAGGGTTAGACCATTAACAAACCGCACACGAATTGCGCTACTTATACCATCCATGACAATACTAGTACTCAACACTTACTTTTGTTAAATCAATGTGACTTTATTGTGTGACATGGTTTGCCAACACACCGTGAATGAAGGAAGACACACAAACATAAGGCATCATCACAGGAGCTTAACACCAAACAAAGCAGCACAAATGTGTCTAATATTACCACACCCCAATGGACACCTGTCCACAAACAGGGACTGACCGCCCAATGTGAACATCTCACCATATGGCTTGTCTGTGTGCTCCACACATTTCATGTTAAAAAGCACTTTGTGTGCGGACAACATCTGCTGCTATCAGAAGCAGACACTAACTGGGAATGTCACCCTCCCAACATCCGAGAGAGGTATCAACAAACCCCCACATCATCTGCCAACAGACTGCTGTTGTGCCTGCACACATTCTTTGTGGCACACTCATGACTGTATTTGACGTTTGCATTGAGAGTCAACTTTTAATGCAGTGTGACATCCACATTCAATCTATACAGAAACAAAAACCTCATTAACCATTACACACATAGTATACAACATTAGTGTGTTAAGATAAGTTATACGTACATGAGAACAGCTCTGCAATCATCCTCCGCCTGACTGCTGAGCACTCCCGTGTGTCACCACTGGCACTTACAGGGGGGCACGGTGGATCCTCCTCAAGATCCTCATTCATCTCTGCAGGGATATTGTGGCTGAGAGCAATGTTGTGCAGGATGCAACAGGCTATGATTATCTCTGCACGTGTGTGGCTTATATTGTAAGGCCCCGCCTGTCCTATCCAGACACCTGAAGCGACCTCTTCAGCACGCCAAAGATGCGCTCTATGCCGAGCGGCTGGAGGCATGGGCCTCATTGTACCTCAGCTCTGCACGTGTCCGGGCGGACGCACAGGAGTCGGCAGCCAGGGCCGACAACCATATCCTGCATCACCTGCAGAAAGAAATGTGCCATGTAAATGCAGTAGTCCATGTTAAACATTAGTGACAGCTGTTTAGACATGTCAAACAAACCAAAACAATTTCTGACACAAATAAACAGCACAACAACTATTCAGCTCTTACGGATATACATATGATGACCGCAAATGAACACATAGCCTATACCGTCCGTAAACACATTGCAAATATTACAGCAGTTCCATCTATACCTGTAGATATTGTGTGTGTGTTTGTGACATGCGGATGGTAATGCAGTTTACTGTCCACATCTGCAATCACAACCAACCCCGCCACTGGTGTGATGACAACAGCAATCCACTTGCTCACATAATCAAAGGGTATGTCTCGGAAGTAACCAAGGGAAAAACACCGCTGCCATTTGCGTGAGGCACACACCACACCATGTAGGCCATGGAGGTATGTAAAAATGAAAACCATATCAGCTATAGACATCCTGTTGTTGAAGGTCAACATATCACGATTTGGTAGACTGTCAACATATGCTGTATAGTGTTGGCCGCTAATTCAGGTAATAGGCATCCTCTGCAATGTCCCCATCCTATACACATCCCTTTGAATGTGCGGTTTGTCAAACATGCACACTGTACCCCTCATTATTTTGCCCACAAAACAGATACATAGGCACATTAGCGTCCTGTGCAGCTGGTTCCAATATCTCTCTGTATGCACCCACTTAGTCCCCCTGCCGTACCGTAACCTCTCCAAAATGTGAGGATAAATCAGGATGGGCAGACAAGATGACAGTAACTTCCGCTCAGCTACAGTGACAAAAGGGACTCTACCCTCTATATAGTGTTGCAACTCTGCTGTGACATAGCCAAAGATGTATGCCCAGAGATATGCACATGTTGTTTTCCCTGCTGGAAAACTCAACATCATCCATCAGATATTAATATACACCTCCTCATGTTAGCTATTGCCTCCTGGGTGACAACTCCATTACAGAGTGCGTGACTGAACCTAACACCACATGACATGGCGTTAGTTGTAAGGATTGTCTATACATCTCAATTTCAAATGATAATTAAAATATTATACGACAATTAACCATCATCCAGGTGTATGTGAAGGCAAAAAAAAAAACCACCCTCCCCCCCCCCTCCCAATGTCTGCATTTGCTCCCAAAACGCACTATGAGGGAATCATCAATAGCCTAGCCTTATGCAACAGTGGTGTCTTCACATGTACACCAGGTGCATGTTAGGATCAGTATACTGATTTAGATCCTCATGGATCTAGGGTTTAAGGTATGTACCCTTACTAGAGCGTATGAACACCTGTAATAATTTAAAAGAACAGCATCCTCTGAAGAACATTTATCATATGTGAACTGCATGTGTTCCAAAAAACCAAACATCATCTGTGAGTAGATATAGAGACATGTATAGAGACATACATGGATAAGTAATCCTGACATACTCCCTCAGCAAAATACCGTTGCCATAACGGCCGTCCTCAATTGCGATCAATAGTGCCGAGTGATGCAGGATATAGGAGTCATGGGTGGACCTGCAAACCTAGGGACCACATTCAGACTATGCAGATTTGCATCACATACAACCTGAACATTCAGGGAATGGTAGTGGTTGCGGTACGCTACCTCCCTCGTCCTCTAGGCGGGACCAGGGCAACATGTGTGCACTCAATAGCTCCCATCACGTGTGGTATCCCAGCTAATGCCCTCAAAGGCCTGGTTCAGGGTCGGCACCATTGTTGCGCTAGTGTGGGGTATGGCTATGTAATTCCCCACCCGGCCTGACCATGGCAACGCAGTACTTGGTGGAGACATCGTGAGAAGGTTGGTGCGGCTCATGCCACCCACTGCGGCCACAGATGACTGGAAACAGCCGGAGGCAAAGAAATGTAAGGCAGCAAGGAGCTTGACTAAACCTGGTATGCGCATGGGACCGATCAGTCAGGGGGCTCGAGGTCAGGTCTTAGATCCTCATAGAGCCCCCTAATAGCCCTTGTGCTCAGTCGGTAAAGGGAGATGAACCTGGTCCCTCTCTCATGTCCTGGAGCTGGGGCCGGGGCCTGTAGAGGCGTGGCTGCCGAGCCTGCACCTCGGCACAGCCTCCTGCGCCGTGGACGAACAGCACAGGCTTGGACAGCCTCCACAGCTGCAGGTCTGATTTGCTGCGGGACTACACCCATGCCCTGTGCCACAGCCCCATGGACACCATCTCCCCTGTCCGGCAACCCCAGCATCTGCCCACCTACACAGGACACATGCAGAAACATATATATGCGCCATAAACTCCTCCCGGCAAACTACACAAAAAACAAACTCTGACACACACACAAAACTACCTAAGCACTGTAACAACCGTACACACCACACAAGACCATACACACACAAGACAATACAATACCCAGTACAAACCAGCACCAACACAATCTACACATACACCTGTTTGGACTCCCTTCCTTTCTCTCAGCAAGCACACTCCTACTCTTCTCTGCCTACAACCCTCAACCGTGGACATGCTTTTCTCCTTCACGTATAGTTTTTGTTTTTTCGTGGCTGGCCGGGCAATGCGCATGCGCATTTGCTCGCAGGCGACGCTCTTGCGTCGCGCGCATGTCGGCATGTGCGTGGTGACACGCACATGTGCATCGCCTCGCGCATGCGCAAAAACGCATACAGACGCCCATGCGGCACTCGCCGTAATAACGCATGCGTGATCCTACACATGCGTACTAACGTGTCTCTCTGCGCATGTGCGTGTAGCCGCGTACACACACCCATTCGAATGCCGGCACGAGCGCCATGCCTGCACAATTGCGCATGTGCAAAGAAAAAGCGTGGAAAAACACTATAAATAAGCCTGCACACGTGGCACAAGTTGAGGGTTGCTAGAGGAGGTTAGACTTACAGACAGAGAGTAGAGAGAGAGAGCTAGAGACAGAGGCTGGGTTTGAAGTAGTTCACAGGAAGGAGTGAGAGAGAGACAGTTAGAGAGAGCAATAGGGAGAGAGGCTGTGGTGGAGTAATTGTGAGGAAGGAGGGAGATAGAGAGTTAGAGAGAGTTTGAGGGAGAGAGGCTGTGGTAGGCACAGGAGAGAGGGAGAGGAAACAACATAGGAGCAGTGTAGTATCTTATTATTTTTTTCTTGTGTTTTGTTTACTTTAAAGGTCACCTGTGTTATAGTGTTTGTGTAGTGTGTCCTGTATTGTAGTGTCCTTGTTTTTTGTATTGTGGTCTCTGTTCTGCTGTGTGTAGGTGAGTGAGGGTGTGGTGAGAGGTGCCTGTGCTCAAGAGGGAGATGGAGAGGGACAGCGACAGAGAGGGTCAGGGTGAGGTGGTGGAGGATGTGGGGCAGCCAGTTGTTGCTCAGACACCCAGTGCACAGACTGCAACAGCCTAGGCAGGAACAGCCAGGGCCATCTGCTGTGCCACAGCCTTTACATTTACACCCAAACGGGCAAAAGAAAAAGGATCCCTGTGCCTGCAACACAGAGGAAGAGAGCTATAAAATTCAATGACAGCGACAACCACATTCTCCTGACAAATGTCATAGAGAACTATTTTGTATTATTAGGGCGATTGAGCAGACGCCCACCTGTGTCAACCAGTATAGCAGTGTGGGAGGATGTGCGTGCTGCACTGTCTGAGGCAGGGGGCCCCACACGTGATGTTGAAAGCCTCAAAAAGAGGTTTTCTGATATCAAAAGAGGTGTGCGTCAGCACATGGTTGCGGAGAGACAACATGCTATGGGCACAGGTGGCGGGGGCCCCTTTATACCCACACTCTCGCCCCTGGAACAAGAACTCGCAACACGATTGGGAGACATCTACCTTCGTGGACTGCCTGAGGCCCTTGATACTGCACATCCACATGCAGGTAGGTACAGTAACTGTTACTTTGAGGGTCTTGTATAATATCACCATTCCTTACAGAGCACTCATCTGCACAGACACTCCCATATGTGTAACCCAATCCCCATCATGTTGCTATCCTGGTGGAACATGAGTGTGATATATCCATACACAACCTGTTATGTTGACATGTCTGTGGTCACCATCCAAACTTAGTTCCTCAAACCATCCCCCAAAACATCTGCCACTATGAAGCACATACACACACGAGTCACTAACCAGAAACCACACCTGTGATTGCCATGCACTGTATGACTGTGATGGTCATTTCCAAGGTCATGTGTTTATTAACCCTATCAGAACAGTGCTGCATGTGCATCTCAGTGGGCCAAAGGTGCTGGCTAGTTGCCATCCGCTGCACAATGGGTCACTGCAAAACACATGTAGCAATGAGAAGATAATCAGACATACAAATATGTGCCATACTCACAATCCACCACACACATGCAGTGAATGGCAAAATCAGGTGTAAGGGTGGTGGCAGCAACACGCATGTGTGGACATATGTGGCACAGATGTGGAAAGGGATGCGATGGGTAAACATGTGCAATGTGACCATGAACAGGAACATGGCCAACATGCCATCTGTGCATGGGCACAGCACACACATGTGGGCCAGAATGAGCTACATGGTGGGGTCAGACACGTATGGGAGGTGTTGTGGGTCCGGTATGCAGCACACATGCACGGACCCACCCCATCATGTCTGTGGTTTCTGAAGCACACACGCATACATATGTTGATTGCTAAAACATATGTGTGCTCTCTCTCATTGTTCCCAATGCAGGTGACTACAGTGTAATGGGGGCTGAGGTGGAGGAGGCGGTGGTGGAGGAGGTGGAGGAGGAGGTGGACATCACAGCCCCAATGTGTCTGGTGGAGGCCGAGGCTGCTGTCTCAGGGGGCAGCACAAGTGCTGGTGATGAGTCCCTGGAGCCACCCGTACACAGCAGAACACCACTGGGGGCGGCAGCAGCAATGGAGGCCAGCCAACAATCCATGCCATCAGTAGCCACACATACACCTCTCCCAGAGATGATGATGGCGGAGTTGAGGGCCTATGGTGCATCATCACATCGAGATGCTGAAGGTGGGTGACAAAAGACTGTCACAACCACAACACAGAAACCAGTAGTCTGTACTTGGTGTTTGTGTGGTGGATGTTGCAACATTACCTCCACACATGTTACATGTTTGGTTTCAATTATATGGAATGTGTGAGAACAAAAGGTTGTGGGGTCCAATAAATGATGTTATTGTGTCACACAACAGAATAGCTCAAGGTCAGGTTGAGACCCACAGATGCAGACCTAAGAGGAATGTTTTTTAAGGTCCAGCACTTTATGACTTCATAAACAGATACAGACATTTGCCAAGCAACATCCTGCCTCATTGCAGACACACAGATGTCTTGTTAACAACAGGATGACAACTATGCACAGAATGACAGAATGCAGCAGCTAGAATAATAATGAAAGTACACTCACATCAACACATAACACCAATACTAGCATCCCTTCACTGGCTGCCAATACAAAGCAGAATAGTATACAAAACATTAATAACCTCATTTAAAATTCTAAATGACATGGCCCCAGTCACACTAAGCAACTTAATAAGTAAAGAACATTCAAAATCTACTCAAAGAAAAAGTCAATTAAATAAACTAAAAACTCCTAAAGACTTCATAAAAGCAAATAAACTAACAAACAATAGAGCTTTTTCACATGCAGCGCCAACAATTTGGAATTCTCTCTCCCAGATGAGCTAAGAATGTTAACCGAAATCATTGAATTTTCGTAAAAAACTGAAAACGTATCTTTTCACTAAACATTATAATAATACAGATCATCCCTCAATAGATTTAGATAAAGGCTAACCTCTTTTCGTCTGAGATATCCCATGACCTATGAAAATTTCTTATAGCTGTAACGGTACTTTGCACCACGCTTAAGCCCTAAACAATGTATATCTGTATATAATGTATATCGTTTTGCACTGTTCTGTGCTAGTTAACATTTACATTTGTTTTCAAATTTTATTGTTTATTTTATTGTTTTTATTGTTTTTGGTTATATGATGTTATATGTAAAACTAACTCTGCTTTGTTGATTGTTGTTTATTGTGAACCGCAACTGATCTATGGAAGATGCGGTATATAAGTGATTGTTAAATAAAATAAATAAATAAAATAACCCATAGTCTCCAAAAACAATGAGCATATATCAAGCAATGTAGCCCTCCTCTGTGATGTGACGTCACAAAATCTCCATTCCACCATGTCTGCATCTGCAGGTAGGAGAAAACATAGCATATGTATAGAGATGAGCAAATGTGTAGGGTGACACATAGACAAGGATTTCCATAGGTGACTCAAGCGTACATAAATAAATTGTTTCTTTTTCTGGAAAGCACATACTGTACTTGTACCTGTACATAAATAAGAATCATAGACTGCAATGCAGACAGACAGGCCCAGCAACATGTCCCCTTCCTGTAAGTAAACCAATGCAACACCACATAGCAGAGGTTGTGAGCATGTGCGTCACAGTCGGCTTGAGGGGCTATGTGATGGTCCCCATTATCATAAGTGGCTTTCCTGCAGTTGGTGTTGTAGTTAACCATACAGTGATGAGAATGAAACATGTATATTAATGAGCATATGGATAAAGAGGGACTATAACCTTTACCAATCACTGTACTGAGGATCCAGCACAACATCTGCCCATGTAGAGACCATATCATACACCCCGTATCCTGACACCATTACGTGGATTTGCAGATCACCATACCCAACCAAACAAACTGCAACACTGACAATCTCCCTCAAAGACGTTACAGAAGATATTGGGGAATGGGAACAATTGTCAAGGTCAAATAGGAATAAGGTTAACAAAATAACTCAACTCACGTACAAAAGCTGAACATACATCATCATCATCATACATGCAAACACAATTCACATACAGTAAGCCAATTATTAAACCAAGAGCCACAAACGGCTAACATGGAATGTAAATGAACACTGTAGAGGTACATTTGTGAATGAAATATGAAGTAGCAATATACTAATCTATGACAAATCAGTACAGTGATCCATACAGTGTCCCTTGCACAAAAACAAGGAAACCACATAGTAATTCACATTATGTAACGGAGAAATATGCAATGTAAAATGTCTTACTTAAAAAAACCATTCCCATGTTTAGTGCATGTTTCCCCAGTTTCATTTGCTACAGCCACATTCTGCAGGCTTCATGATGGTTTGTGGCCACTCCTCATCGTCTGATGTCTCATTGGTCAAACCGCTCTATTCTACTTTCTTCTCCATTCTCACATATCACATCTGCTTGATCATACCCATTGTTTCCCTGTAGTATGCCCCTCAGTTCACTCACTGTTACTCACGTTCATATCATGGCATCCTCAAACAACACCTACCCTCACAAAAGCAAGTATATGGCACGTGTAGCACCCCTCCCACCCAAACGTTATATACCTCTCTGCATTAAAGTGTCCCACCACCATCACATTCTGTTCATTCACCAACATGAGCTCCCTATCCGTTCCTGCCTCAGCCAGCATACAATTCGGTCTAGTCCTTGCACCAGGCAATTGCAATAACTAGCTCAGCCATCCATTTGCATTTGAAACATAGTCACCCGCCCATTTCAAAGCTAAAACCCCATCAGCACATACAGAGTCATGTGCTACAAAAAACACCAGCCCATGTCAAACCTATGTCACCAGCACACATCCCAAACCAAGACTCAGGCCCCCCATGAGGCTACATCCAGTGCAATCACCTCAAGGAGAGTATTGTAACCCAGGCAGCCACAACAGTCCATTCCATTCATACCATCCCCCAACAGCTCATGTGCAGTCCCATCACAAATACTCGCAGACCCATACATCAGACATGGGTCTGCATCCCACAGCTCATTACAGGTCAAAAACACCCATAGTCCATTACGGGTCCCACACCCCCACAAAAGCCAACTTACGCCCTAATACCTTACTCAAAACACATATGCTGTCGTAACCCACCACAAACCACAGCCCCAAGCACGTCACATCCTGACCCTCAGCCCACATTGGTTATGTGGTGTTTCCAAAAATGTAATGTGTTTTCCGTTGTTGCTGTAGCAGTAGCAGAATGGAGTGTCCCGGGGGGGGGGGGGGGACCCTAAGGACGCTGAGACCTAATGCAAGGCCATACACTACTGAAAGGGAACATGGTCTGCCTTGCGTTTCATTGAGGGCAACGGGCCTATTGATACGCTATCCATCACACCCTTGTGTCCAAAAGAGCATAGGCATCATTTCCCATGAGCCCCTGTGCCCTGTACAGAGACGGAGGGTAGACACAATCACTCTACAAATCCCTTAGGTTTTTGCAGAGGGAATATGAGAACAGAGGGGGAACTGCAGGACAATACATTCTGCCATTGCTGGTGAGTCTGCGGCATTAGGCAGGTATTGATTACATTTTTGTGAGGTTGTCACAAATACATGTTCCTTGCATGGTGACCCCGGGAACGGCGGCCTCTGTGAAAATACATACGTGCCCAAAGGATTGCTTGGCCCTGTCTGCAACTCACACTCATAATCACATAGGTAGGCTAAATACATATGTTACCATTTATAACACTTGCCAGACCCCAGCTACCACCACTCATGCCGACTGAAATCCAAAAAATGCCCCGTCAACTCTGGCCATCACTGTCCTTCACCACGTCGTAACACCAGCTGTGTTTTCCCAAGCATACGCCGTCCTCTCTTTCCCTTGTTTGTGTACACCTCTGATGGCCCCCTCTGTGGCTCCCCCTGCTCTGTCCAAACTCTCCATATTTGTTCCATGGCCACAAGATCTGGTCCCCAAAACCTCCTCTGTGTTACACAGAAGGTGCATATGTATCCCTCAGGTGTCACATATGTGTAGCAGACGTGCACTTTTGCAGGTAAGGTGTGTTATCCCTGTGCTTACCTTCCATCCCATTGATTCAACAACAAATCTCATTTACCCGTTAGAAATTGTGTTTCTCCCTCCAACTGTGTCCTCACTTGTAATGCATTTTATCGACCTTCCTCTGTTCATCACTGCTGGTGGCCAGCAGATGTATTTGTGGCTGGTGCATGCTGCACCTCCCCTACACGATGGATATGTGATAGCTCTCATTGGCCAATCCTGTTGCCACATCAGTAGTATGTGGGTGTGTCTGCACAGCCTGTAGATTGTTGTGATGGCATCCCACATCTACGTCGTGTGATGTGCCCTCTGGGTTTGGCTGGCGTATACTACTGTGGGCATGATGTATATTACCCCTATCCAGTTGTGTGATTTAGTCTGCCCTATCACATTACCAATCGTGTGAGATGTGCATGACATGTTTGTGTATGGCGGTGCATTAGTGGAGATGTATCTAATAGACCACCCTGTATCCCATGCACAGGCAGTCGACGCGTTCTGGAAAGGATCTGCCTTGCAGTGGAGCAGAACACACGGGAGGTGTGTGGTGGGCAGCGCCAATTACTTGAGGCTGTCCGAGCCATGCCCCTCACTCGGATATGTGAGGCCCTTGAGGGCATGCTGGATGTGATGCGCCGAGCTGCACCTGCACCACCACCAGCACTGGTTCCAGAAGAGGGTCCTGTCCGGGGGGGCCCAACGTGGCAGGCGTGGGCGACCACGTCGCCGATAAAATACAATGATATCTGCAGTATCATGATAATATCATACTTTTGTCTATGTTGCAATGTTCAGTTGGAGCAACTATGTATATAGTTCACCTTGTTTTGGAGGTGTCTTTAGTGTGTCATATGTCAAAAGCTGACATATGCTAATCATATGTTGTGTGTGTGTCACGTAAGCCGCATTGTTGGAAAAGGAAACATTATCATATACATGTTTGTATAAATACTTAAATATGTGAGAAACGCTGTGACAATAAACAGCTGTCTCACAATACATACACTGTGTGTGTCCAATGAGTGTCCATGTTGTCACGTGTGTATCTTTGAGGTTGGGGGAGGGAAAACGCTATATGACCTGCACCCAGGTCATATAGTGATGGGTGCACTATATGACCTACACACAGGTCCTGTGCTGCAATTACTTGGCCAGAGGCAGGTGCGATTGTCATGCTACACAAATGTGCAATGTGTCATATGCACATTGTGTCACCACAGCCTCGGAGCTGCAGTGGCACTGTGTGCACAGACATCCATTTGGACACAGGGGGACTATGTTTCAAATTGCCTGTTTAGTTTCCATACTCATCACCGTGTGCAATCCATCATACAACACACATTGGTGGCATATGTGTGACCCTTGCCCTTGCCCACATCAGTGATCCCATGCCTCCAACCCCACCATAGGGATGCCTGTGACAGAGGCAGAAATGGGTGGCATGCATATGTTGTAGACTCTGATATGTGCACCTCTTTGTTTCAAGTAGGCCCATCCCTGTGCCATGTACGTTTCTGGGAGAGCTGCTATGTTGCAACAGTTAATGCAGAACCCTTGTTTCAAACACCTACACACATGGTCTTGTAGATCAACTAAATGGAGTACAAGTAAATGGAGCTCACTCTGAGGAGAAGGATGTTACCAGTGGTGTGCCCCAGGGATCTGTCCTTGGTCCGATTCTTTTTAACATCTTTGTTAGTGATATAGCGGAAGGGCTGTCGGGTAAGGTTTGCCTCTTTGCAGATGATACCAAAATCTGCAATAAAGTAGACACCCAGGAAGGTGTAGATAACATGAGGAGGGATCTAGCTAAGCTTGAAGAATGGTCTAGAATTTGGCAGCTGGGATTTAATGTTAAAAAATGTTAGGTCATGCATTTGGGCTGCAGCAATCCAAGGGAGCAATACAGCATAGGAGGTGAAGTACTTTTGTCCACTAAAGAAGAGCGGGACCTAGGCGTAGTTGTGTCCGATGATCTTAAAGTAGCTAAACAGGTAGAAAAGGCGACGGCAAAAAGCTAGAAGGATGCTTGGGTGCATACGGAGAGGAATGGCTAGCAGAAAAAAGGAGGTGATAATGCCTCTGTATAAGTCTTTGGTGCGACCTCATTTGGAGTATGGTGTGCAATTCTGGAGACCGCACCTTCAAAAGGATGTGAACAGGATGGAGTCGGTGCAGAGGGTTGCTACTAAGATGATTAGTGGTCTTCATTATAAAGCATATGAGGACAGACTTGCAAAATGCAATGTGTGCCTTCGAGTCAGTCCTGACTCCTGGCGACCCAGAAGCTCCTGGTTTTCTTGGCAGTGTCACCGGAAGTAGATTGCCAGGCCTTTCTTCCGAGGCAATGGAGGGTTAAGTGACTTGCCCAAGGCCACAAGGAGTGCTAGTGGGAATTGAACCCTGGTTGCTTGGTTACCAAGCCAGTGTTCTAACCACTAGGCTACTCCTCCACTTAAGGATCTTAATATGTACACCTTAGAGGAAAGGCGGGATAGAGGTGATATGATTGAGATGTTTAAATACCTCCGTGGCATAAATGTTCAGGGAGAGAGCCTCTTTCAATTGAAAGCAAGTTCTGCGACGAGGGGACATGGGATGAGGGTGAAGGGAGATAGATTCAGGAGTGATATGCGGAAATATTTCTTTACGGAAAGAGTAGTGGATCCGTGGAATAGTCTCCCAGTGGAGGTGGTAGAGATGAGGACAGTAACTGAATTCAAAAAAGCATGGGACCAACACAGAGGATCTCTAAAGGTAAAAAGTGGACTGTTGTAGTTGTTGTTATGGAAGGACAGACTAGATGGGCCTTGTGGTCTTTTTCTGTCATCATGTTTCTATGTTAAATGTGGGGCCAATTTAGGTTTCAAAAACATGTTTGCCCCACAGGAACATATCTGTCCCCACACATATCACATGCTGACATTCAAAGACTTAGGCTAAGTGAGACACGTGAGCATTACAAGGTATGTAACAAAATAACTTTACTGTAGTCCAAACCAAAAGGAAACATATTTACATGTGTGGGAAGGGGAAAAATACCATCACTCTCCCCCCCAAACCACACCCTCCCCGCCCCACATACACCCACCCGCCCTGAAAAACCCCACCCTCCACCCACAACCCCCACAGGCGCCCCACCCTCCCCCATCATGCCCAGTGATTGTAGACTGGGCAGCACAGGGCACTTGTGTGTACGTCAATGGCGCACTGACTGACGCCAGCGACGCCATTCAGGGGTGGTTGCCGACATGGTAGACGTACCACCTCGGCAACCACCCTCTCAATTACTGCCGCCAGCCACTGCTGTGGGTGTGACAGCTGGTGTAGACGTTGCTCCATCGCATCCAGGGCCACAGACAGGTTGTCCACGCATCTGCCACCACACACACACATTGTTGCTGTTGTCTGTGTGGTGGCATCTGCGTAGGCCCTTTGTGTGGCCCTGGATGGTGGAGACAACTGTTGTGGCTGGGGGGAGGCCACAGTGCCCTGTGATGCCCTGTCTTCCACATCACTTTCCCACACCCCTTCTGGGTGCTCCTCCCCCCCTGACCCCTCCCCAACTCCCCCCCCCCCCGCACATCACCTACACCCTCTCTCCGCCCTGCCTCCCCCCCAAACCACCCTTCCCAATGTCCATCTTGCCCCTCCTGTGTTCTTTCCACTGGTGCTGCTGTTGTTGGTGCCTCCACCTCCTCCTCCTCCTCCGTTGTGTCCAACACCACCACATCTGCATCATGTGGTGTTCTTGGCCGCCTGAACAGATGTGCAGAGGTGCTGGCCTCATCTTCTGGGACATCACCATCTGTGGAACATGACAGTCATCAACACTTTGTTAGGTCTGACATATAGCACTTCTACATATGCAGGCACCACACAGGCATCTGGGACAATGGAACAACAGTTACTGATAAGTCGCTTTCTAATTATTGCACATCACCCTGTTGTTAGTTCTCACCCTGGAGGCGCTGGAGGTAGGTGCCATGGTGGAGGCGCAGCTCCCTGGCCTTCTTCCGGAGATCCTCGACCTGTGGATGTACAAGGAAAAGGTGAGGGCATTATTGAGTGGTCACCTTCTGCTGGTTTGCCCACACACACACACATCAGTGTGGCCAGCGTCTTGCTGCTCCTGCCACACTGCTGTGTGTGTGTGTCATGTATAGCATAGTTAATCACCTGTCAGCAGGCATCTCCATGGGCAACAGGCATATGTCATGACATGTGGTTACTGTTGGTGGCAAGGGAGCGTGTGTGTCACAGCTAACCCGCATCCTTTGTGAAGGTCTGTGGCAGCATCCCACAGTGTGACTGCGCTGCCCTCCCCCCTGTCCAACATGTCTCTCTCCAGTAGAGTATACAGCTTACACAGGGAAGAACAGTGAGAAACATAGTGGGAGTGTGACAGGGACAGAGAGAGAGACACCCCCCCCCCACAAGGGGAGATGGGTGGGTTGTGTTTCCTAATGCTGCTGTTCCTGCAGAGCACCTCTCACAGGGGTTTAACTATGCTGTCACCAGCTACACACAAGACATGGTCAATCATATGGCAACACCGTATATGTAAATGCTAGTCAGTTTTCACAAGTGTGTTGAGGGGCTGTGGGTGGCCTCTTCTTCCACACATGTTTCTATAGCATCCTGTGGGAGTGGCAGATAGGAGTGGGTGACATATTGTAGGTGTAGGGCAAGGCAGCCAGGCCAACCAGGGCATGCCTGGAAGGGCCTTCAGTCAAGTTTACATGGAGCGTGAGAGGCAGACCAGGAATGCGTCTCGAAGATATATATTGGATTAGGGCCTATTGGCAAACCGGGGGAGTCCTACAAAGTGAAATTCACCTTTTGTTGTGATGGTTCTAGTGTGTGTGTGTATGTGAACTTGGAATTCGTGTAATTGGTGGCATATAGGTGAACATACAGACATCAAGCCAGACAATGCCACAGGTGTGTCAGTACAATAGCTGGTTTCCTTCAATGCCAGGCACAATGACCTGCTGGATGTGTGGTAATCCATGACCTTGGAAGAGCCATTTATCACCGACAACATCACCGCACACAGACACATTAGGTTGCTTAAGATAGGATTAAAAGTCTACACTGGGGAGTGTTTGCATGCATCCTCTTTTGGCAAGAATTTAGACACACATGTCAGGCCTACGTCCTGATTGTTGCAGGCCATTTTGGGTTCCCAGTGCCACCTGCATTCCCAGCTTTGTCTGTGCACATGTGTGCAGTGACAGCTATGTCCTGTGTACTTGCCACCCTCAGCATATCATTGAACTACCCTGGGGCCCCCTTGCATGACATTGAAGCACCATGGCACACTTTGTTGGCCAATGATGGTGTCCATGCTAAGCACAGTTACCCAGCATGTGCTGTGTTCCACACATTTCTTTTGTCACGGTCTTTAGACATCCTGGGAATCAAAGCCAATGGCAACCTGATATCCCACCAATCATTGGCACTGTATACTAACCTGAAACATTGTGTGGGTGGGCCTATTTACCTTGCCAGAGGCCACTATCATTAACTTTCACCTTTGACAGGGGCCACGATATCACTGCTTGAACCACTAGCTGCATTGTGTGAAGTGTGCCTTATGGGGAACCTGCTGGCTATGTCCAACCTACTTTGGACACTGTTGCTGACAGCATAATGTGTGTGGGGGGGTAGTTATTGTCCCTGTATGGCCTATGTTATGTTGTTATGTTCCTATGCCCTGGCTCAGCTAGGCTGACAGCATGTGTGGTTGGCAGCACCATGGACAGGGGCCAAACCACCATAACAGTTCTTTGCACCAGTGCTCATGTGTGGGTTTATGTATGTGTTCTCCAGCCACAACAGTTGCATGTGTCATTGCAACACCATCAGTGATGTCCATGTGTCTGATGGTGTTGGATTTATATTAGGTGGTAAGATGTTGAACCTAGATCTGCATGACGGTATGGGGACATAGATCTGCTACAGGTCTTTGCAAACACATCTAATGGCTCATGGGGATGGGGTGCTGTTACACACATAAACATCTGCAGCTAACATATCATCTGGAGACATCATAGACGTGTGATGAGATGTTGACCTCACAAACTATGGGATAGGTGCAACAAACCTGCCATGAACAACCACATTATTTTTATGACATACCCACCATAGCAAGTGTTGATCTGGCCCCCTGTGGGTTGGGTGTCCTACCACACATCATCAGCTGCATACACCTTAGCAAAAGGGTGACTAACAGGACCCATTGCGCAGGTCACAGGACTCCTGGGGAGAGGTAGAATGCATATAACTTGTTAGGCACACACAACCATATCCCCATGGTGCCAGATTAGCCACTGTGAGGGTCTTCCTGGACTCCAGGGGATAGGGAGCCTAAAGCAAACTGTTAAAGCACACACAACCATATCCCCATGGTGCCAGATTAGCCACTGTGAGGGTCTTCCTGGACTCCAGGGGATAGGGAGCCTAAAGCAAACTGTTAGAGCACACACAACCATATCCACATGGTGCCAGATTAGCCACTGTGAGGGTCTTCCTGGACTCCAGGGGATAGGGAGCCTAAAGCAAACTGTTAAAGCACACACAACCATATCCCCATGGTGCCAGATTAGCCACTGTGAGGGTCTTCCTGGACTCCAGGGGATAGGGAGCCTAAAGCAAACTGTTAAAGCACACACAACCATATCCCCATGGTGCCAGATTAGCCACTGTGAGGGTCTTCCTGGACTCCAGGGGATAGGGAGCCTAAAGCAAACTGTTAGAGCACACACAACCATATCCACATGGTGCCAGATTAGCCACTGTGAGGGTCTTCCTGGACTCCAGGGGATAGGGTGTATGTATTAACTTGGCCAAACACACACAAGCATTTCCCCAGGGTGATTGCTAGCCCACTGTGATGAGCTCTCTGGAGCCCTGCAGATAGGGGGACTATTTGGAACTTTAGCAGCACACAGACCAATATCACAAGGATGACAGGAAACCCACTGTGATGGGCTCTCTGTCCCCCTGGTGATAGGGTGGATGTGTGAAATTGGCTGGGCACACACCAGCATTTCCCCAGGGTGATTGCTAGCCCACTGTGATGAGCTCTCTGGAGCCCTGCAGATAGGGGGACTATTTGGAACTTTAGCAGCACACAGACCAATATCACCAGGATGACAGGAAACCCACTGTGATGGGCTCTCTGTCCCCCTGGTGATAGGGTGGATGTGTGAAATTGGCTGGGCACTCACCAGCATTTGCCCAGGGTGATTGCTAGCCCACTGTGATGAGCTCTCTGGAGCCCTGCATATAGGCGTGCGTATTGAACAACATTGGGAACAAAGCCCATATCACCTGGGTGACTGACATACCATGAATGCTACGTTTCACATATCCTTGTGCTGGACCCAAGGTGTTTTTTTCCAGCTACAGATCCCACCATATCCATATGCTGTGTTGTTTATTTACATCTGCTGATCTATGGTCTTACATAATTACAGTATGTTGTGTCACAGCCACACCAGCAGCTGACATGCCACATGGATAGCATCGTGACCTATATGACCATGTCCATCAACACCTGGGTACAGGACAAAACAGTCACAAATGATACAGACACATTATGGAATGTCTTCTCATCTGCTGCACATTACTGACTCACAGTACCTCAACACAACAGCATGGACATTTGCAATGAGCACAGGCTAGAATATATAATTGGGATGACCTGGCCCCATACACTTACCTCCCTTGGGTAATCTGCTTGTCGATTAAAACGTCTTTGGAGACGTTCCCAGGCCCTACGGACCTTAGAGCTGTCCCTGTGCCTGGTGGCCCCGGGGAAGAGCTTATGCTGTCGGGGGGCGATGAGCCGGGACAGGTACCTGAGCTCTCGGGGGGTGAAGGAGGGCTTCCTTGTTCTGGGCGCCATGTTTAGATATTATCACCTGATTGCACGCAGCGTGCATCACGTGCATGCGCACCGCAACTGGCGCGACGATTTACGTGCAACTGCGCCACGCAGATGGCGCAGTTTTGCAACGTATGGCGTCTATGTGCACCCCGAACGTAGTACGTGCATGTGGGCTACGCAGCAGGCGCATGTTTGCGACATTTCACGTGCAACTGCGCCACGCAACTTCACACATCAAATACACAGTTTGGCGCAAAGACTTGCGCACATGCGCTGCACAAATTGCATATACAGTGCTGTGTGTCACTTATTTAAAACACAGGAAAAATGTTATGATCTTATCGTGTATACACATTTGGGACTTGAACCTATCAACAGCTACACAATGGTTCTTAGGCTTTTGTATGATGTGATGTGCTATGGCTTTCACATTGCAATGACTGCCAATACGACTGATATAACCACAAGGGGTGCTGAGAACACATCAATGTGGGCTATCAGTCACACTGGTGATATGTTTGTGTGTGCTTACACTGTTTAATACAGCCTCCCTATCCACAGAGGTCATGAGAGCCCATCACAGGGGGCTATCAGTCACCCTTGTGATATGGTTGTGTGTTTTTAAGATAGAAAACAGAACTTCCCTATCCACAGGGGTCCACAGAACACATCAGAGTGGCCTACCAGTCACCGTGGTCATATGGGAATATGTGTTGCAATAGATCATGTTCAGCAGTTCATCTCAATGTGAGGCCAGCAATGATGTGGGGCCTTGGTATGTGGACAGTCTACATCCACATTATTTTGCATAACACACATAATGAGCTGATGGAGGTTGGCATGCGACACACATGCACATTTCTCTTACGTAGCTGTGCTGACATACAGAGATAGTGGATGAGGTGTGCCACATTATTTGCCATACCACGTTATGTTACAGAGCTAGGTTTTTCCTTCACACAGGCAGCCTAATCAATATGACTTGCTGGCACATTACTCCCTAATATCAGCTGTGGTTTTTCGGGAGTTTGTTAGGTTTTGTTTATGAGAGCAAACACACTGGGACAATGCTATGACCTAGGGTGGCACATCAGGTACCCTAGGAGGCACTCCAGAGAGGACCATATGAGGTGCAGTGTCCACCACAGCACCTTCTAACATTCTATTTCAGCCACCTTTTGGAGTCTTTGGAGTAACCTTCAGGCTACAGCACTGAGGGTGTTGTTGGCAGGAACAAATGACTTTGCAAAGGGGAAACACCTCTGACAGCCATATCAGACTACCCCACTGTGGGATCAGACCTATGACTTATGGCTCTACACGCTGTGATGTCACAGGTGGCCAACATCTCCATAGCTCAGTGATTGTGAATCAATGCTCCTTGGCGCCCTACGCCAGTCGGGTGATCAGGATAGCCCTCATGAATATCCATGAGATCTATATGCATCAGGGCTATCCTGCCAGCCTGACTGGTTCGTGGCCTTCTAGGTCTGGATTTTGAGACCCCTGCCTTACACCTCTTTCATTTAGGAGTGTGAGTGTGCAAAGTGCAGATGTCATCGACTGGAAAAGCGTTAATCAAATGTGTCACATACTTCCTCAATTTTCAACAACACCATGACGTTATAGCAACTAAAATATGTTGGTGGTGTTGGTGGTGAGAGGCAGAGAGGCATGTGACTCATTCTCTGGAAACCTTTTTATGTCTTGGACATCTGCACCTTGCCCACTTACAATCATTGATGACAGAGGTGTAGGGCACAGGTGTTGACATACAGCCCTAGAGAGCCACTCAGCACTCACGTTGGCATGATATCTCTGATGCATATATATTTCATGCATCTTCATTAGGGCTATCCTAAACACCCGACTTGCCTAGGGTTTCATGGGTGACTGGTTCTGAGCCACTACCCTGGATACTAACACACCCCTGGCTGCCTACAGTAGGACTGAGGGCCACCACATGACCTGTTTGATTTATTTACGAAAATAGGGTAAAACAACACATACCCATGATGCACTGCACATGTACAAAAGCAGTATAGACATAACAAAACGATGGGTTATGAAGGCCCACAACCACCTCAGGCTGCTAATTATTACTGAGCATGTAGATTACTGACACAGTGTTGATACTGAACATCACATTGTGCGGGTCCTGGTCTCACCCTGAGAGTGAGAGGGGATACCCAACACCATGTCCACATCAACTGGCTTAGCTGAGGTAGGCTATGTTGTGAGTCCACATCAGTGACTGTGTCTGATGGGTAGGTCTTATAGATGCTTTGTGAAATACACTTGTGTCCATCTCTTATTTCTCTGTGATGTTTATTCCTTGTGGAATTTTCAGAAAACAAATTGGACATATCCTGTGTGGTGGCCATGACCATATTACTTAGGTTAGTTGAGTGAGGGGGAGGTTTGGAATACATAGACGGATGATGTTACAACACCAAAACTGAGCACTATCACTCATGATCACCCACCAACACATCCACATTCCCCATCACTACAATGGTGCTGATGGAGGGAACTGCCAACCTGGGTCCAGCTGATGGAGGAACACCATACAGGGCGGTCCATGCATTTCTGTGCACATCCATACCAGACAGCAGGCCTGGATATGCTCAGCAGCCCACCACCGCTATCAGACATTCTCCAGCAGCAAACACAGAAAATCTTCTGACACTGCACCCTTCAAGGTGTGCCAGCCTTAGACATACTAGGTGCAAGCAGTCTGCTAGCTCATCCATAGTGCATATTACTGGAGAATACGTGTGCACCCAAAACTGGAATGTCTGCACACTCACCAAGCAGTTAAGCTAGTGATTGGGCCCCAAAAGGCAACCCATAGATATCACTTGCAGGAGATGTTGTTGCCAGTATGGCTGACCTAGCCATGCCATGGTGACTGCTCAGTCAGGGTGAGAGTGACCTTCCAGCAAGACATGCAGGTGCTACCCTGTCCGTGATGCTGATGGACGCACACTACAATGACCAATACATTGCCTTATGATCTGTTCTCATGCATCCTGGCAAGGGCAGCCTGTCAGAGGTATACCCACAATACCTTGCTCCTCATTATGCACATTGGTAAGCTAACACTGGACACAGTGCAAACATTGTGCGCTGAGTAAGGTGTTTAAGACATCACACACTGGATGTACAGCCACACAATCCCACACCTCTGCCATCACTGTGCTACTATAGCTAGCTTTTGCAGACTAGACCATCTCAGCAGTCCTGGACCCAGTGCAGGCATGGCTATGGTATGGAATACTGTTGGTGTCACATGACCTGAGACACACTCCACAAACATCTGACATATTGGTATGATACTGCTCAATAACCATATTGTGCTTAATATAGGATTTGATATCTGTGACTTTTCACATCTACATGTTGATATATGTGTAGTGTATTTCCAGGTTTATGGTGACAATGCTAAGGTGTGCATGTACAATTTTTTTTGAAAGGACGCAAGGCCCAATATGACTGTCCGGTAGTGTTTGGGTACTGGAGCCTGTGGGTCTGGACATTTCTGCTCCTGTTGGCTGGTACTCTCAGCCAGAGGTTCCCAACTCCAGTCCTGTTGTCCCACACACTGATCATGTTATGCAACTGTGCCTCATGAATATGCATGTGATACATCTGCAGACCATGGACCAGCATTTGGAAATGGTAAAACACATATTTCTTTCACACATCATAAGATGGTAATCATTTGTGGCCCTCCAGGACTGCATTTGGGGGAATCTGCTGTATGTAATGCACATGTTTCTCATATATGTACACTTACAAAGAAAATATAGATGTATTACCCATGTTTGCCTTATCTGCACTACAGGTTCTGTTAGTTTTAGAACATTTGTGTGGTGTGACAATTGTGGGGACTGGGTTGGCCAGGCTGACACGTGGGATTTGAACCTGTGACCTTCAGCTCCTGAAGGCACTGCCTGTGTGCTTTGCACCACCGTCTTATCACAGGGGCAGTGCATTCCCAGGGGTCTACATGGCTGTTTGTCAGACTGACCCTGTCAGTTGCAGTGCACAGCACCCACTTAATACGGGCTAGGCTATGGTGTGCTGTGCACAGCTGCCACCAGTTCCCCTGCCATCACCATGCTCACATGGCCTTATATTGGCGCCTGCATATAAAGTGCATGATCAGTGACCCTCCAGGACTGCATTTGGGTGAATCTGCTGTAGATGATGCACATGTTTATTTGGTGTGTGGTGTTGAGGGGGAAAAGGAAAACATTTTATCTCACACAATCTTGATTCTCAGCAGCAAAGGTTCAGTCTTTCATGCCATGTTTCATAGGGTTTCCATTCTGGGGACTGGTTTGGCAGGAGCCACAGACAGGATTTGAACCTGTGATCTTCTGTTCGTGCAAACACTGACTGTGTGCACTGCACCACCGTTTTGCCACATAGAAGCTGCATTCCCTGGGGAGTCCATGGCTGTACATCCAATAGAGCCTGTCTGTTGTGGTGGACAGTGCCAGCCTACACACGCTTAAGGCACTGTCTGGTGTGGCTTGCAGCCACTGCCCCCTCCACCACCTGTACACCTCGCACAACATGACGAAATGTCCTTATATGGAAGAACCCATATAGCTTGATTGCATTGTGGCACTCCAGGACTGAATTGTGAGGACTTGCCTGTACGTATTGCCCATTGTTATGGGGTGTGTGCGCGGTGTTAGGTAAAATACAGGTGTTGGAACCATGATTATGTTCTCTGCAATCACGGAGTGTCTTCACTATCTGTGTTTAGTGGTGGGTAAAATATGTGGGCAGGATTGGCAGTAGCCCCAGCTGGGCTTTGAACCTGTGACCTTCTGTTCTTGTATGCACTGTCTGTGTGCACTGCACCACCATGTAGGCACAGATTGGATGAATTCCCTGGGAAGTCCATGACTGTGCATCCGGCAGGGCCTGTATGTTGCAGTGGACGGTGCCAGCCTGCACATGGCTAGGCCACTGTCCTCTGGGGATGGCAGCCACTGCCTCCTGCACCACATGTACTCGTCCACCAACATGCTGGCATGTCCTTCTCTCAGAGAAAATAGATGACCTGATTGTGTTGTGGCAGTATGGGACTGCATTTGGGGGACTTGGCTGTAGGTACTGCCCATTGTTGTGGTGTGTGTGCGGTGTTGGGTAACATATGGGTGTTTTCACCATGCTTATGTTCCCTGCAATACAGGGGTGTCTGTGCTATCTTTGTTTAGTGGTGGGTAAAATATAGGGACTGGGCTGGCAAGTGCACCAGCTGGGATTTGAACCTATGAGCCTCTGGTCCTAGAGGTACTGGCTCTGTCTGCTGCACCACACTGTGGCCACAGAAACTGTGCACTCCCTGGAGATAGTACACCTGTCAGGATGGAGTCGCAAACCCTGCTCTGCGCATATTTACTGTGGGCTCTTCACCCTGTGTGGTGACACACGTGCAAATAAAACCCGGGATTGACCACGGAACAAGGGGAAAACATATACCCAAGCTGGGCAACAGTGATATTAATGGGCAACCCTTGAAAACACTCCCAGGACTGCTCCAAAAAAGGAAATGTTTTTTGGAAGAGTCTCCGCTCCGTACACCTTTCCAATGTTCATTTCTTTTTTTTGGAGCTTTCCTGGGTTTGTTTTTTGGTTTTCCCCATTACTATATGTTCCCCAGCTGAACATCTATTTTTAATATTTTTAATGTGCTCATTTTCTAATTTTAATTGCACTTTGGGGCTGTGCACATGTATCACACTGCTCACGTTTTGTAGGTTTCCCCGGTTTTGCTGTACATTGCTGACGGAAATGGTTTCTCTTCCCTTTAAATGCATTCTACCGTGAGTGATTCACTCGCGCTATTTTTTTTTGGAAATTCAGCTCCGATAATGTGCGGGGCGCCTCTCCCCTCCCCTTCCCCGCCCATTAACCCCTTCTCTCCGCCCCTCCGGGGCCTTCCTCCGCCCTCCGTTAGCCTTTCCACGCCTCTATCGGACATTTGCGGACCCGTAATTGTGCGGCACCCGTTACTGTGCCGCGCAAGTGTGCGGGGCTTCATCGCATGTTTGCGGTGCGTTTAAGAGCACTTAAGTGCTGCTTTTAGTGCGCTATTTTGCGGCGCGCAAATTAGCACTTTTTAGTAAACATGCCCCAAATTCTGGGCGCTTCATAAAGTGTGCAAACGGTGTGTTGAGGACCTCCGAACTGGTTCAAGGGTAAGAAAAAATCTTTCCGTTATGGGATTCCTATGGTATGGCGAGAGCAAAAGAACCATAGTGACGACTGTTACTTTTGTTCATGCGATGTGAAAGGGTTTAATTCCAAATGGAAGCATTCCATTTCATACCCCAATCTTCACTCGGCAATTCGTCCCATCCCCCATGGCACAGATATACCAGTACCCAAGCCCCCTGCTACCTTGGAAGAGATACCTAGCTCCTATGAAGGTGAAGTCATACCTGAACCAGATGACGAATCAAGTTCTGACTTTGAAGATGATACAAGACCAAAATTGTTTTCTCAGGAGGAGATGAATGATTTGGTAAGAGACTTGAATCTTCCCAAAGATGCCGCTGAGTTACTCGGATCAAGGCTGAAAAGCAGGAATTTATTGTTGCCAGGAGTGTCATCTTCATGATTCAGACATCGTGAAAAGGAGTTCGTTCCTTACTCGCCCAGGAAGACAAGTTGGTTTATTGCATCGATGTCGAAGATCTGATGGGTCAATTTAAAATCCAATATGATTCAGAGCAATGGCGTCTTTTTATAGATTCTTCAAAAAGAAGTCTCAAAGCAGTTATACTCCACAACGATTTTTACGCTTCCATATCTGTAGGTCATTCCGTACACTTGAAGGAAACCTATGAGAACTTGGAATTGGTTCTTCGTAAACTTAAATATGAAGACCATGGTTGGCAAGTGTGTGGGGACTTGAAGGTCATGTGCATGCTGCTCGGGCAACAAGCTGGGTATACCAAATATCCTTGTTTTCTGTGTCTATGGGACAGTTGAGACTGACAAAATCACTGGACCAAGAAGAGTTGGCAGCCGAGGGTGCTAACAGTCGGTGAAAAAAATGTCCTCCGAGAAACTTTGGTACCTTCCCATAAAGTTCTTCTACCACCTCTCCACATAAAATTGGGATTGATGAAGCAATTCGTAAAATCACTTCCAAGAGATGGAGAATGCTTCAAATACTTGGTCACCAAGTTTCCAGGCCTGTCGGAGGCAAAATTGAAGGAAGGTGTGTTCATCGGACCAGATATTAGAAGGCTTATAGTTGATCAAGAGTTTGTCAATACCATGACGGATCCTCAAAAAGAAGGCTGGATTGCATTTAAAGAAGTCGTACAGAAACGTTTAGGCAATAACAAAGATCCTCACTACAAAAAGATCGTCAGACAAATGCTGAAAGCATTTCAAGCTTTAGGTTGCCTGATGAGTTTGAAAGTGCATTTCCTCCAGTCCCACCTTAACTACTTTCCTGAAAATTTGGGAGCTGTGAGTGAGGAACAAGGTGAACGATTCCACCAAGACATTAAAGAGATGGAAAGGAGATACCAGGGAAAATGGAGCATTACAATGATGGCAGACTACTGCTGGATGCTTCAGAGAGACATTCCAGATGCTACTCACAAGCATAAATGCACCAAGAGGAGCCTCACAAGGAAGAAGAATCGAGTTTAGTGTGTGTAGGTGAGCTCATTTCAGTTCAAAAAAGGATTTTCATGAAAATATTGTAATAAAACTTTAATTTTATAAGTCTATTTCCATTTATTTTGAGGTATTGCCTTATTTAACATAGTTACCTAAATTGTCAGGAAACGTGATGTCCTATGACAAAATGGAGGTCATTTTCGGATTCAGTACACCAAAAAACATAAAGATTACGTGGAATAACCAAAACAGCTCTCAAAAAAATTTTTTTGCAGACCTATGTTATTAAAAAGGACTAGGGAAATCCACTGCTTACCCTTTGGACAAGCAGCATGGAATCTATATACCTTTTGAGAACCTGACCAAATGTACTTGTTTATGTTTATTCAAGCATTTGATATACCGCCCCCCCATTACAATATTGACCTGGATTGCCGACTGTTGGAAATAGAATACTGGGCTCGATGGACCTTTGGTCTGGCCCAGTATGGCCTATCTTATGTTATTATCCTCATGTAAAGGCCTATTACATTTATCAAGACACAAAATAACAGTATTGTATTGCAGCTGATCTAAGTTATTCTAACTAAGACAATGCTTCTCAACTTTTCTTCAGTTGACCCCATTTTAACAGTTAAAAATTCACATGATCCATATGATGAAAACAAAATAGCAGGCCTACCCTCTCTCTCATCTGTCTCTTCCTCCCTCCCCCCCCCCCCAACTTAGCCAAAACTTGAAGGCAGTACCAACTGCAGTAGCAGGCAGCACAGAACCGCATACAACAATCAGTATGTGCTCACAGATTCACATTTCACCTCAGATGATCCAGGCATCGGGGAAAGCCCCCGATGCCATTGGCACACTGTCTGGGGCCAGTTCTGCCCCCCCCCTCTCTGGTCACTGACACCCCCTGACAGAAACAAAAATCCTTGTGGCATAGTGGCCCTGATTTCCCTCCCCCCTTTAAAAAATCCCTGGTTGCTCAGTGGCTCTGAGCCCCTTCACCCCACCCCTGTACCTCCATCTTGTAAAATGGGGATGCCTGGCCCCGTGCAGTGTATTCCTTGGATGAACCGGGCAGGCTCAGACTGTCATATAAGGCAAAAAAATGCCTTATATGTCAGAGTGACCTCCCCATTTGCATCCTGGGATACATGAGCTATCCAAGGATGCAAGAGGGTGTCACTTTGCCATATAAGGCATTTATTTTGCCTTATATCGCAGTCTGACCCTGCTTGATGTGTCATGCATTTTAAGGCTCTCTTATTCTCCCACTTTGAGCTCATGTTTTCCGTTATTAGAGTCTCAATGCCAGTGCACTGATCCTGATCACTATTTTCATGAGAAAGAAGCGTAAGAGAATTAAAAACAAGTATCCCAGCCAGTAGGAAGAAATCTGAACTCATTTATTTCTTTATTAACATTTATATACCGTCTTTTCCAAAAGATCAAATATGGTTTACATTAAACAGGGTCAATTACATATAACAGGTTAAAACTATGTACAGAAAGATTGAACATAATTTAGGCTTGAGCTAGAGACTAGAGGTACTCAAATCCAGTCCTGGAGGGCCGCAAACCAATCAGGTATTTGGGATATTCCTAATGAATATGCATGAGATAGATTCAAATACAATGGAGGCAGTGCATGCAAATATATCTCATGCATATTAGGGATATCCTGAAAGCCTGACTGGTTTGCAGCCCTCCAGGACTGGATTTGAGTACCTCTGAGCTAGACTGAATTGAGAACTATGTACAGTAAACAGAGCCCATAGATTCAATTTGCAGTCCGGGGGGGGGGGGGGGGGGGGGCTCATATAAATCTGCTGGTTTGTGTGGGGTTTTTTGAGTGTGGCGGAGGGAGTTCTGGTTCTGAGGAATTATGTCTTTTATGTACTGTATTATGTGGGGTCTGTATTGAGGGGTTCCAACGGGTTTTCTTGTGTACTGCCTTTGTACTTATAAGTACCTTTAGCCACTGATGGGCTGATGCATTTACTTTGTGTTAGAACTGTGCGCTAAAGTGTAGTTTGTTGTTCTGTGCTCACTACTAATACTTATTATCATTTGTATAGTCCTACAAAGCATTATGTAAGCACAGAATAGCATTCCAGCATGTGTGCAGATGTTATGCACATGTAATTCCGAAATGGTGAACTGTGTATGGTGCTTCAGGAGTTGCATGGAATGCTATTCTGCATATAAATAATGCAAAAATTGCTTTGTGCAGAATAAACATCTCATCATAACCAGAATGGTGCTGATACAGTTGCTGCATGCACAGATCCATGTGCATGTAAGTCTGCATATGCTCTCCCATGTTAGTGCAGTTTTTGCACACAGCCCATTTACTCTTCATTTATAGCACTGGGGAGCACACCATATGTTAATCTTGCATTAGAAAATGGTATAATAAGCTTTACTGCTTCTCAGACCTTCTTTTAAACTACTGGCCTTGCACACAGCCCTCTGGTCATCTGCACATTTCTCTGCTTCAGGTTTGTATAGCTAATTTCTTCATTACCATCAATTTAAATGCGCTGTGCGCTGCTGTCTGCTCAAGGCTTGTGCACAGTTAGTTCATGCATAAAATTATGTGCTAATACTAAACTAACCTGCACTCAGAGCCTAATGCACTTAACTGCATTGGCCTATGAATGAACCATCAGCAAATTATCTGCATGGAGAGAAGGCACAGAGATATTTAAAAGTATGATGTTCACTTATACATTTTTACAGAACTGATGTGGGAGGGGTGGTATTGGGATGATCATGATTGGTTAGTAAAATTACCAAATCTTGCAGGGGGAGAGGGTGAGGCAGATGAAATTTAATGTGGACAAGTGCAAAGTTATGCACCTAGGGAAGAACAACCCAAACTATGATTGCACGATGCAAGGTTCCACATTAGGAACCACCACCCAGGAAAAAGATTTAGGCGTCATTGTGGATAACATGTTAAAACCCTCAGTCCAGTGTACAACGGCGGCCAAGAGAGCAAATAGAATGCTAGGTATGATAAGGAAAGGAATGGAAAATAAAACAAAAGATATTATAATGCCTCTGTATCGTTCCATGGTGAGACCGCACCTTGAATATTGTGTGCAATTCTGGTCACCGTATCTTAAAAAGGATATAGCGTTATTAGAAAAGGTTCAGAGAAGAGCCACCAAAATGGTAAAGGGGATGGAAGGATACCCCTATGAAGAAAGGCTAAAAAGGTTAGGGCTTTTTAACCTGGAAAAGAGACGGCTGAGGGGAGATATGATAGAAGTCTATAAATTAATGAATGGCGTGGAACAGGTAAATGTAGATCGATTGTTTATGTTATCAGAATATAGAAAGACTAGGGGACATGCAATGAAGCTACAGAGTAAACTATTTAAGACTAATAAAAGAAAATATGTTTTCACTCAACGTGTAATCAAACTCTGGAATTTGTTACCGGAGGATGTAGTAAAGGCTGTTAGTGTAGATGGATTTTTAAAAGGTTTGGACAAGTTCCTGGAGGAAAGGTCCATAAACCATTATTAAGAAGGGACCCAGGATATCAATGTTTGACCCAGTACAAGCATTGTGGAACTTGTGTCTTTTGGGGAAACTGCTAGGTACGTATGACCTAGATTGGCCACTGTTGGAAACAGGATACTGGGCTTGATGGACCTTGGTCTGACCCAGTATGGCATAGCTTATGTTCTTATGAGGTGTAAGGCTAAAGGATTGCCTTGGGTGCTGGGGCACCCAATACTCTCTGTACTGGCCCTTTTGCTTTTTACAACAGTCTGCACAGTGCACTGGTAGACATTTGTTTTGAAGCAAACTTACTTTCCCTCTGACCACTCTGCCTAGACCTGCTTGCTCTCGCTGTCCCTTCTCAAACCTGCTAATTAGTGTGCCGAGGTGCTATAGTGAAGTTACTGATGAGGCTGCTGGAGCCTAGTGCTGATCGCAGCCAGGGGTGACCCAGGGGGGTGCGGGACCACGTGTAGGTGTAGGTCCTCAGTTGCATAAATATTTGCATAATGTTAACATGCCCTAGCTTTTAGTAAACATGCCTCTTAATGAGTGTCTGGATAAAGAAAGACTACCAGATTTCTACATTATTATACTCCAGTGCCAACCACCAGGCACATAAGGAAGTACTATAAACACTGCCCATTTAGAATCCATAGCAAATCCGCCATATTATAACAGCATTACCTGGATTAAAAAAGCACCAAACCCTTTCTATCAAAAAGGCAACACTGCAAATATTAAACCAATACATCTTCTACTGAGGAAAGAGAACATGTGGCACTGTCAAATAGAAATTATATGAACAGAATCCTCAGCTCGGTTAAACATGCAGAACATAGACCGTCACCAAACAAAGAACAAGGGATCACAATTTAGAAACAGAAAGACAATACTTAAACTGGGAACCCCAAAAGCCAAACTTGGAATGTATAACACCACTAGAGAAATAAAACTATAAATTAATTTCCTCTTGTACAAAAATGCAAAGACGTTAGCACATTTCCCAGAGCTGACATATTAGAGTTAATAAATTCAAAATAAAAAAGTATTTTTCTACCTTTTGTTTGGGCATTTTATTTTTCAGTTGCAATTGCTCCAGTCATTTTCTTCTGGTTTCTTCATGTCTTTGGCTAACTCTCCATTGTCTGCTGTCCATTTGTCCTTTCTTCTGTTTTCTAGTTTTTTTCCATTCTCTCTCTACATCTGCTTTAAAATAACTGATCTTCCCCTTTTGCTCTTTCCTCCATTTCTTTCTTTATTTCTTTTTCATCCACTCAAATGTCATCCTTCTATTCTCAATCCCTACTTACTCTTCCAATACTCGGCCAATCATAGATTTTTCTTCCATCCCAGATAAAATATCTTTTCCCTTCTCCATTCTCACTCCCCCAGCCCCATCCCCTTCTAGTCCTCCCCCAAAATCAGCTCCTTTCTAGTTCCAACCCCACCCTGCATCTGCTCCCTTCTAGTCCCATTCTCCCATCCCCCCGCATCAGCCCATTTCTAGTCCTAGCACCCCCATCAACCCATTTTCAATCCTAGCCGCCCCATCAGCCATTTTCAGTCCTAGTCTCCATAAGCCATTGCAGTCTTATCCCAGCCCCCCATCAGCCTTTTTACAGACCTATCCCAGCCCCCCATAAGCTTTTCCATTCCTAGCCCCCTCCCCCATCAACCATTTCCAGTCTTAGCCCTCCCATCAGCCATTTCCAGTCCTATCCCAGCTTTGCATCAGCCCATTTCCAGTCCAAGCCCCGCATCAGCCCATTTCCAGTCTTATCCTTGCCCCCCTTCAGCTCATTTCCATTCCTAGCTCCCCATCAACCATTTCCAGTCCTATCCTAGCCCTCCCATCAGCCATTTCCATTCCTATCCCAGCTTTCCATCAGCCCATTTCCAGTCCAAGCCCCGCATCAACCCATTTCCAGTCCTATCAGCCTATTTCCGTTCCTAGCTCCTCCCATCAGCCATTTCCAGTCCTGTCCCGTCCCAGCTTCCCATCAGCCCATTTCCAGTTCATGTCCTATCCTAGCCCCCACCCCAAAGAGCCCTGTGCCTGTCTGAGTGGCTTATGAGGGAGCCATGGAAGCCCGAGGCCCAGGCTCACCTCTGCACAGCGCTGGAGTGAACAGTAGTGTGCTCCTTAATTCACAATGTGTTCATGTGAAGCCTGCTGAGTGCTGGGAAACAGGAAATGACCTTTAACCTTTCCCGGCCCTCCATGGGCTTTGCGTGAGCACAACACAAATGAAGGAGCACACTACTCTTCACTCCAGCACTATGCAGAGGTGAGCCGGGGTCTCTGGCGTCCCCAGCTCCCTCTGAAAGCCCTGCATGGGGCCCCTTTGCAAACAACATTCTCGCACAATGGATGAGCTGGCCCTGATTGCAGCTGCAGCTTCTGGTTGAGCTTTCTGTATTTGCACATGTGTCTGACTGGCACCTGACTCCTATTGATTGTTTCCCGAAGCCAGCCCTGGGCAAGGGCCTGAAAGGCCCCCCTCCCCCCACCCAAAGTAGGAATTTTTTTTCCCCAGATACGCTGATTGCTCTGGACCTCCCCCCTTTCCTCCTATGATATGCTGCTCTGCCTTGGGAAGTGTTTACCTATGTCTATGCCATTTTGCCTTACAGCTTCTTGAAATGCCCCACTCTTTCTATTATATAGCTAGACAGCATAGGTAAATACCACCCAAAGAAAGCAGTATGCTATGGAAGGGAAGGAGGATGGTCAATCACAATTGGCAAATCTGAAAAATAAAAACATATTTCCATATTATCCTGCTAGACCAGTCCAGCCAAGTGGGTTGTGTTCCCCTACCAGCAAAATGGTGGAGACAAAGAACCACTGAAATGCCCAGGTTTCAGTGACATCACTTCTACATCTCTATCCACCTCAGCCACCAGAGATCTCATCAGTGTTTCTTTGTCTTTAGCAGATGGTGGATGGATTTTCTCCTCTCTGAAGATTGAAAAATTGAGTAAAGCTCATGAACGACCACCTCGAGGGTGACTCTTTCACTTGAGTATGACATGGGAGGTTCCACTAGACTACAGTCTTTTCGATAGCCATAGGAGAAAGAAAAATTGGTTCAGCTCCACTTACTTATCATGATAAGAGCCTGTTGAGCAGCCAGAAATTAGAAGGATCTGGAAGAGTGCAGCAGCCTCACACAACCTCAATGCCCCTCCTTCCCTCTCTGTCTCCTGAAGATTGCAGAAGGCTCTCAGAGGGATCTACTTGCCAGTCACCTTAAACACAGTGCTGCAAAGCCATTAAATGAGTTTTAGGGGAGTAGAGCTGAGCCCAGCATGGATTCTCTGCCTAGGGATCTCAGGGGATGAGTACCAAGACTTGGCCTCATCATTGTCCTTGTTGGGGGCTCCCGATTCAGTCTTCCTGAAACACAGTTTGGGGTGGACCGCTGGTGACCATTGGTGTGGTGTGGGGGTTTCCCACCATTTTCTGCATGCATTAGTAGTGCCTTTTTGAAGTTATATTTTTATTCAAATGCAGAATTAGCCATACATGCACCTGTTGTAATACATCAGCACTTAGAGATATTGTACAACAATAATAACCATGTTAGCTAATTACAATAACCCTACTGCCTTCCTTCCTCCAAAGCCTCATCCTTCCCCTACCAATAAACCCTTTTTCACACTATTCCTTTTATACAATTCAGGCCAGACAAATTGGATCTACAGCTCACATTCCCCTGTGCTCTTCAGCCATACACCCTTCCCCAGAACCAAGTTAAACAATCTCCAGGAACAAGCAGGAATGTAATCTTCACATATGGGTATCGTCGGTACCGACGGAGCCTGCACAGGAATGCTCCCCATCGTCCAATAGGAACGCTTTTGGGAGCATCCATCAGCACATGCGCGCTGCCTTCCTGCCTTTCCAACTGTCCCTCTTCAGTTCTTCGTTTTCCGCGGAGCCGACAGGACCTATTCCCTGTCACCGCAGAAAATTCCGTCTTTAAATTTCTTTCTTGTGGTCGCGTTTCCCTACCGCATGAAGCCTACCGGTACCGCCGGTTCTTTTCTTTTCTTTTCAAAAAAACCCAAAAAACCGTAGACTGTTTCTTTTCGGAAACTTTCCTCTTTGGTGCTAGGCGCCATTTTGGGCATTAGGTCCCATTTTCATAAATTATGGAAAAGCCAACTAGTGATTTTAAAAAATGTACTAAGTGTGGCGGTACCATTTACATCACTGACACCCATGATTGGTGTCTAAAATGTTTAGGACCTGATCATTCTCCAACTGAATGTCTCTCCTGCATAGAGATGACCAAAAGAGGAAGACAGAACCGGGCCGCAAAGCTCGGTACCCTCTTTTCTTCAGATGCCAGATCCATTGCATCAGTGCTTATAACACAAAACCCGTTTAATGTTCTAAACTTAGCAACTTGGAATCAGTCCAAATTATCACTGTAAAGAACACAGGTCTCAGAAAAAACTCACAGCACTAAATCATGGGCTACGGCCCGTTAACAGTGCTAGTTCTCACATCAATGACCAGGTTCAATACATTTTTAAGATACCCTTCTTTCTCTTATAACTTAGAACCTTCCTCAGCAAAATATATTTGTAACGCCAAACTTGGTAAAACAATCTCACAAAAGCTGAGGAAAGAAGTACTTAACTTTGAAGAGTTTAGCCAAAAATGATAGATGCGGTCAATTCCAACGCCTTCAACAGGCACCCCAAGCGTTTCACTCTGATGGTTTCTTCAGGGAATTGTCCTTTTGGCTTACAAAGAGATGCTGCCCACGTTTCCACTAAAGGTATGTCTCAGATCCATTGCATCGACATTGTCAAGGGCCTCTTCTTCCTCCCATGGATCTCAGGTAACTAAACATAAAAGCCGGTCCTTAAAGGGTAGCTCTCCTGCTAAGCATCGAGAGGCCATTGGCATTGCCTTTGAGGGAACCACACTGGCAAAACAGCCCCGGCGGGAGGCTTCGGCTTCCAAAGCATCGATGGGGCTTCAGGATATTCGAGGCCTCAACCTCGCAAGAACTACCTGTGCCATGCTCAGGGGTTCCAGCCGTTCTTACCGGTACCGACACCCAGGCATCGGCAGCATCGATAGACCAGAGGTTTCTTGCTATCGAGCGCAGTATCGCAGCTCTTCTTTCAGCTGCGGTACCGGTGGTCCCAAGGGCACCGGTACCGACAATGACACCGATGCCGGTACCGACACCGACGATGCTGGTACCAGCCCCAGTGGGTACTCTTCCCATGCCATCTCTGGCTGGAGTGGATAAAGCGGTACCGAGTCACCTCGGTACCGACTTCGATCAGTACCGGGATCGTGCTTTGCAAGAGCATCGGGGTCAGGAATACTTTGATTCCTCCGATTCCGAAGACTCTGACAATTCTGCTGGCACTAGAGGGTTACTCCTAGAAGATCCCTCTTCTCCCCAACGCAGAATGTCACCTCCAGAGGACATGTCATTTCAGGATTTCATCCGTGATATGGCCAAAGGTCTTTCTATCACAGTAGCTCCTGAAGAGGAACCCAGAGCAAAGGAACTGGAAATCCTCCAATATCCCAAAGCTCCTAAGAAGGCAGCTACTCTGCCTATCCATGAAATTCTGCATAGCTTGATGCTCAGAATGTGGGAGACACCTCTACTTCTCCTCACGCTAGGAGACTTGATACTATGTATCGAGTTCCACCATGTCCTGGGTTTCAGAAAACTCAGCTGCCACACCATTCAATGGTAGTGGAATCAGCCATGCGTAGGATGAAAAGTGCAAAGAGACATGCATCCAATCCTCCAGGTCGTGAATGCAGGACTCTGGATGCTTTTGGACGCAGAACTTTTCAAGCTTCCATGCTTTCAGCTAAGATCAGTTCATATATCCTATATATGGGAATGTTCCTCAAAGAAGTCACAGGAGACTTGGAGCTCATGAGCCCATTTCTCCCAGATGATAAGAGACAAGATTTTCTTGCTCTAGTTAAGCATGCTCAGGATGTCTCCAAGTTTGTCAATCGTGCAGCATTTGACTGCTTCGAATGCATCAGCAGAACTTCTGCTATTTGCCATTGGCGCACGACGGATTGCCTGGCTACAGGCATCAGACTTGGAGACTTGGGTACAGGACAAGTTAGGCAACATTCCTTGCACGGGGGATAATCTCTTTGGCAAGAACTGGCAGGAAAAGGCTAACAAGTTAGATGCTGACAATTCTACCTTAGATAGATTGTCAAAGTCTACAGCCACTCCAGCTAAAAGGAAGCCTTATAAAAAACCCTCTTTTAGCAAGAAGAGGAAGTTTTATCCTTCCTATACCCAGCAGAGTCAAACTCAGGGTCAGGTTGCCCAAAAGGGACAAACTAGATAGCAAAATAAACCAAAAGGCCCGAGAGCCCAACCAGCTCTCCAGGTTCAGCCCCCTCAAGAACTTTGACTCCTTCCTAGAGAGCTTTGCCTTCCTGCCTCTGAGGGGGTCCCCAACCCCCCAATATTCCGGGCAGGTTATGCCACTTTGTCAACAGATGGCATCAGATAACAGCAGAAGATTGGGCTTTGTCCATTGTAGGAGAGGGGAACAAACTTCATTTTCACAGCATACCCCCTCCTACAGTTCTAAAGCAATTCAATTCACAAACCTCTGCAGACAATCTGCTAGATCACGAGTTCTCCACACTTCTTGCCCAAGGGGGAATAGAGGAAGTACCCATTCTTCAACAGGGGACAGGGTTCTACTCCCCCTGTTTTCTTATTCCAAAGAAAACAGGGGGACATAGACCCATTCTAGACCTCAGATAATTGAACAAATATCTGTTTTGAGAGAAATTCAAAATGATTTCTCTAGGAACTCTTCTGCCATACCTTCAAAGCCAGGACTGGCTTTGCTCTCTAGACTTAAAGGATGCATACACTCACATTCTCATCAATCCAGATCACAGGAAATTTTTACGTTTCCTTTTCAGGGGAAGACATTTCCAGTACAGGGTTCTTCCTTTTGGTCTGGCTTCAGCACCAAGGGTATTCACGAAATGCATGGCAGTAGTAGCTGCATTTCTACGAACCCTGGGGATTTTCGTCTTCCCTTACTTAGACGACTGGCTCATTCGAGTCTCCACAGTTGCAGAGGCCAGCACTGCACTGTCCCGTACAATGCGAATCCTCCAATACTTGGGATTGGTAATAAACTTCCCGAAATCTCAACTAGTTTCTTCCCAATGCCTAGAATTCCTAGGAGCCTGTCTGGATACCAGATAGGCAAGGGCTTTCCTTCCACAAGCCTGGTGACTTCGCATAATGCAGCTAGCTTCCCCAGCAGCAGGCAAGTCCTCCCTCACTGCTCAGGAGCTACTGCAGTTACTGGGACACATGGCATCCACAGTTCATGTAGTCCCATATGCTCGCCTCCACATGCGAGTAGCTCAGTGGACCCTCTCCACACCATGGACACAGGCCACGGGTCATTTGTCGGACAAAATAACAATCTCCCAATGATTAATTTTGTCCCTCCAATGGTGGCAATCACTAGAAAATCTGACAGTGGGGTCTCCTTTCCATCAACCCCTTTTTCAGGCCACCCTAACAACAGATGCATCACAGGTGGGTTGGGGAGCACACCTGAATCATCTCTCTACCCAGGGTACCTGGACTCCACAGGAGGTTGGTTTACACATAAACCTCCTGGAATTAAGAGCAATTTATTTAGCTCTTCGAGTGTTCCGCGCCCAGCTCAACTACAAGACAGTCCTAGTCCAGACGGACAATCAGGTAGCCATGTTCTATGTGAACAAGCAGGGGGGAACGGGCTCCCTGTCGTTATGCAATGAAGCTTTACGACTATGGGCCCTTGCCAGAGAGCATCAAATTCACCTTCTAGTGGTATATCTTCCAGGCATTCAAAACCTTTGGGCAGACAAACTCAGTCAAGTACTGCTACCTCACGAGTTGTCACTCCACCTAGACCAGGTGGCAAAGATATTTCATCTCTGGGGCACTCCAGACATAGACCTCTTTGCAAATCCACTGAATGCCAAACTTCCCCGGTTCTGTTCCAGGATTCCGGCGAACAACTGTCAGGCAAGGGATGCCTTCCTTCTTCACTGGGGTCAGGACTTCCTTTATGCCTTCCCACCCATTCCCCTCATCTCTAAAACACTCTTCAAGCTTCAGAGAGACAGGGGTCGCATGATTCTCGTAGCACCACGATGGTCATGCCAAATGTGGTATTCCCTGCTTCTGCATCTCTCTCAATTGGCACCTCTGGAGTTAGGGCATGCTCCAGATCTTCTTTCCCAGGAGAACGGGACGCTATGGCACCTGAATCCCCAGTCCCTGCACCTCATGGCCTGGTTGCTGAAAGCTTAGACCTCCAGGATTTCAACCTGTCCCAGCAGGTAAAAGATATCCTTCAGGCTTCTAGGAAACTTTCCACAAGAAAATCTTATGCCTTCAAGTGGAAACGTTTTACTATGTGGTGCTCCAAGAGGGGATTAAACCCCCTGGTCATACCCTTAGAATCGATACTCCTTCACTTATCGAATTCTGGGTTAAAGACCAATTCAGTAAGAGTCCATCTTAGTGCAATTGCAGCTTCTTATAAGCCTCTAAATGGACAACCAATTTCCTCTCATCCACTCCTATCAAGATTTATGAGAGGCCTTTTATTAACTAAACCTCCCATCAAGCCACCACCGGTGGAATGGGATCTAAATCTAGTTCTCAGGCAGCTCATGAAGCCGTCTTTTGAGCTTTTAGCCACTGCAGCCCTTAGGTTTTTGACCTGGAAGATCATCTTCCTAATTGCAATCACCTCTGCTCGTCACATTAGTGAATTGCAAGCTTTAGTGGCTGATCCTCCTTATTCTAGGTTTCATCATGATAAGGTTGTTCTTCAAACTCACCCACATTTTATGCCAAAGGTGGTTTCACCTTTTCATTTAAATCAATCAATTTATCTTCCTGTATTTTTTCCGAGGCCTCATGCCTCTAATGCAGAAAAAAACCTTCTTACTCTGGATTGTAAAAGGGCCTTGGCCTTTTACATAGAAAGAACACAGCAACATAGAAAGTCCTCACAAGTTTTTATAGCTTTTGACCCTAGTCATTTGGGACTTCCAGTCTCCAAAAGAACTTTATCTAAATGGATTGCCCAATGCATATCCTTTGCCTATGAGAGTAAGGGTCTTCCTCTTCAGGACCATGTCACAGTGTCAGACGGCTGCCTGGGTGAGAATGTTCACAGTCTTGGCAAGTGCATATATCTATATGATTTGCAAGGGATTGTGGGCAATGCAGTCCATTCACACCAGACACAGCTGCTCACAATAATTAGTTGTGCTTGAGGGTAAAGCCAATAAGATATTTATTTATGGGGTTATTTCTCCCAACACAGATATGCTTGGTAGCACATAAATCAGGTTACTTGCTTTCAGTGTTAAACTTGGAAAAACAAAATCAGGAAAACATTTGAACTTGTCAGGCAATCAAAGCAAAAGAAATAAGACCTGGTTGGTAACAAACTGGTCTTTTCTGTAGGCTTTAGCTAATATTTTCTTAGCAGTGTATCAAACAACAAACAATATCCACAAAGAAGAGAAAAACTGTTCTTTTCAGGTTAACTTCTTATATCTTCCCACATAGATTCAGAAGTGATTCCCTCAGAGCTCACAAGCAATTAGGTAAGGCTCAATTGCTAGCAGTTACCCAGCTGAAACCCCTTAGCTGGCTTGCTTTCTACTGCGTGGCTAAAAATCCTACTCAGGAGCTTTTCTGAGTAGATTAAAGAACAAGTTTGTATTTCTTTGTGATGGTTGCTGTACTTTGTAACAGAAAATTACCAAAGGAGTTTAGACAGAGAGCAATCCATGTAAACACATCCTTCATCTGCAATCACTCCCCCTTCTTCAACAATCATGGGTTCAATATCCTGGATTGGCACAGATGAATTTCTCAATGGAGCACTTTCAGGAGAATACTTGTTTCCCTGCTGTCTTTCAAGGTTATAGCTAGGGCATAGATCAGTGTTCATACCTGAGCTCCCATTGCTGTTAGAGTTCCTCTCTATATAGCCTGGCCAGTATGTAGTCCAGTTCTTATGTCCAGCCTTCCAATCCAGATCCCTGGACACTGGATCTCTCTCCACATACCTTCTGGCACGGGTCTTAGGGTCCCTTCCACGTGCAGCCGTCTCCCTCACAGGTACCGTCTGGAGATTCCTAGCTCTGCAGCACCATTCCTCTGGCTTTCCCCAGTCCAATGGTGTATGCTGGCCCTTGGAATGCCTCCGAGTATACGTACTGGTCCAGACTCCTCTAGACCTCCCAATGGCTTTTCTCTTCTTTCTTCCAAAGGGTTTCTTGCCCTCTCTGTCCGTCCGGTCTGGCTTCTGCTTCTGATGATCCTCCAGATGAAACTGAGGATGAAGATATCCAAGTTGATCATGAAGATGATGATGATGATTCTCTGTAGAATAAACTCTACCTTTATTCTGTTTAGATGAGTGCTCCTCCCTAACACAGCGCAGCTGTGCTGAATCAGGCCCTGCCCTTTGAGATGAGTGCTTAGGGATTACCTCATAGCCCTCCTGATTGAACACACGTTTCCCCACTTCAGCTCCTCTAATGGCTGTTGGAAACCTGGTGCATTCTGGGACTGGTAGTCTTTTATGGGAAAATTCTGTTTTCTTATTTCTACCAGAACTGACAGGTTGCTTGTTCAGAGTCACTTCACCTTTCCTATAGCTCCTTCCTGAGCTATGATAAGCTTCCTTATCACACACAGCTTATAATGTGAGAGCCATGGCAACTTCTATGGCTAATCTCCATTCTGTGTCTATCGATGACATTTGTCGAGCAGCCACCTGGGCTTTGGTACACACCTTCACAGCCCACTACTGCCTGGATAAAGCCTCCCGCGGGATGCCTTCTTTGGCCAAGCTGTTCTTCAAAATCTCTCTCAAACCTAAAACAACTCCTACCCTCTGACCCTGGTGGGATGCCAGAGATCCATGGGAGGAAGGATTCTCACCTTTGACGGTGGCACCTTCTTGGGGCTATCTCCCTGGCATCTTGAGCTAGGAAGTCCCCATATGTGAGGACTACATTCCTGCTTGTTCCTGGAGATAGCGTAGTTACTCACCTGTAACAGGTGATCTCCATGAACAGCAGGAATTTAGTCCTCACAACCCACCAACCTCCCCTAGGAGTTGTCTCTGTGTCTCTCTCTCTTTGTCTCTTTCCTCTCTCTATCCTTTCACTCAGCTACAAACTTAACTGAAGAGGGACAGTTGGAAAGGCGGGAAGGCAGCACGCATGTGCTGAGGGATTCTCCCAAAAGCGTTCCTATTGGATGCTAGGGAGCGTTCCCGTGTAGGCTCCATTGGTATCGACGATACCCATATGTGAGGACTAAATTCCTGCTGTTCCCGGAGATCACCTGTTACAGGTGAGTAACTACGCTTTACACATGCGCCCATAAACACAATAACCCCAACTCTTCAGACCTCCATTTCACATGTTTTCCCAGTTTTTCTCCCTGGATTTAAAGGGCCCAGTGCAGCAGCAAGATGAATGGTTCACCAATCTTGATACCACTGCCAGGTCTCAGTAAAAGAACATTTTGCATGGTGCTTATATGCAGCAATTTCAAACATACAGAATATATGGTCCAATCATCTAATAACCATGGCTCGAGTGGGCAAATCCGGTATCTTCCACCAAACCGCTAGCTCCATTTGTGTATCCTAAAAAATTTCCCCAAATCCCCTCCCTCTTACACCTCATTCAGCAGCACCTGTGCCGGATCCAACTTCTACATCACACCTGCTCTCTGGAACTGCCTTCCCTCCCATCTTCGGTTAGAGCCTCATTCCCTAAGTTCAAGAGTTTCCTCAAAACCCACCTCTTCATCCAAGCTTTTAATATAGCCCCCTCCCAGTGAGCTGCAGCTTCAAAAGAAGCCTTGTCCTTTGTCTTCTAGTTTGTCTTTATGGTCTTTTTCTCTCTTTTTCTCCTCTGTCCTGTTAATATATGGAGCTCCTTTCCTTTTTCTTACACGTGAGATTTATTTGTTTTTACTGTAAACCGCTCTGTCTGCCTAGCAAAGGACAATATATCAAATCTAAATTAACCATAACCATAACTGCACCTGGACCGTATTGATCTCTGTACACAGACTCTCTACTTCCCCCACAACCTCTACATTTTAGGCAGGGGCGGCCCAAGGGGGGTGCGGGGCCATGTGCGGAGACTCGGTGCGGGGCCTCATTTGCATAAGGGGCCTCATTTGCATAAATATTTGCATAATGTTACCATACACTAACTTTTAGTAAACATGCCTCTTCATGAATGTATGGATAAAGAAAGACAAAGATTTCTACATTACTATAATCCAGTGCCAACCGCCAGGCACATTAGGAACTACTACAAACACTGCCCATTTAGAACCCATAGCAAACCCACCGTATCCTAACAGCACTACCAAGACTCATAAAGCACCATACCCTACCTATCAAAAGGCAACACTGCAAATATTAAACCAATACATTTCAGAGAATAACAATACATGACCTACTGGGGAAAGAGAACAAGTGGCAATGTCAAATAGGAATTACATAAACAGAATACCTCAGCTCAGTTACACATGCAGAACATAGACCATCACCAAACAAGGAATCACAATTTAAAAACAGGAAGACAATAATTAAACTGGGAACCCTAAAAGCCAAACTTGGAATGTACAACAATGTTGAAATAAAACTATAAATTAATTTCCTCTTGTACTAAACAAAGCACCGACATTAATGATGCACATTTCCCAGAGCTGACATATTCCAGTTAATAAATTCAAAATAAAGAGATATCTTTGTACCTTTTGTGCATTTTTTTTTCAGTTGCAATTGTTCCAGTCACTTTCTTCTGGTTTATTTGTGTCTTCTGCTAACTCTCCATCGTCTGCTGTCCATTTGTCCTTTCTTCTCTCCTCTAGTTTTTTTCCATTCTCTCTCTACATCTGCTTTAACATAATAATCTTTCTCCTTTTGCTCTTTCCTCATTCCTATTTCATCCACTCAAATTTTACCCCTCCATCCTCAATCCCCACTTAGGGGCTTGTTTACAAAGCCGCGGTAGCGGTTTGCGATCGTAATCGGAGCCGCAGCCCCATTGATTTCAATGGGGCCGCGGCTGCGATCGCGAACCACTACCGCGGCTTTGTAAACAAGCCCCTTAGTCTCCCAATACCCGGCCAATTGTAGATTTTTCTTCCCTCCCACACAAAATATTCTTCCCCTCTCCATTTCACTCTCCCAGCCCCATCCCCTTCTAATCTCCCCCAACATCAGCTCCCGTTTAGTTGCAGACCCACCCAGTATCCGCTCCCTTCTAGTCCCCACATCAGCCCATTTCCAGTCCTAGCTCCCCCATCCATTTCCAGTCCTATCCGAGTCCCTTCATCAGCTCATTTCCAATACCAGCCTCCCATCAGCCCATTTCTAGTCCTTTCCTAGCCCCACCATCAGCCCATGTTAAATCCTAGCTCCCCTCCACTCAGCCCATTTCTAATCCAAGCCCCCCATGAACCTACTTCCAGTTCTAGCCCCTCCATGAGTCCATTTCAATCCAAGCCCCCACCACAGCCCATTTCCAATCTTAGCTCCCCCAACACCCAATTCCCAGTCCTATCCTAGCCCCTCCATCAGCCCATTTCCTGTCCTAGCTCCTTCCCCTAAGAGCCCATTCCAAGCCCCCCTCCCCATCAGCTATTTGCAGTTCAAGCCCCCTTCCACTCAGCCCATTTCCAGTCCTAGCAACCCCCCCCAACCCATTACCAGTCCTAACCTCCCCATCAGCCCACTCCCAGTCCTAATCCCACCAGCCCATTTCCAGTCCTAATCCCCCATCACCCAACTTTTAGTTTAAGCCCCCCCATAGCCCATTACCAGTCCTAACCCCCCATCAACCCACTTTCAGTCCTAATCCCATCAGCCCATATACAGATTTAGCTCCCCCATAGCCCATCACCACTCCTAAACCCCCCCAAGCCCATCACCACTCCTACCCCCCCCCAGCCCATCACCACTCCTAACCCCCCCCAGCCCATCACCACTCCTAACCCCCCCAAGCCCATCACCACTTCTAACCCCCCCAGCCCATCAACACTCCTAACCCCCCCCAGCCCATCAACACTCCTAACCCCCCCAGCCCAGCCCAGCCCATCAACACTCCTAAACCCCCCCCCCCAGCCCAGCCCAGCCCAGCCCAGCCCAGCGCAGCGAAAATTAAAAGAAAAGAAAACCTGTCTGCTGCCGCGGTCGGGGCCGCCGCGGGGCCCCCCTGTGCACGGCAGAGCCTGCCCTCCTTGTAGCAGCTCTCTCTTTGGAGCTGAAAAGTCAGACGCGCCGGCTTGCAGAGCAGAGCGCGAGGGAAGAGTTTCTCCCTCGCTGCTCTGTTAAGCCCGCGGGGGCTGATGGGAACTTCCCATCAGCCCCCGCGGGCTTAACAGAGCAGCGAGGGAGAAACTCTTCCCTCGCGCTCTGCAAGCCAGCGCGTCTGACTTCAGCTCCAAAGAGAGAGCTGCTACAAGGAGGGCAGGCTCTGCCGTGCACAGGGGGGCCCCGCGGCACGCTCGATTCTGCCGCGGCGGCCCCGACCGCGGCAGCAGACAGGTTTTTTTTTTTTTCAATTTTACTTTTCAAAAAGAATGTTTTTTGCGCGGGGCCCCCTGAAACGCGGGGCCCTGTGCAAAAAACATTCTCGCTCAATGGACGGGCCGGCCCTGATTTTAGGGCTGTCCCACAGCAAATTCTTCAAATCTCCTCTTCCCCCACACCCTTTCCAGTAATCCTCGTCATATTTATTGTTTACTGCATGGAACCTAATTGGGGTTCAGTACATTATCAAGCGAATCTTTAAGCTACTTTCTAACAATGCTGTTCCCAGCACTAGCTTCCTGGTGGTTTCATATATAGCCTTCCACCGCCCCTCATCCCATGAACTAGGGATCTCTTCCTCCCACTTACTAAGATGTTAAAGTGATTGTTTCTCCCCCTGCCTGGGGACACATACAGGGCAGACAGCAATCCCTCCAATCCTCCCCCCCCCTTTCTCCATTAGAACCTCAAAGGGAGTGGAGTCATGCTTTAAATCCTGTTATACCCTTTTTTGGCCCAAATAATGGCTAAGTTGTAGAAAGGCATAACAATCTCTTTCCATTAATCCATACCTCTTTTGAAGGGAGGTGAACAATAGCACTGCATCCCTTGCATTCAAGGCTTGACCTACCTGGACTAATGGGTTGATGCAGAAAACTAATGTAGTCTTTAAGCACGGATAAAGCCACTTTTAGGCACAGTTACCACCACAGCCAGACGCATGCGTAAACAGCAAATGAAAAACTAGCACACAACACCAAGAGTATTTAAATTATAGGAAAATGAACTGGTCATAATAAAATGGCATGCTAATATTGACTGCGCGCGATGCAGAAAAACACAGAGGATTTTGTAATTAGCCTTAGCGCCAATATCTCTACACCTGATCTTGAGGTAGCTTAAATGTTTTATGTGTGCCCCTGACAGTATTTTGACAGCATTGATCAAAATACTGTCAGGGGCCAGTGCCCCCAACAGGAAGCAAATCCTTGGTGGCCCAGCAGCCCCGATCCTCCCACCCACCGAACTAAAAAAAAACTGGTGGCCCAGCGGCCATGATTCCCCCCATCCACCCAACTAAAAATAAGCCTGGTGGCCCAATGGCCCCAATCCCCCTCCCAGTACCTTCACAAAGGAGTGGGAACGCTGCCCACGCAGTCCCATTCATGCACTGCCATCTTGAAAAATGGCAGTGCTTGCCCTCGCTGGGTGCATCCCCTCAGATGATCCAGGCTTTGTGGAAAGCCCTCAATGCCATTAAAATACTGTTAGGGCACATATGCAAATTAGCCACGTGGTGCCCCTGGTTCTCAGGGAGATCATGCCAAACTTGCACCGACTTCTGTAATCATGTATTTGGTTTGCTCTTCCAGTTTAATGCTGCCTTTATACCAAGTTTAATGCAAGGCTAATTTGCATATGAGCCCCTTTCTGCATGCCAATAATGAAGTTGCATGCTATCGGTATGCTGCAAAGAGGCTTACAGAGCTGATAGCGCGGACTTCAGTGCCGGCTTTCTGCATCGGCCTGTAACCTTTTCTGCTCCCAATGCCTAAAACCACCAACTTCAATCCCCAGCTGAAAATCAGCCCCCTAATAAAAGCCTGCCTCAAGTAGAACTCCCCCCCCCCCCCATCAGTCGATCCCTGCACCTACTCCAAACCACCATTGTAAGTTGAGTATGTGGGTTGTCTCCCAATTCACCCATTTCCCAACCCCTCGTATCTTACACCCAGCGCTCCAATGTTCCACTGCTTGCTTGTTCCATCCGCACCCATTGTGGCTCCTCTCCCCCTCTCCCAATGCAAAAAGAACTCACAACTGTAGATAGGTAGGTAGACAAACAAGGGACCCCCAAGTCCATAAGAACATAAGATATGCCATACTGGGTCAGACCAAGGTCCATCAAGCCCAGTATTCTGTTTCCAACAGTGGCCAATCTAGGTCATATGTACCTAGCAGTTTCCCCAAGAGACACAAGTTCCACAATGCTTGTACTGGGTCAAGCATTGATATCTCCAGGAACTTGTCCAAACCTTTTTTAAACCCAGCTACACTAACAGCCTTTACTACATCCTCCGGTAACAAATTCCAGAGTTTGATTACACGTTGAGTGAAAAAATATTTTCTTTTATTAGTCTTAAATAGTTTACCCTGTAGCTTCATTGCATGTCCCCTAGTCTTTCTATATTCTGATAACGTAAACAATCGATCTACGTTTACCCGTTCCACTCCGTTCATTAATTTATAGACTTCTATCATATCTCCCCTCAGCCGTCTCTTTTCCAGGTTAAAGAGCCCTAACCTTTTTAGCCTTTCATATCCTATCTTCTCTGAACCTTTTCTAAAATAGCTATATCCTTTTTAAGATACGGCGACCAGAATTGCACACAATATTCAAGGTGCGGTCTCACCATGGAACGATATAGAGGCATTATAATATCTTTTGTTTTATTTTCCATTCCTTTCCTTATCATACCTAGCATTCTATTTGCTCTCTTGGCCGCCGCTGCACACTGGGCCGAGGGTTTTAACATGGTATCCACAATGACGCCTAAATCTTTTTCCTGGGTGGTGGTTCCTAATGTGGAACCTTGCATCGTGTAACCATAGTTTGGGTTGTTCTTCCCTAGGTGCATAACCTTGCACTTGTCCACATTAAATTTCATCTGCCATTTTGATGCCCAGTCTTCCAATTTATCAAGATCCTCTTGCAATTTTTCACAATCCTCTTGGGTTTTAACAACTTTAAATAGTTTTGTCTCATCTGCAAATTTGATAACCTCATTCGTTATTCCACTTTCCAGGTCATTTATGAATATGTCAAAAAGCAGCGGACCCAGCACAGATCCCTGGGGTACACCACTATTCACCTTTCTCCATTGGGAAAATTGGCCATTTAGCCCTACCCTCTGCTTTCTATCTTTTAACCAGTTCCTGATCCACAATAATACACTGCCTCCTATCCCATGACTCTTTAGTTTTGCCAAAAGTCTCTGATGAGTGTCCTTGTCAAAGGCTTTCTGAAAGTCCAGATACACAATATCAACTGACTCACCTTTGTCCACCTATTTATTCACTCCTTCAAAAAAACATAACAGATTAGTAAGACAAGATCTTCCTTGTCTAAAGCCATGTTGGCTGTCTCCCATTAGGTTGTGACTATCTACATGCTGAGTAATTTTATTCTTTATGATGGTTTCTACCATTTTTCCTGGTACTGACGTCAGGCTCACCGGTCTGTAGTTTCCCGGATCACCCCTGGAACCCTTTTTAAAAATTGGTGTTACATTGGCGATCCTCCAATCTTCAGGTATTAGAAATGATTTTAATGATAGTTCACAGATTACTGATAGCAGGTCTGCAATCTCATATTTCAGTTCTTTCAACACCCTTGGATGTATACCATCCGGCCCAGGTGATTTGCTACTATTTAGTTTATCTAATAGTTGTAATACATCTTCCCGATGTATCGATATTTCCTTCAATTCTTCCGCACCTTTAAATACCACTTCAGTCATGGGTAACATCCCTACATCTTCCTCAGTAAAGACCGAAGCAAAGAATTAATTCAGTCTCTCCGCTATCGCCTTGTCGTCTCTTAGTGCTCCTTTAACCCCTTTATCATCTAATGGACCAACTGACTCTCTGAGGTTTTTTGCTACGAATGTACTTGAAAAAGTCTTTATTTCGCGTTTTTGTTTCCGCAGCAAGCTTCTTCTCAAATTCTCTCTTTGCCTGCCTTATCAATGCCTTGCATTTGACTTGCCAGTGCTTGTGCTGTTTCCAGGTTTTGTCGTTTGGCTCTTTTTTCCATTTCCTGAAAGATGCTTTTTTGGCAACAGCCTCTCTGACCACACCTTTAAACCATGCTGGCAGTTTTTTGGACTTCCTTCCACTTTTCTTAAAGAGTGGAATACAGCTGGTCTGGGCTTCCAAGATAGTATTTTTCAACAACACCCAAGCTTGATGTACGTCTTTAATCTTTGCAACTGCTCCTTTTAGTTTTTTCTTAACTGTTTTCCTCATTTTATCATAGTCTCCCTTTCGAAAGTTAAAAGGTAGTACTGTGGATTTCCTTACTATCCCTCCTCCACTAATTAAATCAAAGGCGATCATGCTATGATCACTATTGCCAAGTGGCCCCAACACCTTTATCTCTTGCACTAGATCTGGTGTTCCACTAAGGACTAGGTCTAATATGGCTTCCCCTCTGGTCGGTTCATGAACCAGCTGCTCCAAGAAGCAGTCATTTATTTCATCTAGGAACTTTATCTCCCTAGCATGTCCTGACGTGACACTGACCCAGTCGATACCGGGGTAATTGAAATCACCCATTATTATTACTGCGCTGTAACGTTTGTTAGCTTCCTTGATTTCTTTTTGCATTTGGTCATTCTGGCCAGGTGCTCGATAGTACACCCCCACTGCCATTGCCTTCCCCCTTTTATATGGAATTTCAATCCATATAGATTCTACAGCAGATTTTGTTTCCTGCGAAACTTTAATCCTTTCTGAGTCAATGCCCTCTCTAACATAGAGCGCAACCCCTCCACCAATTTGATCAGCTCTATCATTACAATATAGTTTGTACCCAGGTATCACAGTGTCCTACTGGTTGTCCTCCTTCCACCATGTCTCTGATATTCCAATCATATCTAACCTTTCATTTAGTGCTATATATTCTAACGCTCCCATCTTATTCTTTAGACTTCTAGCATTTGCATACAAGCATTTTAGAGAATGTATTTTAGTCATGTTAATTTGGCTATTGTTAGACATGGGTAAATTGGGATCTTTAAGCTCTGTCTGCTCCATACTTGAGGGCATTTGGGCTACTTTACTCTTTTGTGGAACCTCTCTGCTTTTGGTAGTATCCTTCAAGGATACATTCTTCCGAACCATCCGCTCTTGGGCGACTGTCGGCTTTCCCCTAATATCTAGTTTAAAAGCTGCTCTATCTCCTTTTTAAACGTTAATGCCAGCAGCCTGGTTCCATCCCAGTTAAGGTGAAGCCCATCCCTTCGGAAGAGCCCCTCCTTTCCCCAGAATGTTCCCCAGTTCCTAACAAATCCAAAACCCTCATCTCTGCACCATTGTCTCATCCACACATTGAGACTCCGGAGCTCCCCTTGTAAACATTACCCTCTTCTTTACTTGGGGACCTTGCCTTTCCAGATGAAATCCATAACCACACTCTGTAGTCTCTTTAAGAATTTCTTTGAGACTACACACGGCAGTGGCATGAATAGAAACAACACCCTGGGTATTGCATTCATATTTATGACAGTTATTCTCCCTAACCACGATGTATGCAATCCTTTCCACTTATTTAAAGCCTTCTTTAAAGCTTCCAGCAATGGTTGGTAGTTCCATCCACTGAATGCTTCAAAGTGTTTCTCAAGAGGTCGATTCTGTTTCCCACATATTCGGCCAAATTGGCCATGTAAAAAGCGAACATGCGGGAATGGGCCCGATTTTGATGCCGTGGGGCCAGGGCAAACCCACAATGGAGAATTTGGGACTTTTGATGTCTGAGTTCTCCCAATATGCCAATGAGATCAGTGTACAGGGAGCTGCCCATCCAGATGACAGAATGGCATGGCTGGGGCATGGGAGTCGTGGTGTTCTGGCACCATGGCAATAAGCCATCTAACAGATGCTTGGAATGCCATTTCTCCCTTTCTTCCCCTGCCGACTGCAATCCTGCCAGCACTGGAGGCCCCCATGGGCCTGATTACAGCTGCTAGAGCACAGCACGGCTGGTGGCATGGATTGCGGGGGGGTGCGGCATCATGCAGTGGGACCACAGGACTTATTCCACCTTTGGGGTGGAATAAGCCGGGCCTCCATCACCACGCCAAGGGATGTACAGCGACCTGATCTGAATGGCTCTATATGTCTGGGTGCACTGGTCCATCCCTGATTTACCCTGCCCCCGCTCTGCCTCTATCCTGCTCCCTCCTACCCCCATCCAGCGCTCCCCACACAAACCCTCTGCACATGCGGGGAGCGCTGGGACTAGAATAGCATCCCGGACCTGTTCACGGGTTGTACGTCCAAGCCAAACATACAAACTCACTATTTGGGGATCAGAATGACCCCCCCCAAGTGTATTCCCAAATACTTAAAGGATTGTTTCACCCATTTAAAAGGGAACCTGGCCCATAAATTGAAGCCCAATATCTCAGTCTTTCCCATATTAATTTTATATCTGGAGATTGCACTATAAAGACCAATTTCCCCTCATCAAGACCGCTAAGGAGGTGAGTGGTTCTCTAACTGTAAAAATTACATCATTAGTAAAGAGAGATATTTTAGAGACCTCTCCCGCTAACTCAATTCCTTTGATATCCTCCTGCGCATGTATCTTCGCTGCCAGAGGCTCAATCACCAGTGCAAACAGGGGTAAGAGTGGCCAACTGAAAGCTCTCAGAATACCCCCCAATTATTTGAATCCATGCTGCAGGGGCTGCATATAAAGCCCATATCCATTTTAAGAAATTCCCCCCTATACTCATTCTCTCCAATACCTTGAACATTAAATTCCACTCTACCCTGTCAAATGCTTTTTCTGCGTCAGTGATAAAGACTGCTCTCTCCCCTCCACTCTAACTTCCATGTCAGATTTAAAATCTTCCTGATATTATCTCCACCCTGCCTCCCCTCACAAAACCAGTTTGATCACATTTAACAAGTTTAGGAATGTATCTCTGAAACTGATTAGCCAATATCTTGGCTAATAGTTTAGCATCTAAATTTAGGAGGGAAATTGGTCAATAAGACACACACACACACTGTGGTCCTTCCCCGGCTTTGGAAGCACCGTTATCCCAGCTTCCTCTATAGTCTGTGGTACTACACCCTTGGCTAACACTCCATTAAACATCTCCGTTAGTAATGGGGCCAACTGATGCTGGAAGTTTTTATAGAACTTAGCAGTTAGTCCATCTAGGCCTGGCACTTTTCCGATCTTTAAAATTGTAATTGCCATCCAGACCTCCCCTTCACTTATATCCCTATGTATTACTAATTAAAGATTTATTTGGATTTTTGGATCAGCGAAGAATATTGTACATAGAATATTTCATGTGAGAGTTGGATCAGCAAAGAATATTGTACTCTTGAGCCATGCCATGCTAAGTCAGCCTGCTAGCCCAGATCAGAGCTTGGGGTTACTTTAGGTCGAGGAGTGATAATGGAGCTGAGCTTGGGGGTTACTTTAGGACAAATTCTCTGAGCAGGCAACAGGTTTGGCCGGACAAAACTGGATGAGTGACTCATACAGTGACTCATACAGTGACTCAGCAGCTAACATTCTTTTCCAGTTCATACTGCTAGACCAGTCCAGACAAACGGGTTATGCACCCCTGCCAGCAGATCTTGGAGACAGAGAATTCTACCAGAGCTCTGATAGGCTGGAGCCTGGTGATATAATCCTACCCCTAGGGGTCTCCCTCAGTTTTTCTCTGTCTCCAGCAGATCTGGATGCTTTTTTTTTTTTTTGCTCCTTCAAACAAAATTTGAAATGCTTTATTTCTTTGTGATTTCTCTTGGAGAGATTATGCCCTGAGTTGCCAGTGTTATCTGAGCACCAGGATGATTCCAGCTGAAGCTCCTGTGTCCTCTGTCACAGTAGAGATCGCTGATGTGCAGACTCCCCAGCACTAGTCATGAGGGCTATTTAGCTGGATGATAAGCCTCCTAGAATCCAGTCCCTGGGGCTGATTTTAGTGGTGAGGCAGCTGCAGTGGTTAGAGCAGCGGTCCGTGGCTTCTCTGCACTTTTGGTACTGTAAGTACAGAAACTGTCTTTCTCCCACTGCTGTCTGCAGCTCTGTGGTAACTCGATTTATTTTTCTTGATTTTTCAGCGATTTTAGGCATTTCTCTCATGCCTGCAACCCTCCCACCTTCTCCTTTGACTTTTTAAGTTAATTACTTAGCTTTTGGGGGTTGTAATTCACTCTTTTTGTGTTTTATTTTTGCCGGCGGCCATTTTGAATAGCTAATGAGCCTCGGTTTTTGGCGGGAAGCCAGATTACTTCTCTGCTGGCTTCTAACAGCTATATTGCTGTTTAAGTTTTTTTCCACAACACTTGCTAGCTGTGAGTTGTGAAGAGGTTCCTTTTTTCTCTGCCTATGTATTAACATAATGAATAAAAAGTACAGAAGGCATGGATAGAGAACAGGATGCAATTCAGAGCCACAGTACAATGCTAAGTCACTGACGAAGGGTGCAGGGCTCATGGGTTCCATCCCCCACTGTGCCCAACAAAGAAGGCTGGCTGAGGCATTACCTATTATGGGGAATATTGTTAAATGCCTGTTCCTGCGGGACGCAGTTATTTGTTTTTAGTTCTCACTGTGCCTTATTCAGGTTTACGCTGCATAGGCTGTCAGAAGAAACACAGGGACCTCATGAATCAGCTCTGCTCTTCCCCCAGCATCTTGCTTCCCCAGATGAACTTGGGAACTCCTGAGCTTGGCTTCAGTGGAGCTCTCCATTGGCTTTACGCTGCGCTGAGTCTTTACCACGAGAGTTTGGATACCTCCAGGAAGTTCAGGTATCATTTTCTGTAAGAAAACTGTGAGTACCCTGTTTTTTTCTTACTTGCCTCAGCTGCTCTGGGATGATTTCAACTGCATCCGGACCGGCTGCCTCTGAGTTTTGAAGTTCCTACTTTAAATTTTTAGTCCACAAACTGCAGCTGGGTTACTTTGTACGTCCTACTGAATATTGTACCTGTCTTATTCAATATACCATTTGATTGGAATTTTAAGTCAGTGTTTTGGATCCTGACTGTTTTGGGCTCGGCCTAATTAAGCATGCTCACTGTAATCTTCCTACGGCTGGATTTGAGCTTCTACATCCCTTCCCAGAAACACCTTTCAGCCCCTACCATGGAGGTCTGAATGGCTGCGGAGGGATCACACTCTAATTTCCCTACTTTCAGTCACTGTAATTGCCTTACCCTGACTTTGAAAGTTTCTCTATGCCAGCACAGTGAATGACTGACAGTTCCCTTCTCAGCTCTGTGAATACCTGACAGTTTTTCGGTGCCAGCGGCCTTTTTGTTTTTCTCTTCAGTGTTTCTTTTTGGAGGAAACAGCTCTAAACAGCAGTTTCCACACATTTAATCATGCTGTGGAGGCACGTGGAGTTTCAAAATCCTTTTCTTGAAGAGTCTTGGGTTTCCCTGAGCCTACCTTGCTTTTTGTTTTAAATGCAAAAAAAAAAAAAAAAAACCCCACACAAGAAGAGGAAAGGTGGTTTAAGTCTCTACAATGCTTCTTTCTCTGGCTGTATTATATGTGATATGTAATCAGCCGAAGGGGACATTAATAGATTGCTTGTGTTCCACCTGCACGCTGCATCCCGGAGACTTTCCCCATTCCCACTGCGTTGCTAGCTGGGTTCCTCAGCACCTTATCTCCCCCCTCCTCAGAGCCCCTGCTGCAGGATCTTCCTGCAGGAGAAGATTCAGTCAGCTCCCATGTCGCTTCCACAGCCGCTGGAGACCACAGCAGCCTTGACTGACAGTGCCTTCCTCATACTCTTCCATCTGGCATGACGCCTGTGACTTTTGGAGTCTTTTGGATTATCTCCTACACCTGCCCAGTAGCAGGCGAGCATATGGCATGGTCTCGCAAGTGGTCCCATAAGTCCTCAGACTTTAGAGCAGTACGTCCTCCTTGGGGCGTAGCATATGCCTTGCGGGGTACTATGGATATTCAAGAAGACTTTAAATCTTCGGAGGTCAGCCCTGACTCGTTGGAGTATGGAGATGGGGAATATTCTCCGTCTGTTTTCTTCGCTGACGGTTCTCTGCCTTTTTCGGTAAGAGGAGTTGCCGGCTCTAATCACACAGGTGATGGAGTCGCTCCCCCTAGCCGACACGCCTGCTCCTCCGGATTCTCAAATCCGGTTGCAGCCGCATCCCATTTTCCAGTGCATTCGTACGGCACGCGGTATTGTTCGGTTATACCCTTGGTCTCCCTTTCACTTCGACCGTTGGCTGCAATACCCGACGGTTGATGCATTCTGACCAGGGTCATCAGGCATACCACACTTCCGGTTGAGGGCGGAGAGGCGCTCCGCGACCAGCCAGACCTGAAGAGTTGGGAGACTGCTACAGTCCGGTTTTCCTTCGCCCGCTATTTCCTTTTTGCGGGTGTACGGAGGTCTGGCAGCCCGGGCCTCCCTTCGATGGATTCCGCAGCTTCCAGGTGTTCCCGCGTTGGTTCATTTCGAATCCATTGCTGCATTCCGGGCAGAGGCATTCTGTGATCTCTTGCAGCTGTCAGCTCGCTTCCTAGCACCGGTGTCGGTAGCTCGGAGATGGTTCAGCCTGGGTCAATGGGCAGCAGATGTTGCTTCATTTAAAGGCTCCAGCATTTAGATGCCATTCGTCCCGGTCCACCATTGGAAGGAGGACTGGGCCGTTACTCTGTCTATTTTGGAATGCTTCAGGTCCTGGATTCTCTCGGGGCTGGGTGCGACACTCGTAGGGGACGGGTGTTTCTACCTCAGGAACGTTTTCAGAAGATCTCTCTTCAGCTCCGCCGCTGCTTGGATCAAGCGGTGCCTCGCCCTTGGGGCTACCTTCAACTCTTGAGGTCCATGGCAACAACGATAGCCCTCGTTCCGTGGGCAAGAGCGCTCTTGCGCTGCTTGCCGACGGCGCTTCTATCTCGTTGGTCGCCGGTATCGGAGAGTTATCAAATCTGGTTGCCTTTGCTTCTGCCGGTGCGCCGCAGCCTCCGCTGGTGGCTTCAGGCACACAATCTTCTACGGGTGGTCCCTCTGGAGTCTCTGCGCTGGATCTTGGTGACGCCAATCGCCGACCTCTCCGGTTGGGGAGTGCCTTGCGGCTTAACCTCGGCGCAGGGGTGTTGGTCACCTCGCGCAGCCCAAGGGTCTATCAATCCTCTCGAGACGCGGAAAGTGCGCTTCGCCCTTCTTCAGTTTCAGCCTCTAATGCGGCGGTGTGCGGTTCGGATCCTGTCCGACGCCACGACGATTGCTTACCTAAGCCGCCTAGGCGGCACGCAATGTCCGGATGTCTCACAGGAGAGGCGTTTGCTCCTCCCGTGGGCGGGGGAACATCTTCATGCTGTCGGCACAGCACATCGCAGGCGTGAACAATGTGTAGGCCGATTTTCTCACCCGGCACTCTCTGGAGCCCGGGGGCTGGGCTCTGCAGCCGGATGCGGTCCGGTCCATTGTTCACCTGTGGGGCCTACTGCCATGGATCTAATGGCTACGGCACAGACTGCCACGGCTTCGCTGTACTTCGGCCATTGGAGGGACGAGGGAACGCATGGCATAGATGCTCTCTCTCAACCGTGGCCGATTCCTCTTCTCCGGTGTGTTTTCCCTCCCTGATCCGTGATATGCATGGTTCTCCAGCGGCTCCGAGACCGTCGCGACCCTGTACTCCTGCTGGCTCCGAGTTGGGCTCGCAGACCATGGTATGCGGATCTATTCCGTCTGTCTGGGGCGTCGATGCTCCGCCTCGAGGCGTTTCTCAGCCTTCTGATTCAGGGACCGGTGGAGATGGAAGACCCGGCTCCTTACTCGCTTACGGCCTGGCAATTCCACGCTGCCGGTTTGCTCGCTACGGCTATTCGCCTAGCGTGGTCGTGACGCTTCTCATGGCGTGGCGGTCTACCACGACGCTGACTTACGCTCGGGTTTGGCGTCTCTTGATGGATGGTGTTCGCGAAATAACCTCTCACCCTGGCGTTGCGGTGTTCCGGATATCCTGTCCTTTTTACAGGCCGGAGTGGATAAGGGATTAGTGCTCGATTCCTTGCGAGTACAAGTGGTCGCCTCAACTTGTTTTCGGAGTCCTATAGTGGGGCGATCGATAGCTTCGCATTTGGACGAGTCTCGGTTCCTCCGCGGAGTTAGGCCTTCCGGCCTCCTCTGCGTTCGCCTGTGCAGGCGTGAGCTCTCGTGCTTGTCCTCTGTGCCCTCATTGCTCCTCCCTTTGAGCCGCTGAGGGCATGTTCTCTTCTAGATTTGACTCTGAAGGCAGTCTTCTTGGTGGCCATAACTTCGGCACGCCGTCTTTCTGAGCTCCAGGCTCTCTCGTGTCGACATCCCTATCTCTCGTTTTCCTCCGAAGGCGTTTCTCTGAGAACTGTCCCTTCCTTTGTTGCCCAAAGTGCTGACGCCGTTCACTGTTGACCAGCCTCTTTTCTTTCCGTCTTTAACAAAGGCGCAGTGTGACAGTGGTCGGTCTCCGTTGCGGGCGGTGGACCTTAAGAAGGTTCTTTTTCGGTATCTGGGGGTCGCGGGACCCTTCCATATGACTGTTGCTCTTTTGTTTTGTTCGCGGGTTCTCGTCGGGGATCCGCAGCCTCCGAATCTACCATTTTTAGATGGGTTATGGAAGCCATTGAGGTGGCGTACCTTCTTCTGGGAGAGCCAGCTCCACCGGGACTCCGTGCTCACTCCTCTCGAGCGCAAGCAACTTTGTAGGCCGCGAGGTCTCATGTAGTTCCTCTCGATATTTGCCGGGCGGCGACTTGGTCGTCGCTGTCCACCTTTGTCGGTCATTATAGGTTGGACATTCATGCCCGTCAGGAGGTCCATTTTGGAGTTGCTGAGCTGTCGGCGGCCTTGCCCCCCCTTGAACGCAGGTAGCTTGGGTACTGCCCGTTTGTCTGGACTGGTCTAGCAGTATGAACTGGAAGGAGAAATTTCACTTACCGTTAATTTTTTTTCCTGGAATACTGCTAGACCAGTCCAGGACCCGCCCTGCTGTTGGTTGGAGTGCCGCTGGTGCGGTGCAGCCGCCGACCGCGGTTCTTCTCTTTGCCGGTATGCCTCGCCATGGGCAGTCCATGGGTTCGTAGGTGGATACTGTTTTCAGCTCTAGGGAGTTCTTCGGCTCCCTTGTATATAGTTCACTTGAAACCCTCTGGGGTGATGTTACAGTTCATGTTGCATTAGCTTGTGGACGTAACTGAGGGAGACCCCTAGGGGTAGGATTATATCACCAGGCTCCAGCCTATCAGAGCTCTGGTAGAATTCTCTGTCTCCAAGATCTGCTGGCAGGGGTGCATAACCCGTTTGTCTGGACTGGTCTAGCAGTATTCCAGGAAAGGAAATTAACGGTAAGTGAAATTTCTCCTTCAGCTGCTGGTCACGAGCACAAATTTAACCCTGACCAATCTTGGTATGAACCATGAGCACAACATTAACTCTAGCCAATCCTGATTTGAGCATGCTGCATGTTAACCTATGGATTGTAATGGCATGCAGCGAGCACGACATTAGTTAGGTATTTAACAGGGGGATTTTCAGCAGGTCTCCGGGACTGACTTCTTCAAGCTCTGTAGTCTCCCGGATCCCTCTAGGCGATCGCTGGTCCCCCGACTGCTAGAGTGATGAGCTACAATAATCCGGTGATGTATTGATGCTTAACTTTGTGCTTATTATTATTATTCTAAAAGGACTCAATCTAATAAAAGCATATTGTATTTGCTAAAGTGTCTGTGCCTAGTCTGTGAGCTAGTGAATGACAGGGTTAACTCATATTGTATTTGATGCATAGTCTGTGAGCTAGTGAGTGACAGAGTTAACTCATATTGTATTTGCTAAAGTATCTGTGCCTAGTCAGTGAGCTAGTGAGTGACAGGGTTGAAGGAAAAGCGTAAAATTTGGCAATACACCCTATCTTTGGGGGGGGGGGGAGGGTAAGGGTGGATAGGGGAGTCTGACAAGGATATCACTATTCCTGAGATGGGGCCTCTGGCAATAGGGGTGAAGGATTTTTGGGGGGGAAGAGGGAGGGGGGAATGAAGGCAGAGATAAGGAGGCAATGTCGGTGGTGAACAGAAAGGAGGGGAGATAAGGGGGCTAGGGGGGAGGGAGGGTGCTAGTAGCTACCATCAGTGCCAAAGGGCTGAACTCGTGGAATAAATGTAGGTTGTTGGTAAAGGAAGGGGGGGTGAAATAAGGTGGATATATTATATGTTCAAGAAACACACTTGAAAGTGGGGCAGGAGCGGATGTTGCAATTGAAGTGGTACCCGTAAGTGTTCGTAGCGGTTCATCATGAAACTCCTAAGAAGGAGGGAGTGGGAATCCTACTAAGAGACTTGGGTGGAACTGGGACAAGTGGTATGTGATAAGGAAGGTCAGTATGTGGGGGTGAAGATGAAATAGAAGGGGTGGAAGTGGTGATGGTCTGTATTTATGGACCTAATGAGAAACAATGGGCATTTTATGAAGCCTTAATGAACATATTGGAGGAATTTGTAGATACTCCTATTATATTGGCAGGCTATTACAATTTGACATTGAACCCCAGGTAGACAACTGGGGGGAGGGGGTTCCATGGGAGGAAAAGGAGAATGTAGGAACCTGTTAAGCAGGAAGGTATGGTTAAGGTTGGAGGATATTTGGAGAACTAGACACCCGCTCCTTCAAGGAATGCAGAAATCCACTACTGTCTTCCCATTCCCAGATGTGGTCAAGGATATGATCCAGTTGGAGTGGGAGTCTCCTGACTCTCCGCCTAAGGGAATAAGGCTATGTAAGAAGATCTATGCTCTCCTGGAGAAGATGTGCTTTAAGTGATTTGGTATTCCCAAGGTGGCTGTGCAAGTCACGGCGGTTACCGGACGGACCACCATTCCTGTGGAAGGTGGATTGGCCTTAAAGGATTTTCTGGACCATAAGGTGGATTTATTGTTGAAAAACTAGTTCGCTGCGGTGGCAGCTTTTCTGCAATTGGCAGTATGTGCCAGCCTGATATCTCAAGTCCTACTCCAGTGGATTCAGTCTCATCTGCCAGATGGTACTACCCCTCTTTTGGAGTCAGCTACGGCCTTCCTTTCTGATGCCATGTAAGATCTGGTACGTTTGGTGGCCAGGGATAATGCCCTGATGATGATGTCAGTGTTTGATTTGGCTCCGGCAATGGGCAGCTGACTCATCTTCCAAAGCCCAGTTGGCTCAACTGGCTTTTAAGGGAAAGCTGCTTTTTGGAGCTGATTTGGAGAAGCTGGTGAAGAACACAAAATCTTACCGCTGTCCAGAAGACAGGTTCAGGGTGCCTGTGAAGCAGGCTGGTACCCCTTTCATAAGAACATAAGATATGCCATACTGGGTCAGACCAAGGTCCATCATCAAGCCCAGTATCCTGTTTCCAACAGTGGCCAATCTAGGTCATACGTACCTAGCAGTATCCCCAAAAGACACAGGTTCCACAATGCTTGTATTGGTTCAAGCCTTGATATCCTGGGTCCCTTTCTAATAATGGTTTATGGACCTTTCCTCCAGGAACTTGTCCAAACCTTTTTTAAACCCAGCTACACTAACAGCTCTTACTACATCCTCTGGTAACAAATTCCAGAGTTTGATTACACGTTGAGTGAAAAAATATTTTCTCTTATTTGTCTTAAATAGTTTACCCTGTAGCTTCATTACATGTCCCCTAGTCTTTCTATATTCTGATAGCATAAACAATCGATCTACGTTTACCCGTTCCACTCCATTCATTAATTTATAGACCTCTATCATAACTCCCCTCAGCCGTCTCTTTTCCAGGTTGAAGAGCCCTAACCTTTGTAGCCTCTCTTCATAGGAGTAGCCTTCCATCCCCTTTACCATTTTGGTGGCTCTTTGTACCTTTTCTAATAATGCTATATCCTTTTTAAGATACGGCGACCAGAATTGCACACAATATTCAAGGTGTGGTCGTACCATGGAACGATACAGAGGCATTATAATATCCTTTGTTTTATTTTCCATTCCTTTCCTTATGATACCTAGCATTCTATTTGCTTTCTTGGCCGCTGCTGCACACTGGGCAGAGGGTTTTAACATGTTATCCACGATGACTCCTAAATCTTTGTCCTGGGTGGTGGTTCCCAATGTGGAACCTTGCATCGTGTAACCATAGTGTGGATTGTTCTTTCCTAGGTGCATAACTTTGCACTTGTCCACATTAAATTTCATCTGCCATTTGGATGCCCAGTCTTTCTCATCAGCCTCTGCCTATCCTTTGAGGGCGAGCTGGCTGGATCCCTAGGGATCTCGGGACTTTTGTCATTACTGACCTGGAAAACCTTTCTTTCCCTCTGCTTCTGGGCTTCAGGCTCATTCTCAGTTCTTTTGTGGAGCACATTGGCACAGGGACTCGGTCCCCTCCAGAGGAGGACCTTCCTGGGCTGCACAGTGAAGCCATGGGGGCTCATTCCCTGGTTTTTCTGGTTAAAGGCAGGCTTTGCCTTTTCTTTCAGGAATAGGCCCAGATTACCAAGGATCACAGGGTGCTAGACACCATTCAGTTTGACTGTATTCTGGAATGCAAAGAGCCAATTCCCGATGCCTTCATCATCTCCTCTTGTAGGTCTGCGATCAAAAGTGCCGATGTGCGGACCACCTTGGACAAGTTGCTGTGCCTAAAGCAGTGGTACCCATCCCCCCAAATGAGCAGGGCAAGGGCAGCTACTCCATCTATTTTGTGGTGCCCAAAAAGGATGGTTCCTTCTGACCCATTCTGAACCTCAAGGGGGTCAATGAGCACTTGAGCATCCTGCACTTCTGGATGGAAACCTTGCACTCCATGAATCAAGTAGTGAACCGAGGGGGGTTCTTGGCTGCCCTAGATCTGGCCGAGGTGTATTTTCATATCCCGATCCGGGTGGATCAGCAAAAGTATCTGTATTTTGCTGTGCTTGGCTCTCACTTTCAGTTTGCTGCCCTCTCTTTTTGGCTATCTACTGCCCCAAGGACATTCTCTAAGGTCATGATGGTGGTGGCTGCGGTGTTCTGATGTCAAGGGATCTATATCAATCTATATCTGGATGACTGGCTCATCCGGGCCCATACCCTTTCAGAAGCATCTCGGATGGCATCCTGACTGGTGTCCTTTTTGGAAAGGCTTGGATGGGTGATCAACAAGGGAAAGAGCCAGCTGGTGCCTTCCCATTCCCTGGAGTTTCTGGGAGCATCTTTAGATACTCGAGTGGGCAGAGTTTTCCTGCCAGAGGAGAAAGTCAAAAGACTGTTGGATTGCCTGGTGCTGTTCGGTGTACAACAGGCTCCTAGAGTCTGGGATGATCTTCAGCTCCATGGATTGATGGCAGCAGCCATAGAGATAGTGCCATGGCCACATGCTCACTTGCGACCACTCCAACTGTCTTTGCTGACTTAGTGGACCCCGAGTTCCCAGGAGTTTGAATGCAGGGTTACAATCCTGTTGATGTAACGATCAGCTTGTGGTGGTGGCAGCAGCCCTGTCATCTGAAGAAGGATGTGCCGCTAGACGATTTCTCCTGGATCTTCCTGACAGTGGATTCCAGTCTCTCAGGCTGGGGAACCCATTGCCAAGGCCATACGGCCTGGGGCTGTTTGATCCACAGGGAAACGATGTGGTCCATCAAACACCTCAAGGCGAGGGCCATCAAGTCGTCTCTTCTGCATTTCCAGCCCCTAGTCAAGGGCTGAGTGGTTTGAATGTTTTCAGACAATACCATAGCAGTGGCTTCTGTCAGTCGGCAAGGCAGCATGAGGAGTGCCGGGGTAGCTCTGGAGATGGCTCTCCCGTTTGCTGGAACAGAGAAGAACCTCCTAGCCTTGTCAGCTCAGCACATTACCGGGGTGGACAAGATGGAAGTGGACTTCCTCAGTTGGCACTCTCTGAATCCTGGATAGTGTCACACAGTGGCATAAAAATTATTATTATTAGATAGGAGAGTCCATTTTAAGAACCAAGAAAACTTGGCCTAGTGGTTTTAAACTCCAATCCTTTAAAGCAAACAATCAAAACAGAGTGGTAGGGATGAAAAAAGGCTTTTATTCCCTTTACACATGGGGTCATAAATTGGTCACAACTGAAAATAATGTCCTTAACTTCAGGCACAAAAGAAAACACAAGGTTTAAGGAAAACTGTTAACTTCACAGTTGTAGCAGGGCACAAACATAACTTTCAGTTTAAAGCACATTTGTACAATTCTTCTGCTCAGCACATAATAGACATTCTGCAGATACCACAAGCCATTCATACGTCCTCCAGAGACTCTACAATGGGAAATGCAGAGAGAGCAATCCATCTCCTCTGGGTCTGGCAACTGTTCCACCAGTTCCACTTGCATCGGCTCAGGAATTGGTATGTCTAATTCTGTGTTAACAGTCTCTGGAATATTGTATTCTAGAGCTTTGTATATTTCCCTTAATACTTTCCAGTGCCTCAGGCCTAGCCTGGAGCGCTGGCCACGTGTCCCCTTAGTATTAACTGGGCTTTCTCTTCTTAGAGATTCCACACTTCTTTCACAAGAACTTTTACAGGGCAAAGGTTTCTTTGTAGGAATATAATTCTCATACCTCTTATTGCAGCAGCACGGTGAGGAATGGTTTTTCCCTTGGGCTGACTTCCTCCCTTCAGAAGCTTTGTGCCAAGCTTTCCTCTGAAAGTCTGATTCCTTTCTCACCCGTGGGAACAGCTCTTCTGGTAAAGGCCTGCTCTTGCAACAGCCCAAATCCTGGCTTCCTTGCTCAGCCTGGCTTTTCCTTCCCAGCTGATTCCTCCTTGCTTCTTGCTTGCAATCAGTATAAGTCCTCCTCCTCTGCCAGCAAACAGCTTTCTCTTTCTGTTCCTCCTTCTGTGTCTGTGTCTCTCTCTCTTTCTCTTTCTGTTTAACTTGAGGCAGTGCTTCCTTATAAAGGACTCCTCTCCTTGAGGCTTGTGAAATGTTTGTCATGTGCTCCTGACCAGCTAGGCGTGGCCCTTCAGTCTTCATGACTGCACTCCTGCTCCCTCTAGCTGGTCCCTGTGAATATTGCACTCTGTGCACATCTTTTCCTTGCTGACAAACAGGTTCACTTCTCTCATCAGGGCTCTCATCAGCCTCCGCTGCATCACAATAGTGGGAGTTGAGTCAGGAGGTGTTTCAGTTGATTCTGCTCTGCTGTGGTCACCCCAAAATGGATCTGATGACAACCCGCTTAAATGCCAAAGTTTTCCGCTTGTTCAGTCACCACACGGAGATGAGGTCTGAGGGTGTCAACGTCCTCGCCCAGCTATGGCGAAGTCAGCATCTGCTATAAATATTTCCTCCATGTCCCCCAGTAGAGCGTGTGATTTAGCGTATAGAACGCCACCTGGGCAAGATTGTCCTGTTGGCACCAGATTGATCAAGAAGAGAATGGTTCGGAGACCTGATGCAGCTCCTTCAGGCATCTCCAGTTGTCTCCATCTCAAGGCCTATTGTGGTGGGGGCCAATCTTCCTGGAGGATCTGGTTCCGTTCTCGCTTACAGCATGGCTCTTACAAGGAGATGGCTAGTGTGTAAGGGCTATTCTCTGGCGCTGGTCTCCACTCTGCTCAGAGTTCGAAGGAGGTCTACCAAGCTAGCATATGGGTCTGGTGTCCCTTTGAATGATAGTGCGGCACTCGGCAGTTAGCGTCTGAGGCAGCCAAGCCTGTTGTCTTTTCTACAGGATGGCCTGGAGAAGGGCTTTTTCCTTAGTTCCATGAAAGTTCAGGTGGCATCTTTGGCCTGTTTCTGAGATCCAGTGGCTGGTAAGTCTCTAGCCTTGCTCCCAGATGTCTTATGCTTTCTCCAGAGGGTTCAGTGTCTGCATCCTCTCCTCTGGTCTGTGGTCCCTTCCTGGGATCTGTGTCTGGGGCTCAGGGCTCTGATGTTGGCACCCTTTGAGCAATTGAGCAATGCTACTTCGAAGATTGGACTCTCAAGACAATCTTCTTCATTGTGATTTGTTCCACAAGGTGAATTTCTGAGCTGCAGGCTCAGCCTTAAAGGATTTTCTGGACTATAAGGTGGATTTGTTGTTGAAGAGCCAGTTTGCTGTGGCGGCTTCTACTCTGCAACTGGAGGTATGTGCCAGCCTGATATCTTGAGCCCTGCTCCAGTGGATTCAGCCTCTGCTGCCTGATAATACTACCCCTCTTTTAGAGTTAGCTATGGCCTTCCTTCCTGATGCCATGGTAGCCAGGTATGGTGCCCTGATGACGGTGTCACGGCATTGGACTTGGCTCTGGCACTGGGCAGCAGATACATCCTCCAAAGCTTGGTGGGCTCAGCTGGCTTTTAAGGGGAAGTTTTTATTTGGATCTGATTTGGAGAAGCTGGTGAAGGACCTAGGCGAGACAAAATCTTACTGCCTCCTGGAAGACAGGTTCAGGGGACTTGTGAAGTGGGCTGGTGCCCATTTCTCATCACCCTCCACCCGACCATCAAGATCGCTCTGGCCAGATTCCTGGGGCTCTTGGGATTATCATCATTGCCGAACTGGAAAACCTTTCTTCCCCTCTGCTTCAGGGCCTCGGGCTCATTCTCGGTCCTTTTGTGGAGCACATGGGCCCGGGGAATCGGTCCTTTCCAGAGGAGGACCCTCCTGGGCTGTGCAGTGAAGGTTTGGGGGCCCATTTCCTGGTTCCTCCAGTTGGAGTTAGTCTTCACCTTTTCTTTCAGGAATGGGTCCGGTTTACCAAGGATCACTGGATGCTAGACACCATTCAGTTCAGCTATGACCTAGAATGCAAAGAGCCAATTCCTGATGCCTTGGTCATTTCCCCTTGTGGGTCTGCTATCAAAGGTGCCACTGTGCAGATCACCTTGGACAAGTTGCTACACTTGAAGGTGGTGGTGCCCATTCCCCCAGATGAGTAGGGCAAGGGCAGATACTCCATCTATTTTATGGTCCAAAGAAGGACGCTTCCTTCTGGTCCATTCTGGACCTCAAGGGAGTCAATGAGCACTTGGGCATCTTGTGCTTCTGGATCAAAACCTCACACTCTGTTATTCAAGCAATGCACCGAGGGGAATTCTTGGCTTCTCTGTATCTGGCCAAGGCATATTTTCATATCCCAATTTGGGCGGATCAGCAGTACTTATTGCATTTTGCCGTACTTCGCTCTCACTATCAGATTGCCACTCTCCCTTTTCGGCTATTCACCAACCCAAAGTCATTCTCCAAGGTCATCTGAGCCCATTCCCTGTCAAGCATCTCAGGTGGCCTCGCAAATGTTGTCCTGTTTGGAAAGCCTCAGCTGGGTGATCAATCAGGGGAAAAGCCAGCTTTTGCCTTCCCAGTCTTTGGAGTTGCTGGGTGCAGATTTGACACTCGAGTAGGCAAGGTTTTCCTGGCAGTGGAGAAGGTCAGAAGACTGTTGGATTACTTGGCGCTGTTCTGTGCACAGCAGGCCCCCAGAGTCTGGGGTTATCTTCAGCTCCTCAGATTGATGGTGGCGTCCATAGAGATGGTGCTATGAACATAAGAACATAAGATATGCCATACTGGGTTAGACCAAGGTCCATCAAGCCCAGTATCCTGTTTCCAACAGTGGCCAATCTAGGTCATACGTACCTAGAAGTTTCCCCAAAAAGACACAGGTTCCACAATGCTTGTATTGGGTCAAGCACTGATATCCTGGGTCCCTTCTTAATAATGGTTTATGGACCTTTCCTCCAGGAACTTGTCCAAACCTTTTTTTAAACCCAGCTACACTAACAGCCTTTACTACATCCTCCGGTAACAAATTCCAGAGTTTGATTACATGTTGAGTGAAAAAAATATTTTTCTTTTATTAGTCTTAAATAGTTTACCCTGTAGCTTCATTGCATGTCCCCTAGTCTTTCTATATTCTGATAACGTTAACAATCGATCTACTTTAACCCTTTCCACTCAGTTCATTAATTTATAGACTTCTATCATATCTCCCCTCAGCCGTCTCTTTTCCAGGTTAAACAGCCCTAACCTTTTTAGCCTTTCTTCATAGGAATATCCTTCCATCCCCTTTACCATTTTGGTGGCTCTTCTCTGAACCTTTTCTAATAATGCTATATCCTTTTTAAGATACGGTGACCAGAATTGCACACAATATTCAAGGTGCGGTCTCACCATGGAATGATATAGAGGCGTTATAATATCCTTTGTTTTATTTTCCATTCCTTTCCTTATGATACCTAGCATTTTATTTGCTCTCTTGGCCGCTGCTTCACACTGGACCGAGAGTTTTAACATGTTATCCACATGCTACTGCTCACATGCTACTGCTCCAGTGGTCCTTGTTGACTGATGGTCCCCGAGTTCTCAGTTTGAGCACAGGCTTCTGCTGCCATTGACAGTGAAGGTCAGCCTGCGGTGGTGGTGGCAGCCTTGTCATCTTAGGAAGGGCGTACCACTGGATGATTTCTCCTGGATCCTGCTGAAGATGGATGCCAGTCTCTCGGGCCAGGGAGCCCAATGCCTAGACCGTTTGGCCCAGGGCCATTGGAACCACAGGGAAGTGGTGTGGTCCATCAACCGCCTCGAGGCGAGGGCCAGCAAGTTGGTTCTTCTGTGATTTCAGCCCCTCGTCAAGGGCCAGATGGTTCATGTTTTCAGACAACACCATGGCAGTGGCCTATTTCAATCAGCAAGGTAGCACCAGGGTGGCTCTGGAGATGGATCTCCTGTTTTCCTGGAGAAGAACCTCCTAGCCTTGTGAGCCCAGCACATTGCCATGGTGGACAGTGTGGAAGTGGACTTCCTCAGCTGGCACTCTCTGAATCTTGGAGAGTGGGAGTTGAGTCAGGAGGCACTGATGCCCTAACTCAGTCTTGGCTAAGTCAGCAGCTGCTGTACATGTTCCTCTGTGGCCTTGTTGGGGATGTGATTCGGCATATAGAGCACCACCTGGACAGTAGGGGTGTAAATTTTAGAGTTAGATTTTTATTTTTCCAAACTTTACAAACTACTAGTGACTAAATTATGCAGTTTTGCATGCTGAATCTAAAACTATCTTTAGAAATGGCTTAAAATGAGTCTTATCTACATCAAATTGAAGTTGAAACATGTGGAAATTAAGTAATATTTATTTGAACATACAAATAGTCTGAACAACACCTGTAGCCACATAATTGTCTTTAAAATGTCATTTATGCAGTTAATTTAATGTTATTTAACAAAATCCAGCAAAGAAGCCATATCTTGTTTGCTTCTGTTTTGGCTCATGAGCTCCCTGCTGATCATCTGACCCCTAATATAATATAATGTTCCCTCCACTCCTGATAATACACATGGCTAGCAGCCTCAGTTGTCATTTTTACACACCTTTCTATGAACTGGGTGTATGATGGCCAGTCTGGAACCACCATGGGTTTGCTCAGAAATGCCTTGATCTCTGCTGTTATCATGATACAGGTAAGAGGAAGCTCAGAGACTCCAGTCAAGTAAGTGGGTGATTGTAGTTGCCTCAGTGTTGATGGATGGTGATTTCCTGGGTCTCACATTGCTGTCTCCAAGCTGTCTTCTCATATCTTTCACCTCTGATTTCCAATATCTTCACTGCATCTCCTCTCTCCTGTTCCTCTTTACTACATAACATAGGTTGCAGGGAACAGACTCGTAACCATACCAAGCTGACCTTCTCACTGTAGGCATGACTTATCTTCCTTATCTCGTCACACTGTTCTTTCAACAGATGCAGCTGGAAAAGGAGATGCCTGGGACCCTGTATCCAATTGCTATTTATTTTTATATTGAATTAGTTCACCATGTAAACCCCAACACAGAAATAAGTAAGATAAATTGATAATTGAGGCACAAAAGGCATTAATATGCAATGCAAAGACATAAAAACTATATCAGAGCACTTAAACATATTTCAGTAATTTGTGTATTTTTGCATAATTTCCTAGAAATTACAAGTAGGTAAATAACACATTATACAAAATTTAAAGCTAGTTGTTAACATAAGAACATAAGATATGCCATACTGGGTCAGACCAAGGTCCATCAAGCCCAGTATTCTGTTTCCAACAGTGGCCAATCTAGGTCATATGTACCTAGCAGTTTCCCCAAGGGACACAGGTTCCACAATGCTTGTATTGGTTCAAGCCTTGATATCCTGGGTCCCTTCTTAATAATGGTTTATGGACCTTTCCTCCAGGAACTTGTCCAAACCTTTTTTTAAACCCAGCTACACTAACAGCCTTTACTACATCCTCCGGTAACAAATTCCAGAGTTTGATTACACGTTGAGTGAAAAAATATTTTCTTTTATTAGTCTTAAATAGTTTACCCTGTAGCTTCATTGCATGTCCCCTAGTCTTTCTATATTCTGATAAGGTAAACAATCGATCTACGTTTACCCGTTCCACTCCGTTCATTAATTTATAGACTTCTGTCATATCTCCCCTCAGCCGTTTTTCCAGGTTAAAGAGCCCTAACCTTTTTAGCCTTTCTTCATAGGAATTTTCTTTTTATTTTATTTTATTTATTAGAGTCTCTTTTATACTGCGCTATTCAGCATCAGTGCGGTTTACAATGAACAATAAAATACACATTTCCGATGGTACTTTGTGTTTACAGTTTACCATTTACCATTTTAGTGGCTCTTCTCTGAACCTTTTCTAAAATCGCTGTATCCTTTTTAAGATACGGCGACCAGAATTGCACACAATATTCAAGGTGCGGTCTCACCATGGAACGATATAGAGGCATTATAATATCTTTTGGTTTATTTTCCATTCCTTTGTTGATTTGCCACATGAAATTGTACCATTTTTTCACTAGTGCTTTTTAAAATTATGACATCTCCAAAATTGATACACCCTATTGGCTATTTCTTCTTCCATTTACCACTTTGCTTTCCTGACTACCAGCTTCTCTTAGTTTCTCCAGATATTGTTGTTTGTCTTCCTCTTTCTGCAATTTCTTATAGTTTATGAAGGCTACCCTCTTTTTCTGTACCTTTTCAGCTACTTCTTTTGAAAACCATAGTGGCCGCCTTTTCCTTTTCCTTTTATTTACTTTCCTTACAAAAAGGTTTGTTGCCCTTAAAATATCTTCTTTCAGTTTGGCCTCTGTTCTATTTTCCCCAGATGTTCTCATCTAGTTAATGATACCTTGAGTTGTTCTTCCATCTTTACATAGTTCACTGTCCTGAAGTCTAGGACTCTTGCTTTTGAATAAACCATCTCCACTCATTTCCTAATACTGAAGTTCATGATCTGGTGATCACTGCATGCCATGTGACACCCGCTACAACATTGCCACCTGAAACCAGACATCTCAGGCCACTTTATTCACTTGTGCATGAAAAGGTTCATGGATGTCTTTTCAACACATCTGTGTGTTTATTTCTGTTGTCTCTTATGTATTTTCGACCTAGAAGGGAGGGGCAATTTGAATGGTGCATATTCAAACATTATTTTGGTTTGGAAAGAAGAAAATGCAGCCAAGTGTAACAATATATTAAACCATTAGATGACACAGTCAAATTTTAAAGGATGGATTTTACAGTTTAACCACAGGGTGCTATTGTTCCATGGCAAAAGATACCACTATGTTTATCCACCCTAGTCAGCAGTAACATGGCAGTCATTAAGAAAACAGTAAGGTTTAATCACAACAAAGAAAATGAAATATGCATCTAAATCATAAGAGCAAGCCCAGCAGCAATAGAAGAATGGAAGCACTTGGTGGGTATGTGGTGGGGAAAGCTAGGATTGGCCCGTCTACTAGGTAGGCTAGACAGCTGTCTAGGGCATCAGACCTCCATGGGCGGCATGGAACACCTGGCCTGCCACCCCCTCGTCAATGTTCCCTCTAATTTTCTGTAGGCTGTGTGCGCATAAAATATCAGCTGTTACAGCTTTTGAAGGAAGGTTAAATTTTTGTGCGCCACATAACGACACTCGGAGTTATATACTTTAAAATTTGACTACACGTCAGAATACAGTATGTACACCACATTGATTTTAATCAAATTAAATGAAAATAGACGATTACTAAATGAAGCGGGAAATTTCTAGTAATTACAATCATAACTTTTAAATTTTAAGACATCTGTATTGTTTTCTATCAGAATCAGAGCCGTAATTTTTGTGCGCTCTGTTGTAAAGTATGTGCGCTCGCTCGGCGAGGTGTGTGCGCGTGCACACACGCACAGCTTAGAGGGAACAGTGCCCTTCGTGATGAGCTATGCTGTGCCGCTGCTCCCCTCTGCTGCTGATTACGGCGGCAGGGTTGGCTTGGTGGCAGTGGCAGGCCGTGTGCTTCAGCACACATGGTCTGATACTTCTGACCCATTGAATTTGTGTTGGAGGGGTCAGAAGCAGCAGGCCATGTGTGTCAAAGCAAATGGCCTGACGCTGCCGTCGAGCTGCCCCCCAACTCCACCACCAGAATCAGCGGCAATGTGGCTCAGCACAAGGAGGGTGGCATGCCACAGAGCTTCTGCCCAAGGCAGCTTGGGCCAGTCCTGGGGAAAGCAGACAGAGCATGCCTTATCATGGATTATTCTGAATTCCTCTGTGTGACTATAACTAGAAGAATAGAGAAGAGGCAAGAGGTAGTTTGAAAGAGCAATTTCCTAATGGCTGTGTTTCAGTATAATAGTGTCTCTGTGCACAGAAGCTGGATGTGCTTTTCCTATGGAGAAGCATTAGAATATTTTTTGTGGTGACTGTATTTCTCTAGAACTCCAGTCTAATCAGTTGCACTTTCAAACTCTATGGAGGTCATTCCAGAACACAAATAAGACAGATAAATGTGTGCAGTAGACAAAGCGGTTTACACAGAACAGTTACAGCAAACAGCTTTACAGAGAACAGAGAAATACAACTTGGGGAGTTAGTTGGGGTATAACTGGTAATTAACAATTGTTAACTATATACAGACAAATTGTTGCAGTGTGATGAGGTACACTTCCTTATCGATCATGATCTTCTAGGGTAGGACCAAAGTATTCTAGAAAAAGATGAGTTTTTATGGCTTTCCTGAAATCCATTAGGTCTTTGATTGCACGTGTTGAGGTGGGTAGATCATTCCATAGCTGGGATGCATACAAGGAGAAGGCTGTACTTCAGGTGGATTGATTTGCTCTTCTGAGGTTTGGTGGGGTCTCCAGGATGTTGTTATCTGGCTTAATGGAAGGAAGCCAACATGGATTTAGCCAAGGAAACTCTTCTTTCACTATTTTTTTAAAGATGTAAATAAACAGGTAGATAATGGTGAGCTGGTTGATATAGTGTATCTGGATTATCAGAAAGCCTTTGACAAGGTCCCTGATGAGAGACTCTTGTGGAAATTAAAAAGTCATGGGATAGGAGGCAGTATACTACTGTGGCTTAGGAACTGCTTAAAAGAGAAAGAAAAGAGTAGGGCTAAATGGACAATTTTCTCAATAGAGAAAGGTGGATAGTGGAGTACCCCAGGGATCTGTGCTGGGCCCTCTGCTTTTTAATGAATTTATAAATGATATGGAAATGGAAATGAAGAGTGAGGTGATCAAATTTGCAGATGACACAAAATTATTCAAACACAAGAGGATTGTGAAAAATTGCAAGAGGGCCTTGAAAAATTGGGAGACTGGGTGTCCAAATGGCAGATGAAATGTAATGTTGACAAGTGCAAAGTTATGCACTTAGTGAAGAACAACCCAAAGTACAGTTACACGATACAAGGTTCCACATTAGGAATACCACCCAGGAAAGGTCATCATTGATAGTATGTTGAAACCTTCTGCCCAGTGTGCAACCGCAGCCAAGAAAGCAAATAAAATGCTAGGAAAGTAATCAAAAATAAAAGCAAGGATATTATAATACCTCTGTATTGCTCCATGATGCAATCGCATCTTGAACATTGTGTGCAATTCTGTTTGGCATATTTTATAAATGATATAGCAGAATTAAAAAAGGTACAGAGAAGAGTGACCAAAACGGTAAAGGGGATGGAAGGATATCCCTACAAGGAAAGGCTTCAAAGGTTAGGGCTATTCAACTTGGAAAAGAGACAGCGGAGGGAAGATATGATAGAAGTCTATAAAATAATGAATGAAGTGAAATGGGTAAACATAGATCGGTTGTTTACTCTTTCAAAAAGTTGAAAGACTAGGGGACAAGCAATGAAGCTACGATGTGGCACATTTAAGACTAATTCGGATACAATATTTTTTCACTCCATGCATAATCAAACTCTGGAATTCATTACCAGAGGATATAGTAAAGCTGCTAGTTTAGTTGATTCAAAACAGGTTTGGACGATTTCCTGGAGCAAAAGTCCATAAACCATTATTAAAGAGGATTGGGGAAATCCACTGCTTATTCCTGGGACAAGTAGCATAGAATCTGTATACTGTGGTGAGGAGAGCAGCCAAGAACAGATGGAGATAGAAGAAAACCATGTTTCTGCCTTTAAAACAAGTGACAGACAAGCTGTGCACAGAGCTTGCACAGCAGGAAAGAAAAAAAATCCTGTCTCTACTGAGGCTAAGCCACGCCGACTCTGAAGTGGGGGCAGGCTTAGATACTGATTGGAAAGGCCTGTGCGAAGGCAAGGGTGTGGCAGGGAAGAAACGGTTTTTAAAACCTCACTCTGACCAGAGAGGAAGGAAGGAAGGGAGAGTTACTTCCACAGAAGGAGAGATCCTGGAGCAAGGGGATTCCAGTGGGAAGAGATATCCCAGAGCCCTGGGAGATCCTGGAGAGGAAGAAGGATTCCAGGAAGGCTTTCAGGAGAGATCTCATGAGAGAAGGAGTGGAGAAAGACACAAGAAGTCTGACTTCCAGAAGCTGAAAGAGGTCAGTAGAAAAGGAAGCAGTGGGTGTCTGAGAGATGCTCTTAGAAGTGAAGCCAACAGATGTATAGCTGAACAGCTTACAGATGAACAGGAACAGTTTGCTAGTGTACAAGAGCCAGACCTGAGCCCTACAACTGCCAGAAGGTGGGTGGAGATGCTTGAGAGTGGAAAAAGCCAAACCCCAGCAGTGAGCAGAGCAGTGAGCTAAAAACACTAAAAACATTAGCACAAGTGTTCCCTGAGAGAAAGGCTTATTCTCCCAAAGTAACTGTGCCCAATCAGAAAGATTTGCTGTGGAGCCAGTTTCAAAAGTTCGTACAAGACAGAGAAGCTGAGGAAGCTTTTAAGACTAGAAGGCAATGAGCATTCTTTAGCCCAGGAGGAAATGCAGGTCAATTCTTATGTGCCAGAGTCTGACCTAGGAATCTCTCCAATGGATTGCTCATTCTGTTTAAAAGAAGACTGAGCCTTACTAAGCAGAGCTGAGAAAGAGTGAGAAGCTGTATTGTGCATAACTATGTAACTGCTAATAGTCTTCTAAAGCCAAGGATGTGTTTTACCAAGTGAGAATTTTCTTCTAAAAGCAAAAAAGCTGTGTGTTACCAGAAGTTTGTTTGAACTGGGAAAACAACAGTTGTGCAGAAGCTGTGTGTTACCAGAAGTTTGTTAAAAAGGGAAAAACAACAGTTGTGCCAAGAAGAAAGTTTACCTTTTGTTTGAAAGAGATAGAAGAAGCTGTGCTGAGTACTGTTTTGTTTAATGAAAAACAGCTGCTAAGGTTAGCAGGACTTTTGCTTTTCCGTTTACCTCAGTTGCCAGTTATCTTCTGTTATCCTTTGTGTTGGAGAAGTATCCTAATGCCTTGTGTTTGAATTTTAATGCCTTGGAAATCCCCATAGAAAAATTAATAATCTTGTATGCCTTACCAACGGTCTCACACTACATTTTGTCCGTGCTCAAGAAAAGCCTAACTACAAGTCCCAGAATTCCACTGGGGACAGTCAGAAAAGCTTTATTTAAGGACATTACAAGGCAGCCCTAAGCCTGTAAGCCCTAGGGCCCAGGCTAGGGTCCCACAATACCTTTGAGAACCTGACAGGTACTTGAGATCTGAAATGGCTGCTATTGAAAACAGGATACTGGGCTTGATGGACCCTTGATCTGAACCAGTATAGCATGTTCTTATGTTCTTCTCCCACAATAAATTTGGTTCAATTCCATTAATTTTTTGGAGTTATTTTGCCTCAGACAGATGGAGAGACATTCTCCACTCCTTACATGTAATTTTTGTCCAACATTCAATAATTTAGAAGCTAAAAACCCATTCACTTGCAGTTGCTGTGGGAATTCTACATCTAACGTGGTAACTGGAACAGGTGATCACATAGCAGAATGGAGGTAGCCACTGATAAAAAAAAAGTTTGCATTCATGACTATGGAGAGTGCAGAATTATATAAGATGAAATATGTCAAGAAGGTTGCAGGAAGAATTGGCATGATATAATGCAGAATGTGCATCTTTATTCATCCTTTGGAGATGATGCAGAAAACCTTAGTGTGGCATTTTTCTGACGCTTTTCCATGCTGGGCTTGCTCTCCGATGCAGAAAGCAAGCTAGCACCAGAAAAATTACAGAAAAATTACCATGCCAAGTTGCAGCACAGTGGGCATGCAAATTGCTGCATATTTAATTGCACTTGATCTAAAAAAACTACACTGAAACTTAGTGAATATTTTTATATTATTTTTAACATTGGAACTTTATTCCAGCTTCGAGCAGGCATAAAGATCCAGATGGAAGCAAAAATATCATCTGAGGTGAAGTCTGACACTTCACCTCAGATGACCCAGGCATCGGGGAAAGCCTCCGATGCCATTGGCACAATGTTGGGGAGCCGTTCCCTCCCCCCCCCCCAACAAAAGTAAATTCATTAGTGACCTGGTGGGCCCTGATCACCCCTCCTGCCCCTTAAAGGTCATTGGTGAGCAGGGGGCCTGGATCCCCCTTCCCACCACTTAAAAATCGTTGGTGGCCCAGTGTGTCCCAATCCCTCTACCCCCCCAAAACAAAAGATGTCCTAGTGGCCCAGTGGCCCCAACCTCCCCCCACCCCTGAAACAGAAAGGCCTGGTGGTCTAATGGACCCTCCCCAGTACCATCTTGCAAAATGGTGGCATCTGGCTCCACTTGGTACATCCTGGGATACACCAGGTGGGGTCTGACTGCCATATAAGGCAAAATATACCTTATATGGCAGAGTGACTCCCCATGATTGTATCCTGGGACGGCTGACCCCACGTTATACATTCCAAGATCCAACCCAGGGGATCAATCTGCCATATAAGGCATTTTTTACCTTATATGGCAGTCTGATACTGTCTGATGCATCCCAGGATGTACTGCATGGGGCCAGGTGCCACTATTTTTCAAGATGGCAGTATGGGGCCAGGAGCATGTAGGCAACATTCCCGCCTCATAACTTCTAAGTTATTGGGGAGGTTTTGGGAGGGTAGGGGGTTACCAGGCCTTTCTGTTTCGGGGTTGGAGTCACTGGACCACAAGCCCTTTTCTGTTTTGTGGGATGGGGAGTTTGGACTGCTAGGCCACCAGGCCCTTTTCTGTTTCAGGGGATGGGGGGGGGGGGGGGTTGGGGGCCACCAGGCCTTTTTCTGTTTTGAGGGTGTAGATGGATTGGGGTTGGATGGGAATCGGGCCCACTGGGTCACCACTGATTGGATCATGGGGTGGGGTGGAATTGGCGGTTGGGCCACTTGGGGAGTTTGGTCATCTGAGGTGAAGTATTAGATTTCACCTCAGATGAATTTTTTTTTTGGCAAGTTAGTCCATGTGCACAGGTGTCAGAGTTAATGCAGGTCCCTGTGCACATGTGTCTGGCTTGTTTCCCTTGTTTAATGCTAACCTTTTGTGCACAACTGATTTGCATGCTATTTGTTTATAGCATCGCTGCGCAAAAGGACAGCGTTAAACTCATGTTAGGAAACCCTGCACTAGAGTCTTTGCGCTGGGCTCTGATGCAGGGTTTCTGCATTGGCCTATTATCTCATTTGGCTAAATAAAGGAGATATAGTTGTTGAAAACAAAAGTTGCATCTTTTCTTTGATTTGGTGAGGTGCTTTGCAGTCATTAAGTTCCTCAAGAGCCATAATATCTTAAACAAAAAAGAAGGCCAGTCTCCAAATTTCAACAAGTCTGAGTGAAGTACATTCTGTGTCAAATGGCAGGGTGGAAAGCAAGCAGAGTTGGGGCCAGTCCGTCGATTAGGAGTACGCCTAGGGTGGAAGACCTCAAGGGCAGCAGTGTGGCACCACCTCAGCTGGCAAAGCATCAGGAGAGAAGCAAACTGCTGTTAGCACAGTGGCAGTCCTTTTGAACACCCACATGCATGCACTGTACGCCTGTTGCTCCCTCCTCCTCCAACAGGAATTCTGCATCAGAAGAAGATGCAGGACAATTAGGCCATGAATGCACTTGCAGTACATGAAGGTGCACCACCATGCTGAGTTTATGGTGGAGGCAGGCTTGATTGGCAGAGAATGGAGACAGGGGAAAGAGAAGAGAGGGGAGTTTCTGGATGCCTTGGGAGGGAGGAGAAGGAGAGAGATGCTGGATACCTGAGGGGGAAGTGGAGTAGGGAAGGAGAGAAATGTTGGCTATCTGGTGGGGGGAGCAGGAAGGGAAGGGGAGATGCTGGCCTGTGTGTGTGTGTGTGTGTGGGGGGGGGGGGGTTAGGGTCATGACTGCCCTGGGGGTGGGATTGCATTTTTAAAGATTTGTCTAGGCCTGCAAACACCTTTGGACCGCTCTTGGGCAGAGTTTGCCTGTTTAAACTTTGATCCTGCAAGGAAAAGAAGTAAAGTTATTAAGGGGCAGTCATTGAGCATGCAAGCAACGCAATGCTAGGAGAGAGTGAGTGTGTCTGTTTGGAAAAAGAACACGTTTTTGTGTGTCTGTTTCTGAAGAGCAAAAAGATATTGTGTGTGTGTGTGTGTGTTTGTCTCCCCATTTGCATGTTTCTGTGTCTTTCTATCAGGTCAGCATGGGCACAGGATGACTGCCTAAACTGGTAGTGCACCAGAACATCTGCTGATGCTAAGTGGCAGAAAATTAAATTAAGTGCATACTAATTATGTATGCAGGATAAGCTTCTAAGCTCATTCTATACACAAAAGTGTGTTAATCTCACAGTCACATAGTCATCAGAAAACTAGCGTGGAAGGGGTATGGGGTGATAGGAAGTGGCAGCAAAAAAGGCTGGAAGGCAGACCTTCTATCACAGCCTCAGTACACTAACCTCTTAGCAATCCGCAACCTACTCCTGTCTAGTACAACAAGGCTACTCGCTGTTGATTTCTCACCTTCATGACAGAATTAGTTTGAACCCAAATTTCCTTCCCCAATACAGCAACATAACTGTCTAGATGCACCAGAAACCCCCTTCACTGCCAGTCTCTCATACCTCTCTACAGGCAGAAGGAGAGATACTTAACTCCTGTTGTCTTGCACGACACACTCAATAATATGCTAACTAAGACTATATGTAAGCTGAAGTATGAAGAAGAATTTAGCCAGCATAATTTTGACAGCAAAAGATTAGCAACTCTTTTCTTGACAGGGGGAAAAGGTAGAGGAAGTGGGAGGCTCTGAAAAGGGGTCTGGGTGGTCTTACAGACTGCTCAAGAATGGACTGTGAACTTCAGGGAGCTGGGTGGCTGAGTTGGAATGAGGCAGGATTGAATTTGAATTAAATTACTTGTGTTTCCTAACCTTCAATTCAAGTAATATTTTATTTCAGGCACTGTAGCTAGGTCCCTGCTCAAGATAGCTTGCAAACTCTTACATTTTGAAGGGTGAAGCGACTTGATCAAAGTTACTAGAAATGTTAGTGGGGTTTGAAATCTAAATACCCCGATTCTCAGCCTGCTGCTTTAGCCACAAAAGCTATTCCAAAAATTATAGTGTATATAACCCTTTTCAGACAAAAATTATTAAAATGTTTGCTAGAATTCTAAAGAAAATGAGAGAAACATAAGCTGACTACTGCAACAAGCTGATATCAGTTATTCTAAAATGTTAAACTTTTAAAATACAAATAAAATATCAAGGTCAAAGTAAATGTTTACTTTGTTTACATTTGTCACCTGCCAGCCTTTGTAGCTGTCTCTCATCACTGCCCCCAGCCGCAGCTTTATTTCCCTTCTCGCAGCCCTCCTCACTATGTGTCTTTCATTCTCTCTGCAGCAGTCTCTGCCCCCAAAGCTTCAGTAAAATAAGCCCATCCTATGGTAGAGACTCTCAGGAAACTAGAAATTGACATGGTTGGTGAGGGTGTTAAAGAAAAGAGAGCTTAAAATGAATTTCTGAGATTCTTCCCTGTCTGGCGACTGCAACTTGCATAGAAAAATCACAGATTTTGTATTTGAATTAGAAAGTGTAATGTTTCTGCACTCTGCCTTTTCAGAAGAAATCTAACTTTAGTCCCTAACTCGAATAGGGAGGAACCTCTGAAGAAAAATTTCTAAACCCATATCCTGTTACAGTCAAATGACTTTAAAAATATGAATATAAACTTAAGACACAGTAATAAACAAAGCTATCATCAAAAGCTGTGCCTGGTGCAGTTGCATATCCTTTGAAAATCTGGGAGCAAGTGAAGAAGCCCACTGATACAATTGTGCCCGTGTGCATACTAAGTGGCAGGAATTTTTCAGCCTAGGGACTTTATCCAGCTATTTAGTCACTTGGGAAAATTAATTTGAACACTATAGGGGTCTTCTAGAACACGAATAAGCCATTTAAATGTGCAGGATAGATGTTGTTCTTGCTAAAACATCTAGAACCGTATTCTGAAACCATGTGGCCCTGCACGTACACGGCGCTAGGATGGGGATCTCACAATGTGAGCAGGAGGGGGCAGAATGGGGGCATGGCAAGCCACGGAGACTTAGAAAGCATATTCAGGAAAGGCCCGTGTACGTCCTGAGTGTTTCTTGTGGACGCCTACATTATACCTGCACAAAGTGGAATAAGGACAGGGCTTATAAAAATGTCTGCTCTGATCTTCATGATGAAACAATCTTGTTTGGTCTTGAAACTTGTGAGTAATATTACAATTGAGCCAATAAATAGATAAATTACTCTAATAGCAGATACTATAATTCCAAATTAAACTTGACACTATCCCATATGCTTAAATACGCTTAAATATGCTGAAATATGCATGAATCATCACTTGCATTACTTTAAATGCTTTTTGTTTATCAAGCGGGTCTCAGACTGTTAGGGAGCTCTTGCATTGACAAAACGGTTTTTTTAAAAAAATGGGTCGTTGATGCAAAAAGGAGCAGTTAATGACAAATGTCAATGCAAGAGCTCCCTAACAGTCTGAGACCCACTTGATAAACAAAAAGCATTTATGTTTCAATCTTTTTTATTAATATTTCAGTGCCCTACACCACTAACAGTACAGTAGTCAAGCACGACAACAACACTCCAAGACAATACCAAGGAGAATAAAACATTCAAAAAAACCAGTACATATTGATATTGATACAGATAGCAGCCAGCGGTGGCGAGCGATATCATACAGAAGCAGATAGTAGAAAATAGTAGTAACAGTATAAAACAATGCTAAAAACCAGCAGATTAACATAACATCACACTGTGCCATCCACCGTTGTAACATATAAGTGAAGACTAATATTACATAGGAGAACGGCCTACCGTTCCCCAGGAAAGTCCACTCCACGTGAAGAAGAACATAAAAACGCCAACACAGAGGGGAACCATGCAGGCCATTGATCCCATGCAAACACCCTAGCACTTAAGGAGCAGCAGGTGAGCAGTGCGGCACACTGGCCCTCTTTGTACCCCGCCCCTTTCCCCCGAGCTAACCAACAACCCCTAAATCATAGACCAATGTGGGGAACCCCCCCCCCCAGGGCACCGGACAAGTCTAGTGAATTAGAACCCACGAGCTCGGGGTGGACTCTGCTCCCAAGCCCGTCAACAGCAATAACCAGCTCCCAGGGGACCCCCCCATCCACTCTCCCCCCCTACCCAAACCCCCCCCCCCCGTAGGACCGTATAGCATTCTCATACATACAGGGTGTGCATACCCGACGGGTAAGCCACTGGCTGTCCGGGAACTAGGAGGGCGAGACCCTAAAAACCAAGAACTAGAATAAAAAAGGCTGCAGATCGGCCCGAAACAAGATTAAGTCTTAAGGCATGCTCAAAATTCTGCTGCGTTCTCTCCCAGTTAAAGATTGCAGATGGGGTCCCCAACACGCTAAGAAATTCCCCCAGCGACGCGCCACCCCACTGGCCCGCATCTTCTCCATGAGCAATACCCTATGCAGACTGATCCGCCACAGGCCTCGGGTTGGCCCATGCCGCGCAAGCCACTGTTGCAATACCACTGCGCGAGCAGTCACCAGCACTAAACGCATCCAACGAAGCCGCATAGGTTCTAGATCGGCCCCCCAGGAATCCTCCCAAATATCCAGCACAAGATTCGCGGCAGTCAAAAGTATATTGCGATGTAAACAAGCTGACAAATAACCTAACACCTGCTTCCAAAAGACTTGGACCCGCGGGCAGCCCCAGAACATATGACCCAGCGTTGCTTTAGATTCTGCACACCGTGGGCAACTCGGTGCATCACTTACTCCGGCCCGCCATGCCCGAACCGGCGCAAAATACAAGCGGCGGGTAATTTTATATTGTGTATCACGATGGAGCATCAACACACTCAGGGAGGGAATACCGGCTAAGCCACTAAGGATCCCCTCAGGCGTAATTTCCTCACCGAGCTCCGCCATCCACGCCACGGCCAGGTCATGTAAAGCAAGAGGCGGTACCGTCTCCCACAGCATCTTATATAACCATGAAACCCTCGTCCCGACCTCACCACCCAAGAGCGCCAGTTCAATGGCGGAACATGTCTCCCCCTTCAGAGAAACTGCGGGGATCGTACGTATATAGCTGCATAACTGCAGATAAAGATAGACATCCCCATCACCCAACGGATAGCGATGACGAAGCGCACGAAAGCTCTTCACCCCTCCGGTGGGGGTTAAGACCTGCTCCAGATTAATCAATCCCAGCTGCTCCCAACGGCGAAACTTCGTCTGGCCCAGCCCGGGTACAAAATCCGCATTCCCTCTGATGGGGAGATAAGGAGAGAAATGCGCTGAGATCCCCCGTCCCCCACAAAAGGATCGTCACGCCTTCCGCACAGGATCAAAAAGGACCTGCCGAAAAATAGTCCCCACCCCCTTGAGTTGCTTGGCGTGCAAAAGATAACGCAAGTGGAGGGGCGCCACTACCTCCCTGAGCATCCCCAGAGGAGAATACTCATCCAGATCCCACAGCCAGTCCCGAGCAAAACGTAACAAACATGCAATGTTATATTTCTGAAGGTCGGGAAAACCCATGCCACCCAGCGTTCCAGGTTGCCGTAAGATCGCAAGGCGCACCCTTGGTCGCCTTCCCTGCCACAGAAGCCGATTCAGCAAACATTCCAGACGAGTGAGATCCACTCGCTTAAAAAGCAACGGAAGAGTCTGCATCGCATATAGTATCTTTGGAAAAATGGCTATCTTACATAGTGCGACACGCCCCCCCAGAGACAATGGTAAATCACACCACTTGTCCACAGACTGCGTCACAGCCTGGAATACTTTGGAAACATTTAAGTTATACAGATCCCGTGGGTTTGCGGGCAGATATATACCCAGATACTTGAAATAACCGTCCGCCCACTTCAGTGGGAACTCACCTGGCCATCCAGTCCACGCACCCTCACCAATCAGCATAGCCTCAGATTTATCAAGATTAAGGCGGAAGCCCGAAGGCTGTCCATAGTCCTGGATGAGGCGAAGCAATTCAGGCAGCCCCGCACATGGATCGCCCAAATGAACTAGTAGGTCATCCGCAAAAGCCGCTACGCGGAATTCCTCTCTCCCCACCGAGACACCGCGGAATAAGTCGGAAGAACGGATCTGGATCAAGAGAGGCTCCAAGGTCAAGACAAAGAGAAGAGGGGAGAGAGGACAGCCCTGGCGAGTCCCTTTTTGAATCGCAAAGTCAGCAGTCATAACCCCATTAATCATCAAAGCCCCAATCGGGTTAGCATATAAGAGGTGGACCACATCTACAAAGAAACCAGCAAAGCCCATTGCAGCAAGGACCTGATACATAAAGCCCCAACTCACTCTATCAAATGCTTTTTCAGCATCAAAACTTATGAGCAGAGAGTGGGTGTCCAACACCCGCCCCGCACAAAGCGAGAGTAACACGCGCTGGAGACTATACGCGACATGGCGGCCTCGCACAAAACCAACTTGGTCCCGATGAATCAGACTCAGCAAATAGTTGGCTAGTCGATCAGCCATAATCTTAGCCAAAAGCTTAATATCTACATTGAGGAGTGAGATGGGGCGGTATGACCCCGGCTGGAGAGGGTCCCGTCCCGGCTTAGGCAGAATGGTAACCAGAGCCTTATTAGCCTCGAAAGGGAACTCCCCCCTTTGCACCAGGTCCTCAAAATAGCCCACCAGAGGCGCCACCACCGCATCACCCAGGACCTTGTAAAATTCACTGCGGTACCCGTCCACGCCAGGGGCCCGCCCACTTTTGAGATTGCGGATGCCAGCTTGCACCTCCTGTCCCGATATAGGCTGATTGAGAACCTGCAGCTGTTCTTCAGTGAGTCTCGGCAGGGTACACTGAGACAGAAACGCAGACCCGGCCTGTTCCCGCTCCCCATCACTGGCATAAAGTTGTCGGAAGAAATCAGTGAAAACACCTTCAATGTCGCCAGCACTTCTACGAAGGCCCCCATCCGGATGTCTGATGGCCCCAATATGTCGGGACCCCCCAGGGGGCTTCAACAGTGCCGATAAGAGCTTGCCGGCCTTATTACCATATTGATATAGCCGATATCGATAGTACAACATTGACTTCCGAGCTCTCTGGTGAAGGAGCATCTCCAGTTCAAGCTGAAGCTCACGCAGCTTACGCTGATTTTCCACCGTCTTATGTCCAGCCACCACCCTCCTCGCTTTCCCCAGATCGCGTTCCAGCCGTAATATCCGCTGAAGTAGCCGCTTACGTTTTTGACTACAATAACTAATGATCTCACCGCGAAGAACAGCCTTACCTGCTTCCCAGAAGAGGGCAGGAGAGATCTCCGGCCTGTCATTAAGGGCCGTATAGTCCGCCCAATGCTCTCGGAGATGAGCCTCGAATGCGGCATCCCCACTAAGGTCCAGCGGGTACCTCCACAAACGATTCCGACTGGGGCCACCACTACGAAGTTCCAAAAGTATCATAGCATGATCAGACAAAACGACCGGCCCAATCTCCGCACAAGAGACCCCACTAAACAACGATTCCGAAATCAAGAAGAAGTCTATGCGAGACCAGGTACCATGGGCGCGGGACACGTGGGTATAGTCCCGGTCGCCAGGGTGCAAAACCCGCCACACATCCATAAGTTTGTGCGCTTCACAAGCCCCCCGGAGACGCCGTCGAGCACGCCCGCCGCCGCCCCCCCCCCGGACCAGAGCGATCCACGTCTACCTCCAATACTTCATTAAAGTCTCCACCTAAAATAACTTGATACCCATTGGTATCCGCTAAAAAACGGATAAGAGCATTATAAAACCCGGCTTCGTAAACGTTAGGACCATAAGTCGAACACATTGCCACCCGCCTGCCATTGAGCAACCCCCATATACAGACGTACCGGCCTTCTGCATCCACCACCACTTTCTCCTCTGTCCAGCTAGCAGATTTAGCAATTAAGATAACTACCCCTCTCTTTTTCCCAACCGCCGGAGCACCGTACATATGAGAGATATGACCCTTACACAGCTTCTCATGTTCCCGGGTCGACTGATGCGTCTCCTGCAGCATGATGACACTAAGATGCTGGCGTTTCAAACGCTGTAACACTTTATAACGTTTTATTGGGGACCCCAATCCACAGACGTTCCAAGAGGCTATTCGAGTAATAGCAGTATCACCCGTAACCTAAAGCCCAGTAGAGCCACCAAAAGACTATAGGCCACCAATCTCTAAGGCGGAAACCCCCCCAGCCTAGGGCTCCCCCCCTCTGCCACCAGCTCCCAGTCCCGGACAGCCACGCCAATCTAACACATACACAACCAATCCTTGCCACATGCACACCCCTTCTAGATATGTAAGATCCCACCCCCCCACATCCCCAAGCCCCCCCCCGCTGCATCCCTTGAACTCCCTGACCCCCCCCGCCCCACCCCTCCGCCCCAACCCGTTCGTGCCTTCCCGCCCAAGCGCTTGACCTCCCCTAACCACCAAACAACCCGCCTGGGTCCCTCTCCTACTTCGTAAGCATGAGAGGCCCGCTCTCCCCCCTCCCTCAATATCCGCCCGACCAACCTCCCGTCACTCACCCCACATTCCAAGAACCAGCCCCCGCCCTTCTACCTCTACACCCCCTCCACCAGCGGCCCTCCCTGGCTCAGTGACAGATCAAGACCTGGTGGCCCCCCCAGACGAAGGGTACTCTGCAGCAGAGGGTCAGATCCTGCTCCCCGCATAGGAGGCCGGATCAGGGGGCAACCGCCCCGCCACCTCTGGCTAGAAGCACAGCAGTCAGGACCTCGTCGAGGGCCGTCCAACGCATAGACTATGGCCGGAGGCCTCTGGAACTGGACATACCACATCTCCTACACCCTCCCCACACTGCAAGCATAGTAATGCACAAAAGAGCATCCGTACAGTAAGAGATAGGGAAGAACAACAACATAGTGCATCGGATGCATAATAACAGATAATAGATTAAATTACAGCAAGAAAATATGTACAAAATAAATTATACAAAAAAGTTATGCATAATAAATGAGACCATATGGACTAAATAAGTAAGTCATCATAATTTAGAGTAAAGTGGCTTGGGTAGCAGTAGGGTACCCCCAATTATAGATATACAAACAAAAAAAATGAGTGAATAAGATAAACAAACTAGATAAGGATAATGAATAATAAAGAAAAAAATAAAGTCGACCAAGTTTAAGATTAATTACCAATGAATGTTTAAAGGTGAAAATGAAAACAATAATGAAAAGGAGAGGGAGGGGGAGGACTCGGGAGACCTACCAGAAGGGAAGAGAGGCCAAGAATCAAATAAGATAGGGGGGCACAAAATCCAGGGCGAACTAGACCTCCGCCATTAAAATCAAAGCAAAAAGAGATATAGAGGAAAAGGAGGGGAAAGAAGTAGAGAGAACCAAAAAAGAAGAAAACTAGACCCCCCCCAGCATCAATAACTGAAGTACCTCCCGCCGACAGCCGAAATCACAACGGGCCCTTAGGATGGCGGCAGAGAGTTAGTATGGACAGCTCGCCATAGTACCCCAGTATAAACAAGGCACATACACCCCAAGGCAGCACGGCACGGCCTCACCGTCCTCTGTGCCCATCAGTAGGACTCGATGCCGGCCCAAAGCCCAAATGGGGACCAACAAAAGAAAAAAAAGAAAGGAAAAAAAACCCGAATGTCTCCACTCCCATCAAAAAAAAAGAAAAAAAACAAACCATAGGACCTACTAAAAATAAAAATAATAAAAATAAAAGAATCCCCCCCAGCCCAGAAGATTACTCGTGTGCTCTCCAGACCACGTGGTGATTGCGCACAAGACCGCGCAATATCTGCCCAGAGCAAAACAAAAGAGGTAGAAGTGAGAAGCCAAAAATCAGAAGAACAGTCCAAACAATAGTCCAAAAAGAAATTATAATAAAAATATAATCACGGAACCAAAAAAACGTGTCCACATGTGCCCATCACTCCGGAGACTGACTCCTCAATATCCACGGTCCGGTCCAGCTACTATCATTCAGCCGAGATTGTCACAGAATGCCAACGCTTCCTCCGGTGATGCAAATACTCGCCGAGCACCCTCGCAGTCGACTCGTAGGAGCGCAGGGTAAGCCAGGGTGAAGCGGAGGCCCTTCTCCACCAAACGACCGCAGACTTCCTTGAAGGCCTTCCGCCGCGCGGCAACTCCAGCCGAATAATCCTGGAAGATCAGGATATGGTGAGCGTTCGCCCCCGAACGTCGTGCCTGCCTCGAGGCGCGCAAGACCCCATTTTTCTGCGCCGAGTTAAAAAACCGGGCGATAACAGCCCGGGGCCGATTCTCCCCAGCGCGATGTGGGCCCAGGCGGTGCGCCCGCTCCAAAACAATACCACCGGCACCTTCCTCCAGAGGCAAATGCTCCGGTATCCATTCCTCCAGGTAGGCGCGTAGCTCTTTGTCTGGCACCGATTCAGCAACTCCTATAAATCGAAGGTTGTTTCGCCGACTCCGATTCTCCAGATCTTCTAGTTTATCTTGGTGTTTCAGAAGTGCTTCCTCCAATTTTTTAATCCGGGCCGCGTCTTGGATACGCGTATCCTCCAGTGTGCCTATGCGACGCTCAGCGTGTTCCACCCGGCCAGCGAAGTCAGACACCGCCTGCGTTAAAGCAGTAATTTGCGTTGCCAAACCGCCCAGTCGATCTTCCAGAGCAGTCACCACCGCCCGGGACACCTCTGCAACCATCGCGGCTGTGGCCTCCGGCAACGAGCCGTCAGAGGGTCCGTCCGCCATTTTTGAGTCCCCCACACGTGCTCTCTCGCGCCTGGGGGTTTTCGTCGCCATGTAATCCCTCTTTCAGCGCTGACACAGACCTGGGGTAAGTTCCGGTCAGTAGATAATGGTATCCCCACTTTGGAGCCAAAGAAGATATCGTGCAAGGCAAGTAAATAGGTGAGGGAAGGAGAGCGGACCCCGGAGCTAAGAGAAACGCGTGCCTCTCAGCTCACCATGCCACCGGAAGTCCAGCATTTAAAGTAATGCAAGTGATGATTCATGCATATTTCAGCATATTTAAGCGTATTTAAGCATATGGGACAGTGTCAAGTTTAATTTGGAATTATAGTATCTGCTATTAGAGTAATTTATCTATTTATTTGCTCTGATCTTCAACACATCCCATAGAGATGAATGGCTGCGACATGTCTGCATTGAACTGGTATATCTGCTGTCTGGGAGGGCAAAAGATACTGTTGTAAAGAATAAAATGTACGGGTGAGGGACAGTTGTAAGGTTAAGGAACAATAAAAAAACCACCCCTACAGAAATATAAAGCATTGTAATAGTCGTTATTCTAGCTATTCCAATGTTCAAAAAAAATGGGAATGTAGATGTAGGGATGGTATGTGAGGTAGTATGGAGCAGAATTGTGTTTGGCTGAGAAATGAAGATCAGATGTGGTGTCCTGAGACGCCATGCCATTTGTCTTCACAGCAGTTGTTTATAGATGCAGGGCATGGTTTTGGCAGAGGTATGCTATTTATGTCTGCAAGTGAGAGAGAGAGAGTGTGTGTGTGGTTTGAGTGTTGCATGGGAGGTTTTGTTGTGTTCATCCGCAAATCTGGGGGGACATGAATGCCTGGCCAGTACCTGGACCGTAAGGATGACCATAGTGTCACCAGGTGCCAGTGTGATCGGGCAGAATAAATCAGAAGAGGTTCTCTATAGCGAAATGTCAAAACATATTCCTATCACTAATAAGGGACCCTCAGAATGAGAGCATTCAACAATGCAAGCAGCACTAAGGCATGCCCAGAAGCACCATCATTGGTCTCTAAAAATGTGCACATTTGTAGAGAGCAATGATGGTGCCTTTGGGCATGGACTAATGCTGGAGAATAGGGAGGCTATGGGACTAAACATCTCGTGCTTCACCAAAAATTCATGGATAAGGAACGATGAGTGATTTGACACAGTTCACATTTTGCTCATCTGCCCAGAAACGTGGGACAAATTTTGCAGCAACATGATCCTGAAGTTTTTCAGTCACTGTGTGACCTGAACTTTTACTGATGTCTATTTCTTCAGCAATTTCACGGACAGTTAGGTGATGATTTTCAAGAATCAAAAGCATGCACTTTCTTAACGTGATCATCATCCATTAATGTGGAAGGTCATCCAGTTTTGTGATTGTCTTCGGTGGACATTCTGTCCAATTTGAAACATTGGTACCATTCGTAACATTGTTTGCGGCTTAAACAATCCTCTCCATAAGCTTGCTGCAACCTCTGAAAAATCTTGGTAAAAGTCAATTTCACACAGAATGTCACAGAAATGCATTGCTCTTCAAGATCCTTCATATTTCAACTTGCAAAAAATAGCAAATGGCACATGAGACGAGTTCACTCTATTGCATGTAGTCTATAACTAATTCACATGGCGTGATCAAGCAAGTGGGAGGCTAAAGCTCAAAGTCACCACTACATATCACCATTATTGTGAGTTTGCAGTGTTGGTTCGCTAGCACCCTCTTTAGCAAATTTGGTGTCTTTTTGGACAGACCTTGTACAGTCCCTTGATTTTCTTTAGTGATCCTGCATTTGTCCCATACTTTCTTGAATTCAGATACAGTCCTGGTCTCTACCACCTCCACTGGAAGGCTATTCCATGCATCTTCTTCCCATTCTGTGAAGAAATATTTCCTCAGATTACTCCTGAGTCTATCCCCTTTCACCTTCATCCTATGCCCCCTCATTACAGATCTTTCTTTCAAGTGAAAGAGGCTCTCCTCCTGTGCATTTATGCCATGGAGATATTTGAACATCTCTATTATATCTCCCTTCTCCCACCTTTCTTCTAAAGTATACGTATTGAAATTTATAAGTCTGCCCCCATATGCCTTATGACAAAGATCACAGACCATTGTAGTAGCCACCTTCTGCACTGACTCCAGCCTGTTTATATTCTTTTGAAGGTGTGGTCCCCAGAATTGCATACAATATTCAAGTGAGGTCTCACCAAAGACCTGTACAGAGGCACTATAACCTTCTTCTGGCTATTCCTCTCCCTATGAACCTAAGCATCTTGTGACATTCACTATTGCTTTTTTCTACCTGTTTAACCACCTCAAGATCATCAGAAACAACCACCCCAAGTTCCTGATCTTCTTTCGTGGATAGAAGTACTTCACCCACTATACAGTACCACTTTCTTTGTAGCCCAGATGCATGACCCTGCATTTTTTAACCATTAAATCTCAACTGCCAAAATCTCAACCATTCTTGAATTTTCTATAGATCACTCCTCATGTTATCTATGCCTTCCTGGCTGTCTACCCTATTGCAGATTTGGTATCATTTGCAAAGAGACAAACCTTATCTGACAGCCCTGTCAGAATATCACCTACAAAAAAAAAAAAAAAATAATAATAATAATAATCTGACCAAGGACAGATCCCTTCTAGTAACCTCCTTCTCCTCAGAGTGAGCTCCATTTACCTGTATCTTTTGTTGCCTCCCATTCAACCAGTTTCTAACCCAGTCAGTCAATTTAGTGTCCATCTCTAGGGCACTCAATTTATTTATAAGTCACCTGTGCGAAACAGTATCAAAGGCTTTACTGAAATCTAAGTACACCACATCTACCGCTCTCCCTCAGTCAAACTCTCTGGTCACCCAGTCAAAGAAATTAATCAGATTTGTCTGTCAAGACCATCCTCTAGTAAAACCATGCTACCTTGGATCCTGCAATTAACTGAATTCCAGAAACCTCATTATCCTTGGTTTTAGCAGTGTTTCCATTAATTTAGTCACTATAGAGGTCAAACAAACTGGTCTGTAGTTTCTAACCTTGTCCTTACTTCCGTTTTGTGTAGAGCAGCGGTTTTCAACCCGTGGGTCGCGACCCCCAAGGGGGTCGCCACAGGATTTAGCAGGGGTCGCCTCGTCTCCGCCAAGTTAAAAAAAAAATTTAAAATGCGCATAAGTTGCTGCCGCTGCCGAGTCTGCTTTTCCGCAGCGGCAAACTCACCCCCTTCCTTCTAATGCAGCCGCTGCTCCCTGCCTCTTAGGGAACCGTGGCTGTGCCTGTAAAACTGTTGCGGAGCCTTCCTATTTCTCGACGGGCTCCGTGCAGCATTGTCCTGCCTCCAAAGGAAGTGGTAAAGAGCATTTGATTTTATCATTGGGGGTCACCACAAGTTGACCAATGGTAAAAGGGGTCACGGTACAAAAAAGGTTGAGAACCACTGGTGTAGAGGGACAACATGCGTCCTTCTCCAGCCCTCTGGGACCACTCCCAACTCTAAAGAAGCATTGAATAGGCCAGACAGTCTCCAGAACTAGGTTTCTTCAATATTCTCAGATGCATCCATACATATCATTCAAACATTCAGAAAACCTATCAACATTTAGCAACCTAGATTGTTTCCAGTGCCCTGCAATCTTACAGTATTTAAAGAACTCCTATTCCTGTTATTAATATCTGCAGATAACAATGAAGTAGATATATCTTGGGATCCCTCAAAAGCTGACAGCTCATAATATCTTCCATCACTTTGATCCACTCGTTTTAAAACTGCGATATTTCTGGGCATTCCCACAATATGTAGAAATACTTTTTTTTTTTTTTTACCGATTTCAAAATACACCCACTACAATGGAAAAGATGATAAAACATCACAAATACAATGCTTAAGAATACCTAAGAACTAATTAAAGCAAAGAGATAAGTAAAATGCTAACCAGTGCACATTAAGGGGAACATTCCTGGAAAAGGAAGAGCAAATGTATACAAAAATCAAGAGGTAAATCAAAATCTCATAAAATTAGCAGATAACCAAAATCATTGCCCCTCTAACCCTTAGTGAAACAATACTTCAAAAGATTGCCTTTCTTCATGTTCAAAATAAAATGTCTCAAACTGAAACAGATAAAAATAAGAATACTCGTTTATATTTTTGTTATTAAATATTTCAATGTAAAATAGAAAACATCTGTTACAAGATATGAAAATAAAATCTGAACAATACCTTGCAGCTAAATAAGAAACACAACAAAATTATCATTTAGCCCACGTTAAAGGGAGATTGAAAAAGAAATCCATAAAACATAGAAAAGGTGAAAGGCAAAGAAGCATAAGCAGCAGAATGTCCAAAATAAAACTCATATCCAATTCTATTTATCTACCTATATGGAAATTAGACACTGTTAGCCTTTAAAAAGTCCACAAGCTGTGTTGGCTCAAAAAAATTGTAGTGTTTCCCCTGGAACGTCAAAAGACACAAGGAAATTTTTAAAAAGAATGTTGTCCCTAGAGCTAAAGCTTGTGGCTTTGGCTCTAGGAAAGCTTTCCGCCATAATTGAGAGTGGATCTAGAGACGTCCTGTAAAACATTAATCTTCTGACCACAAAACAACAATACCCTTCTTAGGAAAATAGGATTTCAAAACAAAGTTCTTGTCAACCTCAGACAAAAAAGTAACCAAGAGAGCATCTTGCATAGATATAACATCCTGAGAGGATTCAAAGAACTCAGATAACTCTGAGACACAACTTGATCAAGCTCTCCCTCCAAAACCTCCTCATATTTTTTGCATCAAGGAGGATAAAATATATTTGCAATCTTCATTTCAGCAGGAGTAGAAAAAAGGAGAACTTCTTTCAAATATTTTTGAAATAATATTGTAAGAGACAATAAGTAACAGGAAAATTCAAACACTGCAAATTCTTAGCTCTAGAAAGATTCTCTAAAGATTCAAACTGACGTTGGAGATGAAGACTATCCTTAATGAAAGAGGAAGACACTATGGGGATCATTCTGACCCGCGAATAGCAGAGATATATATCCGAATTGTATGTGCAACCCCTGCTATTCGCAGGGGCCGTATTCCGCTCCAGTGGCTTCCCGCATGTACATTGCCATTGTGTGGGGAGCTCCTGATGGGAGCAGGAGGGGGCAGTGACTGGGTGGAGCGAGGACGGGCCTAGGCACCTGAATGTACAGGGCCTATTGTTCCATTTAAACCACCCCTGGTCTCAGGAAGGGGTGGTATATAAAATAAATAAAGAAAGAAGAGGTGAAGATTGGGCCAGGCAGCTCCCCCAACACAGGCAGCCATGGCAGGTGAGGCCCCTCTGCCTGATTTCGGTCCTGGCCGACCCCACTGAGGGTTGGGTGGCAGAGAAAAGACCATTTCCACAATGTCAGACTGTCTGCGTTCCTGCTGGGCATCCTGATGTCACGGTAACAGGACGCCACGGCACCGGCACACCAGCAGGAGCATAGGGCAGGCTGGCTGGACAGATGAGAGGATGTCTCCCGCAGCAGAATCAGGGGCATGCCGTGCCATCTAAGTGCCTGATTCTGCAACTGCGGGAACGTCTAGCTCCCGTGGTTGCAGAATCAGGTACAATATGGGCCCGTCCATTTTTTTAGATGTCCGGACGGCCCTGTTAGAATTGGCCTCTGTTCATATAGTAACTTTCAATCTTCCTTAAACGTTTATCCACATTATACAACTTATCATAATCAACAAAGTTGGCAACAGAGTCTTTTTTTTTTTTTTTTTTTTGTTCCTGCAAACTCTTTTTTTTGAATACTTTATTTATTAACCAGCATAAAACATAACAACCATTACAGGTAAAGGTGATTAGCCACAGCGGAGTGGAGTCTTATCTCCGCCAAGGTTTAGCAATACATAGTTATGTAAAAACTCTAGTCGTAATGTACAGTTGCATCCATCACTGGTTAAACAAGTTTTTCAATTTTATATCAGCACCCCCTCCTCCCATCCCCGTCCCCTTCCATTCCCCCACCCCCCAACCCCTTTTTCACCCCCCCCTCCCAGCATCGCATCCCGAACTCCACGTCAAGCAGCAAACCATCGTGAGGGCTTGCACTGCCCTCCGCTCTCCCTATTCAGGCCATTAGTGACCCACATTGACCACGTCACTCCGACAGCGGGAGCCTAAACTCTGTATATAAGGGCCCCAGATCAGCATAAAGTTGGCCCATCGCTTCACTGAGCCCCTAGCTCTCCAGCGCTCCGTCAGCATCAGTTGGTGAAAGCTATTGCGCCACTCCAGGAATGTAGGCGGGTCACCATCCCTCCACTTGTGTAGAATTGGGCCCTTCCCCACCAAACATGCTTTCCGCACCAATAACCTCTCCCATCTCCCACTGGGTAGGGTTGGATGTAGTTGATCGAGAGCGACCAGAGGTCCAGTCCAAGGAAACCGCTGCTGTAGCAGTCGCATAATGTAGCGGCCAATGTGGGACCAGTAGGGAAGGATGCGCCTGCACTGCCACCACATAGGGGTTAGGGTGGCCAGGGGCTGCGAACACCTAGGGCAAGACCCATCCTGCGTGATGTGACTCCGTAGTGCCCGTCTTGGCGAGAAGTGCACTCGAGTTAAGGCCTTATATTGGATTTCCCGCCATCTCGCTCCCTCCACCAACTCCACTATCCGCCCCACCGCCTGGCAGACCGTGCCCGGCAATATGTCCCGTCCCAATTCCCCTCCCCAAGCCATCTCCACCCTCCCATAGTCCGGCCTAACCCCGAAGCTTAGCAGCCGAGTCTTCAGTCCAGCTATAGTCGGGGGCTGGTCTCCCCCCAGCTCGAAGATTTTGATAATCTGCGCCGACCTATCCACCCCCAAGTCCTCTTTGGGCAGTGTAGCAATGTAATGAGAAAGCTGGAGATAGGCAAAGAAATGGGTGGAGGGCAGGCTAAATTCCTCTTGTAGTTCCAAAAACGACTTGCACTTGCCCATAAGATCCACAGCATGTCCTATATCTCAGTCCCTGTCTGTGCCAGAGCTGGAACGCTCCAGAATCTGTACCCGGCTGAAAGTGTATGTTGCCTCGGATGGGCAGCCAGCTGGACACCTGCCAATTGCGTTGCCAAAAGCTATTCAATTGTCGCCACGTGCGTCGCATCGCATTTAGCATGATATTGCGTGTGAGGCGCATTGGCAGATGGGCACCATCCACATGTAGGGCCCCCACAAGTGAAAAAGGAGCCACAAAGGCTGCCTCCAGGGCCCTGGGTGTGTAGGTATCTGTTCCCCCTAGACAGTCCCCAACATGCCGCGCCTGACACGCCAGGGCATATAATCGTAAGTCTGGGAGCCCAAGGCCTCCGCTACTCCAGTGACCAATCATGCGGGACATCGGGATCCGCGCTCTCGCCCCCCTCCACAAAAACCGTTGAATCTCCCGTTCCATTCTAAGCAAGTCTCGACGCAATAACCATACCGGCAAAGTTTGGAGCCAATAGAGAATGCGGGGCAGGATCACCATTTTAACTGCCGCGATCCTTCCCAACAGTGACAGTGGTAGCGGGTTCCAGGCTCGCATTTGACGCCTCATCCCCGATAATACCTTCTCAAAATTAAAATGATAGAGATCTTGCGGTAATCTCGTCAAGACAATACCTAAGTATTTAACCCTATGATCAGCCCATTTCAAGGGAAATGTTCCTCCCCACCTGTCCCGCAACCTCCCCGAGACATCCAAAGCCAGCGATTTAGCCGCATTAATCCGAAGACCGGCAAAACTGCCGAACCGCTGGAATTCAGCCAAGAGGCGCGGCAGCGACTCCCGCGGATCCCGCAAGTGCACCAGCATGTCATCGGCAAAGGCCGCCATCTTGAAACCCTGGCTACCCACCGCAATGCCCGGGATCTGCCCATCTCGTTCGATACTCCGTATGAGCGGGTCTAAAGACAATACAAACAACAGGGGGGACAGTGGACATCCCTGCCGAGTGCCCCTATACAGCGGAAAGGGGGCGGATAAGACCCCATTACACAGCACCCGGGCCGTCGGAGTGTCATATAAACTTCTCACCATCTCACAAAAAGCCTGTCCAAACCCATATATTGGCAGCAGATATTCCAAGTACTTCCAGTCAACCCTATCGAATGCTTTTTCGGCATCGAAACTCACCAGGATGGACTGCAGCTGGTGACTGTGCACCCATTCTAAAGAGGTTAATATACGCCGAATATTACGGACGGCATAACGGCCCCGTACAAATCCCACTTGAGATTCGTGCACTACGTCACCCAATATTCCCGCCAGGCGGTCTGCCAAAATTTTCGCCAGCAATTTTGCGTCGAAATTTAACAACGAGATCGGTCTATAGGAGGCCGCTTGCAGCGGATCTTTATCTGGCTTCGGTATCAACGTGATATAGGCCTGATTATCTCCCCACTTCCTGCTGCCTCTCTCTATTCGTTGACGGTAGGTATCTACTAGCAGGGGGCCCACCCAATTGGACAGGATTTTGTAAAACTCAGCACCATAGCCGTCTGGGCCTGGGGCCTTATAACAGCTGGCTCGCGTGATCACCGATTGTACCTCTTGTAAAGTTATCGGTTGCCCTAACTGTACCCGTTGCGCTTCGGACACCTTGGGAAGTTCCAAATCTTGTAAGTAAGTCTCCATGGTATAGTGATTATGCTCTTCCGCAGCATATAATTTCTGGAAAAAGCCTTTAAATAAAGCACTAATCGCCTCACGATTTTGCTGGAGTTTCCTGTGCTCATCTCGGAGGGCAGCCACCCCCCTCCCACTTCTCGGGCCTTTCAAGCAACGGCCCAGTAATTTTCCAGGTTTGTCCCCAAAACAATATAAATGGTATTTATAATAGAGCAGAGATTTCTTGGCTCTCTGGTGAAGTAATTCATTTAAGGCCACCTGGAGTTCCCATAACCGTTTCCTGTTAGCCACTGTTGGTGAGTGGCCACTAAGCACTCGCGCTCGAGACACTTGTTGCTCCAGCCGAACAATTTGTTCCGCTAGTAGTCTGCGCTTCCGTGCCACAAACCCAATAATATCCCCTCTCAACACCACTTTGGCAGTCTCCCAGACCAACTCCGGGTCATCGCCGTGCGCCTCGTGATTAAGTTCAAAGTCACGCCAACGTTGGCCCAAGAATTGCCGGAACTGGCTATCTTTGTAGAGCTCTATTGGGAAACGCCATATACGAGATGGACTGGTTCCACCCCCCCAGTGCACCTCAATCCAGGCCATAGCATGATCGGAGATCTCCAGGGGTCCTATCTGAGCGTCGTCTACGTGCGCAAAGGTAGCCGTAGAAGTCAAAAGATAGTCTATTCTCGCACTAGTCCCATGCGCCCGGGAAATATGAGTGAACTCTTTCTCGGAGGGGTGCAAGAGTCTCCAAGGGTCGATCAGGCCTAATCTAGTCCGAAAACGTTGGAGCACCTGTGAACCCAGTGCTCTATCTCGCGTCCATCGGCCACTGGAAGTGTCCAAACCCACGTCAAACACCCCGTTGAGGTCCCCCCCCAATAGCATAGGTACATCAGGCAGTTGTTCCACTTTAGCAGCAATACGATCAAAAAACTCCCGGTCCAGCGTATTTGGACCGTAAACATCTCCAAGTAACACCTCTCGATCTTCCAATAAGCCCTGCAGCAGCAGAAATCTCCCAGTCGGGTCCACCACCTGACTTTGCATCGTGAAACGCACCCGTTTGTGTATTAAGATGGCCACACCCCCCTTTTTTCCCCAGTGCAGGCGCACCCCACACCTGACCAACCCAATCTCGACATAATTTAGCATGTTCGTCGGCAGTCTGGTGGGTTTCCTGGAGTAGCGCAATATCGCAGCGTTGTCTGGCCAATGCCTTCAATACTTTATAACGCTTGATCGGGCTACCCAATCCACATACATTCCAGGTTATTACCCTCAGAGCCATACCAAGTGTTTACGGCATAGTTGCCAACACATCGTGTTAGGAGGGACCCTCCCAGCCTGGAGCCCTCTCCCATATTTCTCAGCACCGTATATCCTACATTGCTGCATGGAGTTCAGAGTGTGATGCCCCCCCTCCACCCCACCCCACCTCCCCTTAATCCCCCTACCCCCTTCTACCCTGAAATCTCTTCCCATCATTCCCTACCTCAATCCTACCCTCCCCCTCCTTGTATCCTCTAACCCCCCCCGACCACTCCCTCCCACCTACTCCTCCTCTGCTACAGGACTCCCGACTCCTACCCCCTCCCCGGAAACCCTACCAAGACCCCTCTGAGCGTGGCCTGTTACCCCCAGCCGCATCCTTCACCCTTCACGCCTTAGACCATCAGTCCTCCGCTGGTGTGCACTGAGAGGCTAAAGCTTTCTTCCAATGCCCCAGCCTTATCAGGTCGGGGCGCTAGACAGCAATGGGGCATCTTCCCCCCCCCCTTCACAGGGGAAGCCAGCCCGACCCTCCTCCCATCAAAGTTATCCCTCCCAGTCCCTCCTCCTCCCATTGAGGCCCTTATGTTGCCGTTGATGGGTACAGCCGGTCCTGCTAGACCCGCATGATTGGGTCGACCACCTTAAATTGGGTGGGCCCCGGCTGGCTCCTACAACGGCAAGCTCCTTTGTCTCGGGCCTTCTTTCCCTCTGCCCCCGCCGCTCTCATGCTACAACCGCGGCGCTCTGCAAGCATCTAGGCCACTCCCCCCCTACGGCGCCGGCAAACGGAACCAGCGGGCTTCTAATCATCGGGCAGAATCTCCCCTCCCTCCCTTCTGGGGCTCCCCCCTACATCAAGCGAGACTATGCTGACCCCCCTTGTACAGTGGTACCGGCAATCCTATACAGAATACCCACCCGCAGCCCGATTAATTCACAGTGCGAGCATGCAATTGACAATATAGGCCAGCAGGGACTGGTAAAAAGAGAAATTTGTAAGAACTGGAAACATCATTACCCTGGTATGCCCAACGCAGTGCCTTTGCAGGGAAAAACAGACAAGGTATAATGTTGCCTCCAGTAAGCAGTAACGTTCGCCGCCCACAGCCAGGCCCTCAGGCAGTTTTTCCCCCCCTCGTTCTCTCTCTCTACTGGGGCACCCCTCCCACGGCAACGAAGCTATATGAGTTCCCCTTGTGAAGCGATTCAGGGGCTCTAACCAGCTATGCCCTCATCTATGGAAGGGCTAGTTCCAGCAGAGAATCTTACCTTCTTAACGGTGTGAACCAACAGAAGGGAATTACAATAAAAAGTTTTTTGTAACTTTGTTACACCGTCCTAAGTTGAACGCTGCACTGAACAAAGAGAAACAGAGTAACAACAAGAGAGAAAAAACAACAAAGTTACTCCCGGTTGACAGTATCCGTCTCAACCGGTCTCAAAGTAGCGATGTTCAATGTGGCTTTGCTCTTCCCCAGTCTTCGTCCACTGACACGCGGTTCTCCTCGCAGCATAGAGCAGCTAGTTCTTGCAAACTTCATTTAGGAGATACCGATACAGCCTTTTGTTGGGTGCACAGCCGTTGCACATATTCTGTGGCAGTGTCCGCCGATTCGAAGGTGTGGTGGGCTCCATCACAAAGCACGTGCAGCCTGGCTGGGTATTGCACGGAGAATCGGATCCCAGCCGCTATCAGCTGGCCACATAGGGGGGCATAATCGCGCCTTTTGCGGCTCACCGCCACCGAGTAGTCCTGGGCCACACGGAGTTTAACATTGTTGTGAGACACTTCCCCCTTTTGTCGGGCTGCTCGGAGAATCAGTTCTTTCTGCGGAAAATGCAGAAATTTCGCAAGTACAATTCTGGGGCGGGGGTCTCGCGTTTGCTTAGCGCCGACCCGATGCACCCGCTCGATGTCGACGTTCCCGCCGAGTTCACCGTCTCCCACAAGATTTTTGACCAGGTCCGCTAGGTAGCCCCTAAGATCTTTATCTGTCACAGTTTCAGGGATCCCCAGAAAACGCAGATTATTTCTCCGTGACCTGTTTTCCAGGTCGTCAAGCTTGGCTTCTTGTGTAGATAACTGGGATTTGAGGCCTGCTATCTCTGTGGTCAGCAGCTCCACCTTCTCTTCCGCTGCGCCCACGCGGTCCTCGGCTTCTCTCAGCCTGGTGCCCAGCTGATCCACAGAGGATTGCAATCCATCCATTTTGCTGTGAAGAGCATCGAACTGGGGCATCAGAGCCGTCGCCACGGCAGCGGATAGCTCTTCCAGAGAGGTGGGCGACTTGGGGGAGGCCGGCATCGAGTTGGGGTCTGCCATCTTACTCGGGCCGGCACCTCGCTCCCGATCTCGTCGGAGGGCTTTAACTGCCGTTGCCATGCAGCTCTCTCTTCCCCACTGCAACAGGATAGTCCACAGGCACTCCGAAGCACGTTAATCACCTTTCAGGTGAATAAATGCTATTTGTCACGGTATTAATCGCCGGTTTTATCTCAGGGCTTCAGGACCCGCTCAGGATGCGACCTCTACCCTGCTCGCATCACGTGGTCTCTCCCCTGGCAACAGAGTCTTTACTGAAATTTGAAAATTGATGCAAAGATAATGAGTATTCTTAAAGGTAAAAATGCACTTACATGAGTAATGCAAACGCAAGCACTTTAGCCTTAAGAGTTAAAAACAGTTCTCTGTTGAATAGGCCTAGAAACATCTGAAAATATTAAAATTGTTGCACCACAAAAACAACATATCCTTCTTTTTAAAGAAACCACATTGCCAATATCTTATCATTCTCTTTAACCAAAGTAACATGCAATGTGATAATATTACTTCCAGGGCCACAAGTGTCTTCAAGGAAAGCACTCAAATTTAATGGAAGGCACTAGAACTTCTAGCTCTCTCTGATGGGTCAACTACCTTAGACAAATCCAATGCTTTATAACATTTTGAAATTGGAATACTACCAGCATTATCAAGAGTGAGAACCTCCTTAAAATATTTCCTCAGAAGAATTTCAGGAAATAATAATGAAACAGAGGGAAAATAAAATTATTTTACAGGTTCTCAATCTTATCATGAAGATTTAGAGAATCTTTAATATGTGATGTAGTTACCGTTTACCCAGAGGAGACCTGTGCTTTCAGATATTCAGATTTCTTATTTAAGAAATCAGTTTTAGCCTAAAATTCAGCAAGTTTAAGTACAGCTCCCTGTTTAAATTGACACAATTGTAAAGTAGTATTGACAATAAAACCTTCAATCCTGGTAACAGATTCCAAAATATCTTGTATGGAGAAAGTCTTATCAGATTTACTCTGAGATGGTTCTGTAATTGATTCCCAAGTAATATCACTTGGTATGGGCACCAAGCCACTAAAAAGCAATGTGTACCATCAAATCAATGCTGACTCCTAGTGACCTGGCAGCCCCTGAGTTTTCTTGGCAAGGTGTGACTGGAAATAGATTGTCAGACCTTTCTTCTGAGGTAATGGAGTCAAGTGACTTACCCAAGGCCACAAGGAGTGCCAGTAGGAATTGAACCCTGGTCGCCTGGCCACTGTTCTAACCAATGGGCTACTCCTCTACTCCACCAGTCACTTCTAATTGTGAAGAGTCACTTAGAATATCAGTATCATATTTTTGCTGATGACTCTTAAATCTATTTATCTTTACCTGACATTTCTCTTACACTCCAAGCTCGTATCTCTGCTTGCTTATCTGACATCGCTACCTGGATGTCTCACCGCCATCTGAAATTGAACATGGCTAAAACTGAACTTCTTATCTTTCCCTCTAAACCCCCCTCCCCCTTTCCTCCTTTCTCTATCACTGTTGACAATACTCTTCTTCCTATTTCCTCAGCCTGCAACCTCGGGGTCATCTTTGACTCCTCCCTTTCCTTCTCCACACATATTCAACAGATTGCTAAATCCCATCATCTCTTTCTCTATAACATTAACAAAATTCACCCCTTCCTCTCTGAGCACACAACTAAAACTCTTGTTCACTCTTTAGTTACCTTCTGCCTTGAATACTGCAACCTCCTCCTTGCTGATCTCCCTCAGAATCATCTCTCTTCTTCAATCTATTCAGAACTCGGCTGCATGGCTCATCTTCCCCCAGCCCAGATACACTCACATAACCCCTCTTCTCAAAGTACTTCATTGGCTCCCCTTCCATTTCCGTATCCATTTAAAACTTTTCCTTCTAACCTATAAATGCATTCACTCTACTGCTCCTCATTACCTTTTCTCTCTTCTCTCTCCCTACATCCTGCCTTGTGAACTCTGCTCCTCATCTGACCTTCTCTCTAAGCCCTTTTCTTCTACTTCAAACTCCAGATTTCGATCTTTTCACCTTGTTGCTCCTTATGCCTGGAACAAACTTCCTGTATCTTTACCTCAAATCTCATCTCTCTCCTTCTTCAAAGCCATGCTAAAGGCTTACCTCCTTGAAGCCGCTTTTGGATCCTAATCTCTTGTTCCCTTGTGTCAGCTCTCCTTATTGAACCCCTTATTTCTCTTGTATTGTGCTGTGTGTCTTAGCTAGATTGTTTGTACAGTGCTGCGTACACCTTGTAGCACTACATAAATGATTAATTGTAGTAGTAGTAGAATAGAGAAGACTTCCAAGAGTGATGTCTGGAGGGAAAGGTGGTATGTGCTCAACCGAGTTCAGGGATGCACCCTCCAAGGAGGAAGTTGATATTGCATTACCTAATTGAGGTGGTTCCCATTGTACTGACAAATGTTTATCCATTGGGCCAATCCTAGGCAAATCAGAGGCAGAAGGAACCTTAATTTTTATTTTTACACTTCCCCTTACCTTTAGGCGGCATCACCAAAGGAGATTTAAAATGAGCAGAGGTCCCGCTACTTTGCAGTGACTTCGAAGGGCCTCCCAAGCAGCGTGTCCTGCCCCTTTGAGAACGTCCCTTCAGGCACACTTACAGCTCATGCCATCAATGCTGCGGTCTTTACTGGGCCCCTCAATGACATCAGAGGCAGCCCAACAAGTAGGAGCCATGAGTAATGCAGAAGAAAGTGTCATTTTTTGTGTTTGGGTTAAGCATTCACCACACATTAATTTAGATCTCCCTCCTGCATAAAATGCTTCAGCCTCACTTTGCAAAAACTTCAGGAGAAGATAATAACATTCCTGATGCAGCCATAGTCCATGGAAAATTTGTTAATGAACCCACTGCAGCAGGAGATAAACCACAGAAACTAAAGAAAATATTAAGGGGACTGAAAGCTGTTAAGTGGACTCCTGAAGAAATAAAAGATTATGTACTGCTACTGTTATGCCGCAAACCCTGTATGTGGTTACAGAGGATATACAAAGAGAGCTCACCAAAAAATGGAAAAACGAGATAAAATCCCAAAAGAAAAACTAGAAAAGGCTACTGATGAAAATATGATATCTCTGACTGGACAATTCAAGAAAAATATATCTAAGTCAGGGCAGTGACATACTAAGGGTGGAGTGGTGGGTGTGGCCCGCCCCAGGTGCCAGCTGGGAGGGAATGCACACCCACTGGGCCTACACTTTGGAGGCAGTGTGGCAAACATACTGCAAGACGGATGGCTTGCCACACTGTCTCCAGTCTAGGCCGGCTCTTCACTCCTGTCCGAAGTCTTGTGATTGTGAGACTTCAGCCGGGAGAGAGGAGCCGGCCTAGACTGGAGACAATGCAGCAAGCCACCTGTCTTGCAGTATGTTTGCCACACTGCTTCCAAAGTGGGTGCATACCATTCTGAAGAGTGGTGTGTTGGCCACAAGGAGGGGGGGGGCATCTGCGCTGGGTAGAAAAGGGGCTAGGAACACCACGGAGTCAGAGTGCTCTAAAACAGCTGAGCCGTGCCACAGAAAAAAGAAATAGAGAAAGAGATAATGTGTTCCAGAAGGAGTACAAAAAATGAGATGCCATAGCAACCAGCACATTTAGATGAGGCAACAAAGGAAATATCTGAGGAAGATGAGAACATTGACCTGGAGGGATAGAAAAGCATGAGGCGGAATGAGGAGGAAATGCAGGATGGTCCAGTGAGTGGAGTATGAGAGGAGTTGGAGAGAACTTGAGTAATGTGGAACAGGCTAGGAGGCAGAGAGAAGAGGAGAGACAGGAGGGAGATTAAGGGATTGAAGAGTTGGCCATGGAGGTTGATAGGTATGCTGGGGCTCAAGAGAGATCAACTGCCAGAGTTACACCTTACATCTAAGGCAAAAAGCACGATAAGTAAAAATAATAAGGTCATAATGTACATTAAAAAACCATCAATGGATATTACACAGATAAATCCAATCCATTACTGTGCAGCAAAACCTGTTACCAAAAAAATCTACCAAAAAGGAGAAAGATAACTCCTCTTCAGAAAATATGTATTGAAGAAAAAATAAAATCACTGCATGCTAAGGTGTCCTTGATAAATGGGTATCTCAGAGGATCAAGATCATCAAAGATAATGTGAAAGATCCAAAACATTATAATGAAACATGCTGCATTAACAAAGACCTTAAATTCATATGTTGCAATTATAAATGGAAAGTATCAACATTATCACAAAAACTGAGGAGGTATGAAGAAAACAAGAAAGAAAGAAATCAAGACAAGCTATTTAGAGAGAATCCAAAACAGTTTCACAAGGAACTGGGAGAGAGCATCAGTGAGATAAAAATACCACCAAGAATGACAGAAAAATTCTAGAGAAATTTATATGTAAACCCTCAACCACAAACTCAACCACAAAACTCCTTAGCTAAACAAACATCAAACATACATAGCCTGAAAAATACCACAAACCTAAACTAGGACAGCACACACCAAAACTGCAAACCCACTCACGAGAGAGGAAAAAAGACCTCAGTATCCTTCTGGGCCAACTACAGACCAAACATCACAGAGGGCAAGTCTAACCAGACCAATAGTAGTCCAGACTGGTACAAACTCGATACATCAAAGGTCAATAAAAAAACCTTTCCAGTGGGTCTCAGCTAGAAACAGCCACATCCATACACAGTTTTGTGGTTTAAATGCTTCTATACGTGATAGCCCTTCTTTTCTTTTGATCGCAATATACATATCAAATCACTAAAACTTAGCTGTTGCCACAATATATAATAGCACTAATGCAAACTGCAGTCCACCAGTCTCTTGGGACACACTTTAAACTTAAATCTGTCCAATGGATTCTGTAACAATAGAATGGCCCTGTTGCAAACTGCAGTCAAATAGTCTCTTGGGCCACCATACACCAAGCTACAATCACCGAGGTGCTGCTGAATAAAGGAATGAAGCTGTGGTCACTTCAGCAGAGAACACATAAGAACATAAGAACATAAGATATGCCATACTGGGTCAGACCAAGGTCCATCAAGCCCAGGTCCATCAAGCCCAGTATTCTGTTTCCAACAGTGGCCATAGCAGGTCTTCTGCTGAAACTTGTTTAGCTAAGGAGTTTGTGGTTGAGTCTGACAAATTTTAGGCTCCTTGTGTCGGTTATTATAGGTATTTATAGGAGCACAACAAAAAAGCTGAATGGCTACCCATCATAAGAGAAAATTTGGAAAAGATGAACATTGAAGCTTTGGACTGGCCTGAGGTAACAACACAAGAACTGGAAAATAGATTTAAAAAAGCTCCAAATTGGAAAAGCCCTGGCCCAGATGGAGTAACCAATTTTTGTCTTAAACTGTTAACATCCCTTCACCACGATCTGGCAAGCTGTAAAAATCAATTAATCAGGCAGCCAGATTTAATACCACAATGGCTAATAACAGGAAAAGCACTTCTCCTTCTAAAGGGAGACCCAATGAATATCTACAAAATTATAGACCACTAACTTGTCTGCCTATAATCTACAGATATTTACTGCAGTAGATGCTGTCAGAATATATTCATGGCAGTAGAACAGAAAAGTAACAAAAAGAGAGTATATGGAACCAAAGACTATTTACTGCTCATCAAAGCCACCATGTTTAGTGCTATGAAAAACAGAAACTCAGCGTAGCATGGTTATAATAACAAAGCCTTTGACAGTATCCCACATTCCTGAATAATAAATTGCCTTGAAATGTATAAAATAAATTCTAGATTGAGTACATCAAATTCACTATGAAAAAAGTGGCAAACCACACTCCACCTACAGTATACAGATGGACAATTCAATATTCCTATTAAGATCCAGAGAGGGATGTTTCAGGGAGACTCCTTGTCACCTCTTTTGTTCTGTATAGCACTTAATCCTTTGAATGCTTTTGTTAACTCTTTGGGGTATACTGTAGGTTTAACCTTAAACCTAAAGCTGGTAAAGACCCAGAGGTAACATCACACCTACTGTTTGTAGACAACTTGAAACTCTATAGTCCCAATGATAAACATCTAGCAGAACAACTCCATCTAGTAAAAAGCTTCTCAGATGATATCAGGATCACTTTTTGTCTGGACAGAGCTTGAGCATGAAGGCATATGTAAATATCAAGGAACATAGGAAGGAGCAACAAATCAGCATAAAATATTGAAAGAAAAGATCAGTGGGGGGAGGGGGAGGAGTCAAGATGGTGGCATGTCTGTTGCAGAGCTCGGGCCAATCTCTGTGCACCTCTTTGCTTTCCCTTGTTTCCGATGTCACCAAAAAAACTAAATGAGTCGCTAACTAAGACTTCCAAGGCCAATGGCACTGCTTTACAACAGAGAAAGCTTGATGACACCCGGCAACTTACCCCTATATCCAAAGGCTCCACAGGCAAGGCTCCTGCTGCAGTGAAGGAGAGAGGAGAGCCAAAGCTGTTTGGGAATGTGGAGGAATCAAGCTGGGGAGCAGCCATAATCTCAAGTTTGGCAAGCAAACCGGTGGGGGAAGAGGGTGAAGGCAGAGGCAGAAGCAGCCCTTGGGACTGACAGTTTGTGAGGGAGTGAGTGACCTCCAACCCCCACAGCAGCTCTGGGAACACCTTTGAATGTGGTGAATGAGAGCATTGTTCATTTGAAGTCTTCGGGGTAGTTCCCGAATGTGGAACAGCAATCTATTTGGGGCATGTTGCTAAAATTAGATGCTTTGTCCCCAAATGCTCCATGGAGATTAACTCTTTAGTGCAAACTTTGGGTACTTTGAATCAAGATCAACTGCAATTAGCTAAAGATTTCCAGGAGAAAACTTCAACTTTGGAGATAAGAATAGATGATTTCAAAGAGGTTTTATATACCCTGGTGAAAGATAAAATCATTATTCATGGAAACATAGAAACATGATGGCAGAAAAAGACCACATGATCTATCTAGTCTGCCCTTCCATATCAATTACAATAGCCCCCATTTTATCTTTAGAGATCCTCTGCGTTTGTCCCATATTTTTTTGAATTCAGATACTGTCCTCATCTCTACCACATCCACTGGGAGACCATTTTATGCATCTACCACTGTTTCCGTTTAAGAAATCTTTCCACATATTACTTCTGAGTCTATCCCTTTCACCCTCATCCTATGTCCCCTCATAGCAGAGTTTGCTTTCAATTGAAAGAGACTCTCCTTCTTTGCATTTATGCCATGGATGTATAAACATCTCTATCATATCTCCTCTATCCTGCCTTTCCTCTAAAATATGCATATTAAGATCTTTAAGTCTGTCCTCATATGCTTTATAACGATGACCACTAACCATTTTAGTAGCCACCCTCTGCACCAACTTCAACCTGTTTATATCCTTTTGGAGGCTATCACCTCCTTTTTTCTGTTGCCCATTCCTCTCCCTCTTCTGACTTTCATCGTCGCCTTTTCTACCTGTTTAGCTACCTTAAGATCATCAGACACAAACACGCCCAGGTCCTGTTCTTCTTTTGTGGACAGAAGTACTTCACCCCGTACACTGTACTGCTTCCTTGGATTTTTGCAGCCCAAATCCATGACCCTGCATTTTTTAGCATTAAGTCTCAGCTGCCAAATTCTAAACCGTTCTTCAAACTTAGCTAGATCCCTCTTCATGTTATCAACTCCTTCCTGGGTGTCTGCTCTATTGCAGATTTTGGTATCATCCACAGACAGGCAAAACTTACCCAATCGGACCAAGGACAGATCCCTACGGCACACCACTGGTAACCTTTTTCTTCTCAGAGTGAGCTCCATCTACCTGTACCTTTGCTGCCTCCCACTCAACAAATTTCTAACTCTTTCAATAACTTTAGGGTCCATCCCTAGGGTGCTCAATTTGTTTATAAGTTGCTTTTGTGGAACGGTGTCAAAGGTTTTGCTGAAATCTAAGTGCAACATATCTAGGACTCTCCCTCAGTCCAGCTCCCTGGCCACCTAGTCAAAGAAGTCAATCGGATTTGTCTGACAAGATCTGTCTCTGGTAAACCCATGCTGCCTCAGATCCTGAAATCCATTGGACTCCAGAAACCTCACTATTCTCTATTTTAGCAGTGTTTCCAATAATTTACTCACAACAGAGGTTATACTAACTGGCCTGTAGTTTTCAATATCATCCTTACTTCTGCTTTTGTGTAAAGGGACCACATGTGCTTTTCTCCATTCCTCTGGGGACCACTCCTGACTCCAAAGAAGCATTGAAAAGGTCAGTTAGTGGAGTCGCTAGAATGTCCCCAAGTTCCTTCAGTATTCTATCCGGTCCCATCACTTTATCTACTTTTAATTTAGTTAGTTCCTCACAAGCACAGTCTTCTGAAAATCAGTTGAGCTCCCGGTCACTTTTGTTTCTAATTGTGGGTGTTTTCTGAGGATCTGTTCCTGGCCCTTCAGCTGTGAACACAGAACAGAAATATTTGTTAAGCAATTCCGCTTTATCCTCATCAGCTTCTCCGCTTCACCCTTGACTCTGACAATACCACTTTTGTCCTTCCTCCTCTCATGAACCATACCTCTATAACTGATACTAAATCCATTAAAACCTCAACATCTAGGATCTTATTTCCCATGCTATGAGCATTTATACACACCACTTCCAGATGTTGCCCCTTTTATCTATTTGTAGAAAGGTGGTTAATGTTTCACTTACCTGGGAGCTTTCTTCACCCATTCCCAATGGCTCTATCTTGAAGCCCTCTTCAGTAGGTTAGCCAGTCTGCTGCTGAAGACACTTGGACCCTTCTTCGACAGATGGACCCCAACTCTGCTCTGCAGCCCTTGGAACATCATCCCATGGTCTTTGAAACCCAAACGCTCTTGATGACACCATCCACGCAGCCATGCATTCATCTCCAGGATGTGAGCTTCTCTGCCTCGGCCTTTACCCTCAACAGGGAGGATTGAAGAGAACTGCTTCACCCTTTGTCCCAGAGCCATGATGTCATTTTTTTATAAGCTTAGAGGGATACTTATCAGTATCATTTGTGCAACATGGATGAGCAACATAGGATAAAGTTTCTCTGTTTCAATGTAATGTATACAGAAGTATACATAATTTGTTAATTTGTTCCATGTAAACCGCCCTTGATCACTGGAAGGGGCGGTATAGAAGAAATAAATAAATAAAATAAAAATAATAGCAGTAGGCTTGATGAGTCTCAGCAAACTCTCCATAACATCGTGGATTTTGGCACCTGGCAGACAGCACACCTCTCTAGACATCAAGTCTGATTGGAAAATGGATGCCTCAGTACCCCTTAGAAGAGTGTCACCAACCACCACTTCCCTGTGCTTTCTTGTAATCACTAATTCTGAAACTTTGGGGTGCTCGAGCTCTGGTTCTTTTCCTTTCCTGAGATGCTTTCACCTCTTCCACTTCCAGGGCTGCATACTGGTCCTTCAGTTCAAATGCTGGAGGAGTCAGAGTGTTGATTCTGCAGGATCTGGTGATTTGTGTCTAACTTTCTTCATTCTGTAGCCTCCCATCTTCACCTCTGTTGGAGAACTTGGATATTTCAAGAAGCATCTCATCAATGAACTTCTCACTGTCTTGAATACTTCTCAGCCTTGCCACCTCTTCTCTGAGCTCTTCCACTTATTTCTTGAGAGCTTCAACATGCAGGCATCCTACATATGGAACTGGTCCTTCAACTGGCATTGGGATCTCTGTCTGAACAGAGTCAGAAGCTGTAAGAGGGGCAACAGCTTTGGCAATATGATTTTTCCCTGCCATTGTTTAGTTAGTGGAACTGGTACCTGTTGAAGAAAAAGAGAGAGAGATCTACCAAAGCTGTCCTTTAAGAGAAAAATAAGTTAACCTCTTTTAAGTGTGTTCTAACAGCGCTGTTCTATGCCCCTGTGTGTAGCTAATTAGGGAGTTGCCTTATAAAGCAAGAATGCTCACATGGGGTGGGTGGGAGCTGGGGGGGGGATAGGGAAGGATCTAACACCTGATGAGATCAGCAGCTTCAAAGAGCTAGCTATGAATGTATAGTTGGAACAAAAACAATGAACTCTAACTGACAGAGTTTTGGCCAACACCACAAAAATATTCCCCCTTTGCAGTATAGAAAAAGAATTAGCTTTTAAAAATGAAAACCAAAACCTCTTTAAGAGCTTTCAGGCAGAGAATTTGTCTTTAAAAGACACAAAGAATTACCTTGCTTGAAATGGAGTACCTGTTAGGAATGCCAGCATTTTGAAAAATTTGAGAACCAACCGCATCATTTGAATCAGGTTTTTGAATTTTTCAAAGGTGCCTGGACTTTCTGTTCTGGAGACCTTTAAGTCATATTTGACTGAGATATTAAAAATTAATTCAGAGGGAATTCCTCCAGTCAATAAGATATATTTCCTTTCAACAAAAAAGCTTCGAAAAGGTCCTCTTGAAGAACCATTTGAATGTGTCTGCTTTATTAGAGACTTCTTTGACTGAGGATCACGACAGAGTAACCCTATTAGTCAATTTCGTATTCAAGCAGGATTTAAGAATGATTTTGCATCTACATTTTAAAAATGCTAAAATATTATTTTATGGTCAGAAAATATGGTTAATTCCAGCTGAAGCATGTAATACCCATGAGAGGAGGAAAATGTTTCTGGTGATGCGTCAGGAGACTGGCACTAGTGTGATTTTTTTCCTTAGATATCCTTGCAAATGATTTGTTAATTTTCTTGATATTAGGTATATTTTCTTTCTACCTGAACAATTACGTGCTTTTATAGATTTGAAGAAGTTATCCAGCTCTACTACACTCACCTGACAGACTGGATGTCTTGTGGCTTTGATATATAGGAATATATATGCCGAGACTATACCTCCCTAGAGCTGAAGGAGGAATGAGCCTAATAAAAATTGATTATCCATATACAGAGACCAGCATAGGCCTTCAAGCTTAATTAACAGCATCAAAGGAGCTGAATGCACGAAAAGGGTTGCAGTACGAAAGTAAACATCCAGAATCCACCTCCATTATCAAAATAGGACAGGCATTCCCACTAGCTGATGGAATGGATGGGAATTCACCAGTATACACAAGGAAAGAAGCAACAGAATTTGCAAAACAAGAGAAAAAAATCTTCAAGGGCTCAATTTTCATCTGTGCAGTGCTATGCGCTGCGTTGGGGCGTGGCCTGCCCGCCATCCATCCAACCCAGATTTTCAATGCGGGGGTCATATGCGGCCCTGGCATTGAAAATCCGGGTCTTACTGCACAACCCAGAAGCCACAGGAGCTAGCCAAGTAGCACAGATTTTCGATGCTACCCGCTTAGCCCCTGCGCCTGAAAGATAGGCAAGGAAAAATCTTATGGCATTTACATAGGGCAGTTACCCATGTAAATGCCGCCCCAAAAAAATAGATCAGCAAACGAGGAACAAAAAGTAGCTAATACATAAATAAATATAGTGGGAAATACAATACATTACTCCAGGATCTATTTGTTGATCAAACAAGGACACGTAAGTGGTTAAAGAAAGGCAAACTAAAACCTAATGTAATAGGAAGAAAAAATAAGTGTTTTTACCTGCTATAAGTTAGGCTGTACTGTACGCACGTGCTGATTTCAAGTGTGGGAGAGAGCTGTTGAAAAATTATTGCTGTACCCTAAAAGTGTTCTGTGTGGCAGTTGGAAAAAAAACCTGTTGGCTGGAGACTGGAATGAAGAGAGGTGGGTATGCAATTCATCTATGAGAGTGAGAGAGTCAGAAAGTCTGGAAAGTCAGGAAGGAGAATTAAGAAAAAATTACTTTGTAGAATAACTAAAATCAGAGTGCTGCTCTGAGCATTTTTTTAAACTTAGGAACTTGTTCTCAGGAAAAGATTAAGGGAACAAGTTGAATGACTGACTGAATTGGTATAAAAAGAATACAACCTTTTGTTTAAAAAAAAAAAAAGCTTAAGGAACAAAGTACAATAAAGAAAGAAAACCTTTCTTTAGAGGAGAGATTTTGTGGTAATAGCTGTTGCAGCTTTTTGAAACAAGCTGGAATAAAATCACTACAGTTGAAACATAGAACTACTAAATAAAAAAACAAGATTGAGAAAGATAAACTCTGAGTTTATTTTAAAAAGTCAGACTAATTTTCCTAACTCTTCAGAGTTGAAGCTGTTGTTTATTTTCCCCCCCCCTGGTTGGTCTGTGTCTCACAGCTGAAAAATAATCTGTAAACTGAGTAAATAAAACTGATTTCAGGTTTTCCTTCCAGAAAGGAAATTGATTAAGAAAAAATTCTTCTGGAAGAATTTCTTTCAGCGTATAAAGTGTATCTCTGTTGAAAGCAGTGTAGCTCTGGACATTTAAAAAATTGGAAGCAGAGCTGAGAATTAAACTTTGTTTGACAGTCACAGAGGACAAACATTAATTGTAATTTTGTGATAGTATAAAAAAAAGTTTCAAATTAACTGAGTGATATGATATTTATGTGAGAGTATGAATGCTGTGAGGGAATGGCTTTAGATAGGGCATCTCAATTATCTTTTCTTTTAGTAGTTAGGGAAAGAAAAACAAACAATTAATAAAAGCTTCTGTCTACTGAAGGGAATAAAGAGTGCTCCAACCAGGAATAGAGTCATTTACTTTACTGAGTTTTTAAAGCCAGTGTAGTAGGGGCTGCTCTAGAAGAAGAACAGAAGATTAACACGCTGCTGCCTGCACATCTCAGAGTTTCAGCAAGAAAACATCAGAGATAAGTGCTTTATCATACACCAGATGCATCAACAGAGCATAAAGGACAGAATTACAGTATTTGAGCCCGAATAAACATATAACCAATTATTAAAAGCTATTCACAGAAGGAATTTACCAGAATTTGTTATTTGAACCCTCTAGAAATTTAAAAAAATTCAAAGCTAGTTGTAGCTGAAGGGCTTAGTACCACCCGACAGCTTTTAATTTAAATCAAATCAGAGTTTAGCTTAGCATAGAAGGAAGAATAAGGTAAATATTCTTTGAGTAGAAAGAAAGAAATTGTTTCTAGAGACCTTTACAATGAGGTCTTCCATTTAGGAGGTAAGAGACCTGTGAAATTGTTTTAAATAGGTGTTAAAGCCAAGTGACAGATCAAAGGAGCAATTTGAAAGGCTCCCTCTATCAATCCAAGGGCTGTATGAATCACCCAGGACATTGTTAAGAGATTACCTTAGAAGCACACGTCAGGGCACTGTGTAGCAAGTCAACTTTTGCTAAGTGTTCTTTACCTCCCACCCACCCCTGGCATAATCTTAGCTTTATAGGCGCTTAAGCCTACTAAAGGGGAAGAGGTGGTCAAATTCACTTTCAGGTTCAGCTGGTTATCTTTACCAGGAATAGATTAATTAAGGACCTGAAATTAATTAATCTTCAGGTGAACAAAGTCCCTTAAACTTATTAAGCATAGTTGTACCAGTACAAGTATCCCTAGCAATTTTAAGTAAACAACAAACAGCTAAACAAAACTTTAGATGCAGACATCAGGGGAAGGGAGGGGCTTTTCCGAAAGGATGTGCTCTACCTTAACCGAGATGGAAACAAGCTGCTGGCATTAACTTTTAAAAAGGAGATAGAGCAGCTTTTAAACTAGAAAATAGAGGAAAGCTGACAGTCACACAAGAGCGCGTGGTTCAGAAGGATGTATCCTTGAAGGATACAAGCAAAAGAGGGAAGTTAGGGCATCCCAACAATACCTCTGTCTACTGATAACCAGATTAATATAAATAAAATACAACCTGTAAAATGTCTGTATGCAAAGGCTAGAAGTCTAAAATATAAGATGGAAGAGCTAGAATATATATCACTAAATGAAAGATTAGAAATGATTGTCATCTCACAAACCTGGTGGAAGGAGGACAACCAAGGGGACACTGTGAAACTATATCACAATGTTAGGGTAGATCAAATTGGTGGAGGGGTTGCGCTCTATGTTAGAGAGGGTATTGAGTCATATAGGATTAAAGGTTTGCATGAAACAAAATACACTGTAGAATCTCTATGACTAGAAATCACATGTAGAAAGAGGAAGCCAATGGCAGTGGGGGTATACTACCAATCGCCTGACCAGATTGAACAGATGGATGATGAAATGCTAAGAAACCAGGCAAGCTAACAAAAATTACAACATAGTAATAATGGGTCTTTTCAATTACCCTAGTCTCAACTGGGTCAATGTCACAGCAGGACATGCTAGGGAGATAAAGTTTCTAGATGAATAAACGACTGCTTCTTGGAGCAGCTGGTTCATGAACTGACAAGAGGGGAAGCTATTTTGGACATAGTCTTTAGGTGGAACACAGGATCTGGTTCAAGAGATAAGTTTGTTGGGGCCACTTGGCAATAGTGATCATAGCATGATCACATCTGATTTAGTATATGGAAGAAGGATTGCAAGGAAATCCACAGTACTATCTTTTAACTTTCAAAAGGGAGATTATGATAAAATGAGGACAATTGTTTAAAGAAAGCTAAAAGCAGCACCTGCAAAGGTTAAAGATTTACATCAAGCATGGGCGTTGTTTAAAAATACTGTCTTGGAAGCCCAGACCAGATGAATTCCATGCTTTAAGAAAAATGGAAGGAAGGCCAAAAAACTGCCCGCTGTGGTAAGGAGAGCTGTGCAGAGGAAATGGAATGGGAGGAAAATGAGCCCTGTTCCTTTAAATCTGGAGAGAAAGGTAGTTCCCATAGAAACCACAAGCCTCCAAGGCAGAGTATTCCGAGTGCTAAGCTCCGCCCACCTAGTGATGTCAGGGCTAGGTTGAGCACTGATGAGCTGCACATGGACAGGAAAAAAGGCGTGGTGCCTGGAAACCAGCAGTTAAAAAGTGTTTCAGTTTTAGAACAAACAGAAGCGCAACAGGAAGAAGAGGAAAAAGCACAGCAGAAAGGAACACAGCAGCAGCAAGATGAGCAGGCAGTGTTTGGAGTCCGTCAAGTTCCAGAAACAGTTCAAGTAAGAGGAGCTGATTCTAAAGGGGATAAGCCTGGAAGCAGAGACTTGCTGAGTTTGGAAGATTCTCAGGCAAGAGTAAAGGAGAAACAGAGGGTGTCTGGAACCCAGTGCAGGACACAATTGCCAAGACAAAGAAGTGTTTCCAGATGGGGAAATAGTACAAGACAGCATTTAAACCCTGAAGGTAATGAGAATGTCTTTTCTTTATTTCCTAACCAAAGCCATACTGAAGGCATTGTTCAAGAGTTAAGAGACAGTGCTAAACGCTGTATGCCCCTGAACTCTGGAAAGCAAAGCTTTAGTAAACCCAGAACTTATGCCAGTGACTGCCAAACCTCCACTCTAACAGAGCTTGCTAAATTCTTAAAAGGGAGAGAAACTCCGTTGCAAGACCCTGTGGCTGGAGACCATAGGGAACAGCTGTTGTTACGTTTGCAGGAGCTGATAAGGCAGGAGAATAACCAGTCAGCTGATATTCAGGATAGACGCAGTGAATGCGGAGAGGAAATGGATATAGACCTGCTGGAGGAACCTAATGGTTCAGATGTTGAAGAAATGCAATGTTCTCTGTGTCTGGCTAAGAGCATGAATAGCTGTTGATTTGCCTAGCTAAAAGACTGTATCATGAAAGCCATTTAAAGACTTGTGCTGTGCATGGCTTGGAGAAAGAAAGCTGTTTGAAAGTAAATGACAAAGAAGCTAATCTGGAGTACAGATTAAGCTTCAGAAGCCTGTTCCTCACAGGAAGTGGAATACTGATGTTTTAAAAGGAAGTCCTGTATTTTCTGTTCAACCTGTTTCACATTCTTGTTTTGCCTTATTGGAGAATTATCCAGTTTGAGTTGAGGTTCATTTGAATTCAATGCGGAGGGGAAACCCCGAAATAAAATTCTCTGTTTTGCCTATTTACCGTGTGGTCACACTCCTTGCTCAAAAAAACTACATTACCCAGCAGCCTTCCTTGGCAGCCATATTGAAAGTAATCGTAGAGAGTAAGACAGGCGAGTTCACCTGCTCCCAGGCTACCGCCTGGACGGGTGACCTACGACACCGCATAGTTTAAAAGTGAGGTCAGAGAGGCTATTGTAGCCAAAAATGCATCTTTCAGGAAATGGAAAAAGGAGCCAAATGATGAAAATGGGCAATAACATAAGCACTGGCAAGTTAGATGCAAGGCATTGATGAGGCAGGCATAGAGAGAATTTGAAAAAAAGCTTGCCATGGAAGCAAAAACATATAATGAAACCTTTTTCAAGTATGGTCATAGCAAAAATCCTGTAAGAGAGTCAGTTGGACCATTAAATAATAGTGGGATTAAAGGGATGTTAAGGGAGGATAAGGCCATAGTGGAAAGATTGAATGAATCCTTTGCTTCGGTCTTTACTGAAGAAGATATAGGGATGTTACCCATGACAGAAATGGGATTTAATGTATGAGAAGAATTGAAAGAAATACCAATAAAATGGGAAGATGTATTACAACTATTTGATAATCTGAAGAGCAGGACTGGATGGTATACATCCAAGGGGGTTGAAAGAACTGAAATATGAGATTTCAAACCTACTTAAGTAATCTGTGAACTATCATTTGTAGTACTGGAAGATTGGAGAATGGTCAATGTAACACCAATTTTTAAAAAGAGTTCCAGGAGTGATCCAGGAAACTACAGACCAGTGGGCCTGATGTCGGTACCGAGCAAAATAGTAGAAACCGTTATAAAGAATAAAATTACTGAACATGTAGATAGTGTCACCAGCTCTCCTTAAACCCCCGTGTATAAGTGGGTAGAGGTTGAGCGAGTGGTTTTTCCCCACTGAAGCAGCTACTTTACAAATCCTGAAGCTGGGCTTCTTGGGAAATGTAGTCCCTTCACCGGATCAATGAGGAGCAGTTGTGGAAAAGTGGTTTAAGCAACCAAAGGATTTTATTTCCCCTCCCGGGGTGGATTTCACCATGAATAAAGTAACACAGACCAGGTATTTACTGGCATAAGGACAAATCAAAGGTTCTTTAACAGAAAAGGCTTACTTCAGCAATAAACAGGTTGATATCTAGCATTCCTACGTAACAATGCTGTTTCTTCACAGCTCTCTGCTCCCCAATGCTAGTAGTGCTGTACTTTCTCTTTCAAAGCATGCCTTCAGCGTAATGAGATTATTTCATTAGCAAGCGATATCGTACAGTCCATGATATCTTCATCAATATTCACACACTCAGGTTCAAAGTCCATTAACTCTTCCTAGCTAGAAGGAAATGTTTGTAACGGCAACCCTGGTGCCACGCCCTTTCTAACTGCTTCAGGTTTCACTTGATATTCCTGAGTTAAATACTGGCTTTCATAAACGTTATCAGCACAGGTATTCTCTTCCCAGCTCCAACCCTCTGGGTAAATACAGTCACTGTAACTATTTTTATACCAGCCTTTTGGCTTACCTTTTAGCCTAGCTGGCGGAGATTTTCTTTGTGGCTTTGGACTGGCTGTAAGTTCCCAACCTAAGCCTTGCACAGAAGATTTCACTTGCCTTCCTGGCTTCCTTTCTCTTCTGTGTTCCCCTGGATACTGCAGGTAATCCACTCTGCCCTTATTATATCCTTCCCTTGGGGTTTCTTTTCTTTTCCTGAAGAAAGACTCCGTCTCACCCTTCCACAGAGACTCTGGCTTTTTCCTGGCACTGCTGTCTTCACTGTAGCTCTCATTAGCTTCGTTATCCAGCACACATGCCTCTACTCCTCCTCCTTCTTCTCCTTCTTCTTCTTCTAACTCCATAAGCTCAACTGAACTCTCTTTATTAGGGTGAATTCTAGGGCAGTGCTCAACTCCACCCCCTAGCAGGTGTCCTGCATTAGCTTGTGACTCATTCCCTAAATGGTAGCATGGGCCTCTTGTCTCTGTGCTTGGTTTCTAAGGTAACCAGGAGCCATGTGCTTTTGTTTACAACTCAGCCCTACTCCTGTTCCTGGCTTTTTAGCTTCTTCCAACGGGCTGGAAGGACCCACTATGTCACAATAGTCATGGTTTAATGAGAGAACGCCAACATGGATTTAGCCAAGGAAAATCTTGTCTTATTAATCTGTTAAGTTTTTTTGAAGGTGTGAAAAGTGAGCCGGTTGATATAGTGTATCTGGATTTTCAGAAAGCCTTTGAGAAAGTCCCTCATAAGAGACTCTTGGCAAAAAAAAGTTATGGATTTGGAGGCAGTGTGTTATTGTGGATCAGGAACTGGTTAAAAGATAGAAAGCTTGAAGCTTCCCTGGTCCTTCACCCCCGTCAATCTGGTTTCCGCCCTGGTCACAGCACTGAATCTATCCTTATCTCTTTTCTTAATGAGTTACACGTTGCCCACGATCGAGGTTCTATATCTATAGCTGTTTCACTTGATCTCTCCGCTGCCTTTGATGTCGTTGACCACTGCACCCTTCTTTCACGTCTCAGTACTATTGGTATATCTGGTTCAGTTCTTCATTGGTTCCATTCTTTTCTCTCCAATTGGTCTTTCTCGGTCCTCTCTGGCACTGACTCTTCTCTTCCGACGCCCCTTCACTGTGGTGTCCCTCAGGGTTCAGTACTAGCACCTCTTTTGTTCAACATCTTCTTAGCCCCCCCTCGCTTTGCTTACCCAGCAACACAGTATCTCTGCATATTACTACGCAGATGATATCGTTCTTCTCTATCACACCGATTTGCTCACTCCTGATATTGGTCCCCTCAACGTCTGTCTCTCCTCTGTTTCTTCCTGGTTTTTGGATAATTTCTTACATGTTAATTTGTCAAAAACCTCAGCCATTTGGTTCACTGCCGGTGCTCCTATCCCCTCTCGTTCCGCTTCTTTCAGCTGACCCTATCCCTCTTGTTACCTCACTACGCTATCTCGGTGTTACACTTGACTCGGCTTTGACCTTTAAAGATCACATTTCTTCTGTTGTTCAGCGCTTTTTCTGTACCCTAAGGCAACTCCGTGCAGTTCGCCCTTTTCTCTCTCCTTCTTCTTTAACTACATTACTCCTTTCTCTTGTTGTTTCTCGCCTAGACTATTGCAACGCATCTCTGGCTGGTCTTCCCCTCACCCAACTCTGTAGGCTTCAGTTAGTTCACAACACTGCTGCTCGTCTTCTGACTCACACTTCTTGGTTTGCCCATATCACTCCCCTTCTCACTCGTCTACACTGGCTACCTATTCCTTTCTGAATTCAATATAAGATCCTCATTTTTATTTATAAATCACTTCATACCGGTATTCCACTCTACCTCTCCGATCTAGTTCATTTTCATTGCCCTCCAAGACTCCTCAGATCAATTCATGCCAACCGGTTATTCCTCCCTTCCCCCTCTCAGGCTCACCTAGAGTCCACACGCTCTTCTGCCTTCTTCTTTCTCGGCCCCCGCCTATGGAATTCTCTGCCATCTGCACTTCGTCTGGAACTTTCCTTTTCCACCTTTAAAGCTAAACTCAAGACTCACCTTTTTTGCATGGCCTTTGATCTTCCTCCCCCCCCCCCCCTCGTTGATACCTGATAACATCTCACTCCTTTTGTTACTATCGCTGCTCGCTGTCTCTTCCTTTAATGCTATCTCTTTCCTGTCAATAAATGGCGTTCTTCTTCCGTTCCTTTTTCTCCAGCAGTATCCCTTTGCTTTATTGTAAACCACCGCATACCTATGGTCCTGGCGGTATATTAGGTGTTAAATAAAGATAAAGATAAAGAAAGCAGAGAGTAGGGCTAAATGTCCAATTTTCTCAATGGAGAAAGGTGAATAGTGGAATTGGATCTGTGCTGGGCCTGCTGCTCTTTAACATATTCATAAATGACATGGAAATAGGAATAATGAATAAGGTGATCAAATTTACAGATGACACAAAATTATTCAAAGTTGTTAAAACACAAGAGGATTGTGAAAACTTTTGATAGAACCTTCATAAATTGGAAAACTGGACGTCCAAATGGCAGATGAAATTTAATGTGGACAAGTGCAAAGTTATGCACTTAGGAAAGAACAACCCAAACTATGGTTACACGATACAAGGTTCCACATTAGGAACTACCACCCAGGAAAAACATTTAGGCATAATCATGGGTAACATATTGAAACCCTCTGCACAATGTGCAGCGGCAGCCAAGAAAGCAAATAGAATGCTAGGAATCATAAGGAAAGGAATGGAAAATAAAACCAAGGATATTATTATGCATCTAAATATTGTGTGTAGTTTTGGTTGCCATATCTTAAAAAGAATAGAGTGAAATTAGAAAATGTACAGGCAAGAGTCACCAAAAAGGTAAAGGGGATGGAACATAAGAACATAAGATATGCCATACTGGGTCAGACCAAGGTCCATTAAGCCCAATATCCTGTTTCCAACCGTGGCCAATCTAGGCCATACGTACCTAGCAGTTTCCCCAAAAGACATGCTTGTATTGCGTCAAGCATTGATATCCTGGGTCCCTTTTTAATAATGGTTTATGGACCTTTCCTCCAGGAACTTGTCCAAACCTTTTTTAAACCCAGCTACACTAACAGCCTTTACTACATCCTCGGGTAACAAATTCCAAAGTTTCATTACACTTTGAGTGAAAAAATATTTTCTCTTGTTTGTCTTAAATAGTTTACCCTATAGCTTCATTGCATGTCCCCTAGTCTTTCTATATTCTGATAACGTAAACAATTGATCTACGTTTACCCGTTCCACTCCGTTCATTAATTTATAGACTTCTATCATATCTCCCCTCAGCTGTCTCTTTTCCAGGTTAAAGAGCCCTAACCTTTTTAGCCTTTCTTCATAGGGGTATCTTTCCATCCCCTTTACCATTTTGGTGGCTGTTCTCTGAACCTTTTCTAATAACGCTATATCCTTTTTAAGATACAGCGAACAGAACTGCACACAATATTCAAGATGGAACGATATGTTGTTGTTAAGTGCCGTCGAGTCGGAGTCGACTCATGGCGACCCTCTGGATAGCTATCCTAAATTGTGTTCGGTCTTCAGTCAGGCGGCTCATTGTTGACAGACTGGTACCCATAGCTGCTGTTATTGTATCGATCCATCTCATTGCTGGCCTTCCTCTTTTGCGTTGACCTTCTATCTTGCCAAGCATGATGTCTTTCTCTAATGATCTCTCTCTTCGCATGATGTGTCCAAAGTATGAAAGTCGAAGTCTTGTCATCTGAGCTTCTAAAGAAAGCTTAGGTTTGATCTCCTCTAGTACTGACTGGTTTGTTCTTCGGGCAGTCCATGGTATACACAGTATTCGCCGCCAGCACCGTAATTCAAAGGCATCAATTTTCTTCCTGTCTGTCTTTTTCACTGTCCAGCTTTCACATCCATATGATGTTATTGAAAATACCATGGCTTGAACAAGTCGAATCTTTGTATGGAGAGAGACATCTCTGCTCTTGAGAATCTTATCTAGGTCTTTCATAGCCATTCTGCCAAGAGCAATGCGTCGTTTGATTTCTTGACTGCTTGTTGCTTCTTTATTGATAGTTGATCCAAGTAGGTTAAAGTTGTTCACAATTTCAATTTCTTCTCCTTCAACGATGAACCTGTTGATTATGCCAGTTGTCATGATCTTTGTCTTCTTTACATTAAGGTGCAGGCCCATTTTGAGACCATGTTCTTTGATTGTGAGAAGCTAATGTTTCAGATCATCTTCACTTTCAGCCAGTAATGTAGTATCATCAGCATAACGAAGATTGTTGATGAGTCTTCCACCAATCTTCACACCTCTGTTGTCTTCATACAATCCTGCTCCTCTGATGATTTGTTCTGCATATAAATTAAACAGGTAGGGGGAAAGTATGCAGCCTTGTCTTACACCTTTGCTTATTTTAAACCATTCTGTTTCTCCTTGTTCCGTTCGAACTGTTGCTTCTTGATCAATGTACAGATTGTGCAAGAGAACGATCAGGTGTGCTGGTATACCCATGCTTCTTAATGTGGCCCAGAGTTTCTCATGGTTTACACAGTCAAAAGCCTTGCTATAGTTGATAAAGCACAAATATACATCCTTTTGGTATTCTTTAGTCTTTTCAAGGATCCATCTCACATCCGCAATGATATCTCTTGTTCCTCGCCCTTTCCTGAACCCTGCTTGCACTTCAGGTAGTTCTTGTTCCAGGTATGGTCGTAGTCTCTTTTGAATAATCTTCAGTAGAATTTTGCTGGCATGTGGGATCAGAGCGATTGTTCGATAATTTCCAGAGTCAGTTGGATCACCTTTCTTTAGTATTGGTATAAACACAGATCTTTTCCAGTCAGTTGGCCATGATGTTGTCTTCCATATTTCTTGGCAGAGCCTTGTAAGTATGGTAACAGCTGCATCAGATTGTTGCAATACTTCTATAGGAATGCTATCAATGCCTGGTGCTTTGTTCTTTGATAAGGCTTTCAATGCTGCTTCAACTTCTTCTTTCATCACCAATGGTTCCCGATCATAAGGTACAGGTTGAAACGGCTGTTGGTCCACTTGATCTTTATCATATAAAAACTCTGTATATTCCTTCCACCTTTTCTTGATCTTCTCAGCATTATTCAACATAGATCCTTGAGCATCTTGTAACATTCCAGTTCAAGGCTGGAACTTTTTCTTTAACTCTCGTAGCTTCAGGAAAGCCGATCTTGTTCTTCCTCTAATAGTTTCTGCTTCTATTTCCTTGCAAGTGTCATTGTAGTACTTTTCCTTGTCCTGTCTTGCTGCACGTTGGAAATCTCTGAGTTCTGCGTTTGTCTTTCTTTCTCCTCTGGCTTTAGCTTCTCTGCGTTTCTGGGCAATTTTCAGAGTTTCTTCCGTCATCCATTTTGGCCGTTTTTGCTTTTTCACCTTTTGTAGAGACTTCTCACTTTCTTCCAACACAACCTTCCTAATGTCATTCCATAACTCTTCCGGAGCTCAGTCATTTGTATCTAAAGCAGCAAATCGATTTTGCAGGCAGTCTTTAAATTCCAGTGGTATATTCTCAAGGTCATATTTTGCTGCATTCATAAGTGGTTTGCTCTTTTTCAACTTTAGCTTGAATTTGCATACTAATAGTTGATGATCTGTACCACAGTCAGCTCCAGGTTTTGTCTTTGTTGATGTTATAGAGCTTTTCCATCGTTGACTTCCACAGATGTAGTCAATTTGATTTTTATACAATCCATTGGGTGAAGTCCATGTGTACAGTCGCCGCTTGTGTTGCTGGAAGAAGGTGTTTGAGATGAATAGATCATTGGTCTTGCAGAATTCTATCAGTCTTTCTCCAGCTTCATTTCTGTTGCCAAGTCCATATTTTCCAACTACTTTGCCTTCTTCTTTGTTGCCAACCTTTGCATTCCAGTCACCCATGACTATCAGGATATCCTGTTTGCATGTTCTGTCAATTTCAGCTTGTACTTGTTCATAGAACTCTTCAATTTCATTCTCTTCTGCAGCTGTTGTTGGGGCATATACTTGAATTATAGTTGTGTTGATAGGCAATCCTCGTAGACGAATAGAGATTAGGCGTTCGCTGACTGCATTGTATTTCATTACAGTTCTTGCAAGTGTCACCAGCAGTGGCTGAACTATTAATATATAGCCAGGCACACTGCTGGGCCTGACCCTTCTATGAAAGAAAGTGTAGTTGAGACGGAGTGGTCAGGTTGAAATAAGGATTTATTCCCCTCCCGGGGTTTGCTGGATTTTCAAAATAGTACAAAAATACCAAACTTAAGAGGCAGCCATGCTTCTGGCAAAAACAAAAGGTGAAAGGAAAAGACAGCTTCTTGCTTGAACAGAACCAATAATTATAACAAACAGAAATCAGGTAACAACGTTGGCAGTTCCCTCTGTGCACGTTTATCTTTCTCTCAGGCACACTTATCTTCTACTAGCGTAGAGAAGTTTCATCAGTTATTAATAAAGAACAGCCCATGTCTTCAACATAGGGAAAGCATTCACTTTGCTCCGTGCACATCGGTTCATCAACTATCTTATCTTCTTTAGGGCAGAGAGTCTGGAACCTTCTCCAATCAGTCCCTAGCTTCTCTTCACCACTCTCTCCACAGTATGGCAAATAATTATCAGATAGTTTGTAAAACTGTCTTGTTCTGTTTCTAATAGGTCTCTCTCTTGGCAGTTTTCTGCCAGGCTTTAAATACATGCAATCATCTTCTTCACTCATACATATGTCCTCAATTACTTTACTTTCCTTTTCCCAAGGTTGTAAATATCTTAGGCCATTCTGCCTTTCAGTAATACAGAGTTCCTTACCAGCTGCTCTCCGTTCTCCCCACTGACCTCTGTGTCTGGGAAATTCTTCCTGCGTCACAGGTGAGGGTTTCCTGCAGTTAATCCCTCTGCTGGTAAACGGCTTTCTGTCTCTTTTCAAAGCCCTGCTTGGCTTTCTATTCCAAGACTCAAATGAAACAGCATTAGGCTGAGAGTATTCTGACCTTCTGTCAGAGAGCTGCAAGTCTTCCCTTACTTGCCAAGTTTCCAAATCACTCTCAACTTCTGAGTCTCCAAAACCACCATCAGAATCAGCACATGAATCCAACTCAGCCTCTCTCACTGCAACTCCTGCTGGATCTCCTACCAGCTTTCTGCCTCGATCTAACTCTGTTTGCCTACCTCGTTTCTTATACATGGTTAGGGGCGTTTTCCTGCACATGTGCAAACTGTTCTCTTCATTACCTGGGGAGTGTTTGTTGGCTAGGCGTGCCCTCAGACCTCGTGTCTCAGCCTGCTTTGGTTGCCTATGGTAACTGTGAAGCTTTTGATCTCCCTTCCTGTCAGAATCTGTGCCAAACTCAGCAGCTTTCTGTGTTTTAAAGGTATAGGGCAGAACTTCGGTGTCACACAAGTTTCTTCTTTATTATAAATGCAACACCATTTCTTCTTTGTCTTTCATTTCCAGCATAGTAGACCATGTGATCATCTGATGCAAAGTGCCCGATGCCAGTCCATTTCAGTTCGCTGACACCCAACAGATCAAGTTGTACATGTTCCATTTCATTCTTGACCACCTCCAACCTCCCTTGGTTCATGCTTCATACGTTCCATGTTCCAATGTGTAAGACATTTTTACAACTTCAGACTCTCATTTCATGCGCATTATAATATCCTTTGTTTTATTTTCCATTCCTTTCCTTATAATACCTAGCATTCTATTTGCTCTCTTGGCCGTCACTGCACACTGGGTGGAGGGTTTTAACATGTTATCCACAATGATGCCTAAATCGTTTTCCTGGGTAGTGGTTCCTAATGTGGAAGCTTGCATCATGTAGCCATAGTTTGGGTTGTTCTTCCCTAGGTGCATAACTTTGCACTTGTCCACATTAAATTTCATCTGCCATTTTGATGCCCAGTCTTCCAATTTATCAAGATCCTCTTGCAATTTTCCACTATCCTCATGGGTTTTAACAACTTTAAATAGTTTTGTGTCATCTGCAAATTTGATAACCTGGAAAAGGGAATAACGAGTAAGGTTATTTATGAATATGTCAAAAAGCAGCGGACCCAGCACAGATCCCTGGAGTACACCACTATTCACCTTTCTCCATTGGGGAAAATTGGCCATTTAGCCCTACCCTCTGCTTTCTATCTTTTAACCAGTTCCTGATCCACAATAGTACTCTGCCTCCTATCCCATGACTCTTTAGTTTTGCCAAAAGTCTCTGATGAGGGACCTTGTCAAAGGCTTTCTGAAAGTCCAAATACACTATATCAACCAACTCACCTTTGTCTACCTGTTTATTCACACCTTCAAAAAAACATAACAGATTAGTAAGACAAGATCTTCCTTGTCTAAAGCCATGTTCGCTGTCTCCCATTAGGCCATGACCATCTACATGTTCAGCAATTTTGTTCTTTATGATGGTTTCTACCATTTTTCACGGTACTGACGTCAGGCTCACCGGTCTGTAGTTGCCCGATTCACCCCTGGAACTCTTTTTAAAAATTGGCTTTATGTTGGCCATCCTCCAATCTTCAGGTATTACAGATGATATTAGTAATCTGTGAACTATCATTAAAATCATCTGTAATACCTGAAGATTGGAGGATGGCCAACATAACGCCAATTTTTTTTAAGAGTTCCAGGTTCTTTCTTTCTACTCAGGTCTGCAATCTCATATTTCAGTTCTTTCAACACCCTTGGATGTATATCATCTGGTCCAGGTGATTTGCTACTCTTCAGTTTATTTATTTGAATCCATTTTATAGCGCTCCTTCCAGTGATCAGCAGCGGTTTACCTTTTAACATTTAACTCTGCAAGGACAGCAGTTACATATAACAATATAGAACTATGTACATAGCAAAAGTAGCATAGGAAATCAAACTCAAAACTATTTACATAGAGAAACCGGGTATGCAAATAGTTGTAATACATCTTCCCGATGTATCGATATTTCCTTCAATTCTTCCGTACCTTTAAATACCAGTTCAGTCAGGGTAACATCCCTACATCTTCCTCAGTAAAGACCGAAGCAAAGAATTCATTCAGTCTCTCCGCTATCGCCTTGTCACCTCTTCGTGCCCCTTTAACCCCTGTCAGACGGCTGCCTGGGTGAGAATGTTCACAGTCTTGGCAAGTGCATATATCAATATGATTTGCAAGGGATTGTGGGAAAGGCAGTCCATTCACACCAGACACAGCTGCTAACAATAATTAGTTGTGCTTGAGTGTAAAGCCAAGAAGATATTTATTTATGGGGTTATTTCTCCCAACACAGATATGCTTGGTAGCACATAAAACAGGATACTTGCTTGCAGTGTTTAACTTAGAAAAACAAAATCAGGAAAAACAACAGCTGAACTTGTCAGGCAATCAAAGCAAAAGAATAAAGACCTGGTTGGTAACAAACTGGTCTTTTCTGTAGGCTTTAGCTAATATTTTCTTAGCAGTGTATCAAACAAACAAAATCCACAAAGAAGGGAAAAACTGTTCTTTTCAGGTTAACTTCTTATATCTTCACACATAGATTCAGAAGTGATTCCCTCAGAGCTCACAAGCAATTAGGTAAGGCTCAATTGCTAGCAGTTATCCAGCTGAAACCCCTTAGCTGGCTTGCTTTCTACTGCGTGGCTCAAAATCCTATTCAGGAGCTTTTCTGAGTAGATTAAAGAACAAGTTTGTATTTCTTTGTGATGGTTGCTGTACTTTGTAACAGAAAATTACCACAGGAGTTTAGACAGAGAGCAATCCATGTAAACACAGCCTTCATCTGCAACCTCCCCCTCTTCTTCAACAATCATGGGTTCAATATCATGGATTGGCACAGAGGAATTTCTCAATGGAGCACTTTCAGGAGAATACTTGTTTCCCTGCGGTCTTTCAAGGTTATAGCTAGGGCATAGATCAGGGTTCATACCTGAGCTTCCATTGCTGTTAGAGTTCCTCTCTAAATAGCCTGGCCAGTATAGTCCAGTTCTTATGTCCAGCCTTCCAATCCAGATCCCTGGACACTGGGTCTCTCTTCACATACCTTCTGGTACGGGTCTTAGGGTCCCTTCCAAGTGCAGCCGTCTCCCTCACAGGTACCGTCTGGAGATTCCTAGCTCTGAAGCACCATTCCTCTGGCTTTCCCCAGTCCAATGGTGTATGCTGGCCCTTGGAATGCCTCCCAGTATACGTACTGCTCCAGACTCCTCTAGACCTCCCAAAGGCTTTTCTCTTCTTTCTTCCAAAGGGTTTCTTGCCCTCTCTGTCCGTCCGGTTTGGCTTCTGCTTCTGATGATCCTCCAGATGAAACTGAGGATGAGGATAATCTTCTGTAGAATAAACTCTACCTTTATTCTGCTTTGATGAGTGCTCCACCTTGGCACAGCGCAGCTGTGCTGAATCAGGCCCTGCCCTTTGAGATGAGTGCTTAGGGATTACCTCATAGCCCTCCTGATTGAACACACGTTTCCCCACTTCAGCTCCTCTAATGGCTGTTGGAAACCTGGTGCATTCTGGGACTGGTAGTCTTTTATGGACAAATTCTGTTTTCTTATTTCTACCAGAACTGACAGGTTGCTTGTTCAGAGTCACTTCACCTTTTCTATAGCTCCTTCCTGAGCTATGATAAGCTTCCTTATCACACCCCTCTATCATCTAGTGGACCAACTGACTCACAGGATTTTTGCTATGAATGTACTTGAAAAAGTCTTTATTATGTGTTTTTGCTTCTGCAGCAAGCTTCTTCTCCAATTCTCTCTTTGCCAGCCTTATCAATGCCTTGCATTTAACTTGCCAGTGCTTGTGCTGTTTCCAGATTTCGTCATTTGGCTCTTTTTTCCATTTCCTCAAAGATGCTTTTTTGTCATCAACAGCCTCTCTGACCTCACCTTTTAAGCCATGCTAGCAGTTTTTTGGACTTCTTTCCACTTTTCTTAAAGTGTGGAATACAGCCGGTCTGGGCTTCCAAGATAGTATTTTTCAACAACACCCAAGCTTGATGTAAGTCTTTAACCTCTGCAACTACTCCTTTTAGTTTTTCTTAACTATTTTCCTCATTTTATCATAGTCTCCCTTTCAAAAGTTAAAAGGAATTACTTTGGATTTCCTTACCATCCCTCCTCCACTAATTAAATCAAACACAATCATGCTATGATCACTATTGCCAAGTGGCCCCAACACCCTTATCTCTTGCATCAGATCTGGTGTTCCACTAAGGACTAGGTTCAATATGGCTTCCCCTCTGGTTGGTTCATGAACCAGCTGCTCCAAGAAGCAGTCATTTATTTCATCTAGGAACTTTATCTCCTTAGCATGTCCTGCCGTGACACTGACCCAGTCGATACCGGGGTAATTGAAATCACCCATTATTATTCCTGTGCTGTAACATTTGTTAGCTTCCTTGATTTTGTTTGGGCATTTCATCATCCATTTGTTCATTCTGGCCAGGCGGTCGATAGTACACCCCCACTGCCATCGCCTTCCCCTTTTAACATGGAATTTCAATCCATAGAGATTCTACAGCAAATTTTGTTTCCTGCAAAATTTTAATCCTTTCTTATTCAATGCCCTCTCTAACATAGAGCACAACCCCTCCACCAATTTGATAATCTCTGTCATTACGATATAGTTTGTACCCAGGTATCACAGTGTCCCACTGGTTGTCCTACTTTCACTATGTCTCTGCGATTCCAATCATATCTAACCTCTCATTTAGTGCTATATATTCTAACTCTCCTATCTTATTTTTTAGACTTCTAGCATTTGAATACAAGCATTTTAGAGACTGTATTTTATTCATATTAATTTGGCTATTGATAGGCATGGGTAATTTGGAATCTTTAAGTTCTGTCTGCTCCATACTCAAGGGCATTTGGGCTACTTTGCTCTTTTATGGAACCTCTCTGCTTTTGGTAGTATCCTTCAAGGATACATTCTTCCGAACCATGCGCTCTTGGGCGACTGTCAGCGTTCCCCTAATATCTAGTTTAAAAGCTGCTCTATCTCCTTTTTAAAGGTTAATGCCAGCAGCCTGGTTCCATCCCAATTAAGGTGAAGCCCATCCCTTTGGAAGAGCCCCTCTTTTCCCCAGAATGTTTCGCAGTTCCTAACAAATCCAAAACCCTAATCCTTGCACCATTGTCTCATCCACGCATTGAGACTCCGGAGCTCTGCCTGCCTTTTGGGTCCTGCACATGGAATGGGAAGCATTTCGGAGAACACTACCGTGGAAGCTCTGGATTTTAACTTCCTACCTAAAAGCCTAAATTAACCTCCAGAACCCCTACCACATTTTCCTATGTCATTGGTACCAACATGTACCAAGACAGCAGAAACCTCCCCAGCACTATCTAAGACTATAAAGGCAGGCATGTTACCAGGCGATCCTCACGTCCACCAGCCACACAGCTATCTACATGCCTAATGATCGAATCACCAACTATAATGGCTGTCCTAACCCTTCCCTCATGGGCACATGGCCCTGGAGAAACTTCCTCGGTGTGAGAGGGTTTTGCATCACCTGGAGAACAAGTCCTAGTTACAGGATCACTTCCTGCCACACCAGGGTGATGATCTGTCACATGACCTCTATCCTCCATGGCAACAGGGATGCTGCCAGACTGGAGGTGGGACTTCAGGACTATATCCCTGTAGGTCTCATCTATGTACCTCTCTGTCTTTCTTATGTCTTCCAAGTCTGCTACTCTAGCCTCTAGAGAACGGACTCGTTCCCTGAGAGCAAAGAGCTCCTTGCACCTAGTGCACACGTAAGACCTCTCACCAACTGGGAGAAAATCATACATGTAATGCAAAAGACTGGAAATCCCCCATCTCGCTGCTGGACTGCTGTCTGCACTTTAGTTTTAAGCATGTGTTTAGATCTGTAAGTTTTTTACTTACTAAGGGTTGCTGTGGATACTTATACTAATAAAAGTGTACCTAATACGTTTAATATACTTTGTTCACCTGAAGCTTAATTAATCTCAAGTCCTTAATGTATAACTGATTTGGATAAAGAGCTGCAGCTGAGAGCAGCTCCTTCCCTTTAAGATGTGTAAGTACCTCTAAAGCCACAATTATCCCAGGGGTGGGTGGGTGGTTGTTGGGGAGGGAGGGAAATAAGACTTATTAAAAGATGGCTGCTGCACAGTACCCTGTCCTGTGCTTCTAAGGTAAGCTGTGACCAACTTCCTGGGTGATTAACAGTTCTTTTTTGGATAGAAGGAGACTTTCAAAATGACTTTTTGACCTGCCACCTGGCTTTAACACCTATTTAAAAAGTTTCACAGGTCTCTTGCCCCCTAGGTATAAGGTCTCTTTGTAAAGGTCTCTAGAAGACTTTATTTATTGCTCAAAGAATACTGACCCTGTTTTGCCTTTTATGCCAAGTTATATTCTGATTTGATTTAATTTAAAGCTCTTTGCTGGTGCTAGGCTCTGACTTAGTATGAAATTTAAACTAGAAGCTCTCTGCTAGGTTCTAAATTTATCCAGAAAGCTCTCTTCTGTGTTTTAAATGTAATCTAAAAGCACTTTGCTGCTGCTACTAGGCCCTGAATGAGTATTAAATTAAACTACAAGCTCACTGCTGGGTTCTAAATTTAACCAGAAAGCTCTCTTCTATGTTTTAAATTTAAACTTAAACTGCAGCTACTAGGCTCTGACTGATTTAACAAATACACTGGGTTCACATATTTATCAGCTTTAATCCAAAGAATTCCCTTCAGAAAAATTCCTAGAAGTATATACTCACTATTGCAGATCTCTCTCCAGAAGTAGCAGTCCCCTTTTTTAGTCCTTCAAGACTGGATACCCATATGAGGAAAGGCTTCAAAGATTAGGGCTCTTTAACTTGGAAAAGAGATGACTAAGGGGAGATATGATAGAGGTCTAAAACACAGGTACACTACCAAAAAACTGCCTCCAGTTTTGCAACTGATTCCTATAGATTTTGGGGTGCTGAATCCAGGAAAAATAGCCAAAATGTTCCATCACGTCACGTTTTCTTGCAAAATTAGATTTCTTACCCATATAAGGAATGTTCACATAATTTTTTTAGCCGACTGCAGTTTATTTTCTTGGCCCAAAATAGAGGTTGTAATGGTTAACTAACTAGAAACACTCCCTCATGATATTTTAGAGTGTTTTGTATTCATTTTATACATTAACAGGACAATTGGGAGGCGGGGGGCTAAATTCAGTACTCGCGCTGGCGCATGTTCTTTCCTGTTCGCCTCGCCTCGTTCGCTCGCTCAACACGGTGGTTGCGACATGAACATTCCTGTCAAATTTCAGTTTCTTGCAAGTTCATTATTACCTTTTTGTTTGCTCAGTCGTAATCCAGCTTTATTCCGAAGTGGTTCACTATAGTTGTAGTTTGCAGTGCTGTGTATTTGTGATGGCTCACAGAGCCAGAGGTTGCGTCAACTCTCCGGACAGTTTTTGTTTTATTTGTGGGGAATATACCGTGAAAAAGCGGCAGAGGAACATTTCTGCATTTATTAAAAAAGTATATTTCGCCTATTTCGGTTTGAAGTTAGGCGATCAAGACAAACCGTGGGCTCCTCACAAAGTGTGCAAGACATGTGAGGAAGATCTACGCTTATGGATGAAAGGTAAAAAACAAGCATTTCGTTTCGGAATACCTATGATGTGGCGTGAACAAAGAGACCACAGCAGTGACTGCTATTTTTGCTCTTGCATTGTGAAGGGATACAACTTAAAAATAAGAACGTAATAAGTTACCCCAACCTTCCCTCAGCAATTAGGCCTATGCCTCATAGCAACAAAGTACCTGTGCCTGAACCACCAAAATCTTTGGATCATATTTGTGTGGACGGTTCTGATCATGATGAGACTCATCAGATGGCTTTTCCCGATGAGTCCAGTACTTCCGAGTTTGAAACTGAACCAGATCCGAAACCTGAACTTTTCTCTCAAGCTGAATTGAATGATTTAGTCCGGGATTTAGGATTCCCAAAAGATGCTGCCCAACTGCTAGGTTCTCGGCTTAAACAGAAAAATCTATTGTCACCAGGAACAACTTTTTATTGGTACCGCAACCGCGAGACACAATTTTTGAAGTATTTCAGCAAAGAGGAAGATTTGGTGTTTTGCAACGATATATACGGAGTGATGGAAAAGTTTAAACTCAAGTATGATCCTGCTGAATGGCGGCTCTTCATTGATTCGTCAAAAGACAGCATAAAAGGTGTTCTTCTTCATAATGGCAACACATTCGCTTCAGTTCCTATTGCTCACTCTGTTATTCTCCAAGAAAAATACGAGAATTTGGCCCTGATTCTTCAGAAGATTCGTTATGATGAGCATAAGTGGATGATTTGTGGAGACTTTAAAATTCTATCCATGCTATTAGGGCAGCAATCCGGTTTCACCAAATATCCCTGCTTCCTTTGCTTGTGGGATAGCCGGGCCCGCGACCTACACTGGGGGAAAAAAGACTGGCCAATTCGGGAGTATTTGAGACCCGGTGAGAAAAATGTTCTTCATGAGAGCTTGGTACCTCATGATAAAATTCTATTACCACCTCTCCACATTAAGTTGGGTCTCATTAAGCAATTCATCAAGTCCCTTCCAAAAGATGATGAGTGCTTTTGGTACCTTTGCTCAAAGTTCCCCCGACTTTCTGAAGCAAAGCTAAAGGAAGGAGTGTTTGTTGGCCCTGATATAAGGAAACTCATTTCAGATGGAGCATTCGCTGAAACGATGTCTGAGAAGGAAAAAGAAGCCTGGGATTCCTTCAAGGATGTTGTTCTCAAATTCTTGGGGAACAGGCGGGATGAGAACTATAAGGATATTGTTGCCAGGATGCTCAATGCCTTCAAAGAACAAGGCTGTAACATGAGCCTGAAAGTCCATTTCTTGCACTCCCATGTGAACTACTTTCCCGAAAACCTGGGGGCGTACAGTGAAGAACAAGGTGAAAGGTTTCACCAGGACATCAAGGACGCAGAGAGAAGGTACCAAGGAAGATGGAACACCACTATGATGGCTGATTTCTGCTGGTTGCTGCTGCGGGAAACCCCAGATGAAAAATACGCCAAGCAGCGCACCAAGAGAAGCATTCGGGGGAAGAAGAAACGGGCCCACCAGGAGATTGATTGACCCAAGAATGACTTTAAAATCTAAACTGTGTTGACAAATATCGTGTTTTTACTAAACTTTGAAATAAAAATTTGCTAGTTATTACCACAGTGTCGGATCTCATTTATTAGAATTTTATTTTCACACCATCGGGTGTTTGTCTTCATGTATTGCAATGGTGCGGTTTGCGTTTTCTATTCTTACATACATACCTGTACAACATTTTTTGCACATTTCTTTGCTTTGCTTTGTGTCTAACCTCGCTCTTATATGCTCAATGTTTGTGCACATGTATGTGGCTGTTTTAAGTGCAGACAATTTTGCTACCATCACAGTGTGTTTTGTTGACATTACTCTATTCTTATGTGCTGCCTTGTTACAATTTTCTTTATTCTTATTTGAATAACTACTAAACAATTAGTATAAAGAATTCATCCAAGAAACTTTTATCTCGATCGCACTCAATCTGAAACGTTCACCTCAAACTGCTAACCCAATGTAGCAAAAAATCTGTACGTGATGGAGCAAATTGGTTACCAGATTTGGATTCAGCGCACCAAAACATGTAAAAATCAATCAAAACATTAGAGGCAGTTTAAAAAAAACTTTTTTTAGTGTACCTGTTAAATTAATGAGTGGAGTGCAACAGGTAAATGTAAATCGGTTGTTTATTTATTTATTTATTTAATTTTCTTTTATACCGCGCTATTTGTCATCAGTGCGGTTTACATTGAAACAATACAACAATTGGTCAGATATAACAGACCTATGCCATCAAAAAGTAGAAAGACTAGAGGACATGCAATGAAGCTACAATGTAACCCATTAAAGATTAATAAGAGAAAATCTTTTTTTTCTCAATGTGTAATCAAACTCTGGAATTTGTTATCAGAGGATGTAGAAGAAGCTGTTAGTGTAGCTGGGTTTAAAAAAGATTTGGACAAGTTCCTGAAGGAAAGGTTCATAAACCATGTCACGCCCTCTTCTTGTATATCTAGGCGGTTGCCTGGTAGAAGTGGACGTGACCACAAATTTATATCCCTTGTGTGTGCTGTTGTCTATGTTCCTTGTAGTTGTGGGCCAAGACGAATACAGCCAAGGTTTTGGGGTAACAATTTTATTGTTGCACAGGAATTTATATCTACTACCCCTTTTCAACAGAAATAAATGGATGCTTCTCCAAACCAAAATGAAGTTACATGGTATAACCCAGTCCTCCTGATAACTCTCAGGCAAGTCTGTTTCCACAGAATAACCAAACTTCTTTCAGCTTCAAACATGAAATGCTTTTCCTATTATCAGCAGTGTCTTCATAAACAGCTTCATATAACAGATAATACAACCGTAGTGTATTCCTCCTTCCCAGCTGCTTAATAGACTGAGTTTTACACTTTGGCAGCACTCGGCCTCTCTCAGTGTAAAAGCTCCCTTGTAATTAGTCAGGCTTTGTTCAGCACTTCTCAACAGCACAACGTTACACAGCTCTCACTCTTTATGACAATAAGCGCAATCTGTTTCCATATCAGAATATTCAGATCCTATCAAAGCTTCCTCAGTTTGCATAGGTTCCTCGTCTGACTCTGATATATCCCGCTTATTTACAGGGGCTTCCAGATCAACAGGCTTCCATTGCTCTAATAAAGTTCTAAGCTGTTTCCAGCTAAAGTTCTTCTTACTTGGAGGTATGGTGGAGGAATTTAAAATACCAGACTCCTTTAACACAGCTTTAAGGGAATCTAAAGGGCTCACCTTTTTCCTGGTACTTCTAGCTTTCACTGGCTGGGCATAAGGCAAACATTTGTCCCCAAACTGCTTCACGGATTCCCTCGTGGTAAACTGCTCAGCAGGGTTTGTTTCTGACTCCTGTCTCTGCAGCACACAATCAGCTGACTGCTTCAAAGTACCTGTGCTCGTTTCAGAACTTGAGCTACAGATACGTTGCCTGCCTTGGGAATGTTTGTGCAGCTTTTCAAACGGAACTCTGTTTCTGCCTAATCTCCCACCTGTGTCCACAGCTTCAACGGAAGAGTCCTCAGAAGAACTTCTCTCTCTCCTGGATAAGGTTTTCAACCTTTCCCTTTGAGGTTTAAAGGTTCTTCTCTCCTCCTTCTCTCTGCTGCTTGTCCCGTGATAATTCCTCTCTCTCTCAAGATGCTTTCCCCGAGGTTTCTCCAAGCACCTCTCCTGGAACTTCTCCTTCCTGTTCCTGTTCTCGGACTCTCTCTCAGTCTCTCTGCTGTTCCCTGGCACCTCCTCCCTTGGAACTGTTACTTCCTGCTTAAGTGTTTGGGGCTGTCCTATGGGCTTTGACTCCGCCCCCTTGCCTCTTACGTCAGCTCCCTTGGTTGTCATGGAGCTGAGGTGTGGCTCTCCCTCTATCTTTCTAAGCATAGAGTTTCTCTGAGTTGGAGGTTTAACCCTTTCCTTGCCTGTACTGCTGTCTGCTTCAGGGGAAAGGAACTGCTTCAACCTCCTGTTTCTAGTGCTTAACCCCTCTGCACCATCACAACCATTATTAAAGAGGACCTGGGAAATCCACTGCTTACCCCAGGATGAGCATTGTGGAAACTGTGCCTTTTGGGAACCTGTCAGGTACTTGTGATCTGAATTGGCCACTGTTGGAAACAGGATACTGGGCTTGATGGACGTTGGTCTGACCAAGTATGGCATTTCTTATTTTCTTATGTTGTTAAGAAAAGTGAATGAGAAATCCCTGGTTTCTTGCGAGTAATTTTCTCTTTAGACGTTTCCTCTATAAGAAGGAAATTTGGTTAAAAAAACTACAATATTTAAAGTATTTCCAAGTTTAGTAAGGGAATAACTTTCAAAGACAGAGAAACTGACATTTATCTGATTATACTTCAGAAAATGTGAATTTATCTGTAAAGAAAATAGAAATTTGCTTTTTCAAATTTCATAGAAGTTTAATGACAAAACTATATGTAGTATGTGATAAGGAAGCTTATCAGGGCCCAGGAAACAAGGATAAAGAGGGGGAATTTACCCTTATCAAAGGACCTGTATTGCCAGGTCAGAGATACAAAACCTCAGTTGTACCTAGAAACCAGATTGTACCAGGCTGCAATAGGTTGCAGAGTGTCCCTAGTGGTGAGAAGGAGGAGGAAAGCAAGCTCAGAGTAAGGAACCCTTATGTCACTGACTTTCCAAATTACTCAGCTGCCAAGAGGCAGACTGATTTACAACACCTGAGAGGAGAAAGGGCAGGGTTAGAGCCTGGGAGGTTTAAAGCTAGGACAGAAGATTCAGGAAGAGAGAGGAGAAGGAGTAGGAATGCCTACTGGAGGAGAAATGGAGCTGAAGCCCTGAGAACCAAGAGCCCATGCTGGAGGACAAGACAGGGAAGCTCAAATACATGCTGGCCAGAATATGAGAGAGGAACCACTGACCCAAGCCTTGACCCAGGTATGAGTTTTGGAAGCCTGTCTGATGGGGAGCATTACAGATTTGCTGGAGACAGCGCTTGTCCTGATGGGAGGCAGTCAGCTAAGCCCTCTGAGCCAGAAGTAGAACCCATGCAGCTAGGAGAACAGGAATTAGTTCTGGAAGAGGATGATTCTTACATGGACTGTTCTTTATGCCAAACTGCAAAGCACAAAGAAGTCCTGGGAGGGAATACATCATAAGGGAACCTTCCAGTTCCCTAGAGAGCCTGTATGTGAAGTTAAAACATTCTTTGAAAAGGAAAATACTTGTGCTGAGAATGTCTGCAGCTGCTTAATTGTTTGCTCATTGACCAGCTGAAGTCAGTGCAGTGCAGAGCTTATGCCGTACTCACGGTGGATTTAAGAAGTTTCTTTTGGAACAGAAATGAGAGCTGTTTATGTGAAGCTGATATTTTTGGTTTTGTTTTAAACAGCACTGCTAGGCACGTTTGCTAGCAGTGGCTGTGGAAAGGACTTTCTGCTTTGCATTGAAAGACATTACAAGCTGTTTGTGCTTAAGTTCAGTTATATCATGTTGTACTAAATATAATCCTGGAGAAGAAATCCAATAGGTGACAATTTGTGAACCTTATTTGCATTTACCTCATAAATAAATTCTGTCAATGCCTTAACTCTCGACCAACTACAAAAGAGTGTTTTTCTGCCCAAAAGACAAGTGTAAACTGACTGGACTACCTTTCCCATGGTGCATTTCAAAGTCAGTCAGTCAGGCACATTGCTGAAGTGGTGGAATCTGCTATAACAAGCATGCCCCTCCACACTGCTGTAAGGGGCTATGGGTGTGACAAGTACTTGTTATATATTTACCTGAATGGATAATCTTCGTTTGAAAGCATACATCGAACCTGTAGTTTTCTTGGATTAAAGTGTTTTAAATTACATCAGCTGCGCTATTGTGCGGATGTTTTGAAACGTTTTGCTATTAAGGAGAAATTAGTAAGAAAAAAATATACTAAAGTGCCTCTGTATTGTGTATAAGGAGGGTTTTTCTTGCTGTTTCATGCACTCCTTAATCTGTAATGCAATGTGTGCATTCAGGTCAATGTTGACTCAGCAGCTGCTGGGTTTTCTTGGCAGTGTAACTGGAAGTAGATTGCCAGGCCTTTCATCTGAGGCAATGGAGGGTTAAGTGACTTACCAAAGGCCACAAGGAATGCTAGTGGAAATTGAATCCTATTTTTTTGGTTATTAAACCAGTGCTGTAACCACTAGGCTACTCCTTCAATCTATTAATCCCAGGGTTATATTGAAAAATTAAAAAAATATTTAACCTGTGAACCCAGACCTCCATTGAGGGTGCACCTTAGGTATACACTTGGCGGACTTTATATTTATCTTTATTACATTGCTTGATAAACTGCCCAAGCATGTGCATCAGGGCGATGTACAATAAAAACATCAGAGAAAACAGAAAGGGACTGTGACACTAATAAACTTTGGGTAAGGTAAGGTGGCACTATCATTAGAACACCTGGTTTACACTGAAGATGAGAGAATGATAGTTGTAGCCAAGGACAGTGAGTATAGAGAAGACTGATAAAACAGACATATGCAGATTCTGTAAGAAAGAGCTAGAAATGGTTACTCATCTTGTAGTTGATTGTGAAGTTCAGATGGAAGAACATTTATATACAGAAAGACACAACAAGGTGGCATGGCTCATCCACTGGAAACTTTGTAAGCATTACAAGATTGCTATATCGGAAAAGCACTGTGATCATAACCCCAAGAGAATTATGGAGAATGCAGAAGATCTGATAACTTGGGACATTCCCATTCCGATGGATGACAAACTAGATGTGAGAAACCAGACAAAGTGATAAAGGAGAAAAACACCAGAATAGCATTGATAATAGAGGTGTCGGTTCCAAGCGATTATTCTGTGAATCGTTTGGAGAGGGAGAAGATTCTGAAGTGCCAAGAAATGCAGTCAGAGACCAAGAAAATGTAACAGAAAGATACAGAAATATTTCCGACTGTATTGAGAACCACAGACCTGATTAGGTGGACTTTCCAATCACACTTGTTGCATCTTATGAACTCCAGAAAGATGTTCTCTTTGGCACAATGGAAGTACTATAGCGTGTGTTAACAGTAAATTTGAAAAACTAAGATGGTATTCCACATACCCTAGTTTAGGAGTGAAGTTCATGACTGTCATGGTTTGCGCAAAACTAACCCATTTGGAGAAATTACCCCTAAAGAGGCAGTTATATGTGAGAGTGCAACATACATATGAATGGAGAGAAGAGTGGCAGAAGTATGAATGGGGCGAAAGTGTGTATGGAGAAATGGGAGGGAATGAGGTATTGGGGAATTTCATTGGGGTAATCCAAATAAATGATGGGGTTCAGGGAAAGGAAATATGCTGCCCGAAGGAGTGAGAGAAGAGATATGCTGCCCAGGAGGGTGAGGGGGGACAGGGAGGAGAGGTGCTTTTTGGTGGGAGGGGATAAGTGAAGACAGATGCTGCATGGGAGGTAGGGACAGTGAGGAGTGCTGCTACATGGGGGGAGTGGAGAACAGGGAGAGGAACTAGAAAAGAACTAAAGGGATATGCTGAACCTGAGGGGTGGGAGTGAATATATGGCTGAAATGCTGGATGGAGGAGGGGGATATGAAAAGAAGAAAGGGTGAAATGCTGGACCTTGGGGTGGGGGTGGGAAGGGAAGCAAGGGGGAGATGCTGGACTTGGGTGTGGGGGTGGGAAGAGAAGTTGAAGGGTGATGCTGGATACCAGCGTTTCCTCTAAGGTGAGCTATAGTCCTCCACTCACATTCCTACCAGATGGAGTAGGGCAGAAGTCTTGCAGCTTTAGATGCCAAGGACAGGCAAGTTCTTCAGGATTTCCAGTAGATTTGCCCCTTCCTGGCTGAAACCATTATATTCCTGCACCACTCCCAGTGGTAGGAATATGAATGGAGGACTTCTACACACCTTAGAAGGAATGTTGCTGGTCATAAGGGAGAGATAGAAAGAGGGAGGGGAGATACTGTGCAAGGGAGGGGTAGAATTGAGAGGGTGGGGAAAGATTGGGCATGAGGGGGAGAAATGCTAAGCATGGGGAAGATTTAGAAGGCAGAGATACTAGGCACGGGGAAGAATTAGAGAGGAAGCGTAGATATTGATCATTGGGGGGAAGAGATAAAGATGCAGTAATCTAGAGGACATGGAGGGAGAGAAAGGGGGTGTGCTTTACACAGAAGGGGGAGGATAGAGAGAAGGGACATTTAGTGAAAGCCTGAGAAAAGAGATGGAAAGCTGCAGACAGATGAAGTAAAACGAGAGCTTGAAAACTGGATGGTGAGGAGGGGGAGGTGAAATTTGAGTGGATAGAGGCAGAAAAATAAATCTAATAAAGCTGAAAGTAAATCCATGTCAGAGATGGATGTTGTGGGAAAAAGTGAAGAAGAAATGAGATAAAAGAATGACAAATGGGCAGGAGACCCTGCGAATAGAGTTGAGGTAAGAAAGGAAGAAAAGTAGAAACCAGATCCTGGAACTAACATGATTAGAAAAGTAAAATCGCCAGACAACAAAGGTAGAAAAAATATTTTTATATTCAATTTAGTGATTGGAAAATATCAGTTTTAAGAATGTATATCTACTTTCTTCCTTTTGTACAGTACAAGAGGAAATGCAACGCTGTTTCTATTTCCCTGGTGTTGCACTGCATTCAGAGGGGCCGATGTATTAAGGTGTGGGAGGCTCTGTGAGTTTTGCATATGCAATTTTATTGTATCTTTTGAATGTTAACAGTCCAGCAGTTTATTTTTCATAGCCACATACATCCCCTACTGCTCCTCATCCTTTGCCTTTTTTGTTTGTTTTCACCCTTTCACTTCAACAAAGCTAGAAAAAAGTTGCAGGTTCGTTGTACCCTCAGTAAGGAGAACAGGCATGAAACCTCACAAATGCTAGCTGCAGAAGAACGAGCTAATCTTTTATTCCTCGTATCTGCCATTAAAACCCCAGCATTAAAAACAGGGGGTTTTGCGCACTTTGCAACTGAGTTTAATAGCTAGCATCTTCATTACCATGGGTGTTAAATGAGCTGGGTGCTGATGTTGGGTAGACAACAGACAACAGCTCATTTAAATCTCATGGTAATGAAGGCAGAACTCCTGGTTTTCTAACACCAGGGCTTTAACGCTCTGCTCGTTCTTCTGTGGTCAGTGTTAGTTAGGGTTTCATGCTTGTTTCTGCTCTTTACTGAAAGCATGGAGGACTTGCAACATTTCTAGCTTTGTTGAAGCGGCTCAAAATAAAAGGCGGAAGATAAGGAACTAAGGAGGAGGTACGTGCCTGTGAACAGTAAAGTGCTGGACTGCTGACATTCAGAATGATTCTATAAAATTATATTTCTGTGCACAAATATTTTATTTACATGTGTCTTAGAAGCTGCACATTGAGCTTTTGTGCATGTCTCTAATGCATGGTTTGTGGCATTGGTCCCAGAGTGTAGCTTCCTGGGATTTCAGTTTAATTTTTGTCTACATACAATATTTCTTCCTTAGTTTGTGGTCCTTTATTCTGTTCTTGGTAATGGTTTACCTGTGTTCTGCGTGTGTGACTAAGACCAGGTATTATGGTATCATGGAATTTCTATGTAGGGCCAGCTTTAGAGGATGCAACAAGGGCAACTACCCTGGGTCACCATACCATAGGGGGCCTCAGTCTTTCCTATATTTGAAGTAGACACAGCCTTACAGTTGGTTTTAGTGCCCTCTCTCAAATTTGTGTCCTTGGTCCCTGCATCTCTATTATCAGTCCTGCTTCTGTGTACCAACCTGTAGTGGTCTGGTTAGTTCAGCTTTCCCATTAAAGAGTTTACGGTGCTGCCCTTTCCTAAGAAAGGTCCTTATTGTATGCTTGGACATTAGTGTTGTTATGGAATAGTAGATTTTCTCTTTGGGACCACAGTAACTTTTGTAAGATTTTGTATTACTTCACGATATGCCCAGTACTAGTGAGAGTTTATGTTGTTGTTAGTGAGATGACACCAGAATCAAAATTTTCTTTTTGTATGGTGAATTCTAGGGAGGAAATGTCCTAGTTCTGCTCTCAACTATTATTGGGCGAGGATAGGTTTCCATGAGCGCTGTGGTAAGGAGAGCTGTGCAGAGGAAATGGAATGGGAGGAAAATGAGCCCTGTCCCTTTAAATCTGGAGAGGAAAGCAGTTCCTATAGAAACCACAAGCCTCCAGAGTATACTGAGCACTAAGCCCCGCCCACCTAGTGACGTCAGGGCTAGGTTGAGCACTGATGAGGTGCACGTGAGTAGGAAGAAGGGTGTGGTGCCTGAAAGGCAGCAATTTAAAAGTGCTTCAGTTTTAGAAGAAGCAGAGCAGGCAGTTCTTAGAGTTCGTGGAGTTCCAGAGGCAGTGGATGCAGTTCAAGCAAGGGAAGCTGGTTCTGAAGAGGACAAGCTTGAAGTCAGAAACTTGCTGGGTCCCGAAGCAGGTACTTTAGTTCCAGTGGGAAAGGGAACTTCAGGAAGAAACCTGGCTGATCCACATGCAAGGCTGAATGAGAAGCAGAGGATGTCTGGAACCCAGAACAGGCAACAGTATCTAGGACAAAGACGTGTTTCCAGGTGGGGAAACAGATTAAAGCAGCCCTTAAGCCTTGAAGGTAAACTCCATTACAAGAGCCCGTGGCTGGAGACCACAGGGAACAGCTGCTGTTAAAATTAAATGAGCTGATATGGAAGGAGAATAGCCAGTCTCCTGATATACAGGGTAAGGAAGATAGTCACAGCGAATCTATGAATGAGATGGAAATAAATTTGGGTGAAAACCCTAATGATTCTGATGTAGAGGAAATGCAGTGTTCTTTTTGCATGGCCAAGAACCTGAATATGTGCTAATTCATTATCTATGTGAAGGACTGTTTCATGAAAGCAATTAAGGACTTGTGCTGCACATTGCTTAAAGAAAGGAAACGTGCTGGTAGTTGAAATACTGCCAAGTGTTTGCCTGCCTAACTTGTGTAAAGTGAAAAGCAAGAAGCTAATCTGAACAACAGATTGAGCTTTAGAAGCTTGTTCCTCACTGGAAGCTAAGAGCTGATATTCAAAGGACATTCCTGTATTTTTGTGTTGAACCTGTTTTCACATTCTTTGTTTGCATTATTGGAGAATTATCCAATTTCAGTTGGGGTCATGAATTCAATGCGGAGGGGAAACCCCGAAATAAATTCTTTGTTTTGCCTAATTACCGTGTGGTCACACTCGTTGCTCTAAAACTACATTACCCAGCAGCCCTCCTCGGCAGCCATTTTGGACAGAAGTAATAGTAGAGAGTAAGACAGGTGAGCCCACCTGCTCCCAGGCTACCGCCTGGATGGGTGGATGCGACAGCGCACAATATATGTTTACATAACATCATGAAGATCCAGTGTGCAGGGTCAGGAGTCAGTATTTTTATATTAGAATCCTAGGCTACATAACTTAACTGCTACAATATTTGCTGAGTATAACTGGGGATTGCAGTTTTCCTTTCTTCTAATATATGGCTGCGATGGGTTTTATAGAGTGTTGCCCATCTCTCTCCAAAGGGACTATCAATAGGCCCTTTTAAGAGAGCTTGCAGCCCAGAGTTCAGGACTAGGAGGGTGTGGCTCACAAGGAGAGGTTAAACTCTTGCAGACTGCAGCAGGGAGAGAGGCCCATGGCACCAGGAGTCCTTTCCAGGCAAACCGTACAAAGGTAAGAACCTTAACTGGGCAAAGAAGGAACTTTAACTGGGCTGGAGGAAGGGTCTGAATAAAGACAAATTTCATTTTCCCTGAACTGCTGTCTGGTGTTCAACAGAAAACCCCTTCCCACTGCATGCACCCTACCACAATGGCCTTGAAAAAGAAGCTGCATTTTTTCATAGGGCAGTTGCCTGACCAGTGTTCTCAGTGAGAGGACCCCACTCACCTCACTTCCTGATGGAACTCTGTAGAGATCTTCCCTTTTGTGGTACATTGCAGCCCAGGGGAGAACCATCTCATATCTCGCCTCAAGTAGCAGATTGCCTTTAGCCATCCCTGTCTCAATGTATCTCACCTTTTACTACTAATGGAAAGGCATGAGCTAAATACATATACAAATACAAGATAGGCTTCGCGGCCACAGAGAGCTGCCTACAATGTAATTTAGGGATTTGGATTTAGCTCACACCTTTTTAAGTGGTAGTTCATTGCTGAAAGAGGATTATTTATGCATTAATTTTGGGCTTGCCCAACAATACAAAGTCTGCGGTAGAAAGTATGTTAATTTTTGGTGAAGATTTTTGCTATACAGATGAGACCTGGGAAAGATACGTGCTTGTTTTATGGAGTTCCCTAGACCCACACCTTATAGTGCAGACCAGATGTGCCCAAGCAACAAAACTTTCCTGATAGTAAAAAAGGTGATACTCAGAAACTGTGGTTGGAAAGCATCCCTTTGTTCACTATTGGAAGATAGAAAGACTAACAGGGAACTCATTTTGATAATTTTGCCAAGATTTGGTTTCCTTATATCCAAGACCTATCAGTAAGAGTGAGAAGTGTAAATTACTGTGTTGGCTGTCAGTTCCATATGGACTTCAGTGGTTGGGTGTATCGGAAATTATGAAAAAGTCACCAAATGTTGAAGAGGATGGAAGGAGGGGGTCGATATTTGGGGTTGTTGCAAATTAAGGTTGATCTTTATGTACCTGGTATGTGTAAGGAGCCCCACATACTAGAGTTGATTGTGATAATGTTTGAACTGAAAATTAAAAAAAAAAAAAAAAAGATTGAAACTAAAATGAATTAAGAGGATGAAAAAAAAATCCATGTGATGCCTGACTGACTGGCAGAACATGCATAGTGCTGCTGAATATCCCTACAGACTGCCTTGGCACAATCTAGATGGTGCCAGAGAAGTTCACGGGTGAGGCTGGGGCAGTGCCATTTCAGCCCACTAACCAAATATAGAATTGTGTTAAGTTAGGACAGGTCAGTGGTTGTTCTTACTTTATGCAGTCGTGCTATCTGGTTTGCAGCTGAATATTGCCACTACACGGATAGCAATTGAGGTAGATGCTGAAACTAGATATTCAGTACAAGAGACTATCCAGCATACAGCGCTGAATATCTGGTTTCATGTCTGCTCTCGGTGGCCAGGTGCTTTATAAGCGCTGACTGTCAGGGGCCGGATATCAGGCCCTTAGCTCCTTCAAGGGATGGAGACCCATTCATAGCTACATAAGCCATCGAAGACCCCTGTACAGGCAAATAAATAGGGGAAAGCCACCCATCAACAGATGATGGAGTGCTTGCCGATTAAAGGTGGTTCTCTGGGTCTCAGAGTCACAGCCTCTCCCAGCCTACTTGAAGTCTGTCACCAGTGACCGAGTCAACTGCAGCCCTAGACACAGAGGTAATTTTGCAGTTAAGGCTGGAAATGCTGCTTTAAGTGAGTAGTTGGCACAGATACAGACAGGGCTGGGGGGAGCATAAGCAAAATTGAAGAAGGTTGTGGCCCAGATGGAGGGAGTGGAGGAGCAAATCTCCACGGTGGATGATGACACAGCAATGCAAGAAAGGAGATCGGTATGCATGAGATAGTAATTAAGAAGCATCTTCAGAACGTGGATAACCTTGATCACACAGAGTAAACTTGCACACTGTGGGTATCTCCGAGGGGGAGAAAGCAAATCATACTGTGGAATGGTGAGAAAAAATACTGAGAAAACTCTTTGAACAGCTTTCCTCCTAAGGACTTTACCATAGAAAGAGCCCATAGGGTGCCAGGGAAGCTTCCAGCTTTGAGAAGCAAGCCAAGGCCTATTTTGGCAAAAATCTTGAACTTTTGGCACAAAGAGATGATCTTAGCTTGGGCTAGAAGAAAAGGTCCCATGAGTTATAAAGGTCAGCGTATTATGTTCTCTTCTGATTTCAGCCTGGAGCTGGATAGGCAGAGGCTGCAGTTTCTGGAGATGAATAGAAGGCTGTATGATCATAAAGTACAGTTGGCTATGATTTACCCTGCGAGGCTTAGAATAATTGTTTTCACCGTGGTGAAAAAGTTAAGGAAATTCTTGCAATTGCATTTTCCAGATGACTCCCCCCCCCCCCCCTTCCTTGCTTGAGAGAGGGGAGAAGAGTTGGAGCCTGTGGGGAAAAGCAGAACCAGAAAACTGAATATCAGGAATAGGTGAGAAAAATCATCAAGAGGTTTGCAAGAGAGAATGAAGAGAGAGGACACTGACTAATGTTAAGGCTCAGAATAATACAACTGGAGCAAATGTGTTAGAAAAATCCCTGTAGGAAGCCAGTGGCTTATCTTGTGCTGGATTTGGATGTTTCTTGTAACAGTTTGGGAATATGTAGCAAGTTGCAAAAGAAAGAGCCACTTGCTCGCTTTACCTGGAAGCTTGGACATAAAAAGGACTTTGGATTTTTTTAAGAGATACACATCTTGAGGATTATGGTGTGACACAGAGGAAGTTTTTCATCTTTGGTTGGATCAGAAAGGATGGTGTCTTGCATCTGTGGTCAAGACTGATGCCCTTAAGGAGAAGTGGAAAAGGCTGGATCTCTTGAACCATCCAATCCAGCCCTCTCAAGCTGGTTGGACACTTTGAATGGCTGAATATGAGTGTTTAGTTTGAATGCGTAAATGGCTTTCTGTGGAGAGAATGAGATGGGTAGGAAACTGGGATGATGGGCTCAGCAGATGGTTATTACAACTGTTTATATAAGATTTTGTCAAGCGTGAAAGGTTCCTCATGAGAACAAAAATTAAGAAGAGATGTGAATCAGCCCCAAAACTTTTTTCCTATTTTGTAAATTGAATACTTTCAGCAGAGGAATACAAAAATTAATTATTTGAGACCTTTGAGTCCTCTAGAAACTATTTTCTATAAAGGACTGTTTGGGAAAGATCTCATGGCAAGGATTTATACAATCTTGCTGGGGGAGACAGGGATGAGTCCTCTCTGTATCAGCAAAAATGGGAGAAGGATATTTCCTGAATTAGTGGTCAGTGGAAGGAAATTTTGCAGTGAATGCTTAGAATTACCTCCTGCACAATACACATGGCACACAGTACAAGATTTTATATCAGATGTATTGTACTCCAGTGCACTCTCATGCTATCCAACCAGGCATGCCATATGTATGCCAGAGAGGGTGCAGCTTAAATATATGCGGTGGGATTGTTCAAAAATTATTCCATATTGGAACAAGTTATAACAGCAAGATTTAAGATTTAAAACATGGAGGCTTCTGGTTTTGGCGTAGATGTGAGCAGCAGTGACTGAGCACGGCTCTGGGCTATTCTATTATAAACCCTTTTTTTTCAGCTCACTGGGGCAATCAGCAGACAGTGTGCAGTTATTGGAGAGATGCCCAAAGTGTTGAGAGTGCAGCTGGAGAATTCCATTAAGGATCTATACGCAGAAAAGGTGAAAAAGACTCTGCCAGTGGGAAAGAACTCTGGGTCTGCAATGGCAGCCGTGGGTGAGTGAGTGCCGTGGCACAGTGGATGGGGCAATGGAAGGCAGTATGATGGAGCTGCTTCAGAAGATTCATGCCTCCAAGGTGGAAATCATTGATACTGTTTCCACATGGTTCAATGAACATTTCAACTCTCTAATAACTTGCCTGACTGAGGTGGAAGAGCAGGTGGGGCAATTGGAAGATTATGAGGACCAAACTGCAAAGGAGGTGGAGAAACTCCACAAGGTGGTCTGATCACTCAAAGACAAGGTGGAGAACCATGAGAACTGGGACCACTGGCAAAACCTGTGCATTTTTGGTGTGCTGGAGGGCGCTGAGCTGCCCAATGCCTGTATCTTTGTGCAGCAACTTTTGGACACATGTTTCCCATCCCAACTAGCTGTGCCTTTCTACAAGATTGAACATGCACATCGGAGGACATGGCCCAAGGCAGGGCCTGGTAAGAGGCCATGGGTGCTCATTGTATGTCTGCTCCGCTATCAAGAAAGGAGCATGCAATACTTGAGGCCCATAAATCCAAAACTGTTAACTATAATAACTGGAAGGTCTCCATCTTCCTTGATGTCAGTATGGAAATGATTCTGAAACGGAAAGCTCTAATGCCCTATCAGAAATCTCTCATTAAAGTTGGGCTTAAGGCTAGCATATGCTTCCCTGCCTGGCTGGCAGTCATGTATAAAAGGGAGCACTTGTTTCTCCACTCCCTAGATGAGGTGGAGTACCTACTGAAACATGCTGGGGACTGTTCAGAGGGCGGAGAGAATCCTGCTAAAGAGAGCCCCACTTGGGGGCAAAGGTTGAGCCCAGCGAGATCTGTTGCATCTGTCCAGTCTACTTCTTCATTGCTGTGCACCCCAGTCTGATGGCTTCCTTCTCCTTTGAATGTAGCCAGCGCAGATGATGGAGGACATTCTGGGGTTGCTGCTGTGTGAAGTATGAGTTCGATGGCAGCTGCATTGCCCGGAGAGTGAAATGGACCTATTGTCCTCCATGGCTGTAGTTGATTGTTCTTCACTTGGGTGTCGCACTGCTCCAAATGCTGTTTTTTGGGGTTAGGGCACTGTTGTTAGCCCCGCACCCTAAAATGGGGGTTTGGCAGGGTAGGGAGAGGGTGCTCTGCAGCGGGATATGTGCTGCAGATGCTTTCCATGGTTGTTGTTGATTGAGGCTACTTCTGGGGCATAGTTGCTCTCTCTGCCAAGTTTTAGCGTATCAAAAGAATACTCCCCTTTGTGTGCTGCTGAGTGGATAGCCCGGATGGCCTGTGCTTGGGAAGAGCTGGGATGCCTGTGGAGATTGTTCTGGGAAAAGAGGATTGTTGTACCTGTTTTGTATATATTTCTGTTTGTTTGTTGTTGAGGTGGTGTAAACAGCATATATGGTTGTGGAGGGGTATTTATTTATTTATTGTTTCTTATATACCGCACTCTTAAAAATCAGCGCAGTTTACATACAACAAGATTGTGCCGGGGAGCACTTACAATGAACTGGAGCTTTAAACTTGGAAATCAACTGGGCGTAACTATTGTCGCCTCCTTCCCCCGCCTAGGCGGTTGCCTGACAAGGGAAGGGGCTGCACTTTCAATGTTTACTTAATATGAACTCCTAGGGCAAAGGCCTCTGGGAGTTGTAATTCCTTGAGCACTTGATTGTAGTTGTAATAAAGAGATTTAGCCGAGGTTTGAAAGCAACACAGGAAATTTTATTCGCCTCCTTTGTTTAAAAGGAACTTCTAAGGAAGCTTGGCATAACACATGTAAAGACTTTTTCCACAAGAAATAAAAGGTTGGTAAAACTTTTCCACAAATATCAATTGCCTTTGCTTGCTTCAACAAGGCAATGATTGCTTCTTTCAAAATAAAGGTTTCAGTTCACAATCCTTTTTCTGCTATTGTCTGTACTTTCCTCAGTCAAACAACTCTTTAACAGCAAACACTACTGCACAGTCCTTTACAGCAATTAGTTGTCCCTTAAAGACTTTCAGGCAGTAATATTCATGTAATAAACTTTTCTTCTTTGCTTCAACTTAATCAGGGTTTTAATTAGTTGCTCTAGAGACCTTAAGCATTCTACCTTACAAGTCTCCTGTTTTTAAAACAGCAGCCACACTAATTAAAACTTTCTTTCCCTGTTCACCGCATACATTCACATAAAACAAAGCTGGAATTTCTTCAGGCTTATAACTCAGAGGATTCTCACTTTACCCTTATGGATAAATCACACTCCATTTCATGATCAGATTGATTGGTTTCAATATCACAATCTCCAACTTCCATTGACTCACATTCAGAGCAATCAGGCTCTGCAGCTTCTTTGAACAACTTAATCAGCTGTTCCCCTCGAGACCTCTCTCGGGACTTGGAGCTGTTATCAAGGCAAGGTAATTCCTGATCTTTCAACAAGCTCTTCAACAGTTTTAAAGCATTCAGGTTTTCTCTGTCAAGAGGTTTTCTTACCGGCCTTCTCTGAGGTGAGATTCTTGGACTCAGCGTCTCCTGGTAAGTCCCTATGACTGAGTCACACCCAGCAATCTCTCCTGGCTTAAACCTCCTGGTTTTTGAACCCACCGCAGGCTTCCTATAGCCCTGGCACCGGTCCAAACTCTGGAGCTGGCTATGGGGAGACTCTTCCCTCGAGCTGTTGTCTGAGAACCTTTCTCTAGACTCCTGGCTAGAATCTTTACTTGCAGTTCCTTCTAGGATTCTTCTCAGCACTGTTTCACTGCCACTTCCCTGGCCATGCTGGTTCCTGCACAGATTAGCCCTTCCGTCTCTCTTCCTCGTGTGATGCTGATGCTCATGCTCAGACTCAGACTCCTGCCCAGACTCCTCCCTTCCTGTTCTCTGGTGCTTAAATGAGTGGGGCTGGCCTGTATCTTTACACCCCGCCCCCAGCTGTCTCAGATTGCCACCCTCAGTTACCATGGAGCTGGGGCGTGGCCTTAGGACAGCAGCTTTAGACAGGTTTTTTTCTTTCTTAGCTGAACTTTTAAAGTGGCAGTTCCCTGCACTTTCCTTCTGACTAGAGGAGACTGCTAGTGTTTTCTCTACTTCCATAGGCATTGGGCTAGCTTCGCCACCACACTATGTACATCAAATTCAACTTATTTACAAACTGTATCTGCAATATTTACATACATTGACAATGTTCATGTGTTAATGGTTGGGTGTGTGCTAGGGGGTGTCAGGTTGGTAGGTTGTGAGTAGTGTAAGAGGAAGAGGTGGTGTTTAAGCGCTTTTCTAAATTGTGCTAGGTCTGTTATGGCTCTGATGGCTGCTGGAAGTGCATTCCAGCAGCTGGGTGCATAGAACTGGAAAGCTCTATTCCTTGTTGACTTGGTACATTTTGTTGTTATTTCCATGGGGATCAATAGGGTATTAGTGGTGCCTGTTCTCCTTTCTCTGTTGGCTGGCACAGGGTGGATCAGGTCAAATAGGGCTGGGGGGGCTAACTTGTTGACGATCTTGAACGTGATGATGATTGCTTTGTATAATAGTCGACAGTATATTGGTAGCCAATGTAGGTCCTTAAGGACCGGGGTGATGTGATCACCTCTGGAGGCTCCACTCAAGACACGTGCAGCAGCATTCATAGCTAGCTGTAGGGGGTTTAAGGTGTTCTTGGGGAGGCCTTGAAGGATTACATTGGCATAATCAAAGTGGGGGGTCACCAGAGCCTGAAAAACTGTTCTGAAGTCCTCAGGTTGCAGCAAGGGACGAAGAGGTCATAGGGTTCTTATCTTGTGATAGATTTGTTTGATAGTGTTACTGATGTGTGCTTTGAAATTGAGATGTTGATCCAGCGTCACACCTAAGTAACAGATGCTAGGTCTGATCGTGAGTTCTGTGTCTCTTGTCTTTATTGTTGCTGGAGGCGAAAAGGCTTGGTTTCTGGTCACAAATAGTACGTCAGTCTTGTTAAAGTTGATCTTGAGACTTTGGGAGATGAGCCAGTCAGTTATGGCATCGAAGCAGTTTATCAGTCGGGTGAAGTCTGGGTCATCAATCATAAATGGGGTAAAGAGCAGCACATCGTCAGCATAGAGCAGGCAGGAGATGTTAAATGAGCGAATTATTTCACAGAGAGGTTGCATATAGATATTGAATAAGAGTGCAGACAGGGACGAGCCTTGGGGTACACCGTGAAGTTGTTGGAAAGGCTGCAAGGTTGTGTTTCCTGTTCGCACCTGCTGCCACCTGTCAGTTAGATAGGATTTGCACCAATGCCAGGCTGATTCACTTATTCCTTTATCCTGTAGCCACACAAGGAGTTGTTCATGGTTTACGGAGTCGAATGCGGCAGCGATGTCTAGGAAAATTAGTGCATATCCTCTTTTGATGGAGTCAATCCCAGTGATAAGTGTGTTGATGAGGGTGGTGAGGAGTGATTCGACCATGGGATTCTCTGAAGCCGTGTTGGCTTGGGTTGGGTATGGGTATGAAAGGTGAGCAAGAGTGTCAGGGGTGGGGGGGGGTTCTGTGAGGGAACTGGGGTTAGGGAGGTGGTTCTTTCCTTTTCTACCATCCAATTTCAGTTTTTGTTGCTTTCCTGCAATAGCCCATGTCACTTAAGTTCACTACCTTAAATGTGTGTGTGTGTGTGGGGGGGGACTGAATAGCCTAATCAAGCAGAAGAGGATACAGAGGGAATGAGTGGATATAGCTCTATTGCAGGAGGTGTGGTTGGTCTCATCAAAGATGGTTAAACTGCAGGTGGGAAACTGAGAGCAAGTCTATTCTGCTTACAATTCGAAAAAGTGTGTGTGTGTGGGGGTGGCGATTTTGGTAAGTAAACACACCCCCTTTATCCTCTCAGAATCTGGGGGGGGGGGTTACACAGGGGCACATGGTTTGGGTGGTGGAATGAATTGAAAATCAAGACCTCTCACTTCTGAATATCTATGCTCCTAATGGCCCTAAAGGTAACTTCTTCCAACAGTCATTCTCTGCTTTTGCGCAGAAGGCCCAGGGTTCGGTATGGGTGGGTGTAGACATGAATTGTGCTTTGAGTTCCCTGGACAGATCCGGCCCAGTTCAGCAGGTGCCACCACTTCTGGAGAGTGCAGCTTTTGGCAAGGTTTTGGTAAAGATGGGCTGGGTAGATAAATGGAGGTCTTTGCACTGCGGAGACCGGAATTATACCCTCTACTCCGCTAATACCCGGGGGAATTCGCAGCTGGATCTTTTTTGTGGGCAGGAGGTGGAGCCCTGCCTTTTGTTGGATTTAGAACATTGGTCGAGGGAGGGCGGTGTGCGTAACTGGCAAGCAAATGTTTGTTCCTTCCCTTGTTTTTTGTAAGTTTTGAACTTCATTGTAAACCGCTTTGAATTTAGGATAAAGCGGTATATAAATCCTGTTAAATAAATAAAAATAAATAAAGAGAAGAGGGTGCAGGATCTGATGCGGTCCTGGTGGGTGGATTTCAGCGACCTTAAAACCTAGGAGCTTCTGGGTCGCTCAGGAGTCAGCATTGACTCAAAGGCAGGCATTGCATTTTTTTACTAAGGGAGTCTGGCAAGGCTTATTTGAGGGGATGATTTCAGCAGATGGCCTCACAATGGAAGCGATGGACAGTTTGCAGAAACTCATGATGGACCACTCCCTTCTTTTCAAAGAATGCGATCAGCATGACCTTGATCCTTGATTTGGACATGTGTCTGAGTGGCAGTCGAGTCTACCACCGCAGGCTCTATCTCTTGCTTTCATGGTTGTACTGGAAGACCCAAGTCTCATCTCCGGTGATGACTCAGCCAATGAACTCTGGATCTTCTACGATCTTTTCTAGCAAGTCTCGACAAACATTGACCCGGTGCTCCTTCTGGTCGTCCGATAAAAGCTTGGGCACCATCTTGGTGCACACCTTCCGCATCCCCAGCTCCTGCACCAAGATGGTCCGCACTGACTCCCTGTTCAGGCTGAGCTCCTCAGCTATCATCCACACCGTCAATCTGCGATCACTCCGCACCAACTGGTTCACTCTGTAAATGTTCTCAGCCGTCTTTGTCATGGAAGGCCATCCTGACTTGGGGTTGTCCTCCACCTCCTCGTGACTAGTCTTGAAGAATTTGTGCCACTCGAAGACTCACGGCCTTGACATTGCATCTTCTCCATAAGCCTTTTGGAGAAGTTGGACACACTTAGTTAGGCCCTTCTCCAACTTAACCAGAAATTTCAAGTTGATTCTTTGTTCCATATTTCTGCCACCTCCAGTTGCGTGACAAAGCAATGGAGCAGTGCGCTACAAAAAAACCTTAAAAAAAGAAAAACAGAGTAAGAGAGATGAAAAATATTATAGCAGAATAGTGGCGAGATGTTGCACAACACAGTGACATAAGCGGTTAGCCAATTGGCATTGTCATGGGCATGGCTGCCACAGTCTCATTTCTTTTTTGTCACACCTCATATATTGTGGATGACTGTACTTTTCTGGATGTTATCCTTGCACTTTATAAATAAATGTTGGTATTGAACCTTCTTTTGAAATATCAAATTCAAATTAATTAAAAAAACAAAAAAAGCAAATTTAAGACAGTATTTTTTTCAGCCAGCACATGATTAGGCAGTGAGATTTGTTGCCAAAGAAAGTTGGTCAAATCATAATTATCCATGAAAAACCCAGAATAAGAATGTTCTCAGAGCAGTGTTTTATAAGACACCAATACTACACCATTTAAAATCATTGTTTTCAGGTTGCATCTTCCATATGGTAGTTCAAGTAACAGTTTTACCTGGCTTAGACTATTGTAACGTTATTTACTGGGGCTTACCAATATCTTCCATAAAAACTTTAAAAACTACAAAGCCAGCTTAATTACGAGTTGTAAAAAGTTTGAATATATTGTCACGGGGTGACGTTGGCAGAGCCCATAAATGTAAAAGAAAGTGAGCAAAATGACACCTTGGCTTCACAAAAGGGAAAGGGTTGCCAAGACCAACCAGAGAAAACACATGCACATGGTGTTAGGGAACGCCCAAGCAGAGACGGAGCTCAGAGCTCATTAGAAAATGGGGAGCAGCTGCAAGGGGGCGGAGCCCAAGCTAACACTGAGCAAGATATAGTAAGGACTCACTCACTAACAGACAGTTCTAGTTTGGGGTTGTTGGAGAGCTCGAGTTTGGGGTTGTTGGAGAGTTTGGAGGTTAAGGAGCTCTCAAGGAGCTTAGAGGTTAAGGAAGTCGTGGAAGTCTTGGAGGTCTCAGAGAGCTCAGGAGGCTCAGCCAAAAGCCCAGAAAGCACAGGTAGGAGAATCAAGGAGAGCACAGTGGAATGCTCAGACCAGAGCTTAAGTGAAAGCTCAGGAAATATCCCAATTGAAAGCCCAGAAAGAACAGGTGGCAGAACTCGTGGAGGAGGTCAGCAGAGATTCCAGCAGGGAACACGACAGGAAGAGAAAGCCGTGAGGACAGTGCCCAGAAGAAGCTCCAAGGAGTCAGAGGTTGGTGAATTGCAAGGAGGCTGTGAGGAACAGCAAGGCATATTTTCCCAGTACCCTGTGGAGTATTGCAATGAAGCAATAAGGAAAGGCAGTCCTACAGTTAAGCTTCCAAGCCATAACCAGTTTAACTACAAACAAGCAAGAAAGAAAAGTTCTTACCCCGAGGCACATTTCTGGGAGCTAGAGAAACGCTGTGAGAGAAGGTGAACAGAATGAGGCTATCCACGTCATAGAAAGCAGGAAGCCCCAGCATCTGTGGTGAGACGTATTCTCCCTAATAGAGGGGACTTTGTAGAACCAGGATTCACATGCACATATGAGGAGCTTTGCAGAGCTCAGGAAGCAGGATCTAATCACTACGGTGATTCCCCACAAGCCACGAGGGTAGTGGAGGAAGGGAACTGGTTCACTCCTCGGCAGGGACAGTTTGATTCAAAGTGCAGTTTTGAACAAGAGACACTGTCTGACGAGGATGAGATGCAATTGGATTTCCCTGAAGATATTTCCCAAGTGTTGGACATGGATTGTACTTATACGGTATCTAACTGTATTCATTCTCTGTGCTGAAGCAGCTAGAAGTGTTAATTAAGAGAAACAGCTGAAAAGGTTTCACGTGAGTTGAAGAAACTGTTTCGATTACTTTTGCTGTTAATTTGAATGCTGAGGAAAGCTTATATTTTGGTTCCAGTATTTTTCCTTTGATGCCAGATGTATGGTTTGTTACTTTTGTTCCATAGTTTTTGAATCCACCCCGGACGGGGAATAAAACCTATGTTTATCCTTACACTCAACTGCAACTACATTTATTGGGTTAAGGTAAACTACGGGAGCCAGAAGGCTTAACTACTGCCTTCCTGGGGACTTACTGCCAATAATATCATTGCCCATTAAGCTGTCCAAGCACCTCTCAGCCTCTGGACCGGCTGGTGGGTCACAATATCTCTCCAAGTCTGCTTACTTTGCACTTACTGCCTCTTTCTGCTTGCATAAATCTTAAGGTATTAGCCTGCCTGTTTAAAGCATTGAAGGGAGGAGGGCCTTTTAATGATGTTTTGCTAGTGGGTATCACCTGTCACACCCTCTTTGTTCTTCTTAGCAGGGTTGGTTCAATGTACCTTCTATAAAGATGTTAAGTGAGTCCTAGACCCACTCTCAGGAAGATGTTTTTAGAACATAAGAACATAAGATATGCCATACTGGGTCAGACCAAGGTCCATCAAGCCCAGTATCCTGTTTCCAACAGTGGCCAATCTACGTCATACATATTGTGGGACCCTAGCCTGGGCCCTAGGGCTTACAGGCTTAGGGCTGCCTTGTAATGTCCTTAAATAAAGCTTTTCTGACTGTCCCCAGTGGAATTCTGGGACTTGTAGTTAGGCTTTTCTTGAGCAAGGACAAAATGTAGTGTGAGACTGTTGGTAAGGCATACAAGAATATTTATTTTTCTATGGGGTTTCCAAGGCATTGAAATTCAAACACAAAGCATTAGGATACTTCTCCAACACAAAGGATAACAGAAGATAACTGGCAACTGAAGTAGACGGAAACCAAAAGTCCTGCTAACCTTAGCAGCTGTTTTTCATTAAACAAAACAGTACTCAGCACAGCTTCTTCTATTTCTTTCAAACAAAAGGTAAACTTCCTTCTTGGCACAACTGTTGTTTTCCCTTTTAAACAAACTTCTGGTAACACACAGCTTTTGCACAACTGTGGTTTTCCCAGTTCAAACAAACTTCTGGTAACACACAGCTTCTTTGCTTTAGAAGAAAATTCTCACTTGGCTTTAGAAGACTATTAGCAGTTACAGAGTTATGCACAATACAGCTTCTCACTCTTTCTCAGCTCTGCTTAGTGAGGCTCATTCTTCTTTTAAACAGAATGAGCAATCCATTGGAGAGATTCCTAGGTCAGACTCTGGCACATAAGAATTGACCTGCATTTCCTCCTGGGCTAAAGAATGCTCATTGCCTTCTACAGTCTTAAAAGCTTCCTCAGCTTCTCTGTCCTGTAGGAACTTTTGAAACTGGCTCCACAGCAAATCTTTCTGATTGGGCACAGATACTTTGGGAGAATAAGCCTTTCTCTCAGGGAACACTTGTGCTAATGTTTCTAGTGTTTTTAGCACAGCTGCTCTGCTCATTGCTGGGGTTTGGCTTTTTCCACTCTCAAGCGTCTCCACCCACCTTCTGGCAGTTGTAGGGCTCAGGTCTGGCTCTTGTACACTAGCTGTTGCAAACTGTTCCTGTTCATCTGTAAGCTGTTCAGCTATACATCTGTTGGCTTCACTTCTAGGAGCATTTCTCAGACATCCACTGCTTCCTTTTCTATTGACCTCTTTCAGCTTCTGGAAGTCAGACTTCTTGTGCCTTTCTCCTTCTCTCATGAGATCTCTCCTGAAAGCCTTTCTGGAATCCTTCTTCCTCTCCAGGATCTCCCAGGGCTCTGGGATATCTCTTCCCACTGGAATCCCCTTGCTCCAGGATCTCTCCTTCTCCTGTGGAAGTGACTCTCCCTTCCTTCCTCCTTCTCTGGTCAGAGTGAGGTTTTAAAAACCGTTTCTTCCCTGTCACACCCTTGCCTTCGCACAGGCCTTTCCAATCAGTATCTAAGCCTGCCCCCACTTCAGAGTCTGGGCCTGGCTTAGCCTCAGCAGAGACAGGATTTTTTTTCTTTCCTGCTCTGCAAGCTCTGTGCACAGCTTGTCTGTCACTTGTTTTAAAGGCAGAAACATGGTTTTCTTCTATCTCCATCTGTTCTTGACTGCTCTCATCATCACAATATCTAGCAGTTTCCACAAAAGGCACAGGTTCCAGAATGTTTGTATCTGGTCAAGCATTGATATCCTGGATCCCTTTTTAATAATGGTTTATGGACCTTTCCTCCAGGAACTTGTCTAAACCTTTTTTAAACCCAGCTACACTAACAGCCTTTACTACATCCTCCGGTAACAAATTCCAGAGTTTGATTACACGTTGAGTGAAAAAATATTTTCTCTTATTAGTCTTAAATAGTTTACCCTGTAGCTTCATTTCATGTCCCCTAGTCTTTCTATATTCTTATAACGTAAACAATCGATATACGCTTACCCGTTCCACACCGTTCATTAATTTATAGACTTCTATCATATCCCCCCTCAGCCGTCTCTTTTCCAGGTTAACACTAGAAGCCCCAAAAGGCATTTTACCTAGAAACCCCACAGTGCATCAATTGACGCATTATCACGACGACTGCGTTTAGCATGAAATGCAGATGTGAATTAGTGTGAAGTTACTTATTTGTTAAATACATGCAGTATGTGATGTCATTACATGACATCATTGTGTGTTTATTGTTTGTAATGTCTGAGTAAAACTGTAAACAGTGATTCGAGATTCGCAACCTAGCGGGAACATGAATTTATACCTAGAAGCCCCAAAGTACATCAATTGACACATCCAATACAATTGAGTGTGTCAATTGACGTACTTTGGGGCTTCTAGGTATAAATTCATTTTCCTTCTAGGTGATGCATCTGTCAGTAATTTTCGATGCACATATTTGAACATCTTGACCTTGCTAACAAAGTCATGGAACATGACTGACATGGTTCTAGCAGTGGCGCTGGTATACAACTTTGAATATACATTTGTGTCAATTGACACACTTTGGGGCTTCTAGTGTTAAAGAGCCCTAAGCTTTTTAATCTTTCTTCATAGGGGTATCCTTCCATCCCCTTTACCATTTTAGTGGCTCTTCTCTGAACCTTTTCTAATAACGCTATATCCTTTTTAAGATACAGCGACCAGAATTGCACACAATATTCAAGGTGCGGTCGCACCATGGAATGATACAGAGGCCCTTATAATATCCTTTGTTTTTATTTTCCAGTCCAATGTTCTGGAATACCGTTATAAATAAAAATAAAAACAAACAAAGAAAATAACATGATACCTTTCTACCGCAGTACAAAAGCCAAATTGGTCGAGGGCTACCGCAGCCACTCTAAGTGAGAATTTGAGGAGCGGGACCAGACAAACAACAATGTGTTACTTACCCAATCCATTGAATCCATACAATGTGTGTGAATTGCCTTTGCAAGGCAAAGCTAAAAAGGCTTTTGCTGCAAGGTTAGCAAATGACCTTTGTCCTACCTTCACAGTAAACAAGCTAACAAAATTAGGCAAAAAGCTGATCCAATGGAGTTTTGAAAACTAGCAAGAACTTATTTTCCTAGAATTTAGGGTGATGTTTATTAGATCTGAAGGGTGACTTTATCAATTGTTTTATTGTGTTATGTGTTGTTTGTCTGCAGATTATAACAGGACAAAACTTAAATGGTGCAGAGGAGTCAAGATGGCAGTGCAGTTTTAGCTGCTTTTGGATCACTGTTTACTCGTTTAAGTTACTTTTTTGTTTTGTTACTTTTATGGTGTAAAACAGAAGGGGAAGATGGTGGCCAAGAAGCCCACAAGGTCACTATTCTGACCCACATCAACAGTGCTTGCATGGGCATCTTCAATTTTCTGCTGAGACGAAAATTGCCCAACATCAAAAGTCCCCTGTTGTTGATGTTGGAAGTGAAGATTCATCATTGCTTGGGGCTGAGGTTTCCAAAAATCTTTGGGATCACTCCATGCCATTTCTGAGTCAGTGTGTACCAGAGAAGACTTGCAATATCGGAAGGCATATCGAGAGTTGGCTCGCCTAGTTTTCTAGAGGACAAGGCCCTATTGAAACCCTGGGATCATCAAACCTAGATGTTGGAATAGCCTTGGGAGATGGCTTTCATATGGGATCATCAGGAGAATTGTCAGGAGGAATCTCAGCACGGAGGCAATGAAGACGCTATCTGGGATTCATGTGAGTCAATGAAGGGTCATGAAAGGAGATCTCTGCACAGGCCATCTGGGCTATATTATTAAAACTGGTTACTTCTGTTTCAAAATGTTCTGCTGGACGCAGTTCCCTAATGCATACTGTAGGAAGACTAGCTCAAAAATGGGACTCCTCTATTAAGGAGTATCAGGAAAAGAGTGACACCTTAGAAAAGGGTGTTAAAGACCCTAGGACTGTTTTAGATGCTTTGGTGAAAAATAAGATGATTATTCATCGCAAGTTGAAACCATCTGTATATTTATTTTCCTAAGGTACCTGGTATGGTGCTCTTGGAGGTGTTTAAAAAATATTTAGTTAAAAGTATTGGAGAATATGTTGCCACCTGTAAACACAATTTTTTTCTTCCCTCTCCAAAGCATCAAATCTCAGATCAAACCCAAGCCTTAGATGTATCTGATATGTTAGAGACATCTATTGAAGTTCAAGAAAGAACATTTTTTGTTCATTTGCTTTGTTTTTGAGCAAGATATGAATATGGCTTGCACCCTTACTTTAGGAAAGCTATAGAATGCTATTACGAACAAAGAGTGTAGATAATTCTGGACGTGGCTGGAGCCACCCAAGATAAAGTTATTTTATGCTATACATCAGGAGGTTCTAGTAATTGGCACTACTCTTTTTCTGTCATACCCATACAAGTGTATTTATTAAATATTTGAAGGGTAGATGCACTTTCTTTGTCCTGGAGTAGTTATGTTCCTTCTTTGGATCTTAAGAACTAGGCAGTATCAATGTCGGAAACCCAGAATTTAGATGTGATGGTTGAAGAGTGAAAATTATGGATAGTTCTGGCAGGATGCACCTAGATCTTATTTTCTTTTTAGATTTCGTTTTTGAAAATTCTCCACTAATGCTTTCTCCTCCCCCCCCCCCCTTTACAGATCTCTAATGAAACAAAAATTGTTTAATTGATTTATTCTGATTTTGGAATTTTGCTATTATTTTTTAAATAATTATCTTGTTCTTCTTTCTTTAAACAAGTTGATGCTTGTAAGACTTGTAAATTGGATAATAAAAAGAATTAAATGAAACAAATAAATATTAGCTGTTCCATCTCTTTTATCATGTCGGAGTTTGGCACTTCTCAGCGTGAACAAGAAAGAATGGATCTCCTACTAGGAGCTAGTCTGACAACTATTAGACATTAGCCTAATGTACCTGAATATAACTTGCCTTGAACTCTGAGAAACATGTGAGCTAACTGCCACCCCCTTGGCAGACTGGGCGGTCACCTAGGGTGGCAGCTTCTTGCGGATGACAAAGAGAACTTCAGACAAAGCAAAACATTAGATTCTCATCACTGCTACACAAACTCAAAGAACCATCAGTGTACGCTTTTACCTGCAGGGAGGTTTGGGCAATTTTAGATAGCCCATTTATTTTTCTATGTATATACCAGATTCAAGACACAGATTAAGAATTAAAAACTGATGTTAATTATGCAGTTTTATAAATTCATTCCAAGAGGGTTAGTGTTGAGCTGATTGTCAAATTCTTGGCGAGGGGGAGAGTGGGGCCTGAAAGTTAATTGAAGGAGGCACAAAGCTGAACGTTCACCTAGTATGCCTAATACCTCTGCATAGCCCTGTTAGGAGCCGCAGACTATGTCCACTGTTTGAGGCCACTGTTGGAGACAGAATACTTGGCTTGGTGCACTATTCGTCTGCCCCACTATGGCTTTTCAAATGGCATTTCATTTGTTTTTCTTACAGTACTTTTCTTAGAAAATGTAGTTATATTCCTTCTCTTCTGAGAACTGTTCCTCCTAAGGATTTCAGACATTTTCTTTCACAGCCAGAACAGTACTCTGGCTGTCAGCCATTCTACTGACTTTTTTGTAAGCTCAGAAAAGTTCAATTAAAATAAGATTATAAATTTATTTTCCATCTCTTCTTTATAACAGAGCACCAGATTTCCCGCTTTTAAGTGGCAGTGTGTGATTATGTTCCCAGGATAATGTTATTAAAGATGCCTTACAATGGCCCTGGGGTGGCCTGTCTGAAGCTTTAATTGGAATCTTGCAATAAATATAAAAACAACCATGGGTCATGATGCCCTTAGACGACGGGGGTGACTCACTAATTCCAAATAGAAGCTCTTTGCTGCATTGCTGCTGGGATCTCAAGGGTCTGACTTTTAACAAGAGGAAGAGTTAGAAACCTTTAACTGACTGGGCGAATAGAACCATATCCTCCCAAGTCGGCAGCAGTTTTCAACCCATTTTCTCTTGTTGGCCTGTACATTTTATTGGATGCTTCAACTATTTTCTGCACAACAGAGGCCATTCAGTTCATCAGAATTTTCAGGTCAATAAAAAAAATGGGAAAATGTTGAACATGATCCTGAAGGTACTCAGATAGCATGGACTGTAGAATGTGTGATTGTGACTCCATTGTTTGAGGCCTAAGACCCAATGCACGCCTGGATGGTTGCATGCATTGGGACTTAGGGGATGTTGGAAATAAGACACCCTTCTTTCTCTCTTTTCTGGGCTGTGAAGTTTAATGGTGCCTTTAAAGCAGGGTCAGTGGAACACCTTTATGGATTAAGGAGCCAAACAAAACAACCTTTGGCCATACCCTCAAGTTCTCTACTTGCTGATGCTATTTTGGGCAAAATATTGGTTGAACCATGGCATCAGTGGCTCACTCCATTATGCTGCCTGTGAATATTAGGCAGACTAGATTGCCTTCATGGTCCTTTCCAGTCGTCATATTCTGTTTTTCTAATTTTTTTTTATTTAACATTTTTATTGTTTTTTCAAACTTACAGACAATAGTCAGTGCACTTTGGAACATCTTTACCTTGGCACATTTGGGATCCAATTGTGGCACTAACATTCACAACTCCTTCCCCCCGCCCCCATTGTTGGGGCCTTTACTGCTCCATGATGCATCTCTCCTTGGATGATGTTCTGTTAGAAGTATGAACACAGTATGCAAAGAAGAAACAGCAATATACAGTAAATATTATCTTGCATCTCTGGTCAGGCATTTACTGTATCTACTCAATCTTCCTTCTCTCTGTGATAAACCTTGTGCTGCTTTGTATTTTTCTCTACTAGCTCTTCCTGCTCCTCTGTATGCTCTGCTACTCCCCCATTGTACTTGCCCCAGTCTAGATTCTCCCTGAACCTCCTGCCCTTCTGTGTGCTCTGCTGCTCTCCCACTGACCCTGCCCTAGTGCAGGCTCACATAAGATATGCCATACTGGTTCAGATCAAGGGTCCATCAAGCCAAGTATCCTGTTTCAAACAGTGGCCAATCCAGGTCACAAGTACCTATCAGGTTCCCAATAGGTATCCAGATTCCATGCTGCTTGTCAGGGCCGGATTTAGCTAGAGTGAGGCCCTATGCCAAGAAAAATTGTGGGGCCCCCCCCATGTCCCCGTGCAGTCCTGGGCCCCCCCTGTGCAGTCCTGGGCCCCCCCGTGTCCCCCCCCCGTGCCTCCGTGCAGTCCTGGGCCCGCCCCCGTGCAGTCCTGGGCCCCCCCGTGCAGTCCTGGGCCCCCCCCCGTGCAGTCCTGGCCCGCCCCGTGCAGTCCTGGGCCCCCCCATGCAGTCCTGGCCCCCCGGACAGCATCGCGGCTGTCTGAGGGGCTTCAGAGGGAGCCGGGGAAGCCCGTGCGAGGCCCCGGCTCCCTCTGTACAGCCGCCAGCGTGAAGAGCCTTTTCCTTCACGCTGGCGGCTGTTTCTGTGAAGCCGGGAATGCTGGGAAAGGTTAAAGGGCAACCTTTAACCTTTCCCAGCATTCGCGGCTTCACAGAAACAGCCGCCAGCGTGAAGGAAAAGGCTCTTCACGCTGGCGGCTGTACAGAGGGAGCCGGAGCCGGGGCCTCGCGCGGGCTTCCCCGGCTCCCTCTAAAGCCCTCCGGTGGGCCCAGGGGCGGCCCAAGGGGGGTGCGGGGCCATGTGCGGAGACTCGGTGCGGGGCCTCATTTGCATAAGGTGTCTCATTTGCATAAATATTTGCATAATGTTACCATACACCAGAGCTACTCAATTCCAGTCCTGGTGGTCCACAATCCTGCAGGTTTTCGGGATATCCCTAATAAATATGCATGAGATATATATGCATTGGAGGTATCCTGCCAACCTGACTGGTTTGTGGCCCTTCAGGGCTGGATTTGGAGACCCCTGCTTTACATCTCTGTCATTTAAGATTGTGAGTGAACAAGGTACAGATATCCTAGACATCAAAAGGGTAGATAGAATGTGTCACATTCCTCCTCGATTCTCACCACCACCAAAAAGTTGTCTAATAGATAATATTTTGGTGGTGGTGAGAAGCAAGGAGGAATGTGACAAATGCTATCTAACTTTTTTGATGTCTTGGACATCTGCACCTTGCCCACTCACAATCGTAAATGACAGAGATGTAAGGCAGGGGTCTCCATATCCAGCCCTGGAGGGCCACAAACCAGTCAGGTTGGCAGGATATCTCCAATGCATATATATCTCATGCATATTTATTAGGGATATCCTGAAAACCTGCAGGATTGTGGACCACCAGGACTGGAATTGAGTAGCTCTGCCATACACTAACTTTTAGTAAACATGCCTCTTAATGAGTATATGGATAAAGAAAGACTAAAAGGTTTCTACATTACTATAATCCAGTACCAACCGCCAGGCACATTAGGAACTACTACAAACACTGCCCATTTAGAACCCATAGCAAACCCGCCATATCCTAACAGCACTACCAGGACTCACAAAGCACCATACCCTAACTATCAAAAGGCAACACTGCAAATATTAAACCAATACATTTCAGAGAACAACAATACATGACCTACTGGGGAAAGAACAAGTGGCAATGTCAAATAGGAATTATATAAATAGAATACCTCAGCTCAGTTACACATGCACAACATAGACCATCACCAAACAAGGAATCACAATTTAGAAACAGGAAGACAATAATTAAACTGGGAACCCCAAAAGCCAAACTTGGAATATACAACAACACTGTAGAAATAAAACTATAAATTAATTTCCTCTTGTACTAAACAAAGCGCAAAAATTAATGATGCACATTTCCCAGAGCTGACATATTCCAGTTAATAAATTCAAAATAAAGAGATATTTTTCTACCTTTTGTGCATTTTTTTTCAGTTGCAATTGTTCCAGCCACTTTCTTCTGGTTTCTTCGTGTCTTCTGCTAACTCTCCATCTGCTGTCCATTTGTCCTTTCTTCTGTCTTCTTGGGGTTTTTTTTCCATTCTCTCTCTACATCTGCTTTAACATACTAATCTTTCTCCTTTTGCTCTTTCCTCATTCCTATTTCATCTACTCAAAATTTACCCCTCCATCCTCAATCCCCACTTACTCTCCCAATACCCGGCCAATTGTAGATTTTTTATCCCTCCCACACAAAATATTTTTCCCCTCTCCATTTTACTCTCCCAGCCCCATCCCATTCTAATCCTCCCCCCACACCAGCTCCCTTCTAGTTCCAGCCTCACCCAGCATCCATTCCCTTCTAGTCCCTGCATCAGCCCATTTCCAGTCCTAGCCCCCCATTAGCCCATTTCCAGTCCTAGCCCCCCCATCAACCCAATACCAGTCCTAGCCCCCCCATCAACCCACTTCCAGTCCTAACCCCCATCACCCCATTTTCAGTTTAAGCCCCCCCATAACCCATTACCAGTCCTAACCCCCCATCAGCCCACTTCCAGTCCTAACCCCCCATCAGCCCACTTCCAGTCAGCCCCCCATAGCCCATTGCCAGTCCTAACCTGCCCCCCATCAGCCCACAGTCCATTACCAGTCCTAACCCCATCAGCCCACCTCAAGTCCTAACCCCTTCCCATCAGCCCATTTCCTGTCCTAGCCCCCCATAGCCCATTACCAGTCCTAACCCCCCCCCAACAGCCCACAGCCCATTACCAGTCCTAACTCCATCAGCCCACCTCCAGTCTTAATCCCCCAGCCCATTTTCAGTCCTAGCAACCCCCCAACCCATTACCAGTCCTAGCCCCCCATAGCCCACTCCCAGTCCTAAACCCACCAGCCCATTTCCAGGCCTAAGCCCCATCACCCAATTTTAGTTTAAGCCCCCCCCCATAGCCCATTACCAGTCCTAAGCCCCCATCAACCCACTTCCAGTCCTAATCCCATCAGCCCATATAGACTTAGCTCCCCCATAGCCCATAGCCCCCCCCATAGCCCATCACCACTCCTAACCCCCCCATAGCCCATTACCAGTCCTAACCCCCCCAGCAGCCCACAGCCATTACCACTCCTAACCCCCCCAGCCCATCACCAGTCCTAACCCCCCCAACAGCCCACAGCCATTACCACTCCTAACCCCCCCAGCCCATCACCAGTCCTAACCCCCCCAGCAGCCCACAGCCATTACCACTCCTAACCCCCCGAGCCCATCACCACTCCTAACCCCCCCAACAGCCCACAGCCTTTACCACTCCTACCCCCCCAGCCCATCACCAGTCCTAACCCCCCCAACAGCCCACAGCCATTACCACTCCTAACCCCCCCAGCCCCTCACCAGTCCTAACCCCCCAGCCCACCCCAGCCCAGCGAATTTTTTTTTACAAAACAAGCTGTCGCTGCCTCTGCCGGGGCCGCCGCGGCAGAATCGAGTGTGCCGCGGGGCCCCCCACGCCCAGCAGAGCCTGCTCTCCCTGGTATCACCTTTCCCAGCTGCCTCCCTCCCGTCACACGCGCCGGCTTTCAGAGCGGGAGGGAAGAGTATTTCCCTCGCTGCTCTGTTTAAGCCCGCGGGGGCTGATGGGACTTCCCATCAGCCCCCGCGGGCTTAACAGAGCAGCGAGGGAGAAACTCACCTCGCGCTCTGAAAGCCGGCGCGTGTGACTGGAGGGAGGCAGCTGAGAGAGGTGATACCGGGGAGGGCAGGCCAGGCTCTGCTGGGCAGGGGGGGCCCCGCGGCACACTCGATTCTGCCGCGGTGGCCCCGGCCCCGGCAGAGGCAGCGACAGCTTTTTTTTTTTTTTTAAATTTTAATGATGGATCAGAATGTTTTTTGCGCGGGGCCCCCTGAAACGCGGGGCCCTGTGCAAAAAACATTCCCGGTGGGCCCTTGCCAGCTGTGGGCCCTACGCCACGGCGTACGTGGCGTATAGGCAAATCCGGCCCTGCTGCTTGTATTGGGTCAAGCAGTGGATTTTCCTGGTCCTCTTTAATAATGGTTTATGGACTTTCCTACAGGAACTCATCCAAACCTCTTTTAAACTCAACTAGAATGACAGCTTTTATTACATCCTCTGGTAATGAATTCCCAGAGTTTGATTACGCGTTGAGTGAAAAAAATATTTTCTCCAATTAGTCTTAAATATGCTACATTGTAACTTCATCATGTGTCCTCTAGTCTTTCTACTTTTTGAAGGAGTAAACTACTAATCTACATTTACCCGTTCCAGTCCATTCATTATAGACCTCTATCATATCTCACCTCAGCTCAATGTTCCCTCTAATTTTCTGAAGGCTGTGTGCGCATAAAATATCAGCTGTGTGTAGCTTTTGAAGGAAGGTTACATTTTTGTGCGCCACATAACGACACTCGGAGTTATATACTTTAAAATTTGACTACACGTCAGAATACAGTATGTACACCACATTGAGTTTAATCAAATTAAATGAAAATAGACAATTACTAAATGAAGTGGGAAATTTCTAGTAATTACAATCATAACTTTTACATTTTAAGATGTCTGTGTTTTCTATCAGAATCAGAGCTGTAATTTTTGTGCACTCTGTTGTAAAGTATGTGTGCTTGCTCGGCGAGGTGTGTACACGCGCACAGCTTAGAGGGAACAGTGCCTCAGCTGTCTCTTTTCCAAGTTGAAAAGCCCTAACCTTTTAAACTTTTCCTTGTAGGGATTTATTTTATTTAACAGTATTTTTAAACCGCCTTATCTTATTAATCAAGGTGGTATCACAGCAAACAATCGGGTAAATTGAGTGTGTTAATCATGCAGTGAGGGTGAAATTTAGTTGAGTGTGTGTTGTATCGTGTGCTGGATTGGGGTGAGCTATGTACAAGGTGTGGTGTATTGTGTGTTAGAGTGGTTTGAGCTATGTACAGTGTGGGCTATATACAGTGGTGCTGCAAAACATTTTCAATACAGGCGGTATCATGTGCTGTTATACATTCTCTTAGGTTATGTGATGTGTCCATAGTGTTCTATGAACAGCATGGTTTTTAGCTGTTTTCTAAAGTCTTTGAGGTCTGTAGTTGCCCTCAAGTCGTCCGGTAGTTTGTTCCATATTGTTGGAGCAGCCATGGAGAGTGCTCTGTCTGTTGTGTCCTTGCGTGTGTGTTTGAATTCACTTGGGGTGCTGACTCGTTTGTGTGTTTGTTTTCTTCTAGGACGAGTGCTGGTGTCTGGTTGAATGAGGGTGTGTAGGTTGTTGGCTGATGTGTGCTGATTTATCTTAAATAGGTTTATGATAGTTTTGTATCTGATGCGTGCACCGATTGGGAGCCAGTGTAAGTCCTTTAAGGTAGGTGTGATGTGGTCCTGTCTTGCAGTACCGGATATTATTCGTGCTGCAGTGTTTTGTGCTAGCTGGAGTGGTTTGAGGGCTTGTTTCGGTAGTCCAAGGTATATCGGATATCCTTCCATCCTCTTTACCATTTTTGTTGCTCTTCTCTGTACCTTTACTAATTCTGCTATATCCTTAAGATATGGCAACCAGAATTGCATACAATATTCAAGGTGCGGTTGCACCATGGAGAAATTCAGAGGCATTATAATATCCTTGGTTTTATTCTCCATTCCTTTCCTTATGATTCCTAGCTTCTATTTGCTTTCTTGGCTGTGGCTGCACATTGCAGAGGGTTTTAATGTATTATCCATGATGATGCCCCAATGTTTTTCCTGGGTGGTGATTCCTAAGGTGGAACAGCGCATTGTGTAACCATAGTTTGGGTTGTTCTTCTTGTCAACTCTCCCTGAAATTCCTGCCCTTCTGTGTGCAATGCTGCTCCCCCACCATACCTGCCCCAGTCCAAGTGATGCCACTTCCTCTACCACATATACCTGGATCTATTCCCTGCAGTAGGGCAAGTATGTTACTAAAGAGCAGGTTCTTGGTCATGCTCCTTGGTGTGCCTTTGGGGGTGTTTTTCTTATTCCTCCTCTTCTTTCTCTGCTGTGACAGCTACAGTTGCATATGCGGTATCACCTGACTTTCCATTTTCTTTCTCCAGATGGCACCTCCCTTCTGCTGCCCAGTTATTTGGCAGCATTGGCCTACCTGCCCTCAGTCATTTCAGGTGAACAGACCTTGCTTTTGGACCTGCATTCAAATCACTCTGTGCTGTCTTCTGCCCTTGCAGTCTCCTCTTTTCATGCTGGCCTTCTCAATGCTCATTCCCTGTGCTATAAGTCTGCCCTTCTCGATGACCTCATCATGTTCCACTCACTCGTCCTCTGCGCCGTCACTGAAACTTGGCTGAGGCTATGTGACCTCGCACATTTCCAGGACGCCTATCCCCCTGGTTTCTCTTTTCTTCACTGTGACTACCCCACATCACAGGGGTGGGCTTGCCCTCTTTTCTTCTTTCTCTGCTACTATCCTTCCTCTTCCAGAACTGTCATTCTCTGAGGTTCTCCTCTCCTGCCTCAGTCTGTCCCTTCTCATTCTACCTTCTGGTCGATCTCCCTCCTGCTACCTCTGATAGAACTCTCTTCTTTCTTGCTGATACGTCACTTAAACACTCCACTCTTCTTTTTTTTTGTTACTTCAACTGCTTGCCTTCCTTTGAGGACACCATGAGAACACACAATGCCACTGGGATACAAAGTGGACAGTATCATGCAGAAGGCATACTGCTGCTGTTTAACACAACTACAAGACTGGGATAAAAGGTACATACTGTCACCATTCAAAGACTGCTGGGGCAGAACTGGGAAGAGGACAAGATAGGGAATGAGAGGATAGGAGGACATTAAGGACCAGGGAGAGGAAAAGGCACAGAGGGCAAAGAGGTTGCAGGGGAAAGAGATATGCATTCTAATGCAAATATTTTGTGGGTTACAGCTTGTGCCACCTTAAATCCTTTTGCACAGATTGCAGTCTGGAAACTGAATGCTGTAAATTTGATTGTAGACCTTTTAATTAGCAATTGAAATGAAAAGAATGCAGGCAGGGGAGCTGTGACTCTGCTTTTGTTCCAGTCATGAAGGGTTTCTTAGCTTTACCTGCCTATGATTCTTAACCTGGTACTGTGCTCATGCTGAGAGCTGCCAAAAAATAATCCCCAAAATACAAAATCAATTAAACCTGAAGCTAAACACACCCTTTTATCCATGCAGTTAAAATATATTTAAATGGTCAGGAATACGTATATCTGGCATCATGCACAGCCAGGGGACCAGCATGACCGCCGCGGGTCGCTACCCCTTCCCCCCCCCTCCCCTTGCCCCCCCCCCTGCCCCGCAATAATTACCACGACTCCAGACTTGCCACAAAAGATGTCTTTATTTCCAATTTGTCAACTATAAGTGGAAAGTACAGTATTGTAAACTGTTGGCCACAGCATAACTTAACAACCTCAGACATTGTAACATCCAATATTTATAAAAGCATTACAACCATATTACATCAAAACATCGTGATTCTTACTTATGCTCATCCTTCCCGGAGAGGCACAGCCCTCCCATCTTTCAACATCTCTTCGGCCGCCCAGCAGGGATATTCTGGAACATGGCCGTTCAAGCCACTTCCCCACTGCCGTCGGTCCCCACTAACATGTCCGTGGACCAGGGGTTGTCGTGGCAGCGGGCCCCCCCCCGGCCCTTCCGGGCTCCGTTACTCTTCGCCGCAGTGTCTGTATCCCACCTCTGCCCAGGTCCCGTCAAAGGCATGCGCAGAGGTACGCTGAGAAAGGTGTATGCTCGCCTCTCCGGCCGTAAAAGCGTAAAAGCGTGCGCCGTCGGGAGGAGGGAAAGAGGGCGAAACGCGGTGCGCCCGGCCTTTCTATAGCCGGACGCCGCGCCGCCCTCCCCCTCCCCCGCCCCCCCACCAAGGTTAACCCTTGGCTTGCTGACCCAGCGGCTGTGTCCGGTCGCAGTAATTCGCGGCCGGAGCTTACTATCTCCCTCCTCCCTTTCATCTCCAAACTACTCGAACATGCGATTTACCACCACTGTCTTGACTTTCTTTGCTCATGAGCTATTCTGGATCCACTGCAGTCTGTCTTTCTTTTTTTTTTATTTTTTTTTTAAACTTTATTTTTATTACACACCACTTTAACAATCACACTATCACTGAAAAGCATTGCATCATATCCACAAAGGCCATCCATGATGCCTACACATCTCATTACATTCCAACTGGTATAACTTTATATAACCACATTCCCCTCCCCACCCCCCCTCCCCATCCAAACAGCATCAGTTTACATATATATTTCTATATTACTTATTGGCCATCCATATTATATACTTTCCCCACACCTTCAAAAACTTTTGTGGTCGCTCCTTCTTCAGTGCCGTGAGTTTACTCATCAAAAAAATGAGGTCTAAGGAGCTATAGTACTCCTCCAGCTGTGGCACCCCCACTTGTTTCCATTTCTTAGCAATCAACACCCGAAACGCTACACACCCCAAATTCACAAAATCCCCCTCCCAGCTTTTAAAATCCTGCAGCCGTACCCCTAACATCACCGTGGCTGGCGATGGCTGCACCTCCTTCTCCAATATCTGGCCAATAAGGCTGAACACCTCCAACCACATTCCCTGTATTAGTTTACATTTCCACCATATATGCAAATAAGAACCCCTTTCCCCACATTTCCTCCAACATTGATCACTTATATTACTATACATATTCTTCAAACGCACTGGCGTCAAGTGCCATCTATACATGACCTTATAATTGTTTTCAATTAGGGAGGTCGCTAATAGACCTTTATATCATGATTGATAAATTTGCTTCCAAGTGTCCTCCCCCCACTCAACCCCCAAATCTTCTTCCCACTTCCTTTGAAAGGCCTCTCTTAACTCTACCCCTTGCATCATGGTGTAAAATTTAGCCACAATCCCCCTCTTCCAGCCCATCAGGAACATCTGCCCCACCTCGGTAGGATCTCCCCGCAGACCTGGCACTATCTTATGTTGAATATAGTGTCTAAGCTGATGGAATCGAAAGGCGTCCTTAACCTCCAGTTGGAACTGCTCTTTCACCACTGTAAAGCTCTTCAAAGACCGTCCCTCCAACAGTTGACCTATCCATACTAAACCCTTCCGTTCCCAGTGCAAGTAAGCCGTGATCCCCACCCCCGGTGGGAAGGCGGGATTCCCCCTAATCAGTATCAGCCTAGAGACCCCCTCCTTACCTAGCCACATACATTTCCACTTATTCCAGACCTTCAATGTTATCTTCACATACGGGTAGTCCCCTTTAAAACCTCTATTCCCATCCCTGGGCAGCCATAATAAGTCCCCAATCTGTCCCCCCCCCCCTAGTTCCTCTGACTCCATCCACACCCACTCTTTTTTCTCATCCCCACACCATTCCACACTAGCACCCAATTGGGCAGCCTCCCAGTATCGCCCTAAATCCGGTATAGACATGCCCCCAAATTCCTTCCTTCTAATCAATATTCGCCTTGCTACTCTGTTCTTTTTCAGGCCCCCCACATATTTCATAATCCCCTGTTGCCATTTCACAAGACAGCTCTTTGGTACCCAAATTGGCAACACGGTGAAGAGATAGAGCCACTTAGGTAAAATCACCATTTTCACTGCTGACATCCTCCCGTACCAGGATAAACCCTTACACCCCCAGCTGTCCAATTCCTTCCTGACTACTTTTTCCATTCTTCCATAATTCGCCTCAAAGAGGTCCTGCTCCCTCGCCATTAATTTTATACCAAATATGTAATACTGTGCTTGGCCCATTTAAATGGGAACTTCTCCTTTATTTGTAGCTCCGTGTCCACCTGATATGTTCAGAATCTCCGACTTTGTAGCATTAATTCTAAACCCCGAATATTCCCCAAATTCCACTAAGATGTCATATAGTTTAGTTAACGACGGCAACGGATTAGTTAACATAAACAGTAGGTCATCCGCAAAGAGTGACACTTTACTTTCCAAGGCTTTCCACCTAACCCCCTTCACCTCACCACACTCACGCACCTGTTGGGCTAAGGGTTCCATCGATAGCACAAACAAAATCGGCGACAGCGGGCACCCCTGCCTCGTACCCCGCCGTAATTCGAATGCCACCGTATATTCACCGTTTATGCGAATTTGCGCCCGCGGTTGATTATAGATCGCTTTAACCCATCGCAAATAGTTCCCTCCTATCCCCATCTTCTCCAGAACTTTAAAAAGAAAGGGCCATGATACACGGTCGAAAGCTTTCTCAGCATCAATTGTCAATAATAGCATCTGTTTCTTCCCTCGCTTACCTTCCCACATAGCATTCAGCACTTTCCGTATATTATCGGACGTGTGCCTCCCCGGGACAAAACCAGACTGATTCTCAAGCACTAGTTGCGGTAAATATGGTAATATCCTATTTGCCAGTACCTTGGTATAGATTTTAAAGTCCGTCCCCAGCAATGAGATGGGGCGATAAGAGCCACATAAAGTTAAATCTTTCCCCTCCTTTGGGAGCAATGTTATACCCGCTGTTCTCATTGTTTCTGGCAACTCCCCCTCCTCCTTAAAGGAGTTAAAGAGCCTTGTCAAGATCTCCCCCACCACATCCCCAAACTTTTTATAAAATTTGTTGGTATACCCATCCAGCCCCGCAGCTTTATGAGACGGTAAGGTCTTAATAACCGCAAGCACTTCTCCCACTTCAATGGGCTGGGAAAGCTGTTCTGCTTGCCCCGTACTCAGACTCGGAAGCTCCATACTCAAAAATTCTTCCAACTCCCTCTGCTCGCCTCTCTGATCTGGTGTATGTTGTTGTTGTTGTTAAATGCCGTCGAGTCGGAGTCGACTCATGGCGACCCTCTGGATAGCTATCCTAAATTGTGTTCGGTCTTCAGTAAGGTGGCTCATTGTTGACAGACTGGTACCCGTATTAGCTGCTGTTATTGTATCGATCCATCTCATTGCTGGCCTTCCTCTTTTACGTTGACCTTCTATCTTGCCAAGCATGATGTCTTTCTCTAATGATCTCTCTCTTCGCATGATGTGTCCAAAGTATGAAAGTCGAAGTCTTGTCATCTGAGCTTCTAAAGAAAGCTTAGGTTTGATATCCTCTAGTACCAACTGGTTTGTTCTTCGGGCAGTCCATGGTATACACAGTATTCGCCGCCAGCCCCATAATTCAAAGGCATCAATTTTCTTCCTGTCTGTCTTTTTCACTGTCCAGCTTTCACATCCATATGATGTTATTGAAAATACCATGGCTTGAACAAGTTGAATCTTTGTATGGAGAGAGACATCTCTGCTCTTGAGAATCTTATCTAGGTCTTTCATAGCCATTCTGCCAAGAGTAATGTGTCGTTTGATTTCTTGACTGCTTGTTGCTTCTTTATTGATAGTTGATCCAAGTAGGTTAAAGTTGTTCACAATTTCAATTTCTTCTCCTTCAACGATGAACCTGTTGATTATGCCAGTTGTCATGATCTTTGTCTTCTTTACATTAAGGTGCAGGCCCATTTTGAGACTATGTTCTTTGATTGTGAGAAGCAAATGTTTCAGATCATCTTCACTTTCAGCCAGTAATGTAGTATCATCAGCATAGCGAAGGTTGTTGATAAGTCTTCCACCAATCTTCACACCTCTGTTGTCTTCATACAATCCTGCTTCTCTGATGATTTGTTCTGCATATAAATTAAACAGGTAGGGGGAAAGTATTCAGCCTTGTCTTACGCCTTTGCTTATTTTAAACCATTCTGTTTCTCCTTGTTCCGTTCGAACTGTTGCTTCTTGATCAATGTACAGATTGCGCAAGAGAACGATCAGGTGCTCTGGTATACCCATGCTTCTTAATGTGGCCCAGAGTTTCTCATGGTTTACACAGTCAAAAGCCTTGCTATAGTCGATAAAGCACAAATAGATATCCTTTTGGTATTCTTTAGTCTTTTCAAGGATCCATCTCACATCCGCAATGATGTCTCTCGTTCCTCGCCCTTTCCTGAACCCTGCTTGCACTTCAGGTAGTTCTTGTTCCAGGTATGGTTGTAGTCTCTTTTGAATAATCTTCAGTAGAATCTTGCTGGCATGTGGGATCAGAGCGATTGTTCGATAATTTCCACAGTCAGTTGGATCACCTTTCTTTAGTATTGGTATAAACACAGATCTTTTCCAATCAGTTGGCCATGATGTTGTCTTCCATATTTCTTGGCAGAGCCTTATAAGTATGGTAACAGCTGCATCAGATTGCTGCAATACTTCTATAGGAATGCTATCAATGCCTGGTGCTTTGTTCTTTGATAAGGCTTTCAATGCTGCTTCAAAATCTTCTTTCATCACCAATGGTTCCCGATCATAAGGTACAGGTTGAAACGGCTGTTGGTCCACTTGATCTTTATCATATAAAAACTCTGTATATTCCTTCCACCTTTTCTTGATCTTCTCAGCATCATTCAACATAGAACCTTGAGCATCTTGTAACATTCCAATTCGAGGCTGGAACTTTTTCTTTAACTCTTGTAGCTTTAGGAAAGCCGATCTTGTTCTTCCTCTAATAGTTTCTGCTTCTATTTCCATGCAAGTGTCATTTTAGTACTTTTCCTTGTCCTGTCTTGCTGCACGTTGGAAATCTCCGTTGAGTTCTGTTATTGTCTTTCTTTCTCCTCTGGCTTTAGCTTCTCTGCGTTTCTGGGCAATTTTCAGAGTTTCTTCCATCATCCATTTTGGCCGTTTTTGCTTTTTCACCTTTTGTAGAGACTTCTCGCTTTCTTCCAACACAACCTTCTTGATGTCATTCCATAACTCTTCTGGAGCTCTGTCATTTGTATCTAAAGCAGCAAATCGATTTTGCAGGCAGTCTTTAAATTCCAGTGGTATATTCTCAAGGTCATATTTTGCTGCATTCATGAGTGGTTTGCTCTTTTTCAACTTTAGCTTGAGTTTGCATACTAGTAGTTGATGATGTGTACCACAGTCAGCTCCAGGTTTTGTCTTTGTTGATGTTATAGAGCTTTTCCATCGTTGACTTCCACAGATGTAGTCAATTTGATTTTTATACAATCCATTGGGTGAAGTCCATGTGTACAGTCGCCACTTTTGTTGCTGGAAGAAGGTGTTTGAGATGAATAGATCATTGGTCTTGCAGAATTCTATCAGTCTTTCTCCAGCTTCATTTCTGTTGCCGTCCATATTTTTCAACTACTTTGCCTTCTTCTTTGTTGCCAACTTTTGCGTTCCAGTCACCCATGACTATCAGGATATCCTGTTTGCATGTTCTGTCAATTTCAGCTTGTACTTGTTCATAGAACTCTTCAATTTCATTCTCTTCTGCAGCTGTTGTTGGGGCATATACTTGAATTATAGTTGTGTTGATAGGCAATCCTCGTAGACGAATAGAGATTAAGCGTTCGCTGACTGCATTGTATTTCATTACAGTTCTTGCAGGTTTCTTCTTTATTATAAATGCAACACCATTTCTTCTTTGTCTTTCATTTCCAGCATAGTAGACCATGTGATCATCTGATGCAAAGTGCCCCATGCCAGTCCATTTCAGTTCGCTGACACCCAACAGATCAAGTTGTACACGTTCCATTTCATTCTTGACCACCTCCAACTTCCCTTGGTTTATGCTTCGTACGTTCCATGTTCCAATGTGTAAGACATCTTTACAGCTTCTGACTCTCATTTCATGCGCAGCTACATCAGCAGTCAGACTTCCCGAGGGCTTTGATCCAACCACATCATAAATGCTGGCTTTACTCTGAAAAGTCTTCAGCTCTTCCCCAGTAGCTAGTTGAGTGCCTTCCGACCTGGGGGTCCCACCTTCCAGCACCATAGCACAATTTGTTTTGTTGTAACTATCCATTGGGTTTTCATGGCAAGATACAGAAGTAGATTGCCGGGCCTTTCTTCCGTGCAGTTTAAGTTTGGTGTTGTTGCCCTTGTCACAAAAATGTGATCCTCCGCCGTCAACACTATCCCATTCTGCTGCTGCCCAGATGGGTGGTTTGTCTTGGTTTGGCACCTCAGCTGAGACCTGTCCATCTTGGGAGACCCTGCCAGTAGTTAAACTACCGATAGTTTAGCTCTCAGCATCACTGATGCACGCAAGCCCTCACAGCACGACAAGCTGCAAACCAAGTGAGAGGATCTGGTGTATACAATTGTTTATAATACTCTACAAAACGCTCTTGCCGTTGCCCCGGTTGTCTCATATCTTTCCCCTGTGCATCTTTGATTTTAGTTATGTAATTTCGCTGTCGCTGTTGTTTCAGCCTATGTGCCAAAATCCTGCTGGGTTTATTCCCCCACTCAAAAAATACTTGTTTTAGCCGATCTTGGGCGAATTTAATCTCCCCTAGCTCCAACTCACCTAATTCCTTCCTAGCCCGCGCCAGTTCATGCAAGCCCGTCCTGCCCAGGTTACCCAGTTTTTGTAAATTCTCCAAGTCCCTGATCTTATTATAAACTGTCTGCTTCTGTTGCTCCTTCACTTCTTCCTATAGAAGCCAATGGCAATCAACTTTCCTCTCACCACCACCTTTAGGCATTCCCAAAGTGTTCCAGTTTTACACTCTGCTGTGTCATTTAGCTCTAGATATTCTTTAATATTGTCTCTTAATCAGGGAATTTAAGCCTCGCACATTCATCGTTACCAATCTTAATTTATCCATCATCACAACATACTTCAATAACCCTGTTCCTACGCTGTTTGGATAGGACGTCCCTACACTTACCCCCCCCCTCCCCGACCCACCCCACCACCTTCCAAGTCACTCTCACCTCCATCTCGCGAGGCATGACTCACCAGTCCGAGCCCCTAATTACCCTACTAATTTCAAAGGGCACCCCCCCCCCCCCGCCACCAATACTTTATTTACTTTTTTAACATCACACTTTACACATCCATTTCCTTCACCGGAAATACTTAATATCTTCCAGAAAGTCCACTACTCCATTCTCAACCGTCAGATTCCACAGTAAGCTTCTGTTGTTGTCTGCAAAGCCGCCGGTGCCCTTGTGGTGCTCTTCTCCAGCCACTTTCACCTGGCAGTTTCCTCGCTGTCTTGGGGCGATTTATATGCTGAATCTCAGGTATCTCAGTCCATCCAGCATTCTCCATCGCCTTAACTGCTTCCTCAGCTGTTTTCACGTAAGAAGTGACCCCTTCTATACAAAATTGCAACCCAAACGGGAACAGCCATTTATATCTAATGGCCCTGTCCCACAACTTCTTAGTAATCTGAGCAAAGTCTCTTCTCTTTCTCATCGTGATCGCTGAGAGATCTGCATAAATCTCAATTCGCTGATTCTCCCAATTAAAGTTCTTTACTTTCCTTGCAGCCTCCACCACCGTATTTTTCGTGAGATATTCATGAAAGCAGGCAATAATATCTCTATTATATCCCTCCTTTTTGGAGCCCAGCGCTCTATGGGCCCTGTCTATCTTCCAACACAGTCCCTCCTCCAGTATACCAGCATCCAGCACCAGCTGTTTACACACTTTTTCCACTACTTGTGCACAGTCCAAGTTCTCAGAGGTTTCTGCGATGCCTCTCAGACGAATATTCGCCCTCCTTGAACGGTTCTCCAGGTCTTCCAATTTAGACCATAATTCCTCCTGCTCTCCTTCCATACTCTCAATCTGCTCCTGCAGTTTCTGCATCATGCTTCCCTGCGTTTCCACTTTATTCTCCAGGTCCTCCACATGTTGGCCCACCTCTCTAATCTCGCCGCGCAGATCTTCCATCCATCCCTGCACATCTGCCTTAAACAGTGACATATCCTGTCTGAGGGTGGTAAACCAACTTTTAAGCTCTCCATGGAGTACCTCCAAATCTCCTCCCCGCTGCTTTTCCCCCGTTGAGGCCTCCTCCTCGCTGCCCGCACTCACTGCCGCCATCTTGGCTTTCCCTGCGGCTCCCACCGCCGCTGCATTCTTATAGGCAAACGCCTTCAGTTCAGCGCTACCTTTTTTCATCCCCGGGCAGTCTCTCCGTTTGCCCTGCTATCCGCAGTGTTTCCGACTTTCCAAACCCCGCGGTGTGGCTAGGGGTGCACCTCCAAATCTCACATTCACGGAGCCCCGTGCTTTTGCTGCCACTCAGGCTGGTGACGTCATTTCCTCCTCCACTGTGGTCTGTCTTTCATCCTCTGTATTCTACAGAAATGGACCTTGTCAAAGTCTCCAGTAACTTGTTTCAAGTCAAATCCAAGAGTCTTTACTCGATCCTCATTCTTCTTGACCTATGTTCACCACCATTTCCTTGGTACCCTATTCTCGACTGGATTTTGAGGCTCTGTCTTGTCTTGGTTTTCTTTTTCTCTCTCCCATCACACCTTTGGTGTATGCTGTGGTGGATCTTCCACTGCTATCTCGCTTTCAGTTGGTATAACCCAGGGCTCCATCTTGGGACCTCTTCTTTTTGTTCTCTATACTCATTCCTTTGGTGCCCTGATCTCCTCCCATGGTTTTCAGTACAGTTTTTAGGATGATGACTCTCAGATTTACCTCTCTCTATCGAAAATCTCTCCAGGAACCTTGACGATCAGACATTGCTGTCTGGATTTCCTGCTGCCATCTGAACTTGAACATGGTCCAGTCGGGGGGGGGGGGCATGTTTATTAAGCCTTATGTTAGTAATGCAGTTTTGAGCCACAATATTACCCCCTGAATTTAGTACAGCTCAACCTGGTAATACAACCACAAAAAACAACCACCACCACCCATTGTGCTGGCGGTAGCTACTCCCCACTATGTGCTGGTAGCGTGGGCTTTCAAGGCCCATGCTAGCAGTGCCACAGTGGGAATGCCCATGCCTTAACCAGGCACCACCCAGATGTGTCTTTTAGCACAGTGCAAAAAACATCTGCTACCCCTGTACTACCTGTGTAACATGTTTTAGTAAACATGCCCCAGAGCTCTTCATCTCCCTTCCTTCCTTCTTTCTCTCTTTCTGTGGATAACACCATCCTCCTCCTTGTTTCCTCAACTTGCAATGTTGGGATCATCTTTGATCAAGGCCAGTGTGACCAATAGGCAAAATAGATGGTTGCCTAGATTGCCAGTGGTCAGAGGGCATCCATTACTGCCGCTGCCACCCCTCTCCAGGATGTATAGCAGCAGCAATGTTTTTAAAATGGCACCATGGCTGCAGAATTACCTTCTCCTCTGGCCCTGGAATAGGAGGGTGTCTGGAGATGGGCAGCAATGGGAGCTGGGATGGCTCTGGGAATGAAGTTCACCTAGGGTACCTCATATCCTTGCACTGGCCCTGTCTTTGACTCTTCTCTCTGCACACATCCAAGAGATAGCTATAATCTGTTGTTTATTTCATCAGAATATCAGTGAAATGTATTTCTTCTTTTCCAAACACACTGCCAAGATCTTTAGCCACTCTCTCGTCACCTCCTGTTTAGACTATTGCAATCTGCTCCTCACTGGTCTCCTCCTGAATCATTTTTCTTCCCCTTAACTCATTCAAAATTCAGCTGCACAGCTAATGATCTGGCAGGATTGTTAGGGTCACATAATCCCTCTTCTCAAATCACATCATTGACCCCCTATTCATTTCCACATCCAGTTCAAACTTCTCCTACTGTCTTACAAATGCATTCATTCTGTGCCTCATTACTTCTCCTCTCATCTCTTCCAACACCCCTGGGAACTCTGCTCATCAGGCAAATCACTTTTATCTGTGCCCTTCTCTTCCACTGCTAATTCCAGATGTCATTCATTCCACCTTGGTGCGCCATATGCCTGGAACAGACTGACTACCTAAGTTCATACATCAGGTTCCATCTTTGGTCCTATTCAAATCTAGGCTAAGAAACATCTTCTTCGAGGCTGCCTTTGGAGCCTGACCCCCTTATTCTCCTATTTACCAACCATGTGTGTTAACCATTTCATCTTAGTTTTACCCTATTTCTTTGTTTGTTATGTTTTTCTGTCTTGCATAGATAATCCCTGTTCAACAGAGCTTACAGTTTCTATGTGTACAGTGCTGCGTATGCCTTGTAATACTATACAAATAAGTAGTAATAGGTACGATGTCATCTGCGGTATGGATTTTGGAGAAAGGGAGGTCATGCGTGTCAATAAGGGCTCTTCTGAGAATTAAAAGGTGAAGTACCTTAAAAATAGACAACAAAAAAACAACGGTCTAATTAGTATTATGTATTAATTTATTATTTAATTAGGAAAGACATTCTTTGGGGTATGCTGTTGAAGGGCATAGTTTTCAGTTGGGTTTATTGTGTGCAGTATGAGGGAGGCGCAGTACTGTAGACCTAACATACATGATCTTTTACTGGGGTAATGCAGCCTGGGCTAGCTTAGCCATGATTAGGCAGACTAGACAGCAACTTAGAGAGGCAGCTTCTTGGGACAGCAAAGAGTGGCTGCAATCAAAGCAAAGAACTAGATCCTCATAGCCACACTAACTCCAGGAGTCATTAGTACATATGTATTTATTTATTTGTATGTATTTAGCTTATGCCTTTCCATTAACAGTTCAAGGCGAGTTACATTCATGTACAGTAGCTATTTCCCTTTCCTCAGAGGGCTTACAATCTAATTTTGTAGTTGAGGCAATGGAGGGTTAAGTAACTTACCCAAGGCCACAAAGAGTGTCAATGGGATTTGAACCTGGTTTCCTTGATTCCTAGCCCACTGCTCTAACCACTACTCAGCTATTCCTCCATATCTTGATGCTTTTATCTGCAGGAAGATTTCCAGGTTTCAAATAGCCCATTTACCCATGTGAATGGCTTTTCGACATTGCCCTCATTACGAACATGAAGTGGTATTGTAGAAAGGGTGTCCAAGTGCAATCTAGGATGTCCAAGGCAAAACGTGCAGAAAAACACTAGGAATGTCTATTTTTCAGCCTGATTTTGGAAACATAGATGCCCCTGACATGGATGCCCACACCAGCATCCGCACAGACATCCCTACTACAAAAAGGTGGGGTGAGGACATCTAGCTCATGCTAGTTTGCATATGGGGACATCCATCAGCATGGCAAAATGAAAATAAGAGCCCTTATTCCCCATCAGTGTTTGTTGTCAAGATGGAAAATATAGCGGATATGAATGTACCTCCGGATATTTGGCAAAATGAGCACTTTTCCGATGCCTATTCGTGACTGGAGTAGGTATAAACTCGGATGCAGTTCAAGACATGCAGGGCATTTCTGAAATTGGAAAAGGATATCCAGGCTCTTGGGAATGCCCCAGACACATCTATGCCACATCCCCGTTCTGCTTTGGCCGTCCTCATGCCTGAGACATCTTTTCTAAAATGGCGCTGAGGACATCTCCATGCCTGGGACATCTGTATGCCCATTTTCAGATGTTCAAAGCACAAATAGGGCTTCTAAAATAACCCCTCATACTTAATTCCTCCCATAAGACAATCTTGGCTACTGACTCAATTCCTTCCCCTTGGCTCTCCGCTCTGTCACTATCATTACTACCATTTATTCTGTCTATGATTAATAACAGTTTGTCCTGCGGTGACTTCCCTCTCCTGTGGAAACATGCTATTGTTTGGCCCATACTTAAAGATTCCTCTGCTGACCTTTCTGACCCTTCTCAATATCGTCCAGTCTCTACTCTACCTTTTGTCGCCAAATTGATTGAAAAGTTTGTCTTTGTTCAACTCTCTTCACACTTAACATCCACTCACTCTTTTAACCCCAGAGGGCCATAGTATGGAAACCATCCTTCTATCTCTTATTAGCGAGCTTCATCAATCTCACAATCACAGTAATATTTTGGAGGTGCTGCCTCTTGATCTTTCAGCTGCTTTTGATCTCGTTGATCATTCCACCCTTCTTTCTCATCAAAAGGATTTGAGTCTGGCTGGTTTAGTTCTTAGGTGGTTCCATTCTTATCTTTCTCTACATTCTTTCTCATTGGATACAGGAATTTCTACTTCTGTTTTTTCTCTTCTCTGTGGTGCTCCACAAGGTTCTACTTTAGCCCCTTTATTGCTCAATATCTTTTTGGTTCCTTTAGCTTGTATTTTCCAGCAGCACAGCATATCATCCACATAAAAATGCCACTGTAAATATCCATGTGTAAATAGTTTGACGATTGTTTTGCTTTACATTAAATTTTATTGTTCAATGTAAATAGTTGAATCCTACTGTTCAATGTAAACGTATACAGATGTGTACAATACTGTTAAGCTGTTACATGTAAACCGCCCTTGATCTCTGGAAGGGGCGGTATAAAAGAAAATAGTTAAATAAAATAAATAAATAAAAAAAAATAAAAATGTGAGGATATCATTTTAATTCATCATACCAACTCTCTCACTCCAGATCTTACCCCTCTTAACAACTGTCTGTCTAGCATTTCCCAATGGCTCTGTAAAAACTTTCTTTGTTTGAATCCTGCCAAATCCTTTGCTGTCTGGGTTACTTTTGGATGCCCTTCACCGTCCTTGGCCTCTTCATTTCCTAGTAGTCCTATTCCTTTGGTAGAATCAATGCGTTATTTGGGGGTTATCCTGGATTCCTCCCTATCTTTTCACATTCACATTACCTCAGTTCTTTCTGTTTTCTTCGTTGGATTCATGCTGTTCGTCCTTTTCTTTCGCTCCCTTCACTAATTACTCTGCTTCTTTCCCTTGTTATTTCAAGACTAGATTATTGTAATGTTATCTATTTAGGTCTTCCCCAATCACAGGTTCACAAGTTACAACTTATACAAAATACAGCTGTAAGTATCCTTTTCCATGCCTCCTGGTACGAGCACGTCACCCTCTTCTGTTAAATTATCACTGGCTCCCCATCAAATTTTGTTTACAGTTTGAACTCCTTACAATAATTTGTCAAACTCTTCACACTGGTATTCCTCAGTATCTCTTTGATTTGCTACTTCCATAATCAACTCATTATCTTCTCCATGATACTCATTTACATTTACCATCACAAGCAAGATTAGTCTCTACTCGTTCCTCTGATTTTTACTTTTTTGCCCCTGCATTATGGTATTCGCTCCCCTATCCAGCTGGAACCTTCATTTCCCTCTTTAAAACACTGTTGAAAACGCATCCGTTTAAAGTAGCCTTTGACTTGTCCATTACTTAATTTACTGAGTGTCTTTTCTCTGTATCTCCAGGAACAAGCAGGAATGAGTCTTCACATATGGGTACGTCGGTACCGACGGAGCCTGCATGGGAACGCTGCCCAGCTTCCAATCAGAAAGCTTTTGGCAGCATCCCTCGCGCCTGCGCGCTGACTTCCCGCCTTCTCCAGAGCCTCTCTTCAGTTTTAGTTTTTCCGCGGAGCCGGCAGGACGTCCTCCTGTCACCGCAGAAACTTTTCTTTTTACTTATTTTAATTACTTTAGTTTTTGTTTTCTTGTGGTCGCGGCTGTATTTCCCGCCGCCACCGGTACCGCCGGTGGATTTTTTACTAAATTCTGAGAAACTTTTTCTTCAGTTTTTTGCCTTAACTTGTTGGGCCTACCAGGCCTCTTCCTCATGGAGCCTTCTTTTCCTAAGAAGTGCATTCGATGTGGAAACACCTGTTTCCTTTTAGACTCCAATAGTTGGTGTCTCAATTGTGTGTGTCCTGACCCTTTTTCCCCTGACTTGTCAGGGGATACTTTTGTGAGGAAACCTTCAGTTTTTAGAGTTTCCCTCGATACCGTTTTTTATTCGGCAGTGAGGGAACCCGGTTTCTCCTCTTCACAGGATCAGGTAACCCACAAACAGTCTGTTAAGACTAGTCAATGCTTGAGTGGTATCCCATGCCCAGCATGGTGACGGCTCCGGCCTTACCCTCAAGAATCCATTGGCATTACCCCTGCGGGAGTCTGCGGGCTCCAAAGCATTAAAGGGGTTTCAGGTTGTTCCTGGGGCTCACCCCTCACAGAACATACCTGAGCCATGTCCGGGGGTGGTATCCGCTTCGAGCGGTACCGATCCCCCAGCATCGGCACCGGTGTCGAGTGTTCCACTCTTCACCAGGGATCGCCATCGGGCATCCTCGGTACCTTCGGGACCGATCGATACGCTCCGAATTGACTTCCCTCGATCCCAGCCGTGCACGGTGCGGGTATCCGCTTCCAGCTGTACCGATTCCCCGGCATCGGCTTCGGTGTCGAGTGTTTCACTCTTCACCAGGAATCGTCCTCTAGCAGCCTCTGCACTTTTGGGGCCGGGCGATACGATACCGATGGACATTTCCATATCTCAGCCATGCTCCGGGACGGTACCGGCTTCGATCGGTTCCGATACCCCGGCATCGGCACCGATGTGGAATAACGTTCTCCCGGCGAGAGGTTGTCATCGGGCATCCTCGGTACCTTTAGGACCGATCGATGTAACCCAGGCTGCTTTACCAGTATCGGCATCGCCGATACTACCACCGACGTCGGTACTCTCGAGACATGCATCGATAGACTCGCTTCCTTCGATGCCGAGTCTTGAATCGATATCTAGTCTCGAGGACTGGGTACCGACGCGTCCCGGAACCGACTCCCGTCGTTTCCAGATAAGTAGTTCCGAGGATCCTACGGCTGTCCAACACAGGGCAGATTATCACGTGATAGAGGCACACAGTCCAAAGCGTGATAAGGTGGAAAAACACTTTATTTGAAAATTCAGACCTAGCAACCCGACACAGGCCGTGTTTCGGAGACCTTCATCAGGGGTTGTCTACATAGGTACTAAAGACATAGAAACAAACAATATTAAAAAATCAAATAATAGTGAAAGAACAAATACTCACGGATATTCAATTAACTCTATTATACAGAAATAGAAATAAATATATAATATAATAAATAATAAAATGTATATTAAATAGTAAAATAAATAAAATCTAAATAATAATAGTCTCATATAAATAATTAAAAGTAATAAATAATATATAATAAAACTCAAATGCTTGGAACACGATACACAAATAAATTATAAATATTAAAATTGTGTGATAGAAAATACAACAAAATAAACCACAACTAAATCCATATAGACACATAAAATGCAGTAATTGCGTAAATGATCAACATCACACTTGTATTATTGCTACCTTATTTGTAGAGATGACATGCAAACCTCACAGGAGGAACACAGCTTCTATGTAGAAACGATGGCACACAGTAAATGCAAGAAGTAAAAAACTAAAATGAAGAAGATATAAGAAAAAGCATATGTATACCATTGGAGATAACTTGTATATATTTTAGGAGCATAAATTACTGGGAACTAAAGACTAAAACGCAAAGGGGAACGCAGCAGGCATTCATATAGGTCGGATGTGGGAGGAGTACAAACAGAGAGAGACACAATTGCTAATTAACCATCTATCACAATGGGAAAGAAAAGGGGGAAAGTAGAATTAATTCCAACTTCAGTCTAACAGTGTCAATGAAGAAATAAGTCGTACTAATAAACAGTATGGAGTGGGGCCAAGTTTGCATCGCAGGATCAAAGGAGCCGAACTCAATAACTAAAATTGTGAATTGTATCTATGTAATTATCAACCATCAAACTCTTACTATATTCTTTAAAAAGACATGGGGCCAGAGGAGGGTCTGGACACTCAGAAAACAATTAAAAAGAGAACTAATGCACTATTCTTCCTATTTATCGGAGGCTTGTGGAAGATGTGATTGCCAAGAACAAAATTAAAAGGAGGTTTAAAAAACTCTATTCTCCTACTTATTGCTGTTACTTAAACGACGGCTCATAAAAACAATGGACCTGTCCAAAGAATAAACAAAAAACATTTTGTAGTTTCTAAAAAACAGTACGAAGAGAAGATCATCCAAATTTCCAGAATAATAATCTGCCACTTTAAACGGAGATTCATTGTGTGTTAAATTGTCAAAACCCGATTCAGAAAAAAGGAAATGTGCAGAATCGCTGCTCTCCTGCTTTCTACCAGTGAGATCAGAGGCTACCAACATGTATATACCATCATCATAATGATTTTTGGACTTACCAATCTATCTCGCCGACAAAAACCGAATCTTACGAACTGTGAATAAACTGAGAGAATTTCTTTAGACTCTCAGCGTAATTCGCTACAAAAACGCCGACACATGCGCAACCCTTTAAAAGATCTCAGAGGCGGGAAACCAAAGGGGGCGTGGCCAAACCCGAAAAAACTCCAAAGAGCCAAACGTAAAGACTATTATAATACTTGTGAACATCTGCACCAAACTTAAAAGAAAATAGCGCTATCGTTAAAAACGCACAAGGGAATTGTTTGAGGTTAAAAACGAAGGTGTAGTACCGATTTCTTGATATAAGGACCTTCAACACATCAGATCGTCAGTGAACACTTAATTGTAAATGTACAATATAGCAATAGAAATGTATTGGTATTTTGTCCTCATGTTTTTAAAAACTCTAAAACATTAATTAAATATTCTTTGCTAAAAAAACAAATAAAAGAATATAAAAAATATAACATAATAAAATAAAATAAAATAAAATAAAAAAATAAATAAATAAAACTACATCTTGGTCTCATAGACCCAACTAAGGGAAAAATAATAATTTAATATCAAAGCTTGTAAGATAATTTTTAAAGGTCCTTATGGTATTAATAATTAAAACAAACCTAGTAAAATCCAAATAAACTAAACAATAAAATAAAATAAAATAAAATAAATTAGTAAAAACTACATCAGAAAATTTCATAAAAATTATTACATAAGAAATATTTTAAAAAAATATATTAAACATTTTTTATATATAAAAAAATATAAAACAATATGTATGTGTATACTATAATATTAATATAGTAATAATAAATAAAAATAGATCCTTAATGGAACTATACTAAAAATATGTAAATACTCAACCAATAAAATAAAAATAAACAGCTTATTGTTAAAAATAAGAGATATATATTTATAGTAATTCAATCAAAATATGATAAATAACAACTTAAAATGAAAATATATATATGTAAAAAATATATATAATAATAATAATAACAATAATATAAAAAATAAAAAATAAAAAATAAAAATATAATAAAAAAATATAATAATACACTAAAATTAATAATTAAAATATAAAATAAATTTTTTTAAAATTAAATAAGTAGAAAAATAAATAAATAAAAAATAGGTAATAAAATAATATAATAAAAATATAAAATAAAATAAAATACCACTCTAAGCAATGGGATGAGGAACAAAAAACAATGTCCAATCAATACCAAAACTAATAGTTGGAGTGTGAGAATGTACTGACTATAGGAAAACGGAGAAATCTTGATCTAAATTGAGACCGTTCGGAGTCAGAGTATTTAGAAGAAAAATGTATCTCTGTTCAAGCTGAAGGATGGTCTTATTTACGTCTCCCCCTCGCCAATTGGTTTTGACTTGTTTAATCACAAAAAACTTTAGATCAGTGACTTTGTGCTTAAGCGTCTGCCAATGGGAAACTAGGGGTTTGTCTTCTACGTTCCTCTTGATGCAGCTCTTATGTTCCATAATCCTAATCTTGATCTTACGGGTGGTTTTTCCTACATAGAGCAATTTACAGGGGCATTGTATCACATAAATTACGTTATGTGTTTCACAATTTGCAAAATCATTGATTGGAAACTTCTTATGTGTGGTTGGATGGATAAAAGAATTTCTAACAGGTAAAACATTCAAACAAACAGCACACCTACCACACTGAAATTGGCCCTTGTATTGCATTAGGAGTCTCTTCTCTGTGAATGCAGATGGCACTAATAAATTGCGTAAGTTGATATTTCGTTTGTGTGCGACAATAAGATTTTGATCTTGAAAGGCCGGCAGGGACTGGAGAATGTGCCATTCTTTCTTAAGAATAGTAGTTATCTTAGCAGAAAACTGGGAGTACAGTAAAGGACAAACTAACCCTTTGCTGGGTTTCTTTTCTTTTGGTTTCAAAAGTAAATTCCGCGATGTATTCTTGGCTCTTTTATATGCGGAATCAACGTATCTGATCGGGTATCCTTTCTCCAAAAAACTCTTCTTCATATTAACTGCCTCTCTTTCAAAATCCTGTATATCTGAACATACCCTCCTAACCCTGAGGAATTGACTTACGGGAAGATTATTTTTCAAAGATAAATTGTGAAAGCTGTTATAATGCAGGAAATGATTCTTGTCTGTAGGCTTCTTATAAAGGGTTGTAGAGAACCCAACATTCTCCTTGCGGATCAAGAGATCTAAGTAAGGGATTTTATGGAAATCATAAGTCAACTGAAAACGTAGATTATTATCTAACTGATTAATCCATATGTTAAATTGCCTTAAAAGGTCTTCGGTACCTTTCCAAAGTATTAAAACGTCATCTATATATCTTATCCATAAAACCACATTGTTATGAAATGGATGTTCTTTCAAAAAACTCTTTTCAAAATTATACACATATAAATTTGCCACATCAGGGGCCATGGCTGACCCCATGGCCACCCCCTTGGTCTGCTTATAAAATAACTCTCTAAAACAGAAGAAATTTTCAAAAAGTGCAATCTGTGCTAAGGAGAGAAGGAAGGTGGTAGGAATGCGTCGTTCTGTACGTTTCAAAAGATAATCCGTAATGATATCTAAAGCTTCGTTCTGTGGTATATTTGTATACAGTGACTCGACATCTAGAGTCACTAAGATAATATCGGTGGTGCAAATATCAAAAGTAGATAAAATCTCAATAACATGCGCCGAATCGCGTACATACGACCACATTTCTTTAATAAATGGACGTAAAAATATGTCTAAGAATTTTGAAAGAGGTTCAAGGATGGAGCCAATGGATGATACAATAGGTCGCCCAGGTGGTTTCTCAAGGCATTTGTGAATCTTGGGCAAAATGTAAATAGTAGGAGTCACAGGTGTATCAACTATCAAAAAATCTCTTTCTTTCTTTGTAATGTAGCCTATTTCAAACCCAGACATAACAAGATTATCAATTGTTTTTTTGATATCAATGGTAGGGTCTTTATCTAATCTCTGATAAAAGGTCTTATCATTTAACTGTCTTGTCACTTCATTTATATAATCATGCTTATCTAGAACCACAATAGCTCCACCCTTGTCTGCAGGTTTTATGATAATCTGGTTATTCTTCTGAAGAGATATAATAGCCGATCTCTCTCCTTGAGAAATGTTCTGATAAGAAGATGGAACATCTTTAGTAATCTGTGAAACTTGTTTCAGGACTATTTTTTCAAATGTTTCTAAAATCGGATCTGTTTTAGGCGGTGGCATCCAAGATGATTTTCTGCTAATGACCGAGAAATCGCACGGTCCTTGTGGAAATTCCGAAAAAAATTGTTTAATCTTTAGTTTCCTAAAGAATTTATACAGGTCTACTTGTATTTCAAATATATCTGCCTTATTTTTAGGAACGAATGTTAATCCTCTGCTGAGGATAGATTCCTCATCTTTAGTAAGTTTATAATGGGAGATGTTAACCACATTATTAATTGTACTAGACTCATCATGGTTTATTAATATCTCCTCTCTTCTGATTGGTCTGTGTTCCAATGACCCCTCCCTCTCCCTCTGCCTCGACCTCGGCCTCTGTAAAATTGGCCGTGGCCTCTGCGATATGAAACTTGGCCGTACTGCTCCCCATACTCCTGTTCTGTGTCTCTGTCTGTTTTCTTTTTCCCTTGGCGAGATCGCGAATTCTCTCGACCTCCTCCCTTCCATAGAGCATCCATGTTGAAAAAAGGTTCCGGGCATTGTTCCTCTCTATCTTTATTTACTCTTTGAGACCTGTTGGACTCTTTTGTGGAAAAGAGTGAAGCAGAATTGTCAAATTCTCCCGACCCGCTCCTGCTGCGTTTCTTCCTTTGTTCTAAAGGGATATCACTATTACCTTCCTCTGCTACACTTTCTTTACGATCGAAAATGGTGGTCCTTCTTTGGAACCAAAGTCTATCGTTGTCAATTTTCTTGCTCCAATGGTATACATAGCCCACCCTATAGTCTTCCTCATCTCTTTTAAATTTTTCTATCTTGATATTCTTAATATCTTGTTTAAAATGTTGTATATTCCTCTGATGGTCTGCAAGGATTTTGTCAAATTGTTTATCACATCCTTTAAGTATAGTCAACTTCTCATCTATTTCTGATTTAAGAATCTCTGACTTCTTGTTGGCAGTCGTGATGAGAAGGATCATGAGATCCAAAGAGCATTTGTTGAGTATCGCATTCCAGCATTTGATAAAACCTTCTTCTGTAGTATAGAGTCCTGGTGCTTTGTTCATTCGTAATCCTCTTGGGATGATCTTAGATCTGCAACATTCTAACAGATAGGCCGAATGCATTTGTTCTTTCACCATCTTTTTTGTGAGCTCGACCACTTCTTCCCATTTATTCCATGTATCGTCTGGTTCTTCATCATTCGAGTCTATCAGGGACTCTTGTGGTGCGAGCTTCTCAAGCGCATCTTCCCCAAAGCTCAAGACATCTTTCCACGGGGTAAACATGCCTAAAGCCAATGGCTGTCCAACACAGGGCAGATTATCACGTGATAGAGGCACACAGTCCAAAGCGTGATAAGGTGGAAAAACACTTTATTTGAAAATTCAGACCTAGCAACCCGACACAGGCCGTGTTTCGGAGACCTTCATCAGGGGTTGTCTACATAGGTACTAAAGACATAGAAACAAACAATATTAAAAAATAAAATAATAGTGAAAGAACAAATACTCACGGATATTCAATTAACTCTATTATACAGAAATAGAAATAAATATATAATATAATAAATAATAAAATGTATATTAAATAGTAAAATAAATAAATAAAATCTAAATAATAATAGTCTCCTGGATATGGCAACCTTTCTTAATATCTCTATCCCTGGTTGTGATGCTATTCCTGGCTCACCGGCACAAATGGAAAATATGATGCTTCCTTTACATCCTGCTCTGCAGGATCTCCTTCTGAGGGTCTGGAAATCACCCTTACGGCTTCCTCTACCTTCTACAGCCACTGAGGTTCGGTACCGGGTGCCTCCCTCCCCAGGATTTCAGAAGCCTCAACTTCCTCATCATTCCCTTGTAGTGGAATCAGCACTGAGGAAGGTTAAGAGCAAGAAGAAGCATTCTTCTTATCCGCCAGGTCGTTCTTCAAGAACACTCGATGCGTTTGGTCGTCAAGCCTTCCAAACATCTATGCTGGCCTCCAGAATTCTTTCATATATTTTCCACATGAGTCTCACACTCCAGGAGGTCACGGAGAGATTGTCTCTTTTGACCCCTTTTATGCCAGAGCCCAAGGCTACTAATTATTCCGTGCTACTCAATCATAGCCGGAATATATCTTGGTTCCTTTCTCGTGCTTCTATAGACTCTTTTGAGTCTGTTAGCAGATCTTCTGCTATTGCCATTGCAGCACGTCGCAGAGCCTGGCTCGAAGCTTCAGACTTGAGCAGATGGGCACAAACTATATTGGCTCATTCTCCTTTTACTGGAGAAGGTCTCTTCAATAAGGAGGCTTTACGTCAGGTTGCTCAATGCTCCGCTGACTCTCCTTCCACTAAGGACCATTCTAAGCCACCTCCTTCTTCGAAAGGTAGGAAATGTTCTACCAAACCTTCTTTCCCTAAGAAAAGAAAGTTTCATTTATCTCCTGCCCATCATTCGGCTGTACCTAAACAAGGGACACCTCAGCCTAGTCTGAAGTTCTCCAGCTCTGGCCAGTCTCAGCATTCCCAGCAACCATAGGGGCTGGGAATTATACTCTACAGTTCACTTCTACCCATTAGAAGTTTATTCACTGTGCTTTTCTTTTTCAGTGTACTAAGCTGTCGGTAAATTTTTGTTCAGGGACTACAGACTTCTCCTCTTCTTACTCTCTAGAAGAGCAGTTGCAACTATCCCTTGATAGTTCTGTCCCAACTGAACATTTTTTCCTTCAGTTGACTTACCCTATGGGTACGTCGCCCTCCAATTACTTGCTCTACCCTCTCAACCGGGCTTTTTCCCTAACTGAGGGGTACCACACTGAAAGGCTTCTCTAGCAAGCTAGTTCCTCAGACAGGGAGAAGGGATATCTCCTCTCCTTTCTTGTCTGTTTTTCTTTCTTGGGCACAGGACAATCTCTCTGCTGTTTCCGTCAGCAGCTGTGCCTGCAGGAGTTACAGTGCTTGTATTACTGGTACTTTTTACATGTTCCAGTACCTTGTTCAAAATTTTGTCTAGCCTCAGTAGTGATTCCAAGCTACTCGTCAGCTATCTTGGATCCTCCTACTCTTTTAGGCTTTCTCACATTATTCTATCCATCTCCTCTCCTAGGATATGGCAACACACCTGACTTCAGTCAGTTTATCTCATATCTCTCCTGCACAATGCTCTCTGCAGTCTTCAGAGAAGCTTTCTACTATGAGGGCCTTGCTATAGAGCATTGACCTTGTCTCTAAAGCTTCTCTATTAGTAGGGAAAAGCTTATAATCCCTTCCCATGCCTGTGAGAGTTCTCCACACCCTCAGGCCTGGGGTGTTAACATGAAATATAAGTTCTTCTGCGTGAAAATCCAACGCTGATGTTTACGCATGCTACCTCTGGGTCCCTCCAGTAGGTCCCTCTGGTATCTTCTTCTGCGTTTCTGCACATCTGCCATGTCAGTGTTCTGTGGAACTCCCGCCTTGTTCCTTACAGATTCATATGATCATCTGTTCCCACGCAAACATCACGGTTATCTCGTTGGATTGCCTTCTTGCATCCCTCAATCCACGGAAATAGATTCTCTATACATAGCCCAAGTGGGTTCACCCTCTTGTAGGGCGAAGAATCTTTTTCTTTTATATTCCCCATGTACAATTATGGGGCTGGGTGGTAGACATGTATCTTCAACTTGTTATCTTGTATGTAGCATCTCCATATGTCTACATACCTATATCATTACCCTGGTGGTGCAAAACCATGCCCCACAAATGTATATATATTTCGGTATATCATATCTATCTATCTATCTATCTATCTATATATATATATATATTTTGATACATTTCTCCACCCATATTCTAATATACACATATGGACATATGTGTGTGTATATATATATATATATATATTATATATATATTCCATCCACATATATATATCTGTCTATATATGTGTCTGTTGGGGGGCTTCTTAAGGGTTGATATGTCTTACACACTATCACCCTTACTGTATATACTAAATGTTTTACCTTCTAGAGGTTTTAGACAGTCTATCGCCCTACTTCGCATATCATTTTACGACGCAGAAACTGTCATGCACCTATAACTACTGTGGTGCTAACATCTTCCATTTTTTCGTTAAGTCCTTGAAGCATCAAGCTTCAATATTTTTCCTACCTCTCGCCAGCTAGGAAAAATAGTGTACATCTTTATCTTGAGTACACAGCTCTTCTCCTTGGGAATAGGGGTTTTTCCAGTCCCCCTCTTCCCGCCAGGACTGGGCTAGTTCTCCAACTCCGTCAGTCTTCTTCCTTTAGTCCTCAATGTTAATGACTTTATGCCTAAAGGAGTTTTCAGCTTTTTCCCATAAAGCTTCCATTGAAGACCTGACGTCTAATCCTACCCAGTTGACACCTGGATAGTCTGCTACCTCCAGGTCTGGACCTTCATCCTCACTGCTGGGAGGTCACCTTGAAGATTCCGCCACTGCTTATCCAGTAGACTCCATCATGCTCTCTACTTCCTACAATACAGTAGGTAAGCTGCATATTTTAAGTGTACATTAAAGATGTTTTAATGCTACTCATCATATATACCAAGGACTCCTGTAGTCTGTAGGGCCCTGTAGTCCTTGGCTATGCTGTTTCCTTCCTCACAGCTCCTTTATTGTCAACTCCTACCCTCCATCCCACTTGGATGCCGGGGATTCCTGGAGACAAAATGCACCCCTGGTCCAGGCTACTGCATTTTTATGGGATCTCCCCCTGGCATCTCCAGCTCGGGAGTCCCCATATGTGAAGACTCATTCCTGCTTGTTCCTGGAGATAGCACAGTTACTTACCTGTAACAGGTGATCTCTGGGAACAGCAGGAATTAGTCTTCACAACCCTCCCACCTCCCCTAGGAGTTGCATCTCTTATCTTCTTCTTCCTTTCCTCTCCTCGCCTTTGTCTCAGCTTTGAAACTCAACTGAAGAGAGGCTCTGGAGAAGGCGGGAAGTCAGCGCGCAGGCGCGAGGGATGCTGCCAAAAGCTTTCTGATTGGAAGCTGGGCAGCGTTCCCGTGCAGGCTCCGTCGGTACCGACGTACCCATATGTGAAGACTAATTCCTGCTGTTCCCAGAGATCACCTGTTACAGGTAAGTAACTGTGCTTTCTGGTATGAATGATGTTATTCTTTCCTATTTTTAATGGAGTTCTTTCTAATTTCTTATTTTTATTCTATTTTTAAATTTTGTTTGTACACCGCTCTGCTGAGATCTCTTGAAGGGCAGTTTATCAAGTATAGTAAACCATAATCATAACCAAACCATATGAAACATAGTTTAGTAGTTAAGAGTTGATATTCCATTGTGCATTTTTAGAGGTTTATTCTGGGATGGGCAGTATTGGGCCAATTGTGATTGTTCAGATTAATCAGTGTGGTTGGGTGGGAGGGGGGGGGGGTTGCTTGGATGTAAAGCCTAAAGGTTCATTGAAGGGTGCACAATGAAGAAGGTTTAAGGTGGTTAATTCTCTTGCATCAACTCTTATGGAAGCCAGAGGAAGCTTCCTAAATTCATTCAAGATTTCTCATTGTTATTCTTACTTTCAAGAACGACCCCCTCTCCCCACCTACACCCAAAATATTAAGACTGGTACAATATAGAGTCCTAATTTCTTTTTTTGCAGCTTTTCACCACCTAATCACTCTTTTCTAGAGTTGTATCCACCCTACCAGTTTTATAGTCACCCTCATTCCTTGCAGTCTTACTCCATTTCAATTGCCCCTACCCATTACCCGCTTGGTGTAGTTCTCTGTCTTGTCCTGTTGACTCTAAGCCATTTTGTTTATTATCTGTATGTCACATCAGTCTGTCTTGTCTAGACTGCAAGCTCTAAGAGGCAGGGAGTATCTATTCCATGTGTCTGTAAAGCACTATGTATACCTGGTAGTGCTGTAGAAATAATACATAATAGGGAGGGAGACATGAATGACACCCACCAACATAAAAGATATGAGCAGGTCAGGTAGGTGCAGCAGAAGCCCAGCCCCGAGATTCTGCCTCTTCCTCATCCCTGCTCCATCTGTGGTTGACCGCTAGCTAGTCTTGTCTTCTCCAAGTCAGTGCTGGTGTCAGCAAAATGTATAGCCCAAATTCATTTCAAAACTATCCTGAAATTAACATTTTTTAAAATATAGACATCTTTTTATGAATGTATTACTTTGTGCTTGACAATGAATGCTATAGGCACTAACCCCTGCTCTAATGGAGACAAAAGAGTAGGCAAAAGAAAGAAAAGGTTAAATACAAACCAATAAAATCTAAAAAAATTATGAGAAGCCATGTGTGAGGTACCTTAAAGTCAATATTTGTTTTGAAAGTCTGTTTTTTTTAAAATCATCTCAAGGGACATTCTGCTGGCAATCAATACAAAAGAACAAATAACCACAGGACTAGTGGTATTTGGTTAGAGCAGCTGGGTGTTGTGATCAAAGGTAGTGATGAGCACTGTAGAAGGCAGAATTTGCGTCTTTGCCCTTAAGCTGTTGACTAAGAAGAGGAGGTAAAATAAGCTGCATGGTAGAAAGCAGAATCTGCACTATTTTACGTAAGTAGTGTTTGCAAGATGACACAGTTTTCAGACTGGGCTCCTGGGCTGTACTTCTCATCAGTAGCAACGAAGGGTATGAAAGCAGCAACGCTATTTTTTATTCATTCCATTTCATTTTGTTTTTCATTAGTGTTGTTCCCTTTTGCTTTATAGCACCTATTATCACAAAAGGAAACAAAAATGTGCATTGCTAATGGTAGCTTTCTCTGTCCACTAAGTCAAATCTATGGGTCTATGTATTCTATTAGCAGGAAGCTAGGGCACCTGGGGACAGACATTGCTAGCTCTCTGACTGGGAGCTCTTAAAAGGGTTTTTTGTATATTTTTTAAAGCAAGGTTACTTTCTTTTTGGTGCTTTAGGGGAACTTTCCTTGAGCACAATAGGTTGCTGAACTCTAGTAACCTCCTCAGGTTTAGAAACTGCTAACACCTAATCAGGAGTTCCTGAGCGGTTATCCAGTTTAGTCCTCCACATCCGGGTAGTGCACCTCCTCCTGCAGCCTGGAGACTGGACCAATCAGAATCTTCTTATGGCAGGATGTATGCTGCTGGAGCTCCCATCAGCCCCCAGTGTGTCCAGTCTCCTTGCAGCTGGAGGACGTGTGTGCCTATAGTTAGGCTCACTTAGGGACAGCTTAGAGGCAACACTAGAGTGATTTTTCTTTGACAATTTTTGTTTTCCCTACTCTTTTTCTTTCATTTCTTTATTGCGTAGCTATAGCTTTAAAAAAAATAATAATAAAGTTTTGACTGACGGATTGAATAATCGGAGGGCCGAGTCTGCACTGCACTGCTGATTTTGCTGCAGCCGTGTCTTCCCTTCCGTGGCGAGTTCTCTCCTCCTAGACTGACCGGAGGAGAGCTCTGCCTGATCAGTCACCGGTCTGTGTCTCGGCAGCCCCGATATGGTAGGCTGGCTTTCCTCTCACACTGACTTCCTTGTTCTGGCTAACAGACCGGTGTAATTGCGGGCTCCCACTCAGGATTCAAGTGGTGTGTAAGCATCCGCGATTCTGCCCAAGTGCAGTGAGTTTTGGTGCTTTGCTTGCCTCTTTTAATTTAATTTTGCCTTCTCTGTGCTCCTCGTTGATTTTCGCGCCCTTTTTTTATCGCGGGCTGAAATGTGCCGGCGGCCATTTTGAAGCTCCGCTTTTTCTTTTTCCCGCCTGACATGTAGAGGGCTGCAGCGCTTTTTTGCTTTCACTTAGCGCTTTTTTAACTTGGCGTTTTTGCTGGGGGGGGGGGGGTTCTCCCTTTCCAGGTGTTAGTTGTTAAAAAAAAAAAAAGAGAGTATTTTTATTTATTTATTTCTTTGTTTTTATTTCTTTTAAAATCAAAGTGCAGCGGTTCCTTTCCTTTGTGGTGGCTACTCTGCCTATATGGCCTCCAGGACGCAGTGTGTTATCTGCGGTTCCCGCAGGGGGGCAGTGGATGACTCTGGGGTCTGCAGGGGCTGCGCCTCAGTCTCCACCACTTTAGAACAACAAATGGAGCATAAGGAGTTGTCCGGACCGGAAAGTCCGGCAGCTCAGGCGGACAGTGATCCCTCTCCTGGCTCTCTTGCATCTGGGGCTACGGCCCCTCCTACAGGGCAGGCGGGTGCCTGGCCGATTGCGACAGCGGAATCTTCTTTCACTGATTTTTCCCCTGACTTTGTCCTTCTTATGCACCAGGCCTTTCGCTTGGGGCGCCCGGGCAAGTTGCCAGAGGCTTGACCGGCGCCACTGTCTGCTTCCCCAGGTGGGGAGGCCAGGCAGGACGGCCAGCCGTCCGCCAAGCGTTTTCGGGCCCTGGACATAGCCCACGACGACTTGGGCTGGCCAGATCCTGATGCTGATGTGGATCCGGAGGCTGGTGTTGAAGAGTTGGAGGATGGTGAAATCCCCGAGCCCGAAGATCAAGCCCGGATTATTCGGGTGTTCCGTAAAGAGGAGCTGGTGCCGTTGATCACGGAATCTCTTTACGCTCTCAATCTCACTGCTTCTCGTCCTATTGAAGAGGACAGATTGGAGGATCCTCTCATCCAAGCAGTGCGGGACTCTCAGGTGGTGTTTCCGGTGCACCGTGTAGTGGAGCAAATGATTCAGACTGAGTGGGATCAGCCAGAGTCCGGCCTGAAAGGGATCCGGACCATGAACCGCCTATATCCGTTGGCGGATAAAGACAAGGAGAGGTTTAAGTCGCCGCGGGTGGATGCCGCGGTTTCAGCGGTTACCAAGAAAACCACCATTCCCGTTGAGGGCAGTGCGGCCTTAAAGGACGCGCAAGACAAAAAGGTGGATGGTTTGTTGAAACAGGCTTTTGAGACCAATGCCTTGTCCTTGCAGGCCTCCATTTGTGGAGCTTGGGTGGCTAGAGCCTGCTTGCATTGGGCTCAGCACTTGAGGCAAGCCTCGGGTTTGGATCAGCAAGGGTTGCTGGAGGTGACTCGGCTGGAGTCTGGCTCGGCATATTTGGCAGATGTGCATTATGATTTGATTCGAACCTTGGCAAATAGCATGGCTTCTTTGGTAGCGGCGCGCAGATCTGTATGGTTACGGAATTGGGCGGCTGATGGATCTTCTAAGTCCCGACTCAGTAAGCTCCCCTTTAAGGGCAAATTGTTGTTCGGAGATGACCTGGATAAGTTGGTGAAAGATCTCGGGGAGTCTAAGGGCGGTAGACTACCAGAAGATAAGCCTAAGATGAGTAGGAACTTACCGCTGGTGCGGGGTCAGTTTCGAGACTTTTGCAGATTTCGTTCTTCCCGCCTTTGGGGCTCACAGCGCGGCCGGTATGGCTTCAGGGGCCAAGGCTTTCAAGGTTTTCGAGGTGCAGGCAGAGGATTCGCAACAGCGTCCTCTGCGGTGTCCTCTTCCTTTAGTCGAAAGCCGCAATGAGGCGAGGCGGGCTCCAGAGAGGAAGCAAGTCATCGGGGGTCGTCTGCGAGGCTTTCTTTCTTTCTGGGCCCACATAACTTCAGATCAGTGGGTGCTCGAGATAATCCGAGACGGTTATGCGCTGGAGTTAGCTTGTCCGATTCCAGACGCTTTTGTCCTTTCCCCTTGCAGGGGCGTGCAGAAGACGCAGGCCATTCAGGTGACCTTGCGTCGTCTCATCGATTTGGGGGCGGTTATTCCCGTGCCTCCTTCCGAGCACGGCGTCGGTCGCTACTCCATCTATTTTGTAGTGCCCAAAAAGGACGGCTCCCTTCGTCCCATTCTGGATCTCAAGGGAGTGAATCGTTTTCTCCGGGTGCCACATTTCCGGATGGAGACCTTGCGGTCCGTCATTGTAGCAGTTCGTCAAGGGGAATTCTTAACCGCCCTCGATCTCTCGGAGGCCTATTTGCACATTCCCATACGAGCGGCCCATCAAAAGTTCCTCAGGTTTGCTTTCCCCTGGGGTCACTTTCAGTTTCGAGCTATGCTGTTCGGCCTGGCAACGGCTCCACGCACCTTCACAAAGGTCATGGTGGTCGTGGCAGCGGCTTTGCGACAGGAAGGGATTTTAGTCCATCCTTACCTCGACGATTGGTTGATTCGGGCGAAGTCCGAGGCGGAGAGTATACAAGCAACGGACAGAGTGGTAGCCTTGCTGCGGTCTCTCGGTTGGGTGATCAACGAGAAAAAGAGTCGTTTCGTGCCAACCCAATCCCTCGAATACCTGGGGGTTCGTTTCGACACGGCGAGAGGTTTGGTTTGCTTGCCGGAGCGCCGCATCCAAGCCTTGCAGGGGCTCGTTCGCTCATTCTTGAGGATTCCCGCTCCATCAGCGTGGTGGTACCTGCGGCTGTTAGGTACGATGGCGGCAACGTTGGAGGTGGTTCCGTGGGCCAGGTTTCATATGCGGCCTCTTCAGAGAGCCCTGTTGCGTCGCTGGTCGAACCAGTTGCATTCGTTGAACAAGCGCTTGCCTTGCCCGAAATCGGTTCGTCTGTCTCTCCGATGGTGGTTGAGCTCGACGAGCCTACGGAGCAGCCCAATTGGCTCCCTTCATTACGGATGCGAGCCTGTTGGGTTGGGGAGCCCATTGCCAGGGGCAGTACGCGCAGGGGACGTGGTGTCCTCTCGAGACTACTTGGTCGATCAACCGCCTCAAGCTGAGAGCGGTGAGGCTCGCGCTGCAAGCCCTAGAAACGTTGGTGAAGGGGCAGGCAGTGCGGGTTCTCTCGGACAACTCGGCGACGGTGGCCTACATCAACCGCCAAGGAGGCACCGGCAGTGTGGCCATGGAGAGCAAGGCCGAGACCTTATTCGAGTGGGTGGAGGCTCGTCTGACGGCTTTCTCGGCGGTGCATATCGCGGGAAAAGACAAAGTGACGGCGGATTTTCTCAGCAGAGTGCAGGTCGACCCCGGGGAGTGGGAACTGCACCCGCAGGTATTCGCGCAGATAGTTCGCAGATGGGGGCTTCCGGTTATGGATCTCATGGCAACTTTTCAGTCTGCAAAGACAGGGCGGTTCTTCAGCAGGCGGAGAGAACACATGTCCGAGGGCATCGACGCGCTCATCCAGCCGTGGCCGGCAGACGGCCTCCTTTATGTTTTTCCCCCTTGGGCGTTGATCGGTCGCGTCGTCCAGCGCATCGAGGCGCACCGGGGGCGGGTCTTACTGGTGGCGCCGGATTGGCCCAGGAGACCGTGGTATGCCGATCTGGTTCGATTGCGCAACGGGGTGTCTTGGAGACTACCTACGCTTCCGGATCTGCTGCTTCAGGGTCCGCTGTGGATGCCGCAAGTGGATCGGTTCTCGCTTACGGTTTGGCCCTTGAAAGGGTTCGGTTGAGGAAGAAAGGTTATTCGCCTGAAGTTATTACTACGCTCCTCCGGGCGCGGAAGCCTTCAACATCGCTTGTGTATGTGCGGGTATGGAGGTTGTTTGAAGATTGGTGCTTGCGGCGTGGGGTTCGCGCGGCTACAGCTTCTGTGTCGATAGTTCTCAGTTTTTTGCAGGACGGTTTTGACAAAGGTTTGGCGGCCAGTTCCCTGAAGGTGCAGTTGGCGGCGCTGGCGTGCTACCGGGGCAAGGTCCTCGGAGTTTCCCTAGGGGCGCATTCAGACGTACAACGTTTTCTTAAGGCGGTCTCCAGATTGCGGCCGTCCCGCAGGGTGTCTGTTCCACCGTGGGATTTGAATCTCGTCTTACAAGCTTTGGTTTGCAGACCCTTTGAGCCCCTGCGACAGGCGTCGCTGAAGGATTTGACCCTGAAGACGTTTTTTCTGGTGGCGATCTGTTCGGCGAGGCGCATTTCCGAGTTGCAGGCGCTGTCGTGTTGAGAGCCGTTCTTGACTATTTCTCGAGATCGTGTGGTTCTTTGGCCAGTGCCCTCTTTTTTGCCTAAGGTGGTTTCCCCTTTTCATTTGAATCACCTGTTTTTCTGCCGGTCCTTCATTCGGAGGCCGAGACGTCCCCGGACGGGGGATTACATAGCCTCGACGTTCGGCGAGTTCTTCGTCACTATTTAAAGGTCTCAGAGGCGTTTCGTAAGACGGATCGCTTGTTCGTTCTTTTTGGCGGGGCCCGCAAAGGAGAAGCGGCGGCTAAAGTGTCCATTGCCCGCTGGATCAAGGAAGCAATTGCATCGGCTTACGTTTTGCAGAATCGGACAGTTCCGGTGGGTTTGAGGGCTCACTCTACCAGAGCTCAGGCGACATCCTGGGCTGAGCATAGTCTTGTTCCGCCTATAGAGATTTGTAGGGCGGCTACTTGGTCGTCTCTTCATGCCTTCAGTAAGCACTACCAGTTGGATCTGTTCGCCGCTCAGGATGCTTGTTTTGGGTCGGCGGTGTTGCGCGCCGGTTGGAAAGGTCCTGCCTGATGTTGACTGCTCTGTTACATCCCGGATGTGGAGGACTAAACTGGATAACCACTCAGGAAATAGAAATTACATTTACCTGGTAATTGTAGTTCCTGGAGGATCCAGTTTAGTCCTCCTTCCCTCCCTTGTGTCAAGTCTCTTTGGTCGGCGCGCATGCAATGAGTGGCGCTACATTGTATCAGTATCTTTCTTCGGTTTTTTTCGTATCTGCACTTCACTTCTACTTTCCTTTGCCAGCTCTTCAGGTCCTGTGGCTGCTTCTGTCTATTTTTTCTTCAGTGGAGTCAGCGGCGCTGTGCAGAGTTTGGCTTCCTCATTTGGGGAGGGGGTCATTTCATTCTTAGGGGAGTAAATTCTGTTCTAGTTTGACATGTATACTTAACTCATGTGTTGCTTCTTTGAGTCTGCTTTGTTAATAGTTCACTGGGGGCTGATGGGAGCTCCAGCAGCATACATCCTGCCATAAGAAGATTCTGATTGGTCCAGTCTCCAGGCTGCAGGAGGAGGTGCACTACCCGGATGTGGAGGACTAAACTGGATCCTCCAGGAACTACAATTACCAGGTAAATGTAATTTCTATTTAGTGGGCTTGATTTCCTGAGTGCAGCTGAGGCCTGCATAAAAGACTCCAGTGCCTTTCCCTGTTGAGGCTTTCCTATCCAGGGCTCTACAGATCAACAAACAGTAAGGATTTGAGGGTTTGTTTGTTTTTATTATATAACCAAACAATGGTCTATTGTTTACGAGAGTAAAATGGAAACCCAAATACAATCAAAAATATACTCTCAATTTGTTGCAGAAAGTAAAAATGAGAAACTGCTTATTTTGTCTTAAACCATGTGTTATCACATGATATATCAAATGGCGTGACAGTGTTTTTGGCAACGTGAGGTCTCAGAACTTGCGGGCTGTCAGCGGCTAATTTTAATGCTCACTGAACAGAACCCCTTGCATACATCACTGACCTCCAACCGTCCTTTCCACCATTGATTTTTTTATATAAAATGTTATCAAAATAAATGTGAATATCTTGTGCAGTCCATAAGAAACAAACAAAGCTGGCAACTTTTGAAAAACGTTAACACTGTTACTTAGCTTTTCTGAAACGGCTCATAAGTCGATCATACAGAGGCCCGCCAAATCCTTGAATGTTGAAAACTGGCATAATCCTGACGCCATCTAGCGCGCTGTTCATATGCGTTTCACCTAAAGGTTTCTTCAGGGGAAACTCGTTCATAGACGCACTAAAAACAAAATAAATCTTCTAAACCATAACTTTCTTTCATTACATCCAAACAACTTCAAAAAGTAGGAAGAATTATTGTCACTCTGAAGACAATTCAGGCATACCTTTAAATAATGAGCTGAGAAGACTTAGAAGCTTGCAAATTTCAGCTGTTAATGTTGGGGACTCAGGAAGCCGCGCATGCGAGAAAAATTTAAAGAGCAGCTAGTGCGTCAATCATTAAAGAACAGGAATCACCTGAAGCATGCCTCCCATTCTATGTGTGCATTAAGACCTCCCGGAATTAAAGTTTGTAATTGGTGAATCCAGCGTTGTTCTGCATACAATAATGCTCGTTCCCGTGTCCTCCCGAAGCGAGATGTCAAAACTTGCTCAATGCAAAAACAGGTGAGATCCTCAAAGGCGTGTTGGAATTCAAGACAATGATCTACTAATGGCGCCTCCCTTCTATGACATTTTAACTTGCTTTTATATTCGTTCATTCAAACCCTGAATGATCGTATAGTCTTCCCGATATATAATAATCCACAGGGACATCTTATGCCATAAACCACATGGGTAGAATTGCACGTGGTTGCATTGCGAAGCTTATATTTACTCCCTCCATATTGAAACTCTGACAACTCTTGAGTGACATTACATACATTACAGGAGCCACACTTAAAGTGGCCAACTGTGATATTGGATGGTATAGAGGAGATAGGGTGTAAAGCCGCCGGACTTAATATCTCCTTGATGTTCCGGGATCGTTTCCAAACACACCGAACTTGGTGAGTTCCCAAGCCGGCTATGCTATGCAAAACGTCCATATGTCGTTTAATACTGCGTTTTAAATGCATACTAAAAGGAGTAAAACTTGTGACTAAATTGACTTGTTGTGTGTCAGACACTGAGTCTGTGTTCTCATGAGAATGCAACAATAAATCCCGATTGGAATATAGTGCTCTTTTGTAAGCTTTGTCTACTACTTTATAAGGATACCCCCGTTGATAAAAATTGCTCTTCAATAGATGTGCTTGTGTTTTGAAATCTTGTAAATCCGAACAATTGCAACGGTACCTGATGAATTGAGACAGAGGCAAACTATCCTTTAAATGCAATGGATGACCACTGTTGTAATGTAAAATGGCATTCTTATCAATGGGCTTCCGAAAGATGGAAGTGCTCCATCCCTCCGGCGATTTTTTTACTAGAATATCCAAGAAAGTAATTTGATTTGTGTGAAAAGTTAAGGTAAATTTAATATTGGCATCTCTGCTGTTCAACCACGCGTGAAACTGTAGCAGATGTTCCTGGTTGCCATGCCACAAAACAAAAATGTCGTCAATATATCTTCGCCACAACTTCATGGAGGCCAAATATGGAGAAGTGGTTAACCACTCTTGCTCAAATTTTTGCATATATAAATTTGCAACGGAAGGGGCACACGTAGCGCCCATGGCCACTCCTGATAATTGCAAATAGATGACATCTTCAAACGTAAAAACATTATTATACAGTGTGAGAGATGATAATTCCGACAGAAAACTTAGTTGTTGTTCAGAAAGATCATCTCTTTGATGCAGCGAAGCCATTACTACCGAGTGAGCTTGAAGCTGGGGAATCACTGTATAAAGAGACACGACATCAAAAGTTACTAGAATGAGATCTGGATCCAATGCCCATTGATTGTGGCTTGATAAAATCCGCAAAAAGTGAGATGAATCCTTTATGTACGATGGAATTGAAATCATTTTAGGTCTCAAATAAGAATCCAAAAATACCGATAATGGTTCCAAAAGGGAACCCCGAGTCGAGACTATTGGCCTTCCAGGAGGATTTTGTAAATCCTTATGAATTTTTGGAACTAAATAAAATCTTGCCAAAGTGCAATCAACAGGATTCAGAAAATGCCACTCTTTTTTGGAGATTAATTTGTGTTGTAATGCCTGAGTGGTGACCCTCTTAATCTTCTGCTGCAATTCTAATGTGGGATCCACATCCAATCGTTGATATACATTCGGATCTGACAACTGGCTATAAGCCTCGTGTAAATACTGATCCCAACTCCAGACAACAATCCCACCACCTTTATCTGCACGTCTTATGATCAGATCAGAACGTGATTGAAGGGCTTGTAACGCTGATCGTTCAGAGGTGCTTAAAGTGTGACGAAACCCAGGTTTTGTTGATTCTATCTGGTCCAAATCACGCAAAATCAAATCTCAATATAACAGCAAGGCCGGGGGAGGAGGAGTTGGGGGGACCAGGATGATCGCAAAGGCAGAGGGACCCGATCTTGAACTTGCTGATTGTCATCGGAAGATAATTGCTGACCAAAGTATATTTGCAAATGAAGCTTCCTGATCAATTGTTCAATATCCACCCTTAGTTGAAAAGAATCGTGTTGCAACTTTGGGACAAAAGCCAGCCCCTTATTAAGGACTGCCAATTGATCAGCCGGTATATCTTGGCCAGACACATTCACAATCAGTGAGTCTACTAGCGCTAGATGGCGTCGGGATTATGCCAGTTTTCAACATTCAAGGATTTGGCGGGCCTCTGTATGATCGACTTATGAGCCGTTTCAGAAAAGCTAAGTAACAGTGTTGTTACCTTTTTTCAAAAGTCGCCAGCTTTGTTTGTTTCTTATGGACTGCACAAGATATTCACATTTATTTTGATAAAATTTTATATAAAAAAATCAATGGTGGAAAGGACGGTTGGAGGTCGGTGATGTATGCAAGGGGTTCTGTTCAGTGAGCATTAAAATTAGCCGCTGACAGCCCGCAAGTTCTGAGACCTCACGTTGCCAAAAACACTGCCATTTGATATATCATGTGATAACACATGGTTTAAGACAAAATAAGCAGTTTCTCATTTTTACTTTCTGCAACAAATTGAGAGTATATTTTTGATTGTATTTGTTTTTATTATATTACATTGCTAGCTCTCTGACTGGGAGCTCTTAAAAGGTTTTTTTGTATATTTCTAAAGCAAGGTTACTTTCTTTTTGGTGCTTTAGGGGAACTTTCCTTGAGCACAATAGGTTGATGAACTCTAGTAACCTCCTCAGGCTTAGAAACTGCTAACATCTAATCAGGTGTTAGTTCCCTCCCTACCCACCCCGACTCCCACCCACCCCTAGTGAGCAGTCTTGCTTTATAGGGCACCTCCCCCTTTAACAAATCACAGAGAATTGGACCAGCACATTTTGAATATAATTAAAGAGATTTAACTGCTTTTTCTCTGAAAGGACAGCTGCAAAACCAGCTGGTACTTGGTAGATCTCTCTCTTTTGCTTTAACAGATACCTAAGCTCCACGAACAGAACAATGACTGGGAAAAATCGTATTGCTAAAGCTGTTGCCCCTGTTACAGCTTCTGCCTCGGTCCAGACAGAGGTCCTAATGCCAGTTGAAGGACCAGTTCCATGTGCAGGGTGCCTGCATGCTGAAGCTCTGAGGAAACAAGTGAAGGAACTCAGAGAGGAGGTGGCGAGGCTGAGGAGCATTCAAGACAGTGAGAAGTACATTGATGAGATACTTCTTGCAGCAACCAAGCTCTCCAGCAGAGGAGAAGATGGGTGCCAACAGAATGTTGATGGTTGGACACAAGTCACCAGGGCCTGCAAAATCACCAATCCAACTTCTCCAGCCCTTGAATTGAAGAACCATTATGCAGCCCTGGAAGTGGAGGAGGTGAAAGCATCCCTGGAAAGGGAAGAACCAGAGTTCAAGTACCCCAAAGTTGCAGAATCAGTGACCAGAAGGAAACGAAGGGTAGTGGTGGTTGGAGACTCTCTTCTGAGGGGTACTGAGGCATCCATCTGCCGACCAGACTTGATGTCCAGAGAGGTATGCTGTCTGCCTGGTGCCAAAATCCAAGATGTTACGGAGAGTTTGCCGAGACTCATCAAGCCCACTGACTATTACCCAATGTTGCAAATCCATGTTGGAACAAATGATACTGCCAGGTATACCTCGGAATGTATCAAAAGTGACTTCATGGCTCTGGGACAGAGGGTGTTCTCTTCAATCCTCCCTGTTGAGGGTAAAGGACAAGGCAGAGAGGCTCGCATCCTGGAGATGAATGCATGGCTGCGTGGATGGTGTCATCGAGAGTGTTTTGGTTTCCTAGACCATGGGATGCTGTTCCAAGGGTTGCAGAGCAGAGATGGCATCCATCTGTCCAAGAAAGGTCAACGCATCTTTGGTAGTAGACTGGCTAATCTACTGAAGAGGGCTTTAAACTAGATTCGTTGGGGATAGGTGAAGAAAGCCCCCAGGTAGGTGATACATTAAATACCTTTATGGAAATGGGTAACAGGGGTAACATATGGAAAGCAGTGTGTATAAATGCCCGTAGCATGGGAAATAAGATCCCTGATGTTGAAGCTTTGGTGGGAGTGGCTGACTTGGATTTAGTGGCAGTTACAGAAACATGGTTCACAGAAAACCATGACTGGGATGTAACTATACCTGGCTATACTTTATTTAGAAAGGACAGGGTAGGAAGAAGGGGAGGAGGAGTGGCACTATATGTAAAAATTACTATTAAAGCTTTGGAATTACAGAGCTTAAAAGGGAGAGAGGAGGCATTGTGGGTTAAACTAGAAAGAGGGAAAGAGAAATCTATTTGCATTGGTGTGATATACAGACCTCCCTCACAAGAGGAAGAGGTGGACAGAGAGTTAATTGAAGACATATGCAGCATTGCTAGGAAAGGGGAAGTGCTACTGATAGGAGATTTCAATATGCCAGATGTTGATTGGCACATTCCTGCTGCAGTATCATCTAGAAGTAAGGAGATCCTGGATTCTCTACAGGGAGAACTATTCAGGCAATTGGTAACAGACCCCACACGTGAAGGGGCCATACTGGACTTGGTGCTTACCAATGGTGAAAGTGTTTCTGATGTTGTAGTGGAAGATCATTTTGCATCCAGTGATCACCAGATGGTGTGGTTTAGTATTAGGACTTCGGCTGTTAGAAACCATTCCAAGGTGAGGATCTTAGACTTTAGGAAGACTAACTTTGCGAAGATGGGCCACTGAGGCCTGTAGTACCTTGCCCCAACCACTAGGCCACTCCTCCCCACTGAGGGAGGAGTGGCCTAGTGGTTGGGGCAAGGTACTACAGGCAGGAAGGTCGGTGGTTCAAATCCCACTAGAGGACAGCAACCTTGGGCCGGAAGGACTGGGGTTTCTAGTCCTGCAGGTGCTCCTTGTGGTCTTGGGCAAGCCACTTAACCCTCCATTGCCCATGTTCCCTGTAAGTATTAGTGTATGTGTCTCATATCCTCTCGTGTTAAATGTATCCCCCAACCGCTTTGACCCGGTGAAAAGCGGGATATAAATGCAGCTAAATAAATAAAATAAATAAATACCTCAGGGAGTCATTAGTGGGATGGGAACAGCTGGGGGATGTAGAAAAACGGTGGGCAAAACTGAAAGGGGATATTTTAAGGGCAACCAACCTTTTTGTTAAAATGGTAAATAAAGGCAAAAGGAAAAGGAGACCGCTATGGTTTTCTAAGGAAGTAGCTGAAAATGTGAAGAAAAAGAGGGAGGCCTTCATGAAATACAAGAGATCACAGAGAGAGGAAGACAGGCATCTGTATTTGGAAAAACTTAGAGAAGCTAGCAAAGTAGTCAAGAAGGCAAAGATTCAAAAGGAGGAGGAAATAGCCCATGCAATAAAATGGGGGAATAAGACATTTTTCAGATATATTAGCGAGAAGAGGAAGGGCAAGAGTGGTATTGTCAGACTCAAGGGTGCAGGGGGGGAATATGTAGAAGCTGATAAGGATAAAGCGGAATTGCTTAACAAATATTTTTGTTCTGTGTTCACAGATGAAGAACCAGGAGCAGGACCTCAGAAAATACCCACAAATAGGAACAGAAGCGAGGGACATCTTGAACAATTTTCAGAAGACTGTGTTCGTGAGAAACTAGCTCAACTTAAAGTAGACAAAGCGATGGACCGGATGGGATACACCCTAGAATACTGAGGGAACTTGGGGACGTTCTAGCAACTCCACTGACTGACCTTTTCAATGCCTCGTTGGAGTCGGGAGTGGTGCCAAAGAACTGGAGAGAGGCTCATGTGGTGCCTTTACACAAAAGCGGAAGTAAGGATGTGGTTGAAAACTACAGGCCGGTTAGTTTAACTTCGGTGGTGAGTAAATTATTGGAAACGCTGCTGAAAGACAAAATAGTGAGGTTTCTAGAGTCCAGCGGATTACAGGATCCGAGGCAGCATGGATTCACCAGAGGCAGGTCTTGTCAGACAAATCTGATTGATTTCTTTGACTGGGTGACCAGGGAGTTGGACCTAGGGAGAGCTCTAGATGTGGTGTATTTAGATTTCAGTAAAGCCTTTGACACTGTTCCTCACAGGTGACTTATAAACAAACTGAGCACCCTAGGAATGGACCCTAAAGTTACTGCTTGGGTTAGAAATTGGTTGGGTGGGAGGCAACAAAGAGTACAAGTAAATGGAGCTCACTCTGAGGAGAAGGATGTTACCAGTGGTGTGCCCCAGGGATCTGTCCTTGGTCCGATTCTTTTTAACATCTTTGTTAGTGATATAGCAGAAGGGCTGTCGGGTAAGGTTTGCCTCTTTGCAGATGATACCAAAATCTGCAATAGATTAGATACCCAGGAAGGTGTAGATAACATGAGGAGGGATCTAGCTAAGCTTGAAGAATGGTCTAGAATTTGGCAGCTGGGATTTAATGTTAAAAAATGTAAGGTCATGCATTTGGGCTGCAGCAATCCAAGGGAGCAATACAGTATAGGAGGTGAAGTACTTTTGTCCACTAAAGAAGAGCGGGACCTAGGTGTGGTTGTGTCTGATGATCTTAAAGTAGCTAAACAGGTAGAAAAGGCGATGGCAAAAGCTAGAAGGATGCTTGGGTGCATACGGAGAGGAATGGCTAGCAGAAAAAAGGAGGTAATAATGCCTCTGTATAAGTCTTTGGTGCGACCTTGTGATAGGCGATGGCCTAGTATGTAGCAGAGCTAGGCCTGAAGCTAGGCCTGAAGCCCTTTTTCCCCTGCTTTAGAATGTTGCAAAAGTGTAGTTTTATATTGTAAGGCCTCTATCTAGATTGTTCCTCTGTCTGTTGACAAGCACATGTGGGGGCTACATTCCACCGCTGACACTGCAGGTAGGGATTCATTTTACTAGTTCAGAGTCACCCACAGTCAGCGCCCGAGAACATGAAGTGGAATCCAAGTAGTGCAGGCAGCCCTCACTATATGCCCCATGAAATCCAGCAGCCCAGGAGAATTTGCGCATGGTAAATGCAGTTATTGTCAAGTCAGTCCCAGGGAGATATAAAACAGAACTTGCAGAAACGGGATGGATTTGCGGGCATGAATACAGCACAATTAAGTTGTTTAGAATGTCTGTGAATTGTGGAGATAATGTGACAGAGAAAGTGAATGTAAGATGGAGAAGAGAGCAGTTCTTCTTGCTGATACTTTAGTTGAATGATGTGGAGGAAGTTTTCCTAATCGAAGGAGCTGGATTGATAGTGCTGACTGTTCCCCGAGAAGAAGAGTAGCGGTTCTATAGTGCATCTCCAATCAGGCCAGCAAGTTCCTGTATACTTACCAGCATTGCAGCCCCACCTGGAGTATGGGCAGAGAATAATCCACCTGGCCTAGCAAAGAATATAGCTCCTGTGCTTGTTACCTTGAAACCGGGAGCAGCACCAGTGCATGTGCATCAGTATCCCCTCCCAAGACCAGCAATTGAAGGCATTCATCGCCACCTGAAGAAATTATTGCAGTATGGACTTCTAAGAGAATGCCAATCACCCTGGAACACCCCCCTTCTCCCAATCAAGAAGCCTGGGACAGGTGACTACCGCCCAGTGCAGGATTTACGTCGAGTGAACAGTGCAGTTGAAACCATACATCCAGTAGTACCAAATCCTTACACCCTCCTGAGACTGATTCCAGCAGAAGCCACTCACTTTACTGTTTTGGACTTAAAAAATGCCTTTTTTTCTGTATACGCCTGACAGAGGCCAGTCAGCTTTTGTTTGCATTTGAATGGGAAAACCCTACCACAGGACGGCGAGGGCAACTCACTTGGACTCGATTGCCACAAGGATTTAAGAACTCACCCACTATCTTCAGTGCAGCCCTCAGTCAAGATCTGTCAAGCTACTCTGTACTCCGGGAAAAAGAATTTTGCTCCAATATGTAGATGATTTGCTCATAGCCACCAATAACAAATCTGATTGTATACAAGCTACAAGTGACCTCCTGCACCTTTTGAATGAAGCTGGATACAAGGTTTCCAGAGCCAAGGCGCAGCTGTGCCAGACAGAAGTGAAATATTTAGGGTTCCACCTGTCTAAAGGAACCCGGAAATTAGGACTTGAGCGAAAAGAAGCAGTATGCCGCATCCCAACCCCCACTACTAGGAAGCAGGTGCGAGCTTTCTTGGGAGCTGCAGGCTACTGCCGAATATGGATACCAAATTTTGCACTCATGGCAAAACCCTTGTACCAAGTCACACAGGGAATGGAACAATCTCCCCTGGAATGGGGCCCAGAACAAGATCAAGCATTCAAATCATTGAAAACAGCATTGATGTCATCCCCAGACTACCAGATGTGCAGAAACCATTTTGTCTGTATGTCCATGAATCAAGTGGAAATGCATTGGGAGTCTTGACCCAGCCTCTTGGGTCTTGGCAGCGACCTGTGGCCTACCTGTCGAAACAATTGGATCCTGTTGCCAAAGGCTGGCCACCTTGCCTGAGAGCTGTAGCAGCCACAGCCCTCTTAGTGAGCGAAGCAGATAAGCTCACCTTAGGACAAAACCTTCAAGTTACTGTACCACACTCTGTTTTAATCCTGATGGAACACAAAGGAAGCCATTGGCTCACCAACGCTCGAATGTTAAAATATCAAAGTATGCTATGTGAGAATCCTAACTTGCAGTTAAGTGTCAGCCAAACTCTAAACCCAGCCACCCTAATTGCCCGTCGGTCCAGGCCCTCCTGACCATGATTGCTTGGAAGTAATGGACATTGTGTACTCAAGTTGCCTAGACTCAACTGATATCCCCTTGGACCGCCCAGACAAAACTTTCTTTGTGGATGAAAGCAGTCTTGTCATCATTAATGGACATAGTTGTGTTACATATGCAGTGGTGACCCTTGATCTGGTAGTTAAGTCCTCAGCCCTGGCCCCAGGTTCTTCCTATAGCCCTTCATAGGATATACTTAGCCCCTGCTAAGTCTTTAGGAGTTTCCCCTTTTGAGATTCTGAGATTCTGTAGCCTATTGTATAGAGAGTAAAAGGAGATGTGTGACAGATAGGATCTGAAATTACTAGATAAGCACTATTGGTTTTAAGTTCTGTTTCGCAGGGTCTTCATGCGTGAGTATGAGACCAGCCCATCCAAGCCCCTGCATCCTTTCAAGCCTGGAGCCTCGGTGTGGGTGACAGAGTAGAAGTAGACACCGCTGGCGCCGTATTGGAAAGGGCCATATGTCGTCTTGTTATCAACCCCAACAGCAGTTAAAGTGGCCGAGATCAGCTCCTGGAATCACCACAGTCGTGTAAAACCAGCAACAGTTCCTGAGAGTTGCCCCTGGACCTGGATCGCTAATCCTGCATCACCGTTGTGACTCACGCTGCGAGGAAAAGATCCGTCATCGTAAGAACTTTACCATCCTGCTCCTGGACGTCAAGGGAACAGACGTCCTCCAGTTTTGTATTCCAGCAGCCGCTTCTGAACTTGGTCGTGGACTTCCATAAATGATCCTGAAACTCCATTGCGGCTCACTCTACGACGGCTACCACCATCCTGAGAAATTGTGTTCTACTGAGGGACTATGTTGGAGACTGAGACATCCTACAAGACTGTGATACTTTGACATCTACAGCCCTACTCCTGCCACAAAGCTGGTAGTCGGTTGACGTCCAGCAGAAGTGTGAGGACCTACAATCAACTCTACATCTACTACCTGTTGTGGAAGCCGACAGTTCCACCATTTTTCCAGAGACTATGCTCTTTATGGATTCTTATTATTGCTTCGTTCTGGTGGCAGCCTTGGGGTGCTTTGAATTGACTCTTGCCCTACCTCCCTGTGCAGCCTGCAAAGCTAGTATTTGCACAACAGGGAATACCCGGACTTGTCTCAACCCCCGCCAGAATCTTTCCTCTCCTGTTATGGGAACTGCGATGGAACAATGAGAATGGAGCCCTTTTGATTGCTACTCGCCAGCTCTCAGAACCCAGATTTTTTGGACTTTAGTACATGTGTTGCTAATTTTCATACATGTGCTACCTACCTTTTTGACATGTACTGCTACCGACCTCTGATACGGGTGCTGCTATTAATAGGAATGGTTCTTATTTTTGTGGGTCATGAGAACGGGCCTATTGCTATGATGAACAGTATATATGTCATTTGTTCCTCCTGTGCCTCCTGCCCCTCCGCTCCTGGAGATAAGAGAATTAAAACTTTCTTACTGTTTATTGTTTAGATTAGCCAGATGTCTGTTTCAGTAGAATGCCGCGCCACTGTATCTTTGCTGATTGTGCACTGACTTTGTAATTAGGATGAAAATATAGCAAAAAAGCTGAACAGTGTAAGAATATTTTGTCTAGCGTTTTGATTGTTTAGTATTTTGAGCCAGGGCTAGAGATATGTGCCTGGAATATTACAGAAATCACCAGTAGCTATTAGAAACCCGTCTTAGCCTTGCTTTGTTTTGCTTTTGATGAGAATGCTTCTGATATGCCTTCCACTATCTTTGTGGCTAACTGACCTTGCAAGAGTAGCAAAATATACTGTATACTTTAGCAGAAGTATTATGTTTAGTGTTATGTCTAGTTACTAGCCACGGGTCAGCAAGACCCAAGCAGGGGGAGCGAGTCCTGGGCCCGGTCAGAGATGTCTATTGGATGAGAGTAAGTGGGCCACTGTGGCCAATGAGGAGTTTTGCCTGTATTAGATTGGAAAAGAAAGGTATAAAAGCTGTTGTGTAACTAGGAGCCATTGCTCAGACCTTTTTGAATGCTACTGCAATCTGAGCCTGTGCACAAATAAACTGGCTTGAATCTTTGCCTGACTCCGGGTATTATTTATTGCATTCTTATCAGCTACTACAACCTCATTTGGAGTATAGTGTGCAATTCTGGAGACCGCACCTTCAAAAGGATGTGAACAGGATGGAGTCGGTGCAGAGGGTGGCTACTAAAATGATTAGTGGGCTTCATTATAAAGCATATGAGAACAGACTTAAGGATCTTAATATGTACACCTTAGAGGAAAGGTGGGATAGAGGTGATATGATTGAGACGTTTAAATACCTCCGTGGCATAAATGTTCAGGGAGAGAGCCTCTTTCAATTGAAAGCAAGTTCTGCTACGAGGGGACATGGGATGAGGGTGAAGGGAGATAGATTCAGGAGTGATATGCGGAAATATTTCTTTACGGAAAGAGTAGTGGATCCATGGAATAGTCTCCCAGTGGAGGTGGTAGAGATGAGGACAGTAACTGAATTCAAAAAAGCATGGGACCAACACAGAGGATCTCTAAAGGTAAAAAGTGGACTGTTGTAGTTGTTGATATGGAAGGACTGACTAGATAGGCCATGTGGTCTTTTTCAGTCATCGTGTTTCTATGTTTCTATGTAAAGGGAGAAAAGAAAGCAAGGAGAGAGAAGGAAGGGAAGACAGGAACAATGGAAAGTATGAGAGTAGGGAACAGAAAGATGACTTGACGTAATGTGTTGCTCATAACAAATCTGACAAAGCGCAAGTCTCAATGAGAAATTACTATACACAGCAGCAGCAGAATCCAGACCGATCCTATAAGCTGGCATGCTAGAGAACCCAGAGCATCTTCGCTTGTACAGGAGATGCTCTGCAACATTATAAACTTAAAGGGTCTATTTACTAAAAGCTTTCTCCCATTTTGAAGGTAATTTTTTTAAAAGACGACAGCTGTTAATCCTGTTTTATAAAGGAAAGTAAGTGCCCCTCCTTGTCTTTATAAAACACTAGCATAAGTGGCTTAACGCACACCTAATTACAGCTGCATTTACATCAGCCCTAGAGCAGCTGTAAATATCCACATCTGTATTTTTTGAAGCATGCGTGTAAATGATCATATTTTATAATCTATGTGAGTACTTGTACACACTGCTCAAACTCCATCCATGTGCATGCACACCAGCAAAGTATATGCCTTGATGCTAAAGCGTGTATTTCTATAGCAACCCATAATTTATAAGAGGTCACCAGCACATATATGTGGCTACAGACATGCAGGAATGACTTTATAAATTGCCTCCTTTGTGTCTATGGGCAATCACTTAATAAATAGGGCCCTAAAGCTGAAGGTAGGTACTGGAGATGGGGGAATATGGTAGCAATTTCTATTTTGTTTCTGCAGAATTATGCTACTCTCATTTTTATATTTAGAGAAATGCGTGGCTTCCGTCACTGGGAAACAGAAGTTGGTTCACGTAACAAGAACGTGGCGTCATTGAATGATATCTATTCCTGGGTTATCAGGAACAGTAGGAGGGAAAAAAGTCTCACCTGTATGGGCAGCTGGAAGAAGGCATCCTCCTTTGTGATATTACCAACCTATCTTCCATCTCATGATTGGAGGGCACAGTTTCTACAGGGCCATTCCCAAAAAGGATTATTACTTTATATATATATTTTTGTATTTGTTAAGCTTGTGATAAGGAAGCTTATCATAGTTTAGGAAGGAGCTATAATAGAGGTGAATTGGCTCTGAACAAGCAACCTGTCTTTGCTGGTAGAAATAATAAAATAGAATGTTTCCATAAAAGACTACCAGTCCCAGAATGCACCAGGTTTCCAACAGCCACTAGAAGAGCTGAAGTGGGGAAACGTGTGTTCAATCAGGAGAGCTATGAGGTAATCCCCAAGCACTCATCTCCAAGGGCAGGGCTTGATTCAGCACAGCTGCGCTGTGCTAGGGTGGAGCAGCCCTCTAAACAGGTTAAAAGTAAAGCCTATTCTACACAGCAGAATCATGAGGATCATCTTCTTCATGATCATCATCAGCAGGAGCAGAGGCAGCAGAAGCCAGAGCTCACGGACAGAGAGAGCAAGAAACACTTTGTAAGAAAGAAGAGAAAAGCATCTTGGAGGTCTAAAGGAGTCCATAGCAGTACGTGTGCTGGGAGGCATTCCAGAGGCAAGCATACTCCATTGGACTGGGGAAAGCCAGAGGAGTGGGGTTACAGAGCCAGGAATCCCCGGACGGCACCTGTGAGGGAGACGGCTGCATTTGGAAGGGGCCCTAAGACCAGTGCAAGAAGGTATGTGAAGAGAGACCCAGTGTCCAGGGATCTTGATTGGAAGACTGGACATAAAAACTGGACTACATACTGGCCAGGATATTTGGAGAGGAACCCTAACAGCAATGGAAGCTCAGGTATGAACACTGATCTATGCCCTAGCTTTTCACTTGGAAGACAGCAGGGAAACAAGTATTGTCCTGAGAGTGCTCCATTAAGAAATTCCTCTGTGCCAATCCATGATATTGATTCTATGATAGTTGAAGAAGAGGGGGATATTGTAAATGAACAGTGTGAATACATGGATTGCTCTCTGTCTAAACTTCTGTGGTAATATACTTTTACAAAATACAACAACCATCACAAAGAAATATAAACTTGTTCTTTGATCTACTCAGAAAAGCTTTTGAGCAGGATTTGAGCCACGTTTAGAAAGTAAACCAGCCAAGAGGTTTGCAGCTGGTTAATTGTTAGCAATTGAGCCTTGCCTAATTGCCTGTGATCTCTGAAGAGACACTTCTGGGTGTGTGTGAAAATACCAGAAGTTAGCCTTGGAAAAGAACAGTTTTTCATTACTTTGTGGGTTTTGTTTGTTTTTGAAGCACTGCTAAAAAGATATTAGCAGGAGCCCACAGAAAAGACCTTTCTGTTCCCATCAAGGTCTTTATGATTTGATTTGATTGCTTAAGAAGTTCAGTTGTTGTTTTTCCTGATTTGTTTTTCTAAGTATAATACTGAAAGCAAGTATCCTTTTTGTGCTACCAAGCAAATCTGTGTTGGGAGAAATAACCCCATAAATAAAATATATCTTCTTTGCTTTACACTCGAGCAAGCACAACTAATTTATTTGTGAACGGCTGATTCTGGTATGAATGGACTACATTTCCCACAATCCTTTGCAAGTCATATTAATATTTGCCTTTGCCAAGACTGTGGACATTCTCACCCAGCGCCCCCGTTTACAAGCTCTGTTTCTGACATTCAAGTGGACTAGCATAGCAAGCACACTACTTCTCAAGGACAGGAATCCTTGTCGGGAATGAGGAAGTGACGATCTTCTTATTTCTTTGATGACTAGCATGCATAAAATTAGAGCATCCAGGTCAACCAAGCATCTACAGGTTTTGAGTACAACTTGTGCTATGCTACAGACTATTTAAAGGGTTCACAAACTGTTTAAAGGGTTCACAAACTTTCTTAGCACTGCACTTTCTCTAGTCAAAATCTTCGCAGTTCAGATAACTTCTATTTCTCCCTATAGGAGATGAATATCTTCCTGCATTGAAGAAACTGAGTGCATTAAATTCGTAAATCTTTGGCTTTCTGATAACACTTAACAGAACTTTGGTTGACAACCACTTTTAGAAAACCCTGTTCCGATGCCACCAGTGTTGGCTTTTCCAATCAGGAACCTAGAACACATGCAAACACTAAATAAATCATTGAAGAAAAACATGCATGCAAATAAAACGTATACTAGCTCTGCTGATCTTAGTCTATACGCACTCTGGAATTTGACATAAAAGAGAGAATTTCTCTCATGAGTCAAATGGTCACCTTAAAGAAAGGAAAAGTCTCCATAATGCCATCAACTACGGCCAGCTTAAGGGATAAAACCAGCGAGACACGGGCTCAAGGTGCCCAAAGCCTAACTCACTGGCTCCTCCTTCACAGCAGCAGGAGCGTGCTGCTTTGCTCCAGCTGTTGTACGGCTCTTTTTTTGCTTCCTCTGACTAGCAGGTTTGAAATGCAAGAAACAGGAAGTGCCTCTTCCCACGTTTCCAACCCAGCAGCACAGGAAGCAGAGAAGAAAAGCACAGCAGTTTGCTCCTGCCGCTGTGTCCACCATTATTATTTATTTTGGGGCAGGTAGAAGGAGCTGGGGACTGAGGCTGATGCTGAGGGCTAATACTAAAGCTAGGAACTGGAAGAAAGGATCTGGAGATCCTCTTATTAACCTCCAAAAGATTCAGCGACCTCAATTTCATCTCTGTCACCATTCCTGGACCCCCTCCCCTCTCCGCCACTGCTAGGCCTGTCCCTACTAGCCCTCTTTATCTCCCTTCCCCTTCCTATCACCATCCGTGTAAGTCTCTCTCTCCCAAACCAGTTCCCTCGAGCCAATCATCACCAGCCTCCCTCTCTCTTTTATGTGCCCTGCAAAACCCTGCTACATAAGAAATGCCATACTGGGTCAGACCAAGGTCCATCAAGCCCAGTATCCTGTTTCCAACAGTGGCCGACCAGGTCACAAGTACCTGGCAGTTTCCCAAGAAAACAAACAGGTTCCTCAATGCTTGTAGTGAGGCAAGCAGTGGATTTCCCGGGTCCTCTTTAATAATGATTTATGGACCTCTCCTGCAGGATCTTGTCCAAACCTTTTTTAAACCCAGCTACACTAACAGCTTTTACTACATCCTCCGGTAAATTCCAGAGTGATTATGTGTTGAGTGAAAAAATATTTTCTCTTATTAGTCTTAAATGGGTTACACTGTAGCTTCATTGCATGTCTTTCTACTTTTTGATGGCGTAAACAATCAATCTACGTTTATCCATTCCACTCCATTCATTAATTTATAGACCTCTATGATATCTCCCCTCCAGTTTAAAGAGCCCTAACCTTCTAAACCTCTCCTTATAGGGGTATCCTTCCATTCCCTTTATCATTTTGGTGGCTCTTCTCTGTACCTTCTCTAATTCCGCTATATCCTCTCTAAGATACAGCGACCAGAATTGCACACAATATTCAAGGTGCAGTCGCAACATGGAATGATGCAGAGGCATTATAATATCCTTTATTTTATTCTCCATTCCTTTCCTTATGATTCCAAGCATTCTAATTGCCTTCTTGGCCACCGCTACACACTGGAAGGAGAGTTTCAATGTGTTATCCATGATGATGCCTAAATCATTTTCCTAGGTGCTGGTTTAAAAAATGGCATTACATTGGCCATTCAGGTAATAAAGAAGATTTTGATAGCTCACAGAGATTACTAATAGTAGGTCTGCAATCTCATATTTCAGTTCTTTCAACACTCTCGGATGTATACAATCCCATCCAGGTGATTTGCTACTGGTTAGTTTATCAAGTAGTTGTAAAACATCTTCCCAGTTTATCAATATTTATTTAACATTTTTTTTTATATACCGCTTTTCAAAATCTCAAAGTGGTGTACAAGGAACATAACTTTGTTTACATAGAACGGTTCATCGGTAACAATTTACAGTACAGATAACAGTGACAATCTTACAACATTTGTAACTATTTACAGGGTATTGATGGTTTGCCTGTTGTGTTGACCTTTTGCAGGTGGGTTGAGTTATCGGTGAAGTTACGTGACTTCTGTGGTGTCAAAGTGCTCCTTAAATAGATGGGTTTTTAGGAACTTTCTGAAGATGGCAGCATTAGTAATCGCTCTCAGGTGGTGTGGCAGGGAATTCTATAGTGAAGGGGCATAATGCTCAAATACTCTACGAAGCGCATTCTGGGAGGTGCCTGTAGAGATTTTGGTATTTGTAAGAGTGTTTAGGTGCTGCTTCCTTCTTGATCGAGTGTTTGAGACTTTTCTGATTAAGTCAATTAGATATCCAGCGTATTGGTTGTGTAGTAATTTAAAAGTTATCATTATTGCCTTATATTTTATTCTTGAGTGAATGGGGATCCAATGGAGGGATTCCAATATAGGGGTGATATGAACTTGCTTGTTTGTTCCTGTGATCAGTTGGGCTGCTGCGTTCTGAGTGAGTTGTAAAGTTTGGGTTGCACATCTGGGTAGGCCATGTAGGATCAAGTTACAATAATCAAGCTGTGGGGTGATCAATGCTTGGCAAATGGATCGGAAGTGGTCAAAGGTTTTGAAGCATTTTCATTTTATAGTAGACTCGGGAAGTTGCTCTGTTAATGTGGGATTGGAAATTGAGTCTCTGGGTCCAGGTATATTCCTAAATATTTTACTTCACTCTTCACTGGGATTGTTTGTGTTCCTATTAATAGGCTATGAGGTGGGTTAAATGAGGTGTCCCTCATGATTATGAGGGCCTCTGATTTGGTGTAATTGATAAGTTGCATTGTGCCAACCATTCTGTGACTTCTGATAAGCATGATGAGATGGCTGAGTAGTCAGATGGTATATATCATTAGGTCATCCGCGTAAAGGTGGTAGAGTATGTTGTGGTCTTGTAAGATCTTGCAAACTGTTTTGATGTATTTGTTGAAGAGGAGCGCGGTGAGTGCTGAGCCCTAGGGAAGACCTTGTTTTAGTGGGAATGATCTAGAAGTGTTATTTTTTAATCTTGACTTGAGATGTTCTATCTGATAGGTAGGAGTAAAACCATGAGAATGGAGTGTCGCCTATTCCTATTTCTCTTAACCTGTCCAGGAGAATGGAGTGGATTATGGAATTGAAAGCAGATGTTATGTCTATGAACATTAGGATGAAGCCCCTCTTTATGTCTGATTCCTTTGAGTACTGTGTTCAGTAGAGATGTTAATAAAGTTTCTATGCAATGGAGCTCTTGGAATCTGTGAGGGACAAGTGGGAACGTTGAGTCCACGTGGTCTTGAAGTTGACATTGGACTGTCTTTTCAATTATTTTGGCTAGGAGTGGGATACTAGATATGGGGTGGCATGAGGTGGGAGATGTTGGGTCAGTTGCATTGCTCTTATGGAAGAGGTTTTCAGTGGCGGTGGCATGATTCCTTGTGATAGGGATAAGTTTATTATTTTGCTGAGTGCTGGTGCTATATTTTGTGCAACTGCCTTTATCCAGATGCTTGGGCAGGGATCAAGTGGAGAAGTGGTTGTGTTTAGGGACTTTAAGAGGTTGATGCAAAGATCATCGGTGACCAAGTAGAAAGTTCAGATTTTTGGGTGATCTTGTTCAGAAAAAGATGTGATAGATGGTTTGGTGAAATGGAAAGTTTGCTCCGGAGATAGGTTGCATAGACTTCAGGGGTTAATGCATCAATGTCTTGGCCTTGTGGGGATCTTGATAGCGCTTTCACAATAGAAAATAGTTCTCTAGAGTGATTTAGAGAACTTGTGATGAGGTTTGTATGATGTTGTTTGTTTTATTTTATTTACATTCTCTTATATACCGCGCTATTCTGCATCAGTGCGGTTTACATTGAACAAACTGAAATTACATTGAGCAGGGCATTATAACTTGGAGATAACTATTTTACAGGGAACATGGGCTATGGAGGGTTAAGTGACTTGCCCAAGACCACAAGGAGCACCTGTAATGTTGTTTCTTGTGTTTATGAATTAGATCATTGTATTCTTGCTGCTTTGTTAAGAATTCTTGGTGATCTGAGTGACCTTTGAATCTCCTCCATCGTCTCTCGAGTCTTCTTAATGCCATCTTTGCCTGTCTGATTTCTGAAGAATACCATGGGGCTTTGTTTTCATGTTTAGATGCCTTTGGTTTAGGTGGCGCAATGGCTGCTAGTGATAAGGTCTTGTTCCAATTCTCTGTTAAAGAGGGAGATCCATGGCACCAGTTTCAAGTCTGGGGAATATTTGATCTAGTAGTGTTTCCTTATTGAATTCTTTAAAGCGGCGATGGAAATTTGAGTAATGCTTTCTGGTCTGAGGGGGGCTGATAGGGAAGTTAAAGGATATCATGTAGCAGCGGTTCTCAACCTGTGGGTTGCGACCCCCATGGGGGTCACCACAGGATTCAGCGGGGGTTGCCTCACTCCGCTGTTAAAAAAAACCAAAAAAACGCACAAGTTGCTGCCGCTGCCGAGTCCGCTTCTCGGCAGCGGCAAACTCACTGCCTCCCTTCTAATGCAGCCGCGGCTCCCTGCCTCTTAGGGAACTGCAGCTATGCCTATAAAACCGTCACGGAGTCTTCCTGCCTCTTGACGGGCTCCGTGCATTGTCCCGCCTTCAAAGCATTGTCCACTTCCTTTGGAGGCGGGACAATGCTGCACGGAGCCCTTTTAGAGACAGAAAGGCTCCGCAATGGCTTCACAGGCACAGCCACGGTTCCCTAAGAGACAGGGAGCCACGGCTGCAGAAAAAGGAGGCAGACGTGGGGAGAGGGGAGGAGGGGGCAGGGAACCTGCAACGGGGCTGACATGGAGAGAGGGGGGCTGACATGGATGGAGGGAGGGAGGGAGGGGAGGCTGACATGGACAGAGGGGGGACTGACATGGAGAAAGGGGGGCTGACATTGATGGATGGATGGATGGAGGGAGGGAGGGGGCTGACATGGACAGAGGGGGGACTGACATGGAGGGAGTGAAGGGGCTGACATGGACAGAGGGGGGGCTGATATGGACAAAGGGAAGAGACAGGGGGACATACTGGTCAGACGGGGGATAAATGCTGGACAGAGGGGAGAGACAGTGTGGGTTAGGATTATAATGGGCAGATGGGGGGGCTAGGACTGGTAATGGGTTGATTAGGGAAGGCTAGGACTGGGAATGGGCTGATCAAGGGGGGGTTGGGACTGGGAATGGGCTGAAATGGGGTAGGACTGGTAATGGACTGATGGGGGGGGGCTAGCATTGGAAATGAGCTGATCGGGGAGGTTAGGACTGGAAATGGGCTGATGGGGGGGGGGGGGGAGAGGACTGGTAATGGGCTGATTAGGGGAGCCTAGCACTGGTAATGGGGTTGAGGAGAGACTAGTACTGGAAATGAGCTGATTAGGGGAGGCTAGCACTGGTAATGGGGTTGAGGAGGGACTAGCACTGGAAATTAACTGATTAGGGGAGGCTACGACTGGTAATGAGCTGATGGGGAGGTAGGACTGGTATTGGGCTGATTAGGGGAGGCTAGCACTGGTAATGGGGTTGAGGGGGGACTAGTGCTGAAAGCGAGCTGATTGGGGGGCTTCGACTGGGAATGGGCTGATTGTGGGGAGGGGAGGATAGAGCTGCTGGCCCTGGAAGAAAACTGGGGGCTAAGGCTACAAATGGGCTGATACGAGGGGATGGGAGAATGGAACTGGAAGGGAGTGGATCTGAGAGGGGCTGCCATGATATTTGTACTAGAAGTGACTGGTCAGTGGGGAAGGAGGGGGACTGGAAGGGAATGGACACCAGTGGCAGTCATGGGAATGCAAATTGACATTGGAAGGTACTGAGAGTGAGGACTGGAAAGGGGCTGATACTGGGGAGGGTTATTGGGACTGGAAATAGGCTGATGGAAAGAAGTGAACAAAACGAAAGAAGAGATAAGAAATGGCAGATGGACCACAGAAAGAGAGCTAAGAGAAGACAGGAAAGCAGAAGCCTCAGATCGGGACCAGCATGATCAGAGAATAAATTGGTCAGACAACAAAGGTAGAAAAAATAATTTTATTTCATATTAGTATTTGACTACAAAATCATCATAATTTTGAAATCAAATATTGTTACTTGTTGTGGTTTAAATAAGTAAATTTTATAAATAAAAACAAATTGCAAAGGCCTATAATATATTAATAATTCAACAAATGATTACAGCGACAATGCGTTAACGACAAAGGAAGAGAGACGCATTTGATTTTATCATTAGGGGTCACCACAAGTAAAAGGGGTCACGGTTCAAAAAAAGTTGAGAAAGAACCACTGTCATGTAGTGATCCGACCATGGTACAGGGGTTTAAAAGTCTTTAAAGACTTCCGTTGCATCACCTTTAAATCCATTTCAGTCATGGGTAACTTCCCTACACCTTCTTCAGTAAAGACTGAAACATACGTTGTTAACATTATGCAAATGAGGCCCCACAATGAGTCTCCGCACATGACCCCGCACCCCCCTTAAGCTGCCCTTGATGGCATTTCTTATGTTCTTATGAAGTTTGCATTGGAGGGGGTGGGCAAGGTGGGACACTTCAGCGTGAGTCTGTGCTCAAGGTCCTGTGCTGCACTTCATTCTGTAACAGCAGCTATGGGCAGAGGATGGAAGTAGAGCTGCAGCAGGGACAAGGGGAAGAGAAGGCCAGGTCTGTGCTGTCAACAGCCGCAGCAAAGGGCCAGTTAGAGCCATGCTGCTGTCCCCTCAAATTCTGCCACCCTAGGCAGACACCTAGTCTACCGAGTGATAGGACTGTCCCCACCTGTGGTCCTTAGACCCCTGGGGAAATATGAGGAAAATAGTTTAGAAAACACTAGAAGGAACAGCTGCAAAGGTTAAAATTTACGTCAAGCATGACTGTTTAAAAATACTATCCTGGAAGCCCAGACCAGCTGTATTCTAAGCTTTAAGAAAAGTGGAAGGAAACTGTCCCATTGGTGAGATTCTCAAATTGTGAATCCATGCATATGATTTACGGTATCCTATGTCCCTGCAACCTCATGTACATAGGAAAAAACAAAGGACAGTCCACACCAGGATTGTCAAACTTAAGTGTTGCATACAGTGTATTGCAAAAGTATTCATCCCCTCAGTGTTTGTAGTGTTTGTCCTATTTTGTCGCATTACAACCTGAAATTAAAATGGAGTCTTGGGGGTTGGCACCTTGCAATATACACAACATGCCTATGACTTTGAAAATGCAAAATATCCTTTATTGTGAAACAAGCAATAATCAAGACAAAAAAAAGCCTGAAAACAGGAGTGTGCATATGTAGTCACCACCCCCCCCCCCCCCAAAGTCAATACGTTGTAGAGCCACCTTTTGCTGCAAGTCTCTTGGGGTATGTCTCTATTAGCTTAGCGCATCTAGCAACTGGAATTTTCACCCATTCCTTAAGGCAAAACTGCTCCAACTCAAGTTAGATGTGTTGCGTTGGTGTACTGCAATCTTCAAGTACTGCCACAGATTCTCAATTGGATTGAGGTTTGGGCTTTAACCAGGCCATTCCAAGATATGTAAATGTTTCCCTTTAAACCAGCTTTAGCAGTATGTTTAGGGTCACTGTCCTGCTGGACGGTGAACCTTCATCCCAGTCTCAAATCTCTGGCAGACTGAAACAGGATTTCCTCAAGAATTGCCCTGTATATAGTACCATTCATTGTTCCTTCAATCCTGACCAGTTTTCCTGTCCCCTGCTAATGAAAAACATCCCCACAGCATGATGCTGCCACCACCATGTTTCACTGTGGGAATGGTGTTCTTGGGGTTATGGGACGTGTTGGGTTTGCACTACACTTGGAGTTTCCCATGATGGCCAAAAAGTTCAATTTTCGTCTCATCTGACCAGAGAACCTTCTTCCATGTGTTTGGGGAGTCCACCATATGCTGTTTCGTTCTTTAAGCAATGGCTTTTTTCTGGTCACTCTTCCATAAAGCCCCACTCTGTGGAGTGTCTAGCTTAAAGTGGTCCTATGGACAGATACTCCCATCTCCGCTGTGGATCTTTGCAGCTCCTTCAGTGTTATCCTTTGTCTTTTTGTAGCATCTCTGATTAATGCCCTCCTTACACAGTCTGTGAGTTTTGGGGGGCAGCCTTCTCTTGTCAATTTGTCTATTTTGTTAAAATGTATTTAATGATGCTCTGTGGAATATTCAAAATTTGGGATATGTTTTTTATAACGCAACCCTGATCTATACGTCTCTACAACTTTGTCTCTGACCTGTTTGGAGTGCTCCTTGGTCTTCATGTTGCTTGCTTATTAGTGTAGCAGAGTCAAGGGCCTTTCAGAACAGGTATTTTTATACAGGCATCATGTGACACTGATTGCAAACAGGTGGACCCTAATCAACTAATTATGTGAAGTCTGAGGTTAATTGGTTGGACCAGATCTTATTTAGGGGTTTCATATCAAAAGGGATGAATACATATGCATTCACAACTTTTTAGTTTTTACTTGTGGTGTTTTTTTTTTTATATATCCAAGGTATTTTATTGTTATTTTACTTCACCAATTTAGGTTATACTGTTAGATCCATTACCTAACATCCAAGTAAACCTCCATTTTAATTCCAGGTTGTACATACTGTGACTAAACAGGATAAAAACCAAAGGGCTGAATACTTTGCAAGGCACTGGACGTAGGGATCTAAACAGCTTCCACTCTTTTTACATCCTTTGCAAGATACAGTCTCCAAAACTGAACACAGTATTCCAAGTGAGGCATCACAGGAGGCTAGTACCCCTTCCTTTCTGCTGGTAATTCCTCTTCGAATGCAGCCCAACATCCTCCTGGCTTTTGCCACTGCCTTGTCGCACTGCTTTGCCACCTTGAGATCTACAGAAATAATCACACCGAGGTCTTTCTCCTGATCCGTGCACATCAACCTTTCGCCCCCTAGTGCGTACATTTCCCTTGGATTTCTGCTACCCAAGTGCAAGACACTGCACTTCTTTGCATTAAATCTTAATTGCCAAGCATCAGACCATTCCTCCAGCTTTTGTAGATCCCTCCTCATGTTAAGCACTCCCTCAGGGGAGTCCACTCTGTTGCAAATTTTCATGTCATCTGCAAAAAGACAGACTTTGCCATTCAGTCCTTCAGCAATATCACTCACAAATACATTGAACAGGGCCGGGCCTAGGACCGAACCCTGAGGCACCCCACTAATCACCTTCCTTTCATCCGAGTGAGTTCCATTTATCATAACCTTCTGTCATCTGTCAGTTAACCAATTTCTGATCCAGTTTACCACCTTGGAACCCATCCCCAAACTACTGAGTTTATTGATAAGCCTCCTATGAGGGACAGTATCAAAGGCTTTGCTGAAATCCAGGTAGATGACATACATCGCATGTTCTTGATCCAGTTCTCTGGTCACCCAGCCAAAGAACTGAATGAGATTTGTCTGGCAAAATCGTCTCTCGGTAAAACCATGTTGCCTCGGATCCTGCAACCCACTGGTTTTGAGAAAGTTCATTATTCGCTCTTTCAGGAGCATCTCCATTACTTTTCCCGCCACCGAGGTAAGGCTCACGGGCCTGTAGTTTGACACTTCTTCCCTGTCACCACTTTTGTGTAGAGGTACGACATCAGCCATTCTCCAGTCCTGAGGAACCTCTCCTGTTTCCAAGGATCTCTTGAAAACATTTTTTAACGGCCCTGCAAGAACCTCTCTGAGCTCTTTCAGTATCCTGGGATGTATCCCATCCGGTCCCATGGCCTTGTCCACTTTCAGTTTTGAAAGTTGTTCTAAAACCTCATCCTCTCTGAATGGTGTGGAATCTACCTCATTCCCATTTTTATATTTGGGAGTCACAGGTGGTCCTTCTCCAGGATTTTCTTTAGTAAAAACAGAGCAGAAGTATTTGTTTAGTAATTTCACTTTATCAATGTCATTTTCCACGAGTACATTACCAGCACTTCTGAGTCCTGCAATTCCAGATCTGCATTATGATCTCATTAAAGGGCTGTCTAATAGCATGGCTTCCCTTGTGGCAGCTTGGCATTATCTTTGGTTAAGGAATTGGGCGGCTGATAGTTCCTCAAAATCTCATCTAAGCAAGCTTCCGTTTAAGGGGAAGCTCTTGTTTGGTGAAGATTTGGGCAAATTAGTCAAAGACTTGGGGTAATCCAGAGGAGGTCATTTGCCGGAAGATAAGCCAAGGTCCAGCCGGGTTCAAGCTCTGTCACGAGAGCAATCATGCGATTTTCATCATTTTTGAAGCTTCCGGTTGGGTAGTTTCCAAAAGAGGGAGGTTTCCCTCTCGGGGGCAAACCTTTAGAGGATTTTGAGGAGCAGTCAGAGGTTTCGCAAATTCCTCATCCTCAGGTTTCAAGAAATCCCAATGAAGCGAGGAGGGCCCAGGCGGTAATTCAGCCTGTAGGAGGATGGTTGCAGGAGTTTCTTCCTGCCAGGGTCCAGATAACATCAGACAAATGGGTTTTGGAAATCATTTGCGAGGGGTATGCTCTTGAATTTACCCGTCCGATAGTCGATTCCTTTGTTCAGTCTCCATGCTAGGGGCTGAGCAAAGCGTTGGCGGTTGCGGAAACACTCGCTCGTTTGTTGCAGCTGAGAGCGGTGGTTCCGGTGCCATCAGACCAGCTCGGCTGCAGTCGCTACTCCATTTATTTCATGGTTCCCAAGAAAGATGGAAAATTTCATCCCATTCTGGATCTCAAGGGGGTGAACCGTTCTTTGCGGGTGCCTCATTTTCGCATGGAAACTTTACGTTCAGTTATCGTGGCAGTGCGAAAAGGAGAGTTTCTGATGTCTCTTGACCTCACAGAGGCGTATTTGCATATTCCAATCAGAGCAGCCCATCAGCGCTTCCTTCGTTTTGTGGTACCTCAAGGGCATTTTCAGTTTCAAGAATTGCTGTTCGGTCTTGCTACAGTGCCTCGAACATTCATCAAGGTCATGGTAGTAGTAGCAGCAGCATTGCACAAGGAAGGGCTGTTGGTGCACCCTTATCTGGATTGGCTCATAAAGGCAAAGTCAAGGGCGGAAAGTATACAGACTACTGCCAGAGTAGTACAGTTTTTGGAAAGCCTCGGTTGGGTAGTCAACCATCAGGGCAGAACAGGAAGCTAGACGTTAGAAAGAGTAGCGGAAGATCTGTTCAATTGGGTAGAACCTCGTCTTCAAGCTTATTGGCGGCGTACATTGTAGGAGTAGACAATGTGACAGCAGACTTTCTCAGTCAGGTGCGTGTGGATCCCGGAGAGTGGGAACTTCACGCAGAAGTATTTGCTCAGATAGTCTGCATGTTACAGTCTACCCATTATGGATCTGATGGCGACTTGGCGGTCAGCCAAGGTGGGTCGTTTTTACAGCAGAAGGCGAGAAACAATGTCTGAAGGTCTAGATGCATTGCTACAGAAGTGGCCCACGGAGGGGCTGCTCTATGTCTTTCCACCTTGGGCTCTCATAGGCCAACTAGTTCAGTGCATCGAATCTCATCGGGGGTGCGTTCTTTTAATAGCTCCGGATTGGCCTCGACGACCTTGGTACGCCAATTTAATGAGGCTCCTAGACGGTCATCCCTGGCATCTTCCACTTCGGGATGATCTCCTAATTCAAGGACCATTGCAGATGCCACAAGTGGATCGATTCTCGCTTAAGACTTGGCCATTGAAAGGGCGAGGCTAGTAAAGAAGGGTTATTCCGGGGCGGTAATTTCCACATTGCTTTCAGCTAGGAAATGGTCAACTTCTTTAGCTTATGTGCGTGTTTGGCATATTTTTGAGGCTTGGTGCGAGGCAAGAAAGCGGCGTCTGACATCAGCCTCTATTCCAGAAGTGTTGGCATTTTTGCAAGATGGTTTTGATAAAGGTTTAGCTGCTAGTTTAAGAGTACAACTGGCTGCTATTGCTTGTTATCATGGTAAGATTCAGGGTATCCCTTTAGGCTCTCATTCAGATGTCTTACATTTCTTGTGGGAGGCATCATGTCTTCGTCCACCGAAAAGAGTGGTGATTCCACCCTGGGATCTCAACTTGGTATTGGGGGCTTTGACAAAGGCTCCCTTTGAGCCTTTAAGACAAGCTTTGTTAAAAGATTTGATGTTAAAGGCGGTTTTTCTCATTGCTATTTGTTCTGCTCGTCGAGTTTCGGAGTTGCAGGCTCTGTCTTGCCGAGAACCTTTTCTTACTTTTTTTTTAAAGATAAGGTGGTATTGCATACGGTTCCGTCTTTTGTACCGAAGGTAGTTTCAGCTTTTCATGTAGGTCAGCCAGTGTCTTTGCCCGTTTTACGGGCGGAGGACAACAGTGTCTCTGGTCGTGCACTGCGTTCGCTAGATGTAAAGCGGGTTCTTCGGCATTATTTGAAAGCATCGGAACCTTTTCGTAAATCGGATTGTGTTTGTACTTTTTGGAGGGCCGCGCAAGGGAGAAGCGGCAGCAAAGGCTTCCATTACTAGATGGGTTTGCGAAGCAATTTCTTCAGCTTATATGTTACAGGGTCGTCAGGTTCCTGTAGGTTTGAGGGTGCATTCTACAAGGGCACAAGCTACTTCTTGGGCAGAGTATACTTTGGTTCCGCCAGTGGAGATTTGCAGGGCGGCTACATGGTCTTATTTGCATACTTTCAGTAAGCATTATCGTCTGGATATTCAGATGGCAGGAGATGCCTGTTTCGGATCGGCAGTTTTGTGAGCCAGTTTGTCAGGTTCCTCCCATTAAGATACTGCTCTGCTACATCCCAGAGGTGCGGGACTGAACTGGAGGGATGATAAGGAAAGAGAACTTAGACTTACCTGCTAATTGTTGTTCCTTGAGGAACTCCAGTTCAGTCCCAGATCCCACCCCGATTAGTGATTCGTTTTGTTTGCAATATATACAGTTTAAGTGTTCAAGAACTGGAGTTTGTAGAGGATCTTTTTATTGCCATTATCTTATTTCTTCATTTTTTGTTGTGCGCCGTTGCACAGTTTATTTGTTCTTTTTATCTTCTCTGTCAATGTGGAGAACAATCTCCTCTGTTAGTGGAGTGGATCAGTTCATTTAGATATGTAGGTATAGTATTTAACAACAATTCTGTTACTTATTTATTGCTCCTTTAGTTCTGCTTTATCAATAGGTCACTGGGGGCTGGTGGGAGGAGCCAGCTGTATATGTGAGGTGACTTCAAGATTCTATTATGCCCAGTCTCCAAGCTGCGGAGGGAGATGCACAATCCAGAGGTGTGGGACTGAACTGGAGTTCCTCAAGGAACAACAATTAGTAGGTAAGTCTAATTTCTCTGTGTTCTCCCCTTTCCCAGATCATGGACACTTCGATTTTTACTTCACATTTTATTACTCGTCCATTTTTACCCTCTTTTTTACTTTTTCTGGTTTTATTATTTGTTTTACTATTGTTTTAGTTTTTTGTTCTTTCTTGTTTTTTTATTTTTTGGCTGGTCACTCTTAGCACCACCATTTTTTATCTTCATTGCACGTCTTTGTGCTCCCTGCTCGTTCCCTCATCTTTCCTTTCACCCCCCCCCCCTTACCTTTTGGCCCTTTAATCTGTGGTTTTATTTTTTAACTTGTTAATTATTTATTTATTTAGATAGGGGTTTTTTTTGGAAATATCTTTTTTTATTGGTTTATTAACCACATCGTAGGGCTTATGCCAATTTTAAGATACGTTTTTTCTCTCTCTTACTCTCAGAGCCAATATTCGCTTAGCTTTTCTATATCGGGTGAATATGGTTTCTACTTTTATCTATTAGGATTTAGGCCCCCTTAATTTTACCTATCGGTTTGTTGTCTGATTTCATAATACCGATTGTGCTTTTATTAATGTTTTATCTTTGATGCCGTTTGAGCCATTGTTTAAATCGTGTTTCCTGTACTGCTGTTTTAGACGCACTGGGATGTTTTGATTATGAAACTGTAATGATCTCTGCCTCATACAAGATGGTATCTGAAAGAAGGTCACCGATAAAAGGATTTGGAGATGGTCCGTTATTTCTTCTAGTACCTATGATCATTCATGGTTCAGAAAAGAGGTTATTTTCCTCAAGGTAATATATATCGTTCCCTCAGAATACTCTGTTTTCATATTGTATACATGCTAGTTTATTAGGATTTACGTCTCACCATTTCATCTATTTAATTATTGCTGTCCATTCTCCTAATACTCTTGACACTCAGTACTGATTGTACTTCTGATGTTGTCTGCAGTTGAGCCATCGCTCAACTCGTGTTACCCGCACTGCCGTTTCAGACATGTGCGTCTTTTCTGAACATATAACTGTAAGGATTTTTGCCTCATACTAGATGGTATCAAAAAGGTAACCAATAAAAATGTGGAGATAGTTCGCTATGGGTTTTAGTACCTATGATCATCCATAATTCACAAAAAAAGGTTATTTCATTACGTTATGAAATTTTGTTTAATAAGAATACCAGGTTACCATATTGTATATATATGCTTAAAAATTATTTAAACGTATGCGTCTATTGAATCTCTATTTCCCCTCATCATTGATTGTACCTGACCCTTGACCTTTGCAATTCAGCTCAAATACCGGCATCCTTTAAAAGCCCACTTTGGGGGAGCCAGCTCACTCATCTCACTATTGTATAGGCTGTCAGATGCTGTGCAATTAGGCAAGTTTACAGTTTTTTGCTATCCTCTTCTGCATCCTTATTTGTTTAAAGACCATTTATTTCATGATTGCCGGTTGCTACTAATAAAATAAGGATTAATATAGTCTTATATTGTAGGCCAAGAGTTAACGCTGGACATTCTGCAGGTCTCAACGCTAGACCGCAGCAGTTTACAACCCTCAGAGACGTCTTTTTGTGATAGGTTCATTTCCCTCTCATTACACACAATCTCTATGCCAAAGTTTTAAATTGCTAGATCTTACATGTGCCTTTTCATATTCTAGGTTCGCACACAGAACTGTGATTGGAACAGGAGTACTCTTATTTCCATAAGAGTAAGTGCTGTCTGTTAGTCACACGACGACAAAGCACAATTCCACATGCAACTAACAGACCCAGTCCAAAAACGTGGAAAGCAGAGGAAGAATATCTTTTATTGAATAACTTAAGCCACTGGCCCGACACAGACCGTGTTTCGTTCTGCCTTCATCAGGGGCTAAAGCTGGCTTAACTACAACATATAAAAACAAATATAAAAATGATAATAAATACATCAATATAAAACTAAAAAAAATTAAAAAATAATTAAAAACTACTTCATCAGGAGTTTCTTTGCCCCCTATAGAACAATGTCACATGAAAAAATATATTTCAAAACAGCATTCTATTTTTTTTTAAAAAAGGGGGGTATAGAATCAGTTACCATTTTTGGTAGACATATAGGGTATTTATATATATTTTTACAATTTCTCTTCTTTGTCCTCCTCACCCACATTATGGTTTCCTGCTGCGAAATTGCTAAATATTGCTTGCAAGTGAGAGAGTTTTGACCACTAGATTAGTATGTCCACTATGTTTTCCTGCACCTTTTTATCATGCTGGTGCTTGTCAATGTCTGCTCTTCTATTTTAAAAACTATTTAAAAAAAACATTATTTCATTATCCTTGCCTTCTTAAGGTTTGATTTATTTATATATGGTTTATCTTATTCGGTTTTATTTATTTACATACTTTTTCTGAAGTTCTTTGTATCCTGCTTTTTATAGATATCAGTATTATTGTTTTAATTATTATTTATACTTATATTATTCATGTTTTTATGAGGTTTTACCTCCTGAGGGAAGGAGCATGCTGAAATGCTTGGGGGTATACTGCAATAAAGGTTGAACCTGCTGCCCTTTACTCTTCACTGTCTGTTTGCTGTGTATTTTGCGAGAGAGGTTTGCTCTCCTTCGGAAAGATGCCTTTTTGGCTACAACAGTCTCTCTGACTTCACCTTTAAACCATGCTGGAAGTTTTTTGGACTTCCTTCCACTTTTCTTAAAGCATAGAATACAACAGAGATTCATTGAGGGGCCTCATTTGCCTAATGTTAACATGCGCTAACTTTCAGTAAACATGCCCTCTTGAGTGTCTGGATAAAGAAAGACTACCAGGATTTCTAAATTACTATACTCCACTGCCAACTGCCAGGCACATTAGGAAGTTCTATAAATACTGCCCATTTACAACCCATAGCAAACCCACCATATCATAAACAGCACTACCAGGACTCACAAAGCACCAAACCCTACCTATCAAAAGGCAACACTGCAAATATTAAACCAGTATATCTCAGAGAATACCAATACATCTCATAATGGGGAAAGAGAACAAGTGGCACTGCCAAATAGAAACTACTACATGAACAGAATACCTCAGCTTGGTTACACATGCAGAATATAGATTGTCACCAAACAAAGAACAAGGAATCACAATTTAGAAATAGGAAGACAATTTAACTGGGAACCACAACAGCCAAACTTGGAATGTATAACAACACTGGAGAAATAAAACTATAAATTAATTTCCTCTTGTACAGAACAAAACGCAAAGACATTAGCAATGTACATTTCCCAGAGCTGATATATTCCAGTTAATAAATTCAAAATAAAAAAGTATTTTTCTACCTTTTGTTGTTTGGGCATTTTATTTTTCAGTTGCAATTGCTTCTTCAGTCGCTTTCTTCTGCTTTATTTGTGTCTTCTGCTAACTCTCCATTATCTGCTGTCCATTTGTCCCTTCTCTCTTTTAGTGTTTTTCCTCATTTTCTCGCTACATCTTCTTTAACATACTGATCTTTCTCCTTTTGCTCTTTCCTCCATTTCTTTCTTTCTTTATTCCTTTTTCATCCACTCAAATTTCACCCTTCCATCCTCAATGCCCACTTACTCTCCCAATACCCAGTCAATCATAGATTTTTCTTCCCTCCCACACAAAATATCTTTACCTCTCTCCATCCTCATTCCCCCAGCCCATCTCCTTCTAGTCCTCCCCCAACATCAGCCCCCTTCCAGCCCCACCCAGCTTCTGCTCCCTTCTAGTCCCATTCTCCCATCCCCCCGAATCAGCCCTTTTCCAGTCCTAGCCCCCCATCAGCCATTTTCAGTCCTATTCTAGCCCCACATCAACCCATTTCCAGTCCAAGCCCTCCCCCAATCAGCCCTTTTTCAATCCTAGCTCCCCATCAGCCATTTCCAGTCCTATCCTCACCCCCCATCAGCCCATTTCCAGTCCTATTCTATCCCCCATCAGCCCATTTCCAATCCTAGCTCCCCATCAGCCATTTCGAGACCTATCCTACCACCCCCCCCCCCAATCAGCCCATTTCCAATTCTAGCTCCCCATCAGCCATTTCACCTATCCTAGGCCCTCCCCCCCACCGAAGAGCCCCACACCTGTTTGACCGGCTTGAGACAGAGTCAGGGAGGCCCAAAGCCCCGATTCAGCTCTGCACAGCACCAGAGTGAAGCACGGCGTCCAGCAGCTGTGTTCTCCTGAAGCGCACTGGGGCACCAGAGGTGAAAGGGCATTTCTTGTTTCCAGGTGCTCAGTGAACTTCAGGAGAACACAGTTGCTGGATGCCACTCTAACACTGTGCAGTGGTGAGCCGGGGCTTTAGGTCTCCCCAGCTCGCTCTGAAGCCGGCTGGCCCTGCAAACCGAACACCATGTGCAGAATGGAGTTGGCATGGAGCCCCCAGAAGCACAGGCTCCTGTGCAAACATTCTCACTCAACAGACAGGCCGGCCTTTAATGCCATACTAGGTCAGACCAGACTCCAAGCTCAGTATACTGTTTCCAACAGTGGCCAATCCAGGTTGCAAGTATCTAGCAATTTCCCAAAAAGACACACAGGTTCTATAATGCTTGTATTGGGGCAAGCAGTGGATTATGCAGGTCCTCTTTAATAATGGTTTATGGACCTTTCCTCCAGGAACATGTCCAAACCTTTTTTAAACCCAGCTACACTAAAAGCTTTTACTACATCCTCCGGTAATGAATTCCAGAGTTTGATTACGCATTGAGTGAAAAAAGATTTTTTCTTATTACTCTTAAACGGGTTACACTGTAGCTTCATTGCATGCCCCCTAGTCTTTCTACTTTTTAATTGAATAGAGAATCGATCTACATTAACCAGTTCCACACCATTCATTAATTTATAGACCTCTATCATATCTCCCCTCAGCCGTCTCTTTTCCAGGTTGAACAGTCCTAACCTTTTAAGCCTCTCCTCATAGGGGTATCCTTCCATTCCATTTACCATTCTGGTGGCTCTTCTCTGTACCTTTTCTAATTCCGCTATATCCTTAAGATACAGCGACTAGAATTGCATACCATAGAATGATACAGAGGCATTATAATATCCTTTGTTTTATTCTCCATTCCTTTCCTTATGAGTCCAATCATCCTATTTGCCTTCTTGGCTGCTGCCGCACACTGGGCAGAAGAGTTTTAATGTTTTATCCACGATAATGCCTAAATCTTTTTCCTGGGTGGTGGTTGAGAGAGGAGGGCAAAAGATTGGGGAGGGTACCGGTAGAAGAGGAAAGATACTGTGGGAGGGGGTGAAATAAGGTCAAGAAATATGAGATGTGGGAAAAGGCAGGGGCTTTGGATGCTTAGGAAAGGTGAGAAAGAGGCAAGAGGGTAGATACTGTGGATTTGGGGATGCAGAAGAGCAGGGATTTGGACTTAAGCAGAAATTCTAGGATTGGGACAGACTCCGATATTGGCTAGGGCGCATACGTGTGGACTCGGGGCTTGGGTAGGATGGAAGAGTAGGAACTTGGGGATTAGTGGGAGGATAGTGGAGATTAAAACTGAGCAGAGATTAGAGAAGACAATGGGGAGTAGGTAATTGGGTGAGAGATATAAGTAGGGCTATGAGACTGAATACAATGGAAAGATAATTGGAAGTACCTGGAAGGTTTGGGAAGTAGCTAAAAAAGACAGAGCTACAGCGAGGACAAGAGACAGAAGGAAGGGGATGGGTTTTTGAAGGAAGTGAGAGAGGGTAGAAACTAGGGAGGTAAAGAGGGGAACGAGAGTTTGGACAATGTTTGTTTGTTAAACACTTGATATAGCACCCTTTGTGGAATAACATTGGAGATGGAGACAAGTGACAGGGAAGAGCTGAAGCTGGTGACAGGATGAGAACCAGAGGAACATACATTAAGCTGAGGAGGTGGTGTGTAAAGGTGGTAGAAATGGGGATTGGAAAGTGGGTGAAAGACAGGGCAGATAATAGGAAGCTGGGAAAGGAATGAGAGAGTTGGGGAATGGGAGGACTAGGAAAGTAAGAGTAGGACGTGGAAAACTGGTTAAGTAAGAACATAAGATATGCCATACTGGGTCAGACCAAGGTCCATCCAGCCCAGTATCCTGTTTCCAACAGTGGCCAATCTAGGTCACAAGTACCTAGCAGTTTCCCTAAAAGACAGGTTCCATAACGCTTGTATTGGGGCAAGCAGTGGATATCCTGGGTCCCCTTTAATAATGGTTTATGGACCTTTCCTCCAGGAACTTGTCCAAACCTTTTTTTAAACCAGACTACACTAACAGCTTTTACTACATCTTCCGGTAACAAATTCCAGAGTTTGATTACACATTGAGTCTTAAATAGGTTACCCTGCAGCTTCATTGCATGTCCTCTCATCTTTCTATATTTTGATGGCGTAAATAATCGATCTAAGTTTACCCGTTCCATTCCATTCATTAACTTATAGACCTCTATCATATCTCCTCTCAGCTGTCTCTTTTCCAGGTTGAAGAGCCCTAAACTTTTTATTCTCTCGTTATAGGGGTATCCTTCCATCTCCTTTACCATGTTGTGGCTCTTCTCTGTACCTTTTCTAACAATGCTATATCCTTTTTAAGATACGGCAACCAGAATTACAAACAATATTCAAAGTGCAGTTGCACCATGGAATACAGAGACATTATAATATCCTTTGTTTTATTCTCCATTCCTTCCCTTATGATACCTAGCATTCTATTTGCTCTCTTGGCCGCCGCTGCACACCGGGCGGAGGGTTTCAACATGTTACCAATGATGCCTAAATCTTCTTTTTCCTGAGTGGTGGTTCCTAATGTGGAACATTGCATTGTGTAACCATACTTTGGGTTGTTCTTTCCTAGGTGCATAACTTTGCACTTGTCCACATTAAATTTCATCTACCATTTGGATGCCCAGTCTTCCAATTTATCAAGGTCCTCTTGCAAGTAGCTGAAAAGTGAAGAGTGAGACCAAAGATTGGATGGAGGAGGAGGAATGAAATCTAGCTATAGGTAGTGGCACGTAGTCCAAAGGTCCAGGAGGAATGTTCAAAGATATGAATCGAGTCCTTCTATTCACTATGAGCAGCAGTCTTAATATCCTTGGTCGGACAATAACAAATCACCAGAGGTATCACACCGTCACAAGAAAAAACTAAAACATGAATAGGGTCTATAACCCCAGGGATTGCCACCTTCTCAAAGAGTCTACCGAAGAAGATGTAGGGATGTTACCCATGACTGAAGTGGTATTTAAAGGTGCGGAAGAATTGAAGGAAATATCGATACATCTGGAAGATGTATTACAACTATTAGATAAACTGAAGAGTAGCAAATCACCTGGGCCGGATGGTATACATCCAAGGGTGTTGAAAGAACTGAAATATGAGATTGCAGAACTGCTATTAGTAATCTCTGAATTTTCATTAAAATCATCTGTAATACCTGAAGATTGGAGGATCACCAATGTAAGGTCAATTTTTAAAAAGGGTTCCAGGGGTGATCCAGGAAACTACAGACCAGTGAGCCTGACGTCAGTACCGGGAAAAATGGTAGAAATCATCATAAAGAATAAAATTACTCAGCATGTAGTCAGTCATGGCCTAATGGGAGACACCAACATGGCTTTAGACAAGGAAGATTTTGTCTTACTAATCTGTTATGTTTTTTTGAAGGAGTGAATAAACAGGTGGACAAAGGTGAGTCGGTTGATATAGTGTATCTGGACTTTCAGAAAGCCTTTGACAAGGTCCCTCATCAGAGACTTTTGGCAAAACTAAAAAGTCATGGAATAGGAGGCAGTATACTACTGTGGATCAAGAACTGGTTAAAAGACAGAAAGCAGAGGGTTGGGCTAAATGGCCAATTTTCCCAATGGAGAAAAGTGAATAGTGGTGTACCCCAGGGATCTGTGCTGGGTCCGCTGCTTTTTGACATATTCATAAATGACCTGGAAAGTGGAATAACGAGTGAGGTTATCAAATTTGCAGATGACACAAAACTATTTAAAGTTGTTAAAACCCAAGAGGATTGTGGAAAATTGCAAGAGGATCTTGATAAATTGGAAGACTGGGCATCAAAATGGCAGATGAAATTTAATGTGGACAAGTGCAAAGTTATGCACCTAGGGAAGAACAACCCAAAATATGGTTACCCGATGCAAGGTTCCACATTAGGAACCACCACCCAGGAAAAAGATTTAGGCATCATTGTGGATAGCATGTTAAAACCCTCGGCCCAGTGTGCAGCGGCGGCCAAGAGAGCAAATAGGAAAGGAAAGGAATGGAATGGAAAATAAGACAAAAGATATTATAATGCCTCTATATCGTTCCATGGTGAGACCGCACCTTGAATATTGTATGCAATTTTGGTCGCCGTATCTTATAAAGGATATAGCGTTATTAGAAAAGGTTCAGAGAAGAGCCACCAAAATGGTAAAGGGGATGGAAGGATACTCCTATCAAGAAAGGCTAAAAAGGTTAGGGCTCTTTAACCTGGAAAAGAGACGGCTGAGGGGAGATATGATAGAAGTCTATAAATTAATGAACTGAGTGGAACGGGTAAACGTAGATCAATTGTTTACGTTATCAGAATATAGAAAGACTAGGGGACATGCAATGAAGCTACAGGGTAAACTATTTAAAACTAATAAAAGAAAATATAACATGTAATCAAACTCTGGAATTTGTTACCGGAGGATGTAGTAAAGGCTGTTAGTGTAGCTGGGTTTAAAAAAGGTTTGGACAAGTTCCTGGAGGAAAGGTCCATAAACCATTATTAAGAAGGGACCCAGGATATCAATGCTTGACCCAGTACAAGCATTGTGGAACCTGTGTCTTTTGGGGAAACTGCTAGGTACGTATGACCTAGATTGGCCACTGTTGGAAACAGGATACTGGGCTTGATGGACCTTGGTCTGACCCAGTATGGCATATCTTATGTTCTTATGAGTCTAAAAAGGTAACAGACAAATAATTCCTTTGCTCTCAACACTAGGGCCTTCCCAGCTCTTATATACCAAAAAGAAATCCAACTCATTAACTACAATCTCCAGTCTTCAGTGGTTCTCCAGGAGTTTTACAGTACTCTGGCTTCCAGAATTTTGGCTTCTTCTTACAGAAAAGTAAAAAGGTTCAACATATAAGGAAACCCTAAAGTAAAATATTCATTTTTCTCAAAATCCAACATATCTGAAGCCACTACAGCTCTAAATTAAGCCAGTTTGGGTTTTCGTTATTACCACACAATGTTCATTCAGGCCAACCAGCCTCCTCCGAATGGGGCCCAGAAGGGAAGACACCCCCTCTTCTTCTCTTGCAAAGGTAACAGTCTCTTTGCTTAAACCAAAACCACTTTACATCATTGCAGAAATTAAAAAATAAAATTAACTTGGTCAAAACAGCAAACTTTAACAACAGTTCTCTCCAAACACAAGCAAACTATTTTCCTTCTCCCTTCTTTGGTTAGGAGATCACTAAGCAAGTGTTAGGACGGCACACCATCCCCGATAACTCTGGCCTGCTCAGTAGCCAAACTCTTCCATCCATGCCAACCTCTTTTGGCATGGTTGCTGCTGGAGTCCCAAAAATAAGGTTTTCCGATATCCCATTTCTTCTGAATCACCAGCAGGATCCTCACAGTGCTGAATCTTCATGGACTCAGCTAACGGTTGAGGCAGGGCAGGAGTCAGGCAAACTCCACAGTGAAATGTCCTACTTCCCTTGGGATCAATCACATACTGATTATATTCCCAGAATAGAAACTCAGCTACACCCTCCCTCCTGGCTGCGGGATAATTGTTAGGTTACCAGCCCCTTCCCCTTGAGCTAGGGATTGCTTTTCTGTTAGGGACTGTCTTAAAAATCTCCCACCCCAGTGCCTACAATATAGATGTTTCTCTCCAACTGCTCGCCCATAGGGTATGAAACTCTGTGATGTCTAAGGTAAACCTCCTCTCAGGGAAATTTGGCTCTTTAGCCAGAGGAACTCTGGACACCTTTGGCGTAGTCTATCCTAGAGACTATTCCTTTCCATTGGGCTTAAGAACCCTCTACCCGTCACAGTAGATAAAAAGACAGATGATAGATATGGGAAAAAAAAGGATTAAGCAGAATGATCACTGCCAAAGATAGATGCAGAGGAGAAAGGGGAAAAACAACAGTCAAGAAATAGAAAATGGAAATGAGATTCTGGAAAAGAACCTAAGGGGAGATAAAAAACAAACAAGTGGTAGAGACCAGGACCAAACCAAGTAGAAAAATAAAATGATCAGAGAATAAAAAGATACCTTCCAGTATGGTGCTATTCTTGTAGTATGTGCCCTGACATCTGCACAGTTCATCCCACAAGACTGACTCCAAAATGATGACACTAAAGCAAAAATTGGCTAAGGGTGCCACAACCCCTTGAGCTAGCCCAATCATCATCCCCATTCCCCTAAAATAAAGTGAGGCAGCTAACAAAAAACAAAATAACTGACAAGCCAATGCAGAAAACCGGCACTAGATGCACGCTGAAGAAAACTTTAACACGGTGTGCATATTTTTTAACGCCGGATGCAGCAACCGTTAACCATGCACATGCAAATGAGCCATCACAACATTTAAACTGGAAGAGCAAGCCAAACACATGCGCACAAGAAGTCTGCGCTAGTTTGGCTTGCTCTCCGGGCATCATGTTGCTAATTTACTTAGCAGCCCCAACAGTATTTTGATGGGGGACGATCGCGGCATCGGGAAAAGCCCTTGATGCCATCAAAATACTGTTGGGGGCCGTGACAGACAATAAAATGATCTCTGGTGGTCTAGCAGCCCCCAAGTTCACCTTAAGTGGGAGCGCTACCTATGCACTCCTACTCTGCGTTGGCCATCTTGCAAAATGGCAGTGTCTGGCCCTGCACGGTGCTAACCTCATCCGGTGCATCCCAGGATGCACCGCGCGGGGCCAGACACCACCATTTTGCAAGATGGCCGACGTAGAGCAGGAGCACATAGGCAGCGCTCCCGCTTAAGGGAATATAGGAGCCGCCAGACCACCAAGTAGGGGCCGCTAGACCACCAGGTTCTTTTTTTTATTTAATGGGGGGGGTTGGGGAGGGGGAAGAGGCCACTGGACCACCAAGGATTTTTTTTTTTGTTGTCGGAGGGGGGGGGGGGGGGGCCTTTCCTGATACCATCAAAATACTGTCGGGGTGGGACCAGGCTGCTGGACCACCAGAGATCATTTTATTGTCAGGCACAGCCCCCAGCAGTATTTTCATGGCTTTGGGGACTTTTCCCAATGCCTGATCATCTGAGGAGATGATCTAGGCATCGGGGAAAGCACCCAATGCCATCAAAATACTACCGGGGGTACACATTAGAGGTTTACTTCTACTCAGACCTTGAAGTAAAAATTTTGGTGCTGTGGCTGGTTGTGAAATCCTCTATGCCTGTCTCTGCATCGGGCGTAGCTATGATTTGCATACCAGCCCGGCTGATTATAATAGACTTAAAATATTTCAAGTTCATTTAAATACACATGGCGTTAGTTGGGCGCTAGTCTGTCTCCTGGCATTTTTGTCTGTGCATTTGCAGGATCATTAAATGTGCTTAAATGTGGCGTTAGGGGCTCATAAGACCCGTGCTAGACTTCTGCATCGGCCTGCATCAGAAGTAGCACCGTGAAATTAAAATGGATTTTTCTACAATGTTCTGAATCCTTAGCACTGTTATTCATAAATCTACAAGCCTGGCACAGATTGTGCCACATGGCTTATTGGACTGAATTTTGTTTTGTTTCATTCAACTCCAGTGTTTATTTTAATAGCTATAAAACTAACAGGCACTCAAAGCAAATATACAAATACCACCAACAGCTGAAACCTGTGATCAAATTCTATTCAAACCTTGCAGCCTGAAAAATAACTTGGAAGCTGTGTCGTGAGAAAGGTCAAATCTTTAATGTACTAATTACATTTGTAAGGGGCTGCATGCAACGTGTCAGCAAGTGTGTCCTTAACACATAGTGCTTCAGACCAACCAGGCCCATAATATTTAAATACAAGCCCCTAGAGATGTTTTTGACAATATCAAGAGAATTAACAATGCTTTATAAACAGTCAAGCAAAGAGGAAGTACAATAAAAATGTGCTAATTTTCTATTAAAAAGAGGAATTGCCTCTGTGCTGGACACAGAAAGATGCTCAGATCCCTACATGGGCTGCCAAAAGGTTGGATCTGTCATCACCTGCCTGCTCGCTAGATCCCAACATCCTCTCTGCATTAGAACTCTGCCTCAACAAATGACAGACGTTTTGCTCTCTGCCTGCTGCTCCTCAGTTCTGCTGCCATGTCCTTTTTCTGGGTCTGGGCACTTTTTCTGTTGTTGTTTAGGAGAGCAATGCCTGGCTTTATTCTCGTCACATGCACTAAGCTGGAGTTTGTCCATTTTGAACTTCTATGATGAGTTGTCAATCTGGCGCCAGTCAGTACAACCGTGCCATCTCCAATCCTTTTTCACCATTTATTGGAAATGCAAAAACCTGGATTTCTCTAGTTGCTCTTTCTATTCCACAACAAAAATGCTGCATCTTCCAGGATGCTTACTCATATAAAAGCATTTTATACACTATATATACTGGCATGTTTAATGTAATACTTTGTCATGACTTCCCTACCATCTGGAGACTGCTTTGTAAAGTTTTTAAAATAAAGATTGCTTCTTGCTGACTACTGTTTCCCGAGTGGGGGTGAAGACATTTAATCTATTTGCAATGCCAGCCACTGGCAGCAGTGACATAGGCTTCAGTCATCAAAGTCTGGAATGTCATCGTAGGAGTAGCCCCTGTAACCTTTGGATGCATAATATGCAATTCGCAGATGGTAAAACCCAGGTAAGAATACCAGGATCCCGATTATCAGCACAGGGATAGCGCGATCTGTATCCTGAACACAAAAAGCCAAATTAAGTACATCTTTAAAGTTAACACATTTAACATTTGTTAACAGTGGTTGTTCTGAGGCTGACTGTTGGCTCTGTGGCAAGTGCTGTGCACGGCTATGTGCAGGAACTGGCTCCCTATAACAGCAGGGACTGAAATGTATCAGGAAAAGAGGAAGGATATTCACAATGACAGTGCTGAACAAAAGCTTCCCTCTCAAAACTATGTTGCATGGTATTGTGCTTAAAGTTGAGAAATGGACAGTAGGGAAGTTGTTTACCCCTTTGGTAATGTAGCCTGCCAGAAGTAGAGCCCCAATGATGATCAGCACCGTCCCAATCATGAACAGCACCGTTGCCAATGCAATCGCCTTGTATGGTATCTTTGGTGGGCTCTTTTTGAACTTAAAGGGAAAAAACAAAAATGTTAAATGTAAGACAACCTTCATATATATCTAATACTTTATCTTGAAATTCACTGCGCTTATCTTTCTGCTCCACTTTAGGAAGTTTCTTGAGAGCCTAAAGCTAGTCTTTGCTCCCCCCTGTTGTCCAAGAAGTATATTACAGTAAATATTTCATTAAATTATTTTCTATTGTTTTCAGGAAATCCATAGGCTCCCAAACCAGCAGATCACCAGATTCTTCTCCGAGCATAGCTGGTATCAGTACCTGCTATATTGAGTTCCTAAAATTTTTGTTCAGTGAGATACAGATTCAAACCTGTTTATTCTGTGTGCATCCACCCTGCAGAAGCTCTACACAAAACAAAAGGCAGAAATAGCCCACTGGGCTATCCAAAGTGGATGATCAAATAGCTCCAATTCAAAAGGAGACGGGCGGAGCTAGTCCCAATTTACCTCATTGCACACAGAGGCTTCTAGTTCTATTTAGGGAAAGCAGAACTGCATTTCCGTGCCTGCAACAAATCCCTTTTGAAATGGAGCTATATGGTCACCCCACAGCAAAGTGTTTTTTCCCAGCAAAAATTTTTTACATGAGAAGAATTATACACAGGCCAGAAAAACTTAAGCCTGCACCTTACAAGTCTGCTTCTAAATCTGTTTGAAGTACAGAATAAGAGAATTTGTGCTATATGTTTGGTTGATACTTGGGGAAAAAAATTCAGTCCATCATGCTAGTCTGACTCACTCAATCAGAGGGTGTCAAAGCTGAGTTCTAGGCATCCCACAATGGCATGGCTGAAGTTCAGTCTAGAAATACTGAGAAAGCGCTAGAAAATTATTCCTAGCAATATAGTAAATACTCTTACGCTCTGCCCAGTATCCTGCATGCTTAACCTGCAAATACAGCTATCTACTGCTACCCTGTGGCCAAACATCAAAATATATCCTCAGAGGCCACAGCACACACACTAGAGTAGCGTTTTCAAATTTTTATCCTGTATGACCCCATTTTAACAACTGAAAATTCATGCAACCCAGAAGACAATGAAATCACAACAGCAGGTCTCCAGCCTCCTACTACTCATCTTAAGTAGGAAGGTAGCAGCGACAGTAGTGGCAACAGCACAGGGTCCCCTGTGTCATTGTGCAGTGTGTGCTTACAGACCCCAATACTCAACACGGTTTTCCAATCCAACAGGAAGTTTAACCAGGAGGAGGCAAGGACCCATGAATGTTCAGGGACTCACAGGCCACATACTGACTGGCGACTGCCACTCCTTGGCACAGGTCATAATGAAGGTCCAGAGAGAAGGGAAAATGGCCATGTTTCTGTGACCAGGTTTGGGAACCACTGTACTAGAGGCTCCTACATTCTTTCTATTGGGCCCAAATAAAGGTTTTATTTCACAGCTTAGGACTGTTGAAAACTGGAGTAATTAGGATCATTTGCTGCTTTGGAGACATTGTATCAAGCAGCACTCCCGCTGGCCATTACAACACTGCTGTGATATTGTGAGGTCAACACCAAGACCCAGGGCCGGATTTACCTATACGCCATGTACGCCATGGCGTAGGGCCCACAGCCGGCAGGGGCCCACAAAAAAAGAAGAAGTAAATTTTTTTAAAATACAATTTAAAAAAAAACCCTGGTGGCTGCCGCCGCGGGGCCCCCTCTGCTGCCGCGGCAGCACCGATTGACCCGCGGGGGCCCCGTCTACAAGCTGAAGCCGTCGGGTCGGGTCGTTCCTCCCTCCCTCCGTGCAGGCTGCAGGCTGTGAGAGACGCGAAGAGAGAGCGTCTCCTCGCGTCTCTGTAAAGCCCGCAGGGGCTGATGGGAAATTTCCCATCAGCCCCTGCGGGCTTAACAGAGACGCGAGGAGACACTCTCCTTTCGCGTCTCTCACAGCCTGCAGCCTGCACGGACGGAGGGAGGGAGGAACGACCCGACCCAACGGCTTCAGCTTGTAGACGGGGCCCCCGCGGGTCAATCGGTGCTGCCGCGGCAGCAGAGGGGGCCCCGCGGCGGCAGCCACCAGGTTTTTTTTTAAATTTAATTTGACTTTAGGCCGATGGGGGGGGGGTAGGACTGGTAATGGGCTATGGGGGGGGGGGTAGGACTGGTAATGGGCTATTGGGGGGGCTGGGGCTGGAAATGGGCTGGGGGGGTAGGGCTGGTAATGGGCTATGGGGGGGGTAGGACTGGTAATGGGCTATTGGGGGGGCTGGGGCTGGAAATGGGCTGGGGGGGTAAGGCGTGTACGGGGCGATGGGGGGGTAGGACTGGTAATGGGCTTGGGGGGGGCTGGGGCTGGAACTCGGCTGGGGGGGTTAAGGCTAGAGGTGGGCTGATGGGGTTAGGACTGGTAATGGACTGTGGGCTGTTGGGGGGGCTTAGAACTGGCAATGGGCTTTGGGGGGGTTAAGACTGGTAATGGGCTGTGGGCTGATGGGGGCTGTCTGGTAATGGGCTATGGGGGGGTCTAGCACTGGAAATGGGCTGGGGGTTTAAGACTGGAGGTGGGCTGATGGGGTTAGGACTGGTAATGGGCTGTTGGGGGGGGTTTAGAACTGGTAATGGGCTTTGGGGGGGGGTTAAGACTGGTAATGGGCTGTGGGCTGATGGGGGGGGGGTAGGACTGGCAATGGGCTATGGGGGGCTGACTGGAAATGGGTTGATGGGGTTAGGACTGGAAGTGGGCTGATGGGGGGTTAGGACTGGTAATGGGTTATAGGGGGGGCTTAAACTGAAAATGGGGTGATGGGTTAAGGACTGTAAGTGGGTTGATGGGGGGCTAGGACTGGTAATGGGTTGGGGGGTTGCTAGGACTGGAAATGGGCTGATGGATGGCTAGGACTGGAAATGGGCTGATGCAGGGACTAGAAGGGAATGGATGCTGGGTGAGGCTGGAACTAGAAGGGAGCTGATGTTGGGGGAGGATTAGAATGGGATGGGGCTGGAAGAGTAAAATGGAGAAGGGAAAAATATTTTGTGTGGGAGGGATAAAAAATCTACAATTGGCCGGGTATTGGGAGAGTAAGTGGGGATTGAGGATGGAGGGGTAAAATTTGAGTGGATGAAATAGGAATGAGGAAAGAGCAAAAGGAGAAAGATTAGTATGTTAAAGCAGATGTAGAGAGAGAATGGAAAAAAATCTAGAAGAGAGAAGAAAGGACAAATGGACAGCAGACGATGGAGAGTTAGCAGAAGACACGAAGAAACCAGAAGAAAGTGGCTGGAGCAATTGCAGCTGAAAAAAATGCACAAAAGGTAGAAAAATATCTCTTTATTTTGAATTTATTAATTGGAATATGTCAGCTCTGGTAAATGTGCATCATTAACGTCTGCGCTTTGTTTAGTACAAGAGCAAATTAATGTATAGTTTTATTTCTACAGTGTTGTACATTCCAAGTTTGGCTTTTGGGATTCCCAGTTTAATTATTGTCTTCCTGTTTCTAAATTGTGATTACTTGTTTGGTGATGGTCTATGTTCTGCATGTGTAACTGAGCTGAGGTGTTCTGTTTATATAATTCCTATTTGACATTGCCACTTGTTCTCTTTCCCCAGTAGGTCATGTATTGTTGTTCTCTGAAATGTACTGGTTTAATATTTGCAGTGTTGCCTTTTGATTGGTAGAGTATGGTGCTTTGTGAGTCCTGGTAGTGCTGTTAGGATACAGCGGGTTTACTATGGGTTCTAAATGGGCAGTGTTTGTAGTAGTTCCTAATGTGTCTGGCAGTTGGCACTGGATTATAGTAATGTAGAAATCTTTTAGTCTTTCTTTATCCATACACTCATTAAGAGGCACGTTTACTAAAAGTTAGTATATGGTAACATTATGCAAATATTTATGCAAATGAGGCCCCTTATGCAAATGAGGCCCCGCACCCCCCTTGGGCCGCCCCTGCTGGGGGCCCACAATTTTTGTTGGCGTAGGGCCTCACTCAAGGTAAATCCGGCCCTGCCAAGACCATGATTTAAGAAGACAGCCGCTTTGAAACTAAATGCGGAAAATTCTGTTGTAACTTAATTCCCTTTCTGAGCATTCTACTGTTTGTAGGACCAGCAGGACTTTCCCGTCTCTCTTACCTGGAGGTCAATATAGCCGTCATCAGTGCTGGAAAGTTTAGCATACTTCACCTTGCTGCTGGATATACCAGCAGTTATATTATTACGCGAAGGCATCATAACAGGAAGGGAGGTCAGCTAAAGTCTGGAAGAAAAGGAAGAAGTAGTGACCCAAGATATATGGCTTGCATAGGATAGAGCTGCGTTATGGAACGCACTCCATCCCTCACCACTCACACTATGTCACTGATAGGGGTTGGAAAGAGAAGGACAAGATCTCCAAACTACTGAGAGAGCCCTCTCCCCCCCCCCAAACTATGAGAGATGCCATCTATCCTGCCCCCTCTCACCTGCTGAGCTACTGAGGCTCCATCAAGCCCTCTTTTTTTTTTTAACCCTTCATCACACACGTTAAATTACCGACGACTTTACACACCTGGGGTCAAATTGACCCCATCAGTAAATGACCAGAAACTGTGAACAATTTCATCCACATAGGATTGGTATTTTAATGCATTTATTAAAAACAGTTCTCAGTTTTTGCTGTTTACAAATGTTCAGTGTTTATGATATAAAAGTAGTCTAACTATTAAGGTGAAATTAGACTTACCTGCTAATTGTTGTTCCTTACGGAACTCCAGTCTGGTCCCGAAACCTCTGGGGTTCCGCTCCTCTTCCAGCAGCTTGGAGACTGAGAAAATATCACACTTGTGATGTCACTGGTACATAAGCTCCGGAACTGCCTCCAGACACCAGTAACCTATTAAAGTATCAAACTCTGTAATACAACATGAAAGTTTCAAGCAACTTCCGTTGACATCACATCAATATCAAATAGACTTAAATGGCTGGCAGGTCTCAGAATATCCGGGCATGCATATGACCATTGTAACTGCAGTCAAATGGTCATATGCATGCCCATTATGGTTATTTGACCGCAGTTACAATGGTCATATGCATGCCCGGATATTCTGAAACCTGCCAGCCATTTAAGTCTATTTGATATTGGGAGGGGTGCACCTGCTCCTGGTGGGTGCACCACTAAAGAAAGACATGGGTAGGGGTGCACCTACTCCCTGAAAGACATGGGAAGGGGTGCACCTACTCCTGCCATATTGCTGGGAAGACTAGATGGACCATACTGGTCTTTATCTGCCGTCATTTACTATGTTACTATGATGTGATGTCAACGGAAGTCGCTTGAAACTTTCATGTTGTATTACAGAGTTTGACACTTTAATAGCTTTAGCTCTGAATAAAGGACCGCAGTGGGAGTTGTATTCTACCAGTAACCTATTGACAAAGCAGACTCCCCGGAGCAACAATTAAGTAGTAAACAATATATCGAACAAGAACACTGACTAACTTTATTCAAAACCCCCCCAACAATCACACCTGGACCGCAGACTGTTCCAGAAATGCCCCGGTCCGCCTCCCCCCCTGTAGGGATTATGGCATCTACTTAAACTGCAAGAATGCCTATGTTGGGGAAACAAACGCACTCACCTGCTCTCCTCTTGCCTGTGCTACTTACTGGTAACTTACCCGTGCTTCAGGCGCTCGAGAACTACAAGCCCCAGGGCGGCATACGGGACCAGACTGGAGTTCCGTAAGGAACAACAATTAGCAGGTAAGTCTAATTTCACCTTCCTTAACGTCCCTCCAGTCTGGTCCCGAAACCTCTGGGGATGTAACAGAGCAGTGAAAAATCAATGGGTGGGATCCTGCAGACCTGCCTGAAGCACCGCAGATCCAAAACAGGTATCCCTTCCCGCCTGGACATCCAGCCGGTAATGCTTAACAAAGGAATGCAGAGATGACCAGGTTGCTGCCTTACAAATTTCCGCAGCCGGCACCAAACTGCACTCCGCCCAGGACGCCGCCTGCCTCCTCGCAGAGTGAGCTCTCAACCCTTTCGGCACTAACCTGCCCTTGAGCAGATATGCAGATGCGATCGCCTCCTTCACCCAGCGGGCGATGGAAGCCTTAGAAGCTGCCTCTCCCTTTCGCGCCCCCACAAAGAGCACAAAAAGCCTATCCGACTTCCGGAAGGACTCCGTCCTCTGCAAGTAGAGCTTCAAAGCCCTCCGGACGTCCAGGCCGTGTAAGCGCTTTGAGGAAGAGCTGTCAGCTGCAGAACCAAAAACGGGCAAGGAAACCACTTGATTCAGATGAAAAACTGAGACCACCTTTGGCAAAAACGACGGTACCGGCCGCAGGACTACCTTTGACTCACTAAAAGATAGAAAGGGTTTTCGACAGGACAACGCTTGCAGCTCGGAAATTCGCAGTGCTGATGCAATAGCCACCAAGAATACCACCTTCAAGGTCAGGTCCATATCGGGGCTGTGGGAGGGCACTAGCAGCTCATTTGAACGGCTGCTGACGGCGGGAACAGCCATTTGCACCTCCAGCCATCCTCCGCTCCCCCGATCGGGGTAGAGCTCCAGAGTGGGCCGTCCACCAACCACGCTCTGGCCTCCAGCCCAATCGGGGCTGTGGGAGGGCACTAGCAGCTCATTTGAACGGCTGCCAACAGGCGGGCCCGCGCCTGAGGGCCTCGCCAGAGGGCCCTTTGGCGTGGCCCTTAGGCGCGGCACTAGAAAACAACCATCCATCGACCATTCAAACACAACGGAGAGTTGCCTATCATCGATCTTCAAACAACCCATAGACTTTCGCCACCCTTTGCTCTCTGTGGTCACTCAGAGAAAATGTATGTATAATAGCTCATAGGTGAATGCTACATTACTGCAATTAGTTTGCACAACAAGCCTTCTTCTCTGTATCTCTGCAATTCTTGTTTTGAAAATCTGCAACTCTGCTACCTTGTTACCACTTTATATTGCTACAAATATACAGCAGCTAACTATGTAACTTGGTAACTTTTGTTTTGAAACTCCGTATCCCTGTTACCCTGTTTCCACTTAAATTTGTCACAACTATCTAGTCAGCAATACCTACCATAATCCCTCCATCCTCACCATGGCCTATCCCTCACTTAAGTTTGCCATGCTCTTACTCCTAGTTAATGCCATACAACACTCCTTTGCCTTACTTTACAAACACGCACATATCCCTACTATCCACCATCTGGGTAGAAAAAGCCACGAAAACTCCTTCTACTCAGCCACAAGTCTCCCATATCAACCGAGACAGTCACACCTCTTGTATGTAGACCTTATCCAATCCAACCACACTAAAACAACCTACCACCAAATCCTTAAATGTGCTCTCATAAACTCCCGCTCTGTCCGCAAGAAATGGCCCGCTATCACTGACCTGATAGCTGTACACAACTTAGATCTCCTCATGGTGACAGAATCCTGGCTTTCTGATTCTGATGCTGTCATTATAAAGCAACTTACACCTCCTAATTTTTCCATTTATACCTGCCATAGATCCAACCGCAAAGGCGGAGGTGTCCTTATACTAGCCAAAACAGATCTAAAATTTCAACTGCATTCCTCCAAGAGTACTACACATGCAGACATCATCACCATAGCAAATAAATTCATCACCTTAAACCTCATATACAGATCCCCCTCCTCACCTCCAGATGACATTTCCACCTTCATTGATCTAGCCTGCAACCCAGCCAACCCACGCATTCCTAACTGGTTACTGGGTGCCTTCAACCTTCCCTCCCTACAACCCGATCAAGCCACAGCCTTCCTTGACGCAATGCAAGACTTACAATTCAAACAATTGGTGAACGCTGTCAGACGGCTGCCTGGGTGAGAATGTTCACAGTCTTGGCAAGTGCATATATCAATATGATTTGCAAGGGATTGTGGGAAATGCAGTCCATTCACACCAGACACAGCCACTCACAATAATTAGTTGTGCTTGAGTGTAAAGCCAATAAGATATTTATTTATGGGGTTATTTCTCCCAACACAGATATGCTTGGTAGCACATAAAACAGGATACTTGCTTTCAGTGTTAAACTTAGAAAAACAAAATCAGGAAAACAGATGAACTTGTCAGGCAATCAAATGAAAAGAATAAAGACCTGGTTGGTAACAAACTGGTCTTTTCTGTAGGCTTTAGCTAATATTTTCTTAGCAGTGTTTCAAACAACAAGCAAAACCCACAAAGAAGGGAAAAACTGTTCTTTTCAGGTTAACTTCTTATATCTTCACACATAGACTCAGAAGTGATTCCCTCAGAACTCACAAGCAATTAGGTAAGGCTCAATTGCTAGCAGTTACCCAGCTGAAACCCCTTAGCTGGCTTGCTTTCTACTGTGTGGCTCAAATCCTACTTCAGGAGCTTTTCTGAGTAGATTAAAGAACAAGTTTGTATTTCTTTGTGATGGTTGTTGTACTTTGTAACAGAAAATTACCAAAGGAGTTTAGACAGAGAGCAATCCATATATTCACAGCCTGTATCTAAGACCGCTCCCCCTTCCTCAACAATCATCGGTTCAATATCATGGATTGGCACAGAGGAATTTCTCAATGGAGCACTTTCAGGAGAATACTTATTTCCCTGCTGTCTTTCAAGGTTATAGCTAGGGCATAGATCAGTGTTCATACCTGAGCTTCCATTGCTGTTAGAGTTCCTCTCTAAATAGCCTGGCCAGTATGTAGTCCAGTTTTTATGTCCAACCTTCCAATCCAGATCCCTGGACATTGGATCTCTCTTCACATACCTTCTGGCACGGGTCCTAGGGTCCCTTCCACGTGCAGCCGTCTCCCTCACAGGTACCGTCTGGAGATTCCTAGCTCTGCAGCACCATTCCTCTGGCTTTCCCCAGTCCAATGGTGTATGCGGGCCTTTTGAATGTCTCCCAGTATACGTACTGCTCTGGACTCCTTTAGACCTCCCAAATGCTTTTCTCTTCTTTCTTCCAAAGGGTTTCTTGCGCTCTCTGTCCATCCGCTCTGGCTTCTGCTTCTGATGATGATCCTCCAGATAATGAAGCTGTCCAAGACGAGGATCTCCAAGATCATGAAGATGAGGATGATTCTCCGTAGAATAAACTCTACCTTTATTCTGCTTAGATGAGTGCTCCACCCTAGCACAGCGCAGCTGTGCTGAATCAGGCCCTGCCCTTTGAGATGAGTGCTTGGGGATTACCTCATAGCCCTCCTGATTGAACACACGTTTCCCCACTTCAGCTCCTCTAATGGCTGTTGGAAACCTGGTGCATTCTGGGACTGGTAGTCTTTTATGGAAAAATTCTGTTTTCTTATTTCTACCAGAACTGACAGGTTGCTTGTTCAGAGTCACGTCACCTTTACTATAGCTCCTTCCTGAGCTATGATAAGCTTCCTTATCACAACGCTTCAACACACCAAAAAGGAAACCTATTAGACCTAATCTTTGCTCCTAGTACTGCAGTCGGCTGCAATTCTGATTTTAACATCTCAATCAGTCCAGTCCCGTGATCTGACCACAAACTGATTACGCTCCAAATACCCTCACAAAATACCCCGACACCACTTAGTGATTCCACTAGACCCTCAGCCTCACCGCGCACTAGACCTCTTAACACAGAAGAGTTCTCCAAAGAAGTTCTACCGTCCCTACACCAAAGTTCCACCAATCTTGATGACACTATTGCCAACTGGAACAAATCATTGAAAGAATTTGCCCAACCAAATTCCTCCAAAAACTCAGAATCTCACAACAGAGTTAAAAATAGAAGACAACATGCGCCTTGGTTCTCAACAGATCTCCGAGCATCTCTCATCAATCTCAGGAAACATGAGAAGTGGAGACGCTCCCATTCCCATACACACAAATTACTCTCTCTCGAACTTCTGAAGTCTAACCGTGAGAGGATCTACCTCAAGATGAGTGAATACCACTCCCAGCTACTTCAACGCTCAATCAACAAGCCAAGAGACTTATTCAACTTAGTAAAATCTCTAACCAAGGAACCCTCTCCCACCCAACTTGTCCCAATTCCCCCTCAGTCATATGCTGACTTCCTACAATCCAAATCCCTTTTAACAAATACTCAGCCAGCACTAACAGTTTCCCCCTCCCCCCAACCTCTCTCCTCACAAGTATCACTCACTCACTTTACCCCCCCCTCCTTTGAAGAATATCCAAGACCTCATTGCCTGCATCAACACCTCAACAGCCCCAAACGACCCATGCCTAGCACACTGGATCAGGACCCTTCGAGCTGAACTCAGCCCAATTCTGCAAAACATCATACGTCTATCATTTGCATCCGGATCATTCTCCTCTCTACTCAAACAAACCTCAATAAGACCCCTCCTAAAGAACAGCAGACTCAACCCATCAAAGACCGAATCTTACCGACCTATTTCGAGTATTCCTCTACTCGCAAAAATAATTGAGAAGGTCGTCTACAGACAAATCCAACAACATATAGATTCAGCTTCTCCCCTTGACTCCTGCCAGCATGGTTTTAGAGAATCACATGGAACAGAAACACTTCTCACCACCCTTACCAACACTCTGATCAGAGGAATCGACAACGCGGAAGATGGTTTCGCCCTCATTTTCCTCGATATCTCAGCCGCCTTTGACTCTGTCAATCATAACCAACTACTTGCACGCCTTCTAGAAAAGGGCATACACGGCCTCGCCTGGGAGTGGTGTAAATCGTACCTATCCGATCGCTGGCAACAAGTCCGTGTGGGTTCCACTACTTCTACACCATTCCGCCAACAACAAGGTGTCCCACAAGGTTCTTCACTGTCAGCTCTGCTTTTTAATATCTACATGCAGCCGATATGCAACCTAATCCGATCCTTCAACATCTCTACCCTAATCTACGCCGACGATGTTCTGCTATTTACCCCGTTCAAAGTCAACTATCCGGATTTCACCAACCTTGTCAACTGTTTCAACGCAATTACCGACTGGCTAAGTACCCAAAATCTCCACATCAATTTCAAGAAAACAGAGGTACTCTTCATATCAAGAAAAAAAAGCTTCTCCCCTCCTCCCAGCCTAAGAGTAAGAGATTTGGAGCTTCCAAGCCGTAAAGCCATACGTTATCTCGGCATCACGCTGGACCAGCACCTCGACTTCAAGGAACATATAAAAAACACTACTAGATCCATTTACCACAAAATTAGAACACTAAGACATCTCAAACCTATGCTACCTGCTGACGACTTCCGGACCATCTTTCAGGCCCTCATACTACCTCACCTAGATTACGCAAACTTAATTTTGTATGGCTTACCAAAAAACACCCTCAATCCTCTACAGCAAGCCATGAACACCGCAGCCCGTGTCCTCTGCGGTCTATCCAGATCCGACCATATCACACCAGTACTTAAGGATCTACACTGGTTACCGATATGCTCCAGGCTAACATATAAGATTCTGCTAATAACTTTCAAGATTATTAACAACATCGCTCCCAACTCTCTCAAGGATCTTATCACTCCTACCCCAAAAACCAGATCTAGAAGAATGACATCAGATAACACACTTGCGATCCCCAAAGACTCCATAAGGTGTTCACTATCAACCAGTAGAAGAACATTCGCCCACTACGCTCCAAAATGTTGGAACGACCTGCCTCCTGATATCAGAGCAATCCAAGACATGCTACAATTCCAGAAAGCAATAAAGCACCATCTCTTTCTTCTCCACTTCTCTTAAGCTAACCCCCTACCACCAAGAAACCATCCCCTATCCCCACTAAATCCCTCCACACAACATAACACTCAAATCCCAATCTTCCGCCCCATCCTGGAAGCTTCTCACATTTTCTCATACCAACAATTAGCGAATATGACACACCAGCATGTATATAGTTTATTTTATTTCAACTCGTTTGGACTTATGTTATTATGAAAATTCCCATGTTCCCCAAGTTCTATTCCCTGTTTTAATGTAAACCCAATCAGTCTTCGCTGATCTGAGTATTCTTTGTTATTTGTAAACCGCGCTGATAAAAATAGTGCGGTATATAAGAGCTGTTAAATAAATAAAATAAAATAAGCGACGCCCTCGACAGCGGTTCAAAGGGTTCGCGCCCCAATGCGTCAAGAACTAGCGGCAAATCCCAGTTTGGTACCACCGGCCGCCTAGGAGGGCGCAACAGGACTACTGCCCTTAAAAAACGCTTAATATCCGGATGTACTCCCAACGACACCCCTTGAACCTTGCCTCTATAGTAGGACAGAGCCGCTAACTGCACCCTTAGGGACGAGGCCGCCAAACCTTTTTGAAAAACCATCCTGCAGAAACGACAGGACCTACGAAATAGAGACTCTCAATGCCTCGAGCTGCCTCTCCTGACACCAAGCCTCAAAAATTCGCCAGACCCGAATATAGGCCAAAGAAGTCGAACGCCGACGAGCCTTAAGCAAAGTGGAAATAACTGCCGCCGAGTACCCCTTTGCCGTCAACCTAGCCCTTTCAAGAGCCAGGCCGTAAGCGAGAATCGATCCACGCGAGGCATGACCAACGGCCTTTGAGTAAGAAGGTCTACCCACCAAGGAAGCCGCCACGGCTGTCCTATCACAAGCCTCATCAAGTCCGCATACCATGGTCTCCTGGGCCAATCTGGCGCGATCAATATCACCTGACCCCGATGACACTCTATGCACTGCAGCACTCGCCCTATCAACACCCAGGGCGGAAACACGTACAGAAGCTGATCCTCTGGCCAAGCCTGAATAAGAAAAAAGTTGTTCACTGTAATAGATTAATTGGTGATTTATTTCTCTAGTCTATTACAGTGAACGACTTTTTTCATAATTGACTTTATATCGTTCAAGAAGAGTGGGCCATTACGATTTTTGCAAGCCTGAATAAGAGCATCCAGCCCTTCTGACATTTGCTCCCTTCTCCTGCTGAAGAAGCGACCCACCTGAGCCGACCGAAAAGACGCCATGAGATCCATCACCGGCGTCCCCCGACGACGGACCAGCAAGGCGAACACTTCCAGGTGAAGGACCCACTCTCCCGGGTCTACCTTTACCCGACTCAAGAAGTCAGCCTCCACATTGTCCACCCCTGCTACATGTGCTGCCGACAGTGCCAGAAGATTCTCCTCGGCCCACGCAAACAAATCCCCGGCCTCGGCTTCGAGAGCCGCACTGCTGGTGCCCCCTTAACGATTGATATACGCCACCGCCGTTGCATTGTTGGAAAGCAACCGAACGGCTTTCCGTGCGAGAGCAGGCTGAAGCCCGAGCAGCGCCTTCGCCACCGCCCTCAACTCTAGCCTGTTGATGGGCCAGCTCCTTTCCAGTTCTGGGCAACCAAATGTGTCTCCCCAGGTATGGGAGTCAAAACATCTGGGAATTCTTTAAGCAATTTCCTTATTTCTTCCTGCTGTACCACTGTCAGGTCCTCACGTATCTGGGGTTCTGACTTTTCTTTACAGTCAGATACTTGGGGTCCCAAATCCTCCTCTTCATGCACCTCCCTTTCACGGGCACAGGTGGCAGCTAGGCTCTTAACCCCTTGTCTTCAGTAGAACCAAAACCTTTGGTTCCACGCTCAGAATTTGACAAGGATGTAACTTCCTCCACAGGTGGGAAACCCAGTCTCTCACATATCAATTGAGCGATTCTGTCTCCCGTCTTTACATGGTAATCGTTCTGTCCAAAATTAAACAACAGAACTTTAAGATTGTCCCTGTAATCGGGATCAATCACACCCGCTCCCACATCAATGAAATACTTCAGGGCTAATCCTGATCTTGGGGCTACCCGCCCATAGCACCCAATGGGTATTTCTACTTGGAGTCCAGTGTCAACCAGGGCTCTCCCTTGGCTAGGTACAGTTACATTTTCTACACTGCACAGGTCAAACCCAGCAGCTTGTGGGGTTGCCCGCTTAGGAGCTTGGGCCTTCTCTGTGACCCTATGGTACTTCAAGATAAATACTTGCTTCTTAGTAGTTTGTTCTTCTGGAAGCTTAACCATCTTTTTAGCTGGGGTCCGAGGACTTCCAAACAAAGGCCCGGGAGCTATTACCATCATTCCTTCTCCCTCCTTCTTTCCTAGTCCTTTCACTAGTCCCTGCTTAAATCTTGGCCAGTCCCTTCCTAGAACCAAATCAAATGGAAGCCTAGGCACCACCACTGCTAAAAGAACTTCCTCTTGTTCCCCCAGGCACTTAACCATTAGCCTATAGGTGGGATATGATGTTACAGCACCATGAATGCATCTGATGTGAACCTGGCTTTCAGGGGTTCTAGGCACAAATCCTAACAGAGCATTTGTGGTAATTCCCTGCACATCAACCACCAAAAGGAATCCTTCTTTGGGCTGTTTTAAATCAACACCCATCAAGCTAGTGTGTATCTGGCATCCCCTTTCCAAATGTCCCCATTTTCCACATTTGAAACATTTCTTTTTACTCCACTTTGTAATCTGGGTTGGCACAGTACAATTATTCTCAGAAACATTTTTAACCATTTTCTTTTCTGATACAGCACAGCTTGCCTCAGCACCAACCTTCAGAGGGCCACCCATTCTATGGCAAGCCTGCGTGGCTTCCAAGAATCTCTCTGCTAGCATGGTTGCCTCTTCAAGGTTCTGGCAATTTTGCTGTATAAGGAAAGTGTACAGATCTTTAGACACAGCAGACATAAATTGTTCAAGCATAATAATGTCTAATAACATTTCCACAGTCTTTCCCTCAGGCTCCAACCATTTTACAGCCAATCCTCTGATTCTCTGACTCAGAGCCCTGGGTGTTTCACCCACTCTTAATGCAGTAGCTCTAAACATTCGCCTATACTCTGAAATAGACAACCCTAGGCGATCTCTTATAGCCGCCTTTACATCTCTATAATTCAAAGCTTGAGCTGCTGGCATTGCCCTATAAGCTGCAAGCGCCTCCCCAGTTAATGAGGCTGCCAGCCTTACTGCCCACTGGGTCTCTGGCCATGCTAATGCTTGTGCCACTCTCTCAAAAGATTCAAGGAAATCATCAACATTATCATCTGGAGTCAGCTTCCCAAAACTAAATGCCCCAATTCCCTGATTGAGTCCCACATTGTCCACATGTGGTATACCAGTTGTTACTGCTGGTCTTGCATCCGGTCCACTTTGGTTATGAAGAGCAATTAAGGCTTCCACCAGATCAAGCACTGGCTTCTGCTGGTCCCTTAATGCTTTAATTGCAGTGTCCTGAGCCTGCTGCGCTAGCTCCTGTTGCCTGCTAAATTGGGCTGCCATCCAGCTGGCCAGTTCCTTCGGATCCATCTTGTATCCCTGCAAGAAAACAAAAGAAAAAAAAACACAGAGCAGCACCCTCCAAACAGGTGTTTTTCTCCTATTTGTTTTTTTCAATTACCCCTGTGACTTACTCCCATCCACCACTAGACATGCCCAGGTACTTATTACCTTATGCCAGTGATGAATCCAGCTTACACAGGGTCTTTTCCTCCTTGGAACAGCCACCTCTTTTCCTCCAAAGTGTTGTTAAGGGAAAATCCACTTTCCAGCTTTTGTCTTGAACTTTTTTCTTTCAGATTTCAGTTGTAATCCTTATAAATCATGTAAATCCTTTGTGTAAAAGCAATCCGAACTATTACGCCAACTGTAAACGGGGGCGCTGGTCGTGAATGGCCAGTTTTAGCAAAGGCAAAAATATTATTATGACTTGCAAAGGATTGTGGGGAATGTAGTTCACTTATACCAGAATCAGCCGTTCACAAAATAATGAGTTGTGATGCACGAATGTAAGCAAAGAAAAATTGATTTTATTCATGGGGTTAATTCTCCCACACAGTTTTACTTGGTAACACAAAAAGGACACTTGCTTTCAGTATTACACTCAGGAAAACAAAACATGAAATAAGGTAACTGAACTTCTTAAGCAAAAATCAAATAAGACCTTGATGGGAAACAGAAAAGGTCTTTTTGATGGCTCATGCTAATAACTTCCTTAGCATTGCTCCAAAAGCAAAAACAAAATCCAAAAGTAACCAAAACTGTTCTTTATCAAGGATAACTTTCTTCTATTTACACACACAAAAAGAAAAAAGTTTCCTTTCAGAGCTCACGTGCACTTGTGCTTGGCTCAATTATCACTAATTAGCCAGCTGCAAACCCCTTTGCTGGTTCACTTTCTCTACGTGGCTCAATCCTATCCTAAAGCTTTCTTGTAGACTTTTCTGGGTAGATAAAAGAACAAATTACAGTTCCTTTTGGTGGTTTTTGTATTAGTGAGAAAGTATTTTACCACCGCAGCCTAGACAGAGAGCAATCCATGTATTCATTCTGATCATTTAATATATCTCCTTCTTCCTCAAATATCATGGAATCAATATCCTGGTCTGGCTCAGAGGAATTCCTCAATTGTTCACTCTCAGGATAATATTTGTTTCCCTGCTGTTTTCCTGGAGAAGAGCTAGGGCATAGATCAAAGTTCATACCTGAGCTTCCTTTGCTGTTAGGTTTCCTCTCCAGGTATCCTGGCCAGTAAGTAGTCCAGCTTTTATGTCCAGCCTTCCAATCAAGATCCCTGGACACTGGGTCTCTCTTCACATACCTTCTTGCAACGGTCTTAGGGCCCCTTCCACCTGCAGCCGTCTCCTTCAAAGGTGCCGTCTGGGAATTCTTGGCTCTATAACCCCACTCCTCTGGCTTCCTCCAGTCCAATGGAGTATGCTTGCCTCTGGAATGACTCCCAACACACGTACTGCTGTGGGCTCCTTCTTTAGACCTCCAAGATGTCTTTCTCTTCTTCCTTCCATGTTGCTGCTGCTGGCTCTGTCTGCTCTCTCTGCCTTCTCTGCTCCGTCTGTGTGTAGAAAATCTATTACTTTTAACGTGCTTAGAGGGACACTCCACCCTAGCACAGCCCAGGTGTGCTGAATCAAGCCCTGCCCTTGGAGATGAGTGATTGGGGATTACCTCATAGCTCTCCTGATTGAACACACGTTTCCCCACTTCAGCCCTTCTAGAGGCTGTTTGAAACCTGGTGCATTCTGGGACTGGTAGTCTTTTATGAAAACATTCTGTTTTAGTATTTCTACCAGCAAAGACAGGTTGCTTGTTCAAAGCCAATTCACCTCTTTTATAGCTCCCTCATGAACTATGATAAGCTTCCTTATCACAAGGTTCGCAGCACTGTCGCCAGTCCAAAAGGTAACACTTGGAACTGAAAATGCCCCAAAGGCACCGCAAACCTGAGAAACGTTTGGTGCTCTCTTCGTATCGGGATGTGCAGATATGCCTCCAAGAGGTCCAGGGACGTGAGGAACTCCCCTCTTTAAACCGCCACTATCACCGAACGCAAGGTCTCCATCCGAAAATGAGACACTTTGAGACAACGGTTTACTCGTTTTAGGTCCAAAATTGGCCGAAAAGTACCCTCTTTCTTCGGCACTATGAAATAGATGGAGTATCGACCGCTGACGCATTGGTCTGAAGGAACCGGAAGTATTGCGTTGAGAGCTAACAACCTCCGCACTGTGTCATGCACTGCCCTTCGCTTGAGCCTTGCCCCACACGGTGACCGCACGAAAGAATCTCTCACTGGTCTCTGGAACTCTAAGGCATAGCCCTCTCGAATCACTTCCAGCACCCACTGATCGGACGTGATCTGGACCCAAGCAGGGTAAAAATCCCGTAACCAACCCCTGACGGGAACCAACCCCACCTGGGCCCGCTCGGCTTCATTGTGACTTCCGAGAACCTGAGGAAGCGGAGGAGGAGGTGCCCCAAATCCTCAACCCGCTCCCCGAAACCCCTGGTTTCTGTAGGGAAAACGCCCATGCTGAGATTGTCCAAATCTGGGGAAACGAAAGCGTCGAAATTCTCGAAGCGGACCCTTAGGTCCGGAAGAGAGACGCCCTTGTTTCTGTTTGTCCTCCGGCAATCTGCCGCCCTTAGACTCCCCCAAATCCTTAACCAACTTATCCAAGTCCTCTCCAAACAATAGCTTCCCCCTAAAAGGAAGCTTACTCAACCATGCTTTGGAAGCTCCGTCCGCCGCCCAGTTGCGTAGCCAAAGGTACCGCCGAGCAGCCACCGCCGACACCATACTCTTAGAAAAGGCCCCTGATAAGGTCATAATGAATATCCGCCAAATAGGCAGCCCCGGATTCCAACCTGGCTGCCTCCGCCGAAATCTCCTCGGCTTTATCTGTCTGAATACGCTGTACCCATCTCAGGCATGCTCTCGCTACCCAAGCTCCACAAATAGATGCTTGCATCGAGAGTGCATTGACTTCAAAAACCTCTTTCAACAGAGCCTCCAATCTCCGGTCCTGGGGGTCTTTAAGGGCCGCACCCCCCTCAACGGGAATGGTAGTTTTCTTAGTAACTGCTGACACTGCGGCATCAACTCTGGGAGACTTAAACAACTCCCGATCCTGGTCCACTAGCGGATAAAGCCGCGCCATCACTCGAGAGCCCTTTAGCGCAGACTCCGGCAAATCCCATTCTTCCTGAATCATCTCCTTAACCACTCTGTGCACCGGGAAGGCACTCTGAGTCTTGCGAAAAGCCTGCAACAACGGATCCTCCAGGGAGGAATCCTCCGACGGCCACCCCCCGTCGGCATATTTAGTGCCTTCAGCGTTTCCGAGATAAGAGCCGGCAACTCCTCTCTCCGAAAAATGCGCACGACCCTGGCCTGATCTTCCTACTCCACAATTTCGCCGTCCTCCAGGTCGTCCTCCAAATCTAATTCGATATCCTGCTCCTCCGAACGGAGGCCCTCCGATAGCATGGACTGAGCCGACCGCTCCCTGTTGGCCCTGGGCATCTTCGCCAACAGACCTGTCATATCTGCCTCGAGTGGCGCCCCCGGCCGTTTCAGCCCTGAGGTCCCCTCTGAGGCCCCTGAAATCCGCGTACCTGAAGAACTGCTAAGGGCCTTCTGAAGCAGCATCACAAAATCTGAAGAAAAAATCACCGCCAAGCCCCCTGGCAGTACGGGCTGCGCAGCAGGAGGCTCAGAAGACGATGTGCCTGGCATGGGCTCCAGAGAAGGGAAGCTTGGGGACCCTGGCAGATGAGGGGATATGGGGACCTTCCCGCTAGCGTCCTCTGCCTGCTCTGCGGCCAGTTCCAGGGCTGCAGTCTCCTGAGTGCAGCCCTTACAAATCTCTGCTTCTGACAGGGTGCCTTTTTTAACCCCACAAATTAAACAAAGAGGTCTAGGCATCCTGCCCTCTGAACGGTGCTCTAGCCCTATTGAGCACCGTGCTGCAGCGGACCTCAACAACCACTCCTAAGAACTATGTCCTGCTCCCAGCACCGATCAAACTACTGTGCTGTGCTAAGGCTTCCTGTTCTAATTTTTTTTTTTTTTAAATTAAATTAAATTAAATGAAGCACTCTCCGTGTCTCCAAACTGACCACCAGAGCCCCGCCGTGAAACGAGGCTGCCCGACACTGCTAGTAGCTGCTGAAGGCCAAATAAACTGAACGCGGCCTTTTTCCCACGCTTTCTCCACGCGGCTCGACGGACCCGCCGCCGCGGCGTTGCGCTAAACGGCGCCCCGAGCCCTGCCGGCTCTCCCAATCAGCGAGGCCCCTCTTACCTGCGGGCTGGGACTCCAAGACACGATCTCTGCCGCTCCGGGCTCTACCGCTATGCGCGGGAGCCGCCGGGCCAGAGCTCTCAGCACCGGGCAGGAATGTGAGGCAGAAACGTCTCTCCTGCTGCACTGCCTGTACTCCCGACGGCCTCGTTACCTCTAGCAGGCAACACTTCTGCGTGCTACGGGCCACAGTACCAGACTGCTTCTGGTGAGTCTTTGCCCCCCTCCAGTCAAGCAGATGCCACGGGGGGGGGGGGGGGGTAGGACCTTAGCACCTGCAGCACAGTAGCTGCACGGCCCAGTCAAACTGAAGGCCTCAGAATAAAATAAAGAATACAGAAATTAAAGAAAATAACTGAGTAAAATAAAGGACCAAAATAACGGACCCTTAACCAGCCAAAACCCACTGGCTCCTAACTCTCCTTAATTGCTCCTCTGGTGAGCCGTACTCGGCTCACCACCCTCCAGCTGCTTGGAGACTGAGGTAACTGGTGTCTGGAGGCGGTTCCGGAGCTTATGTACCAGTGACATCACAAGTGTGATGTTTCTCAGTCTCCAAGCTGCTGGAAGAGGAGCGGAACCCCAGAGGTTTCGGGACCAGACTGGAGGGACGTTAAGGAACTTCAGTTTATCACTTAATTGTAATTAAGTCTCGACACCCCCAGTATAATCATCTATCTAGGCGTCTTTTAGTCAGCACATTCATTGCATAACAGCTGGCAATGTTCTGGGCATATGGCTCTACCACATTGCTTACAGTATTTTGATGTGTTCTTATCTGATGATCTGGTGCAAAGCTGGCAGCGCAATCGTGCCCCTCTGGATTCACAGCCTGTAGGACCAGGTAAGCTGAATCCAAGTAGTTGCATGCAGATCTGCACCCCTTTCTGAAGTGTTCTTGGGTTCTGCAATCGCAATGTCTGCTGTGGCAGAACTAACTCCTTTGCCAGTTCTGTTAGGAACAGTCGCCATTTGTGGGACAACTCTGTTTGCCATTCGGGTTTTTGCTGCACCCAAATTATGTAAACTGCCACACCAGTGACATCGAACATGTTCATCAGCAGGCAGAACGGCCATCTTCTAGTGCCACGTTTGCATGTATATGTACGCACAAGCTTGTCTACTCCAGACTTAGTAGCATTATGGTGCAGAATCATCTCAGGCTTCTTTTCATTCTTGTCGTTTTTCGCCTTGTCATGATGCATGCTTCTCAAAACAATGACCGTTTTGTTTTTCTTTGGAACATAACTCACTAGTGTGATCTCTTTGCAAAAAACAAACTGATGAAAACAGTTCCTTGGAACAATAAAATAACTGAAATTATAATAAATAACTGTTATTACCAATCAAATATATCTCAGAAAAAAGAAACAATGTTGGTGGCAAAGCGCCATTACCTCTATAACAGCAGTGAATAGGTCTATACGAATACATGCCTGGTATGAACGCAAACGCTAAAAAATGTTGCCTTAATTTCACATGAAGATCACAGTAGCCTACAGATGAAATAGCCTAGCAATGCCACCTTAACAATAATAAACTACAACATGAACCTGAAACAGGAATTCTGACAACACTGGTTTCACTAAGCTGGGGTCAATTTGACCCCAGGTGTGTATAATATACACCATAAAAATGTTAACATAAAATTACTGTTCCGATTAAATGATAACACTCTAGGGGAAATTCAATGGCTGTCAATATTGAGAAGCTACCGGAAGTTTTAAGTCATGGCTGAAATAAATAAGTAAGTAATTTTACATAACAAAAGGCTTGGGGTCAAAATGACCCCACGTGTGTGGTGAAGGGTTAAGGGGAATGCTACCATATAACCAGGACTGATTTCTGAACTGTTTTGCTCTGCTCTAAGTTTAGATCAACCCTTTGTGCTTTCTAAAATTAGCGTTTTAATCTCTTTGCATTATAAACACACACCATTGCTCTGGGGTTTTATGCCAAGGTTCCAAAACAGAAAAAGACATTTGTTTTGTATGCTATGTGATTTCATCCTAGACCTGCTGATCTTAGTCTTTAATTACTTTAATGGATTTTGGTTTTGTAAATGTGTTGGTTACATTTCCTAGTGCAGCACAATTTTTTCATTTCATTTATATCTTGTCTATCTTCATACTGCTAAGCAAGGAACATAAAAGCTAGACATATTGTGGGGTATATGTTTTCAGAGTGATAACTGTTGTGTTATTATCCTGTCTAAAATTAACAATAAAAATAATAAAAAAAACCCACAACTAGACAGATGCTTTCTAAAAGTACATTAACAGTTACTATGGGGTTTAGCGCAGGACTGCAGTAAAGAGAAATTAGACTTACCTGCTAATTGTTGTTCCTTGAGGAACTCCAGTCCAGTCTCGCACTTCTGGTAATGTACCTCTTACAGCAGTTTGGAGGCTGAGCCTGTCATCTTTTTGATGACACTAATGTACATATGCAGCTGGCACCGCCCACCAGCCCCAGTACCTATTGACAAAGCAGACTCAGAGGAGCAACAAATAAGTAGTTAAACATGCAACAAACGCTTCTATGTCTAAATAAACTAGTACTCCCTCCATCCCCTGGGAAGGATACCCCGTCCCCCACTCCAGGATGAAGAGGCCTACCTGTTGAGCCCCTGAGCAACTCCAACCAGCAGGAAGCAAGCAACCGACAGCTCTTCTGGTCCGTCCCTCTATCCAAACACTGATTATACACCCCTCCCCGGCTCCTCCTGGCCACTTCCTCCACCAAGAGAAGCAGCTTCAGGACCGGGGTGTGCACAGTTCACTACAAGAAGCACTCAGGGAGGGTTCAAGGACTGGACTGGAGTTCCTCAAGGAACAACAATTAGCAGGTAAGTCTAATTTCTCTTTCCTTATCGTCCCTCCAGTCCAGTCCCGCACCTCTGGGATGTATCAGAGAAGTTAAAACTAATGGGAGGGACCCGCACAACCGGCCTGAAGCACTGCTGATCCGAAACTAGCATCCCGCGCCGCCTGGACATCCAGGCGAAAATGTTCAAAGAAGTATGCCACCCTACAGATCTCCACCGGCGGAAATAAAGTATACTCTGCCTGAGCCCTCATGGAATGCATCTGCAATCCCGCCGACACTGTTCTACCCTTCAAGATATATGCCGACGTGATTGCCTCACTGATCCATCTGGAAATGGAGGCTTAGCTGCCGCCTCACTTTTGTGCGATCTGCCAAACAGAATCAATAGACAGTCCGATCTCCGAAAGGACAATGCCCTTTTCACATACAGTACCTTCTCAGGACTCTTACCATCCAGGTGGCACAGCTGTGGAGTGGCATGGCCCATACCTGCTCTCACCCACATCCGCGCTCGCCAGAGCCGGTAAGGAAACGGGCTGATCTATATGGTCTGACTCACTCAATCAGAGGGTGTCAAAGCTGAGTTCTAGGCATTCCACAATGGCATGGCTGAAGTTTAGTCTAGAAATACTGAGAAAGCGCTAGAAAATTATTCCTAGCAATATAGTAAATACTCTTACTGTCTGCCCAGTATCCTGCATGCTTAACCTGCAAATACAGCTATCTATTGCTACCCTGTGGCCAAACATCAAAATATATCCTCAGAGAACTCTCCCACCCGCGCTGTTGCTCTTTTCACTTTCATCCCTGGACTTCGCCTGAATCAGACAATCGTCTAGGTACGGGTGGACGAGAACCCCTTCCTTGTGGAGAGCTGCCGCCATCACCACCATGACCTTGGTGAAGGTACGGGGGTGGTCGCCAGACCGAAGGGCAACGCTCAAAACTGGAAATGGCCCCTTGGCACCACAAAGCAGAGAAACTGCTGATGTTCTGGATGGAAGGAAGCATGCAGATACGTCTCTGTGAGATCGAGAGTCACCAAAAATCTCTGTTTCCTACCACCATTACTACTGTGAAAATGCAGTATCTGGAGACCGTAGTTCCTGCCCTCAAAGTTGAGAATTGGGCGAAAGGAACCTTCCTTTTGGACAAAACGAAATACATGAAGCATCGACCGCAGACGTACTGGTCTCGAGGAACCAGTTCCACAGCTCTCAGCTGCAGGAGACAAGTCAAGGTCTCTTCTACTGCTGACAACACCGCTGCGCCCACTTTGGGCAATCAAAGGAGCTCATTCTTGCTCCGGCAGTGGGTATAGGGGCATCATGGACTGCACCCCTTTAAGGCCAACCTCTGGCAGATCCCACACACCCTGGATCATCTCTGTCTTACTACTCCATGTACTGGTAAGAATTTCTGCGATTTCCGTACCAGCTGGAACAGCGGATCCTACAACACCTCTTCCTCTGCAGGGAGGTTAGCAGGCATATTCAGGGCCTTGAGGGTCGCCAAGGTACACACAGAATGTGAACTCTTTGGGAATGAGGCATTGTATCAGTACCCGCTTGTAGTGATTGTAAACCGCCTTGATGGCCTTCGGCCTGGGCGGTATATCAAGAAATTGCATAAACATAAGCATAAAGATGAGTGCTGGTAGTTCCTCCTGGGGGAAAACCCGAACAATTCGGCCCTGATCCTCCTGTTCTGGGTTCTCTCCTTCTTCCAACTCCTCCTACAGATCTAACTCTGTGTCAAGGTCTTCCCCATCCAGCCCCCCCTGACAGCGGTGATTGCTGCCACGCATCTAAGCCTCTAGCCCATTTAGACGCCACTGCTCCTGACTCATGCTCTTTTGCGTCTGACATCCTCTTAGCCCTGGTGTTCCGGAGCTGAGAAGCCACTTGGTAGGCAAAACGCCTTATGCAAAAGTAAGACAAACTCTGGTGAGAACTCCCCTGGGAGCCCTATCGCTCCCTGGGCTTGAGGGGTGAATGGTCCGGGCATTGTGCAGGGACCGGGGGCCAGATCCATTGAAGGTAACATGGCACCCCCCGCCCCCAGGGTCTCTTACAACTGGAAGGTACTCTCCTGCCTCATCTCATCCTGCAGGTCCTGCTCCCATGACCTCCTCTTGCGTGTTTAGGAAGACACCTGCCTCCGAGATCACACCACATTGGGGACTGCACATCTTGAGGAATTTTAGATTGCACTGCAGTGTTGTATCTTAAAGATATGAAATGGACCTTGCCCTGATCCAATAAAACTGACACATTTGGACTTCCGGTGATGCGGTGAGAGTAGTCGGGTACTGCTCGACCTCCGATCGCCCTCTACTTAAACCGGCTATTTGAACCGTTTTTTTTTGGACCCCCCAGTCCCCTCCGTGCAAATATCAAAGCGCCAAACATACTGCACTCCCCTCCGAGCTGTTTGTCGGGTGCAGTGGGGATGGCTTCGGCTCTTAGAGCGGGAAAGAGGGAGCGGGACCGGGGTCCGGGCTCCAGCAAGATGGCGGATGGCGCGACGGCGCCGAGCTCCCCGACCTCCCCGGCCAGAGTGGAGGAAATATCGGCGGCGGTGGCGGAGGCGCTGGCGACTCAATTTACAGCCCTGCGGGAAAAATTGGATACCATGCAAAACCTGATGGAATCCTACGGCAAGAGACTGCAGGAGGTGGAGGACCGCATGGGGCAGGTCGAAGATACCACCACGGGGCTACAACAAACAGTAGTCTCAATGCAGGCCCAGTTGCATGCCCAGGAAGCCAAGATAGACGACTTAGAAAATCGTTCAAGAAGAAACAACCTCAGGGTGATGGGTCTGCCGGAATCGGTGGCGGATACCGACCTGCCGCAGTACCTGGTAGAGCTGTTTTCCCCCCTCATCCAGAGTGGAGACATGGAGGAAAAGATCCACATTGAGCGAGCTCACCGGGTGGGAAACCGCAATGCCAGAGAATCCCGACCCCGCGTGGTTATGGTAAAACTCCTCCACTTCCCTCAGAAAGAGAGGATTTTGCGAGCGGTTCGAGCACGCGGGGGCTTGGAGGTGGGAAACTCCAAGATCCGAGTAGCGCAGGACTATTCCCTACATCTCAGCCAGCGCCGCAGGGCCTATGCACCGATTTGCCAGAAACTTATAGACCGCCAAATTAAATTTATTGTACAGTACCCGGCTCGCCTCCACGTCTTTTCTGAGGGACAGCAAAAGATCTTCGAGTCGGCCGAGGCAGCGGCGACTTATGTTGAGAGCTTGGCCCAGGCGGGTGGAGTACGCTGAGACCCGATTACCGTAGAAGCACAGCCTTTGGGACTAAGAGTCTGACAGCCGAAGAGATGGCTTAACCTACTGGGGGAGCAGTTGGACATTGACTTAGCTCAACGAGCTTATTGGCGGAACTCCCTGGACTTAGAGACACAGTTGTTGGGTCTTACTCCCTGGCCTATGGCTGGAGAACTTTGCCATACTGAAAAGGCGGGAGGAGTAACTTTGTTCCTGTAAGTTTTACAATGTTGCAACTAGCGGACTTTTTCTTGTTACTTTGTTTCTGTTGGGGTTTGCTTGCTGCATGTTTCTGCAAGGATCGTTTTGGCTGGGAGGGGGTGGAGGGTGGTAAAGTGGGATCGGCTACAAAGTTACTGGGGGCCATGTTAGGGGACAGGTAAAGGGGAAGGATCGGGGCACATGCGGGGGCCTCCGACACCCCTCTCTATCTCACATGCGCAGATGTGCCAGGGGAAGAGGAGGAGGGCTTTCTGTGGGCAGAAGTGGGGAGGGGGAACTCTCACCCACGAGACGGCGCCTTATCTCGCATGTGGGACCCCGTGGGCGGGGGGAGCTTCGGCCCCGCAGTTGCCGTGATAAGGCCGTGGAGCCGGGGAGCTCGACGCCCCGGGGATGATCGGGTCCATGGGGGAAGCAGCCTGACCTGCCGCAGTTTGGGAGCCGGCGGGGGGAGTCTCTTTTGTTCCAGACACCCTCGAGGTGCATTACCCCCTGGGCCTGTGGCTAGAACCCCCCGAGATGGGGCGGGGGCTGGAGGGGTTACTTGATATGTGCAAATTACATATTGTTGCAATTGAATGGCGCCTCAATGTTATTTAGTTCCTGCCGGGGGATGTTTGATGTAAGGTCCTGTGTAGGGGGTGTAGTCGAGGGAGGGAGGCTAAATCCCGCCGCCGAGGGCGCGGTGTTAAAGCAGGGTGGAGACGGGAGGGGAGGGGCTGGGGGAGTTGAGGACTCAGTATAGTGGGGGGCGATGGAGCGTATCACCGAAGGACCTATGAGAGGGGAGAGTGGTGAGAATGGGACAGGAGTGTATGGAATAGGGGGGGGGTGAGATTGGGGGAGGGAGGGAGGGAAGGGGAGGAGGGAGGGAGAGGAGGGGGGAGGAGAGGGGGAGAGAAGGGGGGGAGGGGGGTGGGAAGAGGAGAGGGAGGGGGAGGGGGGTGGGGAAGGGGACAAGGGATGGGGAAGGGGCAAGCCGCATACCCTGTAAACTCCTGCTGTGGCCAAGGGCACAGAGAGCGGGGAGGGGGTTCCAGGCTGGGAGAGCCCCATCCCGAAGGGTTGATAGAACCGGCCAGGAGATGCTTGACACTGCCCTGGCGCCCTGAAAATTATTACGTGGAATGTCTGCGGTCTGGGCCATCCCATTAAGCGATACAAAATTTTGCAAGCGCTATCTCGGCACGATTGCGACATTGCCTTCCTGCAGGAAACCCACCAGACGGCTGAAGAGCATGACAAATTGCGTCGAGGCTGGGTTGGACAGGTTTGGGGGACGCCGGCGGTGGGGAGGAAGGGCGGGGTGGCCATCTTGGTCCATAAGCGAGTTCGATGGGTCATGGACGTAGCAGTACGAGACGAGGCGGGGCGCTATTTACTTCTGCAAGGCCGGTTGGAAGGGCAGCCGGTCATATTAGGGACAGTGTACGGACCGAATGCTTTAGATCCCCACTTTTACACTACCGTGGCCTCTAAGGTGGAGCAGCTGCCAGATATTCCCCTGGTGATAGGGGGTGACTTCAATGGCGTCTTGGATGTGGACTTAGACACCACCAGGGGGGGGGAGGCACGAGAAAGGGGACCAGTGACTCGCGTCTTGCAGCGCTTCAAAGCTCGATTGGGGTTGGTAGACCCCTGGCGGGTTCTCCACCCTACTGAAAAGGATTTTACCCATCAGTCAAGGGTGCATGGCTCCAGCTCTCGTATAGATTTTGTATTGCTGTCTAAAAGCTTATTTGCGAAGGTGGGAGAAACGCAGATTGGGCCTTTTCTAATATCGGACCATGCCCCGGTATGGGTGGACCTGGGTTGGGGAGGACAGACGGAGCGAACGCGACTTTGGCGATTCCCACTGGATCTGTATAAAGATGCGCAGTTTCATAAGTTTCTGGAGCAACGCTGGCACGAATTTGCCGAGGTCCATCGGGTGCATCGCGGTGACCCAGAACTGGTCTGGGAGACGGCCAAAGTAGTGTTGAGAGGTGAGATTATCGGCTATGCGGCTCGCAAGCGCCGGATGATGGTAGATCGAATCATCCGGCTGGAGAAGCGGGTATCATTCCTATGCCGTCGGCTTGCGCAGGCCCTGTCTACGGGGCTGCAAAAAGAATTGTGGGAAGCCCGGGTGAGTCTGGACGAATTGCTTCACCAGAGGGCCAAAAAGTCAATGTTATACTACCGCTATCGACTCCAGTGTCATGGGGATGGACCCGGACGGCTGTTGGCTAGCTGCTTGCGGGGACAGCGGGGTTCTAACGTGGTGGCGGCTTTGAGGGACGAACACGGGCGCCTACAGAGCGATTCTAAAGAGATCGCCCGGATATTTCGGGGTTTTTTCCGGAAACTTTATATGAAAGACTGTGTATCGCCATCGGCAGCCTCGGAATATCTCCGGAAGTTGAATCTCCCATCGCTATCAGTGGAACAAAGCCGGGATCTGGGTCGCCCAGTCACTTTGGAGGAGGTGGGGTCGGTCATTGCGTCGGCTAGCTGCTACAAGGCGCCAGGACCGGATGGCTTGGGAGCTGAGTTTTATAAATTATTACAAGGTTTGGTCGGTCCGGCGTTGGTGGAGGTGTATGCGAAGCGGGTAGAGCAGGGGGGATTTCGGTGGGGCTCGAACAAAGCCCATATTACCTTAATACCCAAGCCGGGCAAGGACCCCGAGTTACCTGCGTCCTACCGCCCGATCTCCCTTTTGAATTTTGATACCAAGATTTTTGCAAAAGTGCTGGCGAATCGATTGGCGGGACATCTGGAAATCCTAATTCATGACTCCCAGGTCGGCTTTGTAAAGGGTCGCTATATTGTACGGAATATGCGAAAACGTTTAGCATCGCTGGAGTGGGTCCATGACCGACATCTGTCTTCTCTATTGGTAAGTTTTGATGCAGAGAAGGCCTTTGACCGGGTCGACTGGAGCTACCTGAAAATGTTGCTGCCTTGGTATGGACTTGGCGGCTCGTTCGGTGCGATGATAGATAGTTTGTACGCCACCCCGACGGCGGGGATACTCTGTAATGGGGTGCTATCAGAAGACTTTCTGCTGGAACGGGGTACAAGGCAGGGCTGCCCACTATCGCCTTTGCTATTTGTTTTATCGTTGGACCCGCTGATCCGAACGATTGAGGCTTCGCCGGAGATCCAGGGAGTGCGTATAGGAAGTCAAACTTTTACAATCTCGGCGTTTGCAGATGATATGCTGGTGCACCTCCTATCTCCGGAGGAGTCCCTGCCCCGGTTGATGGCCGAATTTCAGGCCTATGGCCGTTTTTCTGGCCTGCGGATTAACGGGGACAAATCCGAGGCCTTAGATGTCTCGGGAGTCTTGCGACAAAGCTGGGTGGGTCGGTTTCCTCTACAGTGGGCGAACTCTTACTTTACCTACTTGGGCATCCGTCTGACTAGGCAACCGCGGGACCTGTACAAGCGTAATTTGGACTGGATGGTAGCTCGTGTACGATCTCAACTAGCAGCATGGGGACCCCTGCCACTGTCGCTGTCAGGACGTGTGGCAGCAATTAAGATGGTGATTCTGCCGCAGCTATTGTACTGGCTGCAGACACTGCCGGTCTGGCTCTACCGGAAGGATCTGCGACAGGTCGAGCAGTTGTTCCGGACATTCTTGTGGCGTGGAGCACGGGCTCGGATTCCTCTGAGACGGCTGGTGGGGAAGTGGCGAGAAGGGGGAATGGGGCTGCCAGACTTGGGTACCTATGCTTTGGCACGTCAGGCCCGCCACCTCGGTGACTGGCTAGGGCAGACGACCACATATACTCCCACCCCTTTGGAAGAAGCACTGGCAGCACCCCTCTCGCTATTAGGGGCCTTACATACTCGGCCTAAAAACCTCCCGAGCCTATTGGCAAACAGCGTATTATTTGGTTCGGCGCAGCGGACCTGGAGATACCTTAATACCCAATGGGGGACGTCCTGGACAGTGTCTTGCTGGCTACCTTTGCAGGGCAATGTTCATTTCGCTCCGGGTTCCGGATCTTGGGGGTTCCGGGACTGGAGACGGAAAGGCCTACGCCTTGTCGGACATCTGGTAGAGGCCAATGGCCGTTGTAAATCTTTCCAGGCCCTTAGTCAGGAATACGATCTGACGCCCAAACATACCTTTGCGTTTCTGCAGGCTTCACATTATATTTCCTCTCTGCCCCGGGAAGCGCTGGCGTCGACACGCTCTGAGCAGCTGTTAGGGTTTTTTGCAGTGGGGGAGGACACCCCTTCTACGATAGCGGGCCTGAGGGCCCGCCTAGACAGCTTTGGTGCCCCCGTCGACTATGGTGGGGTGGAGGCGGCATGGGGAGTGGAACTGGGGAGGGAGGTGGTACCGGGCACTATTAGGGCAGCACTGTGCCGGATTGCTGTTCTGGCACTGGGGGCGAAGTGGAGAGAGATACAATTTAAGTGCCTCACAAGAGCCTATTTTTCACCGCGTCGAGCCTACCGCAGCGGTATCACGGAAGATGGCCGATGCCCCCGCTGTTCGGCTCCTCTGGCTAATCTACTGCATATGTGGTGGACGTGTCCCCATATCCAGCCCTATTGGGCTAGGATACAAACCTACGTCAGCGACCTCCTGAAGATGCGGGTGCGTTGGACAGGAGCCTTTGTAGTATTGGACAGACTGGACCCTCCCAACCCGACCCGGCGTATCGATTGATTGTTTATGCGTAAGGCTTGTCTGGTGGGGAAAGGCCCTATTTTACGCTTGTGGCGTGAGCAACGATCTCCCACGTTCGTGGAATGGCGTAATTCTTTCCACCAGGTTATGCTGATGGAGCGGTGGCGGGCGCGGGGCAGTGTCAAGCACTGGACTACCTTCATTCAGGTATGGGGCATCTATATTGAAACTTTGGGGGCCCGGTGCCGGAATGAGCTTCTCCATATTGGCTATTAGAGGATGGAGTATAGAAGGCGAGTGGGCATTGGCAGATAGAACGGATCACTAAGGTGGGTGGGGGTGCGGCGGGGAGGGAGGGGGGGGGTAGAAAATATAAAATGCTGTATTCATTGCATAATGCTGCCCTCCGGGTGGGGATCAGAACACACACACCCCCAGAGTCGGATTGTTGTTTATTTTTGTCTGTTTCTGTTTATGTAATGAATAAAATAAAGTTTTGAAAAAAAACCTGACACATTCTCCGAGTAAAGTTTATGTTTTTATTCTAATACTACTAATGGCTATAAGGGAGTACAGCTTCCCTTACAAGCAATATTACAGATTTAATAGCTACATAATATGGGCTAAGAGACAAGAGATAATCATGTCAGGTTACTCACTGACCATAGACAGATGGAAGGATTTCATTTGCTTCCTATCCACTATCTTTCAAATTACATACATTTCTTGTACGCAGGTATTTTCTGTTTTCCACAGAGCTGTAGCTGCTACAAACCTATATGCAGTATTTTTTTTAACACATCTTTATTCCTGTCTCTGACTTTCTATCAGACCCTTCTCAGGAGAAAGAAACAATGTATCAACAAACTGCCTTTTAGATCACCTGACCAGGCACACAGCACTCTGAAATTTGCCCAGCAACAAACAATGGCCTATCTGATTAAGCCTTTCCCACATGTCTGCAACAAGTCATTGTGCACCGAATATGTTTTGAGCTGTATAACACAAGGAATGCTTAAGGATTAAGTGGGGTTCACACCCCTTGATACCATCCTATACCAGGCACTGCAGTCTGGCTGGCATGGTGGGAAGGGCTGGGGGCACTCCCCAGGAACTCCCTCAATCTGTACCTGGGTATGTAACAGGATCCTCAGCACAGTGCACCTCCACAGGCTCAGGCACAGAGCACTAGAGTACTTGAACTAAAATAAAATAAAACTGAATTAACTGAAACTGAAATGAAAAAGAAACTGCAAATGGCCCCTAGGAAGAGGCTGCTCTGTCCTGCTTTATTCTCCAGTGGCTGCCTCTCCCAGGCACCCAAAACACAGCAGGGGGTTAAACACATGCGGGCCTGAATAAGAAATCACACCTAAATGCAGCGGGGGGAGTTTCCCACACTGCTGCAGGACGCTCTCTGTCTCCTCATGTTCTGGCAGTTGCTAGAGGTTTCTGCTGTCTTCCCCCGCCCCCCTTACCCTGGAGCCTCTTTGCCGCATGGCTTTTCTACCCCTCGCGCTCAGCCTTCCTTCCTGGCTTTGGTGCTGAAGGGGGGGGAGGGGTGACTCGGGGCTGCCAGCTTTCACTCCTGTCAAGCAAATGCAGCCCCTGCAGCGGCTCCTCACCCGGTAATGGGTTCGGGAGCAGCCAGAAGTCTCAGACTGAGGAAGGCCCCCACAGAACCCTCCCCCCGAAATCCTGGGGGGCGAGGGGGAAGAAGGAATATTCTTCTCTCAGCCCTGTTATCTCACTGTTCCTTCTGTTTTTTTTTGTTTGTTTGACTTCTGCCTTTAAAAACAAAAGAAACTTGCACCTTAACAAGGGAAATAAAAGCAAACTTTAACTAAACCTATCTCCTTAGTTGTCCTTTCTGTGAGTCTAGCACCCTGGCTCACAATGCCCTCCAGCTGCTTGGAGGCTGAGCATACTAGGGCTGGTGGGCGGTGCCAGCTGCATATGTACACTAGTGTCATCAAAAAGATGACAGGCTCAGCCTCCAAGCTGCTGGAAGAGGTATACTACCAGAGGTGCGGGACTGAAGGTTCGATAAGGAACTATTACTGAGCGCTAAAAAATGTCAGCATGGTAAAATATACCATGTTAATTGCTTAGCATGAAATTGGACAGGTTAGGGGAAAAAAGAAGGTGTTGGCTGCACATTGCAATTAATGTGGGAATCATTAGCACATGATAACTGGCAATGTTGCAGTTAGCATGAGAACACTTACCGCCACCTCAATGGGTGGCAGCAAATGCAGCCATGTTAATAGCTGTTACAGGTTTAGCATGCCAAGGAGTTTCCCACTGTGCTAATTGCATGGGGACTTATGGGAATGCCCCTCAAAAATTAGCATAGGTTGTCTACTCCTCCAATGCTAATTTCCAGCACTAAATGTGTGCTAAGATGCCAATTCGTAGTGTGGTTTAGTAAACATATCCCAAAATAAGCTAACAAAACCAATAAACTCCAGACCCCTTTGTAAAACCTTGCTGTGATGGATGGCTAGAAGGCTTTAAGGAGTGGGGAATGGGAAGGAATGGTTGTTGGAATGTATGCGAGGGGGTGAATACATGATGGTGGAAAAAGATGTTGGGCAGGAGTGAATGAGAGATAAACTTTAAATAAAACACATAATTATGAGTATCATTTGCTTGTTTATGATGGTTCCTTTCTTAATAGTTTTATTGTTTATTTTTTAATTTATTTTATCTTGTTTTATTTTGCAATATTGCATTTGTCTTAAAAAATTGTTTGTATTTTTATTATTGTTTTGCTGTTAAAAGAAAGAACAACAAAGTTCAAAATGTAAGAACATAAGAAATGCCATACTGGGTCAGATCAAAAGTCCATCAAGTCCAGTATCCTGTTTCCAACAGTGAACAATCCAGGTCACAAGTACCTGACAAGAACCCAAAAGATAGACAGATTCTATGCTGTTTATCCCAGGTTTGTCAAATTGTTCACTGAAGTGCTTCTTGCAGTAGTTTCTACTGTTCAAGAATCTATTGAGCCCTTTAGGAGCTAAAGATTTGTATTTGTTTCAGATGCCTTGTTTTTGAGTAGACCAAAATAAGCTAAGATAGGTACCTTCATGTAGCAAGGGGCTTGATAAATTCCGGGCGCCAGGTTGCCATGGCACCTAAAAATTGCACCCAATCCCTGGGATTTCCTGCCACAGAAAGCTACAGCCAGCAGGGGCTCCATCCCCCGCCAGCCAAATATTACAGCTGCATAGCCACGGTGAAGATCACAGCCCTGCGACCACCAGAGAACTGCGGCCAGCGGGGTCTCCCATCACCTGCCAGCGGAAGAGGAACAGCCACAGACAACTACTGAAAAATGGCTCAGTGTATTCTTCCCTTATTGTGATTGGCTCTGTGCACTGTTGAGTCCTGTGGTGAAGGGTGTTTAGGGAATCTCATGAGCATGGAAACCAGGCGATCACTTGAACTTCCTCCACAGTGGAGATCAATTTTACACAGAGCCCATCGCAGTGGGGGAAGTGTGCACTGCGCTATTTCCAGGAGCTGTATACAGTCACAATGGAGAGAGGGAATGGATAAGAGAGGAGGGACGGGAGAGAGAGAGCCATTGGATGAAACCTGGTGGGAAGGGGGGGGGGGGGAGAAATATGAGAAAGACTGGAGGAAGCCTGGGTTGAGGAGAGTCATGAGAAGGACACTATGGAAAGCCTTGTGGGGGATCATGAGAGGGAGAAAAAGACTGGGTAAAACCTTGGGAAGGGGTAATGAGAGAGAGAGATACTGAGTGAAGCCTTGGGGGGGGGGGGGGTGGCATGAGAAAAACTGTGGAAAACTGGGGGGGGGGGGGGGGAAGGGGGCCATGAGAGCAAAAAAGAGACCAGGTGAAGCCTAGAAGGGGGTTATGAGAGAGAAAGACACTGGGTGAAGGGTGTGGAGAGGCTATAAGAAAAACAGAGAAAGATGCTGTGGAGGACTATGAGAAAACAAGATAGAGACACTGGATGGATGGGTGGGAACTATGAGAAGTGTTTTGCTTCATGTATTACCAGGCAATGGTGATATGTGACGTAAAAAAGAAAACTGTCTCAGGTGCAGCTATAAAAATTGTCACCAATATGCTGCTGACAACTTACTCATTGGGGGTGGTGATTGGGGGGGGGGGGGGAGAAGGGCCGCTGCCTTTACTGGCACTGTGTAACTGAAAATGGGAAACTAATAAATCAGACCATTAAAAAAGGAGTTGCAATATAACTTTTTTTTGGGGGGGGGGAAGTATTGTGACTAAGGCTTCAGGAGCCGGCTCCTAAATTTTTAAGCTGGCCCCTTGATTCCAACAAAATTTGTCAGGAGCTGATGTAACAGACTTCCTCAAAATACAAATTATTTGCACTGTATTAGTTTTCACTTTGGGTTAGTCAGAGTCCCTGCTACTGTAATTGCTTCCTGAACCCCATCATCTAGAAGATAAGGAACTCCAGCTCTTTCCGATTTTTAGCCATCACCCCCTGGGTAAAAGCATGGCTGTTTACACAGGCCTTTGTAGAAACTTGCTGTGATGGGTGGCTAGAAGGATTTGAGGGGTGGGGAATGGGAAGGAATGGTTGCTGGAATGTGAGGGATGAAATGCATGATGGTGGGAAAAGATGTTGATCAGTGAGTTAATGACTATTAAAGAGATAATAAACTTCAAATAAAATGCATAATCAAGAGTATCTATTTGCTTGTTTATGATGGTTACTTTCTTAATAGTTTTATTGTTTATTCTTGAATTTATTTTATCTTTTTTTTACTTTGCAATATTGAATACTGGGTCAGATCAAAAGTCCATCAAGTCCAGTATCCTGTTTCCAACAATGACCAATCCAGGTCACAAGTACCTGACAAGAACCCAAAAGGTAGATAGATTCCATGCTGCTTATCCCAGGGATAAGCAGTGGATTTCCCCCAGTCAAATGATGATTTATGGACTTTTCTTCCAGGAACTTGTCTAAACTTTTTTAAAATCCAGCCAGGGGCAATGGAATGCCTATTTCAGGGTGTGGGGGGCCCAAGCTCCACTCTAAAATCATCCCTAGGCCTGCAGCCAGACAAACCTGCATGAGGCCATGATCGCGGCTTTCCCTTCCTGTTCTGCCTGCAGGGATCCGATCTCCCTAGGGCAGACAGGAGAGGTCTTTGCTGCAATCTCGGTGCTCTTCTGCCCGCAGGGGATGGGATTCCCATGGGCAGTTTGCTGGGCTGCAATCATGGTTTCAGTAGAGAATTATTGGTAGGGCCAGGGCAGGTGTGGACCACCCCTTTCCAACACCTATGAACCCAGCTACACTAAAGCATTTACTACATCCTCCGACAACAAATTCCAAAGCTTAATTATGTTTGGACAAATTATTGAAGGAAAAGTCGATAAACAGTTATTAACTTAGTCCAAGAGAAAATCACTGCTTATCTCTGGGGATAAACTGCATTGAACTGACCACTTTTGGAATGTGTCAGCTATTTGTGACCTGGATTAGCCACTGTTGGGAACAGGACAATTGGCTTGATGGGCTGTTGGTTTAACCCAGTATGGAGGTTCTTACAGTATGTTCCTATGATAGCCTTTGTTTTATTTTATATTCCTTTCCTTACAATTCCTAGCATTTTACTGCTGTAATTCACATTGAACTCTATAGGGGTCATTTTAGAGGCTCTATTCTTGCTTTGGACATCGGAAAACGGGCATAGACACGTCCAAAGCACAGAGACATCTCCACAGCCATTTTAGAAGCCAGCTCTGGGGATGTCCCCAGCACGAGGACGTCCAAGTCTGAATGGGGGCATGGTGGAGGCATGGCCAGGACGTTCCCACCTGATTTCAGAAATGTCTTGGATGTCAAGTTTAGACCTAAGTTTACACCTGCTCCAGGCATGAACAGGCATTTGAAAAGTGCTTGTTTTATTTATTTATTTATTTACATTCTCTTATATACCGTGCTATTCTGCATCAGTACGTTTTTTGAACAGGGCATTATAACTTGGAAATAACTATTTTACAGGGAACATGGGTTATGGAAGGTTAAGTGGCTTGCCCAAGACCACAAGGAGCACCTGTGGGACTAGAAACCCCAGTCCTTCCAGCCCAATGTTGCTGTCCTCTAGTGGGATTTGAACCCCCGACCTTCCGGCCTGAAGTACGTTGCCCCAACCACTAGGCCACTCCTCCACTGAAAAGCATGCAGAGGCTGTAGAGAAGTTGGCACTGCATCATCCTCAGTACTCAGCACAATGTCAACAACAGCAGTGGGATTTGAACCCTGGCTGCCCTGTCCCTAGCCCACAACTCTAACCATTATAGGTATCCTAGACATCCAGGTTCTGAATTATGGTTCTAGGGACATCTATGCAGACGCCCCTGCAGACGTACATATTGGGTATGTCCACGTTTGTGAAATCATGTCTGCACCTGGATGTGCCTGCATTTTTTTTCCAGACGTTAAGGCTTAGATAGCCCAGATTTTACTTTGATTTTCCTTCTAAAATTCCCCATCCACATGGTTAAGCAGATAAGAAAATGTACAAATTAGATTAAATTAAATTGTATGGTGGGCATAGGAGGGCATGGGAATGGCTGGTGGGTGTGGGGAAGAAGGGACCAGAGAGTGATACTGTAGGTTTTATAGGTGAGGGAGAGAGATTACAGCAAATGGGATAAATGCATTACATTGATATTTGATTGTAAATTACTTTGGGTTTGTTAAAATAGAAGCAATACATAAACTGTATAAATAAACATGCAAACAAGCACTCTTAGGAAAGCGCTCTGGATATTGCTGTAGCTATCTACATGAAGAGCTTTATTTTACTAAACAAATAATCTGCATCATCTCCCTCCCTCCCTTCTCCCTATTCATCCTATTAGTGCCTTGCCGAGACAAGGCATGCCTGAAACCAGGAACGGTTTAATTTAAGTCAGATCGATTTAAATCACTAGCCAAGAAGACTCTGCACTGATAAAAGTAAAATCATAAAATGAATACGCCTGATTTAACTGATGGTATCATAGTATAACAACTATATTTTTGTTCAAACATGAAAATTCAAGAACTTACTTCAGAAGCCCAGCCAAAATCTATGACCAGGGAAGCAAGACAGTCCTTAAAATAAACAAAATTGAAAAGTGTACAGTTGCAGTGTGACACAATGATGTGTTTCACCCATTTGCAGAATCAGGCGTGTGGGGCACACATGTATGTGTATCATGGGGGGTGCCAGAGGGATGGGTGCATGTGTTGGGGGTTGTGTGTATTTCTGTGTCAGCGTGCAGACGTGTGTGTGTGTGTCATGTGGGGTGTCAGGGGTGCGTGCGTGTCTTGTGTATACACCTCATTGGGGGTGTCAGGCAAGGACATGCATGTGTATTGTTTCATAGGGGGATCAGGGGTGTGTGTGTGTCTCTCTCTCATGGGGGTGTCAGGGTATATGCATATCTGCAATGGGGATGTTGAAGGGGATGTACGCACGTTTGTGTGTGAGATAGGGGGTAAGAGTAAATTAGACTTACCTGCTAATTGTTGTTCCTTAAGGAATTCTAGTCCAATCCCGGAACCATAGAGTTTAGATTCTCCTCCAGCAGCCTTGGAGACTGAAAGACATCATCGCTTTGCTGGCACCAGTATAAATAGGCAGGGACCGCCCCCTTTCACCAGTACCTATTGACAAAGCAAACTGAGCAGAGCAACAAATAAGTAGATAATATAGCAATAATCATAACTATCTCTGTAGATTCTGGATTTTTTTTTTTTTGCTTATATGGTAAATTCTTGCCTAGAACCAGATAACTTGAATACACAAACAGTGCTGTGGAAGGGCTCCCACGATGGCTCCACACTACGATCTCCGAGAACCCCACCAACAACCATATCGCAGCGACTATTTCTCACTCACTTCAGGCCAAACGACCCCCGAAACCTAGGGTGGGATCCGGGACTGGACTAGAGTTCCTTAAGGAACAACAATTAGCAGGTAAGTCTAATTTACTCTTCCTTTGCGTCCCTCTAGTCCAGTCCCGGAACCATAGAGGATGTAACAGAGCAGTACATATCAACGGGAGGGACCTGCAAACCCAGCCCGAAGAACCGCTGAGCCAAAACGACCATCCCCCGCTGCCTGCACATCTAGCCTATAGTGCTTTGCAAAAGAGTGCAACGACGACCAAGTCGCCGTCCTACAAATATCCTCCACAGGTACCAGACTGAACTCCGCCCAAGACGCCGCTTGCACCCTAGTCGAGTGCGCTCTAAGGCCCGCTGGCACTGCCTTACTGTTCAACAGGTACGCCGACGCAATCGCTTCCTTCAACCAACGTGAAATGGACGCCTTCGCCGCCACCTCCCCTTTCCGCGGACCCCCGAAGGCCACAAACAACCTGTCGGACCTGCGAAAGGACGCCGTCCGACGTAGGTAAGTACGAAGAACGCGGCGAACATCTAACAGGTGCAACCTGCCCTCTGACTTCTCCTTCTGCCGCTCCGAGAACACCGGCAGCGACACTACCTGGTTAAGATGAAAAGCAAAAACTACCTTTGGCAGGAACTGTACGCAGAACGACCTTATGATTGAAGAAGGACAATGCTTGTATGCAAATGCTAGAAGTCTAAAGAAAAAGATGGGAGAGTTAGAATATATAGCACTAAATGAAAGGTTAGATATGATTGGAATATCAGAGACATGGTGGAAGGAGGACAACCAGTGGGACACTGTGATACCTGGGTATAAACTATATCGTAATGATAGAGCTGATCAAATTGGTGGAGGGGTTGCGCTCTATGTTAGAGAGGGCATTGACTCAGAAAGGATTAAAGTTTTGCAGGAAACAAAATCTGCTGTAGAATCTATATGGATTGAAATTCCATATAAAAGGGGGAAGGCAATGGCAGTGGGGGTGTACTATCGAGCACCTGGCCAGAATGACCAAATGGATGATGAAATGCTCAAAGAAATCAAGGAAGCTAACAAACGTTACAGCGCAGTAATAATAATGGGTGATTTCAATTACCCCGGTATCGACTGGGTCAGTATCACGTCAGGACATGCTAGTTCCTAGATGAAATAAATGACTGCTTCTTGGAGCAGCTGGTTCATGAACCGACCAGAGGGGAAGCCATATTAGACCTAGTCCTTAGTGGAACACCAGATCTAGTGCAAGAGATAAGGGTGTTGGGGCCACTTTGCAATAGTGATCTTAGCATGATCGCCTTTGATTTAATTAGTGGAGGAGGGATAGTAAGGAAATCCACAGTACTACCTTTTAACTTTCGAAAGGGAGACTATGATAAAATGAGGAAAATAGTTAAGAAAAAACTAAAAGGAGCAGTTGCAAAGGTTAAAGACGTACATCAAGCTTGGGTGTTGTTGAAAAATACTATCTTGGAAGCCCAGACCAGCTGTATTCCACGCTTTAAGAAAAGTGGAAGGAAGTCCAAAAAACTGCCAGCATGGTTTAAAGGTGAGGTCAGAGAGGCTGTTGCCAAAAAAGCATCTTTCAGAAAATGGAAAAAAGAGCCAAACGACGAAACCTGGAAACAGCACAAGCACTGGCAAGTCAAATGCAAGGCATTGATAAGGCAGGCAAAGAGAGAATTTGAGAAGAAGCTTGCTGCGGAAGCAAAAACGCGAAATAAAGACCTTTTCAAGTACATTCGTAGCAAAAAACCTGTGAGAGAGTCAGTTGGTCCATTAGATGATAAAGGGGTTAAAGAGCACTAAGAGGCGACAAGGCGATAGCGGAGAGACTGAATGAATTCTTTGCTTCGGTCTTTACTGAGGAAGATGTAGGGATGTTACCCATGACTGAAGTGGTATTTAAAGGTGCGGAAGAATTGAAGGAAATATCGATACATCGGGAAGATGTCTTACAACTATTAGATAAACTGAAGAGTAGAAAATCACCTGGGCCGGATGGTATACATCCAAGGGTGTTGAAAGAACTGAAATATGAGATAGCAGGTCTGCAATCAGTAATCTGTGAACTATCATTAAAATCATCTCTAATACCTGAAGATTGGAGGATCGCCAATGTAACACCAATTTTTAAAAAGGGTTCCAGGGGTGATCCGGGAAACTACAGACCGGTGAGCCTGACGTCGGTACCGGGAAAAATGGTAGAAACCATCATAAAGAATAAAATTACTCAGCATGTAGATAGTCACAACCTGATGGGAGACAGCCAACATGGCTTTAGGCAAGGAAGATCTTGTCTTACTAATCTGTTATGTTTTTTTGAAGGAGTGAATAAACAGGTGGAAAAAGGTGAGTCGGTTGATAATGTGTATCTGGACTTTCAGAAAGCCTTTGACAAGGTCCCTCATCAGAGACTTTTGGCAAAACTAAAGAGTTATGGGATAGGAGGCAGTGTACTATTGTGGATCAGGAACTGGTTAAAAGATAGAAAGCAGAGGGTAGGGCTAAATGGCCAATTTTCCCAATAGAGAAAGGTGAATAGTTGTGTACCCCAGGGATCTGTGCTGGGTCCGCTGCTTTTTGACATATTCATAAATGACCTGGAAAGTGGAATAACGAGTGAGGTTATAAAATTTGCAGATGATACAAAACTATTTAAAGTTGTTAAAACCCAAGAGGATTGTGAAAAATTGCAAGAGGATCTTGATAAATTGGAAGACTGGGCATCAAAATGGCAGATGAAATTTAATGTGAACAAGTGCAAGGTTATGCACCTAGGGAAGAACAACCCAAACTATGGTTACACGATGCAAGGTTCCACATTAGGAACCACCACCCAGGAAAAAGATTTAGGCGTCATTGTGGATACCATGTTAAAACCCTCAGCCCAGTGTGCAGCAGCGGCCAAGAGAGCAAATAGAATGCTAGGTATGATAAGGAAAGGAATGGAAAATAAAACAAAAGGATATTATAATGCCTCTATATCGTTCCATGGTGAGACCGCACCTTGAATATTGTGTGCAATTCTGGTCGCCGTATCTTAAAAAGGATATAGCGATTTTAGAAAAGGTTCAGAGAAGAGCCACCAAAATGGTAAAGGGGATGGAAGGATACTCCTATGAAGAAAGGCTAAAAAGGTTAGGGCTCTTTAACCTGGAAAAGAGACGGCTGAGGGGAGATATGATAGAAGTCTATAAATTAATGAACGGAGTGGAACGGGTAAACGTAGATCGATTGTTTACGTTATCAGAATACAGAAAGACTAGGGGACATGCAATGAAGCTACAGGGTAAACTATTTAAGAATAATAAAAGAAAATATTTTTCACTCAACGTGTAATCAAACTCTGGAATTTGTTACCGGAGGATGTAGTAAAGGCTGTTAGTGTAGCTGGGTTTAAAAAAGGTTTGGACAAGTTCCTGGAGGAAAGGTCCATAAACCATTATTAAGAAGTGACCAAAGACATCAATGCTTGACCCAGTACAAGCATTGTGGAACTTGTGTCTCTTGGGGAAACTGCTAGGTACATATGACCTAGATTGGCCACTGTTGGAAACAGAATACTGGGCTTGATGGACCTTGGTCTGACCCAGTATGGCATATCTTATGTTGTTATGACAAATACGGCTCCTTACAGGACAACGCCTGCAACTCCGAGATCCTTCTCGCAGAACAAAATCGCCACCAGAAACACAGTCTTCAACGTCAGATCTTTTAGCGAAGCCCCCTTCAAAGGCTCAAACGGCGCTCTGAGCAAGGCCTCCAAAACGAGATACAGGTCCCATGCTGGCACCGAACACCGCCTAGGGGGACGCATGAGCAATACAGCTTGCAGAAACCTACGAATGTCCCCGTGAGCACCCAACACCTGGCCCTTCACCTTACCGTGGTAACAGGAAATGGCCGCTAACTGCACACGCAAGGAACTGGCCACCAACCCTTTGTCCACGCCATCCTGCAGGAAAGAAAGGATCTGAGAAACCGAGGCCCCCAAGGGCCGCAGACCCCGTTCCGCACACCAAGCCTCAAAAATATGCCAAACCCGGATGTACGCCAACGAAGTGGAACGCCTACGTGCTCTAAGCAAAGTCGTAATGACCGCCGCCGAATAACCTTTAGCCGTCATCCAAGCCCTTTCAAGAGCCATGCCGTAAGCGAGAATCGACTTACCTGGGGCATGCGAAGAGGACCTTGACGCAAGAGATCCTCCTGCTGCGGCAGCCTCCAAGGACTGTCCACCAGTAACCGCACCAAGTCTGCATACCACGGCCATCTGGGCCAGTCGGGCGCTATCAGGACCACCAAGCTGCGATGACGCTCTATGCGCTGCACCACCCGACCTATGAGAGCCCACGGCGGAAACACAGAGAAGCCCCCCTTCCGGCCACTGCTGTGCTAACGCATTGAGCCCTTCCGATATCCGCTCTCGCCGCCTGCTGAAGAATCTCTCCACTTTTGCGGACTCAAAGCTCGCCATCAGATCCATTTGCGGAATCCCCCACCGCCGGGTCCACCCTGCGGCGACTGAGGAAATCCGCCTCAACATTTTCCACTCCGGCCACATGTTGTGCCGACAAAGCCTGTAGATTCCGCTCGGCCCATCCTAACAACTGAGCCGCCTCTGCTTCCAGCGTCGCACTGCCGGTGCCGCCTTGCCGATTGATGTAGGCTACAGTCGTCACATTGGTCGGACAGAATCCGCACTGCTTACTAAGCCAAGCACCCCTGAAACTGTCAAAGCGCCAAAAACACTGCTCTCATCTCCAACCGGTTGATGGACCAGTCCCTTTCCTCTTGGGACCAAGGCCCCTGGGCAAATCTTCCCTCGTAATGCGCTCCCCAGCCCAAGAGACTCGCATCCATCATTAGCAAGCTCCAAGAGGGAGGCTCGAGGGGCATGCCCGCCTCTAAACTTCCCGGCCTCAACCACCAGAGAAGTTCGAGACGTACTTCCTGAGGACAAACTAGGCGCTGTGATAATGCATCCCGCTGATGAGACCAACACCGGAGCAGCGCGCTCTGCAACGGCCGCATGTGCGCCCTGGCCCCCGGCACAACCTCGATTGTTGCCGCCATCGTTCCCAGCAATTGTAGATACTGCCACACCGTCAGCGCCATCTTGGACAAAAACCGAGTCACTAGGTGCCGCAGCCCCTGTGCTCGATGATCCGGGAGAAACACCGCCGCCTGCTGTGTCTCGAACCGCGCCCCCAAATATTCCAGGGACTGCGAGGGCACCCAGCTGCTTTTTGCAAAGTTGACCACCCAGCCCAGGCTTTCCAGCATCTGCACTACCCTGGCGGTGGCCGTGACACTCTCCTCTCTGGATTTTGCGCGGATTAGCCAATCGTCGAAATACGGATGCACCAGCACTCCCTCCTTGCGGAGCGCTGCCGCCGCCACCACCACCATGATCTTGGTGAACGTCCGCGGAGCTGTAGCCAGCCCAAAGGGCAACGCCTGAAACTGGAAATACCCCATCGGCACCGCAAAGCGCAGAAACTTTTGATGCTCCGGCCGCACCGGGATATGCAGATACGCTTCCGTAAGATCCAAGGACGTCAGAAATTCCCCCGCTCTGACCGCCGCAATTACCGACTGAAGTGTCTCCATATGAAAATGGGTGACGCGGAGACAACGATTCACCCGTTTTAGGTCTAGAATCAGCCGAAACGCGCCCTCTTTCTTTGGCACAACGAAATAGATGGAGTATCGACTGCTGCCGCACTGATCCGGAGGGACGGGGACTACCACCTTGAGCTGCAGTAGCTGCTGGAGAGTATCCGCTACCGCACGCAACTTCAGCGGCGCTTTGCAAGGAGACCGGACAAAGGAATCTAACACGGGATGATGGAGTTCTAGAGCATAACCTTCTCGAATGACCTCTAGGACCCACTTGTCCGACGTAATCCGGACCCAGGCAGGGTAAAACTCCCGCAAACGACACCCCACGGGAATCACCCCCACCTGAGCCCGCGCTATTTCATTGGGACTTTTTTGTGGCCGAGGACTGAAACAGCGCAAACCCCCGGCCTGCTCCCCGGAAACCTTGACCCCTTGCGGGAAACCTCGCCCGCTGCGATTGGCCAAAGCGAGAGGAACGAAATCTACGAAACTCTCTAGGAGTCCCCCGGGACCCGGCCGAACCCCGGCCTTGCTTCGGCTTATCCTCGGGTAGCCTACCTCCCTTCGACTCCCCGAGATCTTTGACCAACTTCTCCAAATCCTAAAAGGCAGCTTGCTAAGGCGAGCCTTTGATGACCCGTCCACTGACCAATTGCGCAACCAGAGATATCGGCGAGCCGCCGCCACCGAAGCCATACTCTTAGCCAAACCGCGTATGAGATCATAATGAATGTCCGCTCAGTACGCTGTCCCTGACTCCATCCACGCAACATCTTCCACCTGACCTTCTAAGAGATCCCCCTGCAACCGCTGGGACCATCGCAAATAGGCTCTCGCCACCCATGCCCCGGCTATGGAGGCCTGCATGGAGAGGGCGCTAACATCGAACACCTTTTTCAACAGGGTATCAAACTTTCGATCCTGCACATCCTTCAACGCAGCCGCCCCCTCCACCGGAATAGTGGTCTTCTTAGTGACCGCCGCATCTACCTTTGGGGAGCGAAACAGTTCTCTGTCCTGATCAGCTAGCGGATAAAGGCGAGCCAAGGCCCAGGAACCCTTCAGGGCCGACTCTGGCAAGTCCCATTCCTCCTGGATCATACTCCTAAAAACCCTATGCACAGGAAAACCCTTTTGGGATGTGCGAACCGCCTGCAAGAGGGGATCCTCCAAAGCTTCCTCCGCTGCCGCTCCACCCGAGGGCATATTAAGCATCTTGAGAGTCTCCGTAATCAAGGTCGGCAGCTCCTCGTGGCGAAAAACCCTGACAACCCTACTCTGCTCTTCTGCGTCAGGCAATTCGCCTTCTTCTAAATCGCCTTCGGAGACCTCCTCTAAAACTGCGTCCATCTCACCGAGGTCCTCCCCGAGACGAGACACTGGACTCTCCTCCCTGATGCCCCGTGACCTCTTAGCCGCAGGAGCGCTCTCCACAGGGCTGTCCACCGACCCCGGCCGTTTCAGCCCCTGCACCCCCTGAGGCGGAGCAGACATGGCCGGTTGAAGCAATGCGAAGGCCTGCTGCATGAGGGAAAGGAAATTTGGTGGTATCAGCGCAGCAGATGCCCCCGGAGAGCAACCCAGAGACGTAGAAGGCCCCTCCCCCGAGGAAGAACCTGCTAACGGCTCCGCCGGGCCCAGGGAGGGAGGCAGGAGCGCCTCCCCTACCGGAGAAACTGCCTCCAGACCCGCCGAGGACTGCTCTGACCCCTTGTCCATTGCGACTGCCTCCAGGGTACACGGCTTACACACCCCAGAGTCCTGTACCGTGCCACGGCGTGAACCACACACCAAACACCGAGGCTTTGCAGGCATACTAGGCTATCTGCAGCCCTTCTGCCCCGCACCTCTCCTTAAGAAATGCCAGAATCTGACTGACACTGAGGTGTTCCAGCTGAGCTATTCGCAGGTGTCTTCGTTTTGTTTTTTAAACACACACTAAGGCACTGCCAGCCCCAACAGGCCTGTCCAACACAGTTTCCCCCCAAAACGAAGCTGCTACCGTGATCAGTCTGCACTAAAGCCTAGGAAACTCAACGCGGTTCTAAAATGGCCGCCGCGGCTTTTCCCACGCGGCTACAAAAACCGCTAAAGAAAAAACAGTGCCCGCTGACGAGAAGGCTCCGTGGCAAACCCCCCCCTTGCAAGGACAAAGTCCACCGATTTGCCAAGCAGCCCCCACTCACCATGTGCTGTCTCGCCGGGGGAAGAAATAAGAATGAAGAAGGCAGAGAGACACCTGCACGGGAGCTCAGCCTTTCATGCGGCTTCAGCTCCGGCGCTGTCAATACTGTATGCGGCTCAGCCTGATCTCTTCGTGCCGTGTCCAAGCCTACCATCTGCTCCTCACCCCTAATAGTGGGTTTGGGAGCAGGGAGGCCAAGCAAGCTCCAACTTCCCCCCCAAATGCTCGTTTACATGATGGGGAAAGCTCCTCGGGGGGTGGGGGGGGAGAAAGAGGAGGATGGAGCCAGAGCAGAAAACTGAAACTCTTCAGCACAGCACTCTCCCTACAAAACAAAAAACCAAAAGTCAAAAAGGTCTGTAGACAAAAACTACAGAAATATCACCCCCTTAACCTAAGTATAGCAAAATTTAAAAGAAAATGCCCTGCTTATTTGAAACTCTACTGCTGCTCACTGAGCCCAGTCCCAGGCTCAGAATCTCCTCAGCTGCTTGGAGACTGAAAGTACTGGTGAAAGGGGGCGGTCCCTGCCTATTTATACTGGTGCCAGCAAAGCGATGATGTCTTTCAGTCTCCAGGGCTGCTGAAGGAGATTCTAAACTCTATGGTTCCGGGACTGGACTAGAGGGATGCAAAGGAACAGAGGAATGCATGTGTGTTTGTGTCAAGGTAGTTGTTGGCAAGTGTATGTGTGTATCATTGTGGGCGTTGGGGGGTGCTTGCATGTTCATATGCCTCATGAGGGTTTCCCATTCCTACCCTTCATCCAGCAGTGCACTCCCCCCTCCCAACCAACTTTGCATGTATTCCTTCCCCTGCCTTTCACTTTCAACCCCTCTAACGCTGCCCCTCCCCAATGCTCCACCTTCTTCCCTCCTCACTAGATCCACCTATTGCCTCCCTCCTCTAACCCAACCTTTCCCTTTATGCTTTACCCCCTTTACCCAGCCCTTTTCACCTCTCAGACAGGCTGCAGCCGTGCTCATCACGCCAGCAGAACCCAGTGTCTCCAGCCACAGCTCTGTTCTCCACACCAGTGGTGCACAGGGCTCCCGCTGGCATCTAAATGCTGCAGCTCTGTTCTTCATGATGGTGGGACCTAGGGCCTCCTGCCAACAATTTTTGACCACAGCACCCTCCCCCCCCCCCATGCTAGAGGACTGGGTATCCTACCAGTTCTTCCACTTGCTGCTTTGGAGGACAGAGGGAGCCATGCACAAGCATGCACAAACAGATGCATATAGACAGTCACAAATTCAAAACCAAGAAAAATGAATCAACTCTTCCCAATAGGCATGATCACTTATGTGAAACATGACTAAAACAGCATTACATAGGAATATTTATTAGCATGAAGATCCTGCATGCTCAGACATGCTCCCTTCAACATCCTCAAAGCAGGAGTTTGGGCAACCAAACTTTATATTTTGTTTTTGCATAAACTTCAGTAAACATTCAAAGTTAGGACCTCATTAGGTCTTGCTGCCATGACAAGTTTTCCATGGTACAATTTTCTCAGTATCAAAAATCAATGAAGAGGTACATTCAGAATAAGAAATTTATTCCTCAGGACTGCAGCAATATGTTCTGCTGTTCACTTTCTATTCCTGTCCTTTGTCTCTTGTATTTATATGCAGACTCTCTTGTCCAGATCTACTGCATTCCCCAAAATTCTCTATTCATTGATCTTGGTATTTGCACTTTTACATCTGGGGGAATTCTGTACATAGTATTTTAAAATTCTCCACAAATGTGCAGAATTCCCCTATCATAAAACCCAGCCTCTCCCCTAGTCTCTCTCCTACCACACTCAATCCCCAGTATATTATCTCACCCTTATTCAGGCTTGACCCTCTCTGGTGTCTTTCACTCTACAGGTTTAACCCTCCCCCTCACCAAACACACATCAGCTTTCTATCAACTCCGCCCATTTTCTCTCTCCCTCAGGTTTAAACATCCCCACCCTCAATTCTTCCCCCTTTAGTAAGGCCTCTCTCTTTCCCTAAGGTTTAACACCCCCTCCCCTCCCCTCCCCTCCCCATTTCTTCCCCCTTCAGCAAGGCCTCTCTCTCTCTTTTTCTCTCCCTTCTCTCCCTCCTAAGATCTCTACCTCTCCCTCCAGACACACCCACCCTAGCTTGCTCTTTTTCTTCTTAGGAACAGCATCAGTACCATCTTCCCTCCTACTCTCTGGAGGTCCTCCCACTGGAAAGAGAACTCAGTCAAGCAGTACACCTTATCTGCTTCTCTGCAAGCTTCCCTCTGAAGTTAAAACCATACAGGGCCACATGTGGCTCCAACTTCAGGAAGTCAACATAAAGGGATAGTCAGTAATCAGCCCTGTCAGGCTAATATCATAACTTTGTCTTCCTATTCGTCTCTCCGGGCCGGGCCAGGCCAGGACAAATGGGTGATCAATGCGCTCCAGCAGCTGGGGACTGAATACTGACAGGTTTTTCTGACAGCCTACCCAGCTCCCCCTGGTGCCAGAAGGTCAGTCTTTCAGTCCTCAGCAGCTGGATAGGATGTCTGATTGCTCAGCTCCCCAGAGATTTGAATTGGGTGTTGTTGGTTGTTTCAAAACAAAAAAAAAGATTTATATATATAGTGCTGAAGGAGAGGTGAACTGAGACGAAGGCTAGGAGTGGGGCCAGATTTGAAATTTGTCCTTGGGGGTATTTTCTGTCCTAGCAGGGCAGTTTTCCACATAGCAAAAGTAAGCAACAGTAAAATACCGCGATCCTAACTCCCCAAGGTGATCGGGACGACAGAACGAAATTTGTTGAAAGGGGCTTGCAAGCTGCAGCTTCATTTCTTCTGCCATCGCCGGCAAGCAGCTCGTCGAGGCAGAGCCTGCCTCTCTGCCGAGCGTGTCTCCGCGGTGCAGGAATTAGGCCTGGGAGCCCCAGAGTCCTCTTCCTCCTTGATTGCGATTCCCGCCGGCCCTCCGCTTGCAGCGGCATTGTGCCGGGCGGTACAGCTGCCCCGGAGAGAAGGGCAGTCTGTTTCGAGAGCGCTGGTAGCGCATGTCTCATTTCCTGGCTCAGAGGTAGGTTTGCTCGTTGCGGGTCCCTCGTTGTTCGGTTTCTGGGGGTTCGCGTTTGTTTTGGGCTGGTAGGCTTACCTTGCAGTGGTTTTTTTTGGAGCTTCGCTATGGAGGATAAAGCTTCGGGAGACTTGTTAGCCCCCTCTCACAGCTCCTTGGAAAGGGCGGGAACGGCGGCCATTTTAGGTGAGCCGGCCGGTTCTCCCGTGCTGCAGAGCACAGCGCAAAAGAGGAAGTCTAAATCGCGAAAAGCTTCCTCAGCCTCCGGGGAGACTAAGGAGTCGCAAACGCAGTCTTCTCCTGCCTTTCAACAGGCTTTGGGCTCCTTCTTCTCTCCGGATTTCATCTTGGCTATGCACAAAGCTTATCTTTTAAAGAGCTCTCAGCTGGTTCTGGGCTCGGCTTCTGAGGGGGCCCAGGGGATGCTGCCCTCAGTATGTGATCCTGGGGAAGGCCCTTCCTCCGGGGAACAGGGTTTGGAGCCGGGAGTTGGGGCCACTGCGGGGCCCAGTGCTCTATCCCAGGTTGCTGAGGAGGGAGAGCTTCTCTCGGACACCGGCTTGGATTCCTGGCCTGGTGAGTTGGAAGAGGGAGAGTTGGGACCGGGGGAGGATCCCAATGTCTTCTGCATGTTTCGTAGAGAAGAACTAGGGGCTCTCATTGCTCAATCGCTGGGGGCTCTTAATTTGGTGCTGCCGGCGGTGCAGCAGGAGCCGCTGGAGGATCCCCTGTTACAGGGCTTTCGCTCCGAGCAACGCTGTTTTCCGGTTCATAGGGTAATTAAGCAAATGATAGAGTCCGAATGGGAGTGCCCGGAGGCTTCTTTAAGGGGGGGGGCACGTTATGGCTAGGTTGTACCCCGTGCCCCAGGACGATAAGGAGTTGTGGCATATGCCCAAGGTGAATGCATTAGTTTCCGCAGTCACCAAGAAAACCACTATTCCCGTGGAGGGGGGTTCCGCGCTTAAGGACTTAAAGGACCGTCGGTTGGAGGCGCTTCTAAAACAGGAGTTTGAGTCCAATGCCTTAGCGCTCCAGGCCTCCGTTTGTGGAGCCTATGTGTCCAGGGCCTCTATCCGCTGGCTCCAAGGGGAGCAGACTCTGGATAAGGGAGGCAATGAGGCTGCGGATGGGGCTAAGCTCGAGTCCGCAGCGGCTTATCTTGCGGTTCTCTGCTATGATTTAGTGCGCATTTCTGCGAAATCTATGGCCTCTTTAGTAGCGGCTAGACGTTTCCTCTGGCTCCGGAATTGGTTGGCTGATGCGTCGTCTAAGGCACGACTCAGCAAGCTTCCTTACAAGGGCAGGTTACTCTTTGGGGAGGCATTGGAGAAGATAGTGAAGGATTTAGGGGACTCCAAAGGGGGTCGTCTACCCGAGGACCATCCTAGGGGTTCAAAGCTGGGTTCGGTGCAGAGAGGTCAAGGCAGGGATTTTCGCAAATTCAGGGGGTCTCGTTTCTCTCCCTATCAGAGGGGTCGTTTTATGGCCAGGGGGCAGTCCTTTCGGGGAGCCCGACCGTTCAATAGGGGTTTCTTTAACGCTCAGCAGAGCGCCGGTAAGAAGCCTCAATGAAGGTTTGCCGGTCCAGGTGGAGATTCCGGTAGGAGGACGTTTGCAGCAGTTCCTCTCCGCCTGGACCAGCATAACGACGGACCAATAGGTCCTGGAGATTGTGAGAGAGGGGTATGCTCTAGAGTTCGCGCAACCTTTGCCGGACGCCTTTGTTCTGTCGCCCTGCGGTCCACTGACAAAACAAAAGGCGGTCACCGAAACTCTGTCGAAGTTGGTGCGTCTGCAAGCCGTGGTACCGGTGCCGGTAAACCAATATGGCTTAGGTCGGTACTCGATTTATTTTGTGGTGCCCAAGAAGGAAGGTTCTTTTCGGCTTATTCTGGATCTCAAAACACGTGAATCGGGCGTTGCGAGTCCCTCATTTCTGGATGGAAACCTTGCGGTCAGTTATCAGTTCCGTAAAACGGGGCGAGGTGCTTACTTCCATAGATCTGACAGAGGCCTATTTGCACATCCCGATTCGAAGGGACCATCAGAGGTTCCTGCGGTTTGCAGTTCCCATGGGACACTTTCAGTTCCGGGCATTACCGTTTGGTCTGGCTACGGCGCCGCGAATGTTTACCAAGGTGATGGTTGTGGCAGCGGCGGCGGCGCTGAGAAAGGAGGGGATTCAAGTCCATCCCTATCTCGACGACTGGCTCATCCGGACGGCGTCTCGGGAGGAGTTGGTCATGGCTACCGCTCGTGTGGTGGAGTTTCTCGAGCAGTTAGGTTGGGTTATCAACCGGGTGAAGAGCCGTTTGCAACCGACCATGCGGTTAACTTATCTCGGGGCTGTCTTCAACACGGCGATAGGTTTGTTTTTTCTTCCGGAAGAGCGTGGGCGCAAGCTGGTGGCTCAGGTGTCGGCGTTCCTGCGCTTGAAAGCTCCGACCGCCTGGAGATACCTACAGGTGTTGGGGTCGATGGCAGCGGCTCTGGATCTGGTTCCGTGGGCCAGGTCGCATATGCGTCCTCTGCAGCAAGCGTTATTGTCTCGTTGGTCGCCGCAACGTCATCCTCTGTCGCACAAGCTGCCGTGTCCAGAGGAGGTCCAGAACAGTCTTCATTGGTGGTTGGTTCCAGCTCACTTATATGCCGGTGTTCCCCTGACTGTTCCAGTGTGGGTCTTGCTCACGACGGATGCGAGTCTCTCCGGCTGGGGAGCTCATTGTCTGATGCGGTTAGTGCAAGGGACATGGTCGGCGGAGCAGAGCGTTTGGTCGATCAATCACCTGGAGCTCCGGGCGGTGTGCTTGGCGCTGTTGGACTTTGTCGATGTGCTCGAGGGCAAAGCGGTACGAGTCTTCTCCGACAATCAAGTGACGGTGTCTTATATAAACAGGCAAGGGGGCACTGGCAGCGCGGTGTTGCTGGAGGAGAGTCAGCTCTTGTTTCACTGGGCAGAGCTCCATCTGGTGGCGCTTTCAGCTGGAAAGGACAACGTTCAAGCCGATTACCTCAGTCGCCATTTCCTGGATCCGGGGGAATGGGAGTTGCACGAGGAAGTTTTTCACGAGATTGTGCGGCGTTGGGGTCAGCCGGTCATGGATCTCATGGCGACCCTGTCCAATGCCAAGGCGGCGTGGTTTTTCAGCAGGTGCAAGGAGCACATGTCGGAAGGCCTCAACGGTCTGGTACAGCCCTGGCCAGAAGATCGTCTTCTTTACGTGTTCCCCCCGTGTCCGCTCTTGGGGCGGCTCATTCGACGGATTGCGAGCCACGAGGGTACGGTGATTCTAGTGGCTCCAGACTGGGCCAGGCGCCCATGGTATGCCGATCTGGTGAGACTTCTAGTGGCTCCTCCCTGGCGGTTGCCTCTCCGGTTCGACCTATTGCGGCAGGGGCCTGTGTTCATGCCGCAGGTGGATCGGTTCTTGCTTACGGCTTGGCTCTTGAGAGGGAGCGTTTGCGGCGTAGGGGCTACTCTAAGTCCGTAGTGGACACTATGTTACAGTCTCGTCGGCGGTCCACTTCGTTGGCATACATTCGGGTTTGGAGATTTTTTGAAGCGTGGTGTAGCGAGCGACGAGTGACATCTTGGAGTTCCTTCAGGGGGGCCTGGCCAAAGAACTGGCTCTGAGCACGCTGCGTGTTCAGCTGGCGGCGCTAGCTTGCTATAGAGGCAAGGTGCAGGGTAGTTCCCTTTCCTCGCATCCCAATGTGCTCCGTTTTCTGCGGGCGGCCAGGAATATTAGGCCTCCCGCGAGACCAGTCGTGCCTCCTTGGGATTTGAATTTGGTTTTACAGGCGTTGACGGAACCTCCGTTTGTTGCAACGGGGTCTGGGAACCTTCGGGAATTGTCTTGGAAAACCGCCTTTTTGGTGGCGTTGTGCTCGGCGAGGCGGATTGCGGACCTTCAGGCTCTCTCGTGTAGAGAGCCGTATCTTCATTTTTCGACAGAGAAGGTGGTTTTGCGTACGGTGCCGTCGTTCCTGCCGAAGGTGGTTTCTAGTTTTCACGTGAACCAGGTGGTGTCGCTTCCCACTTTTGTAGAAACGGCAGGGGGGAAGCTGGATTGTTCGCTTCGGCGACTGGATTTGGGGCGTGTGCTGCGTAGCTATTTGAAGGCGACGGAGTCTTTTCGACAGTCCGATCGGTTGTTTGTCCTTTTCGGGGGGTCGGCTAAGGCGGCTACGAAAGCGTCTATTGCGCGTTGGGTAAAGCATGCTATTCGCGCAGCCTATGAGGCCAAGGGCAAGCCTGTTCCCATGGGCCTCGGAGCTCATTTGACAAGGGGGCAGGCGGCCTCTTGGGCGGAGTATGCGTTGGTGCCGCCGGTGGAAATCTGTCGGGCAGCGACGTGGGCTTCTCTGCACACATTCGTGAAGCATTATAGATTGGATGTTCAGGCACGGGAGGATGCCAGAGTAGGAGCCTCGGCGATTGTTGCAGGGCTCGCAGGGCCCTCCCGAATTTAGGTACTGCTTTGGTACTACCCATTTGTCCTGGCCTGGCCCGGAGAGATGAATAGGAAGGAGAAATTAGGCCTTACCTGCTAATTGTCTTTCCTTGAGTTCTCTCCGGGCCAGGCCAGGGCCCGCCCTATCTGTCTGCGAACCTGCGAGCAAACGGGGGGGGAGAGGTTCCTAGGAGTGTTGGTGTGTGGCCCAGCGTAGGCCGGCCGATTCTGGGGCTTCCCCCGTGCGAACGCAAAGGTTTTTTTTTTGGAAAAAACAAAAAAAAATAAAGAAGAAAAAAAAACCCCAAAAACTTTGATTGAGGTGTAGGCATGTCCTTCATCGGGGGGGGGGGGGGGGGGGGGGGGGGCGGGATGGCCTCTTCTTTGTCTCCTCTGCAGTGTAGTTTACATAGGTTCCTTGTTGCCTTGCGGAGTTTTACTTCTAGTTTGGATATCACTGCTTTGTACGATTAGACTGACCTTCTGGCACCAGGGGGAGCTGGATAGGCTGTCAGAAAAACCTGCCAGTATTCAGTCCCCAGTTGCTGGAGCGGATTGATCACCCATTTGTCCTGGCCTAGCCCGGAGAGAACTCAAGGAAAGACAATTAGCAGGTAAGGCCTAATTTCTCCTTTCAGTCCATACTACTTCCACCTTCTGGTTATATCAATGATGCTGTTCAAGCCCCTGTCTTCCCATGGCTGAAGGCACACAGGCCCGCTCTGCTTCCTTTGCCAATTTCTGCATGGCAAATACAGAATTCTGTACAAATTCTACAAGGCACAGAATTCTCCCAAGAGTAAACTTTTAGAGGGAGAGGTAAGAGGTTGACTGTGTGTTCACACAAGAGCTGATCAAATCATATCTCTCATCTCCACCTGCTGCAATTAATATAATTAGAAGTTATGGTTATTATTCATGGTATTATTAAATGTTAAGAAAAACTGTAATAATCCGGTTTAAGTTTAAAACACCCATTTTGAATTTTTAAACTCAGACTTTTTAAATAACTCATTTTTTAAAAACAGAATTGTAGCCACCCCGAATGTAAATACACCCTTCTGCAGACCGTGTGCCACTATCAGCATATGGTAAAAATAACACACGTTTTACTGTATAATTTAGAAAGTATCCCCCCGATAAATAACAGAACAGGAAGAATGATTACACCGATCTTCAACTACGAAATAGAAAAATAACAGCAATGCGTACTTTCTCCCCTAGTTAGATCTGTACAGAAACAATAACATAATAGAATTAACTGATCAGAAAACAGATAAAAATGTCAAGCTCGAAATCATGCAAGGGGCTTCCGGACACTCCAAAGGAAGGAGCTAAGCAATGCCCTATAGCTTCCGACCATCACCTTAGAGACGCTCTTACGCTGAAGAAGAAAAAACACCCATAAAACCGCGCTTTAACGCAAACCCCAATGTAAATAATTAAAGCACCCGGAAGTCTGTCTACCCTGGGATGCTCCACAACCTTCTGCACTTTCCAATCCACCGCAAAGCTTTCGTACAAGGATCCAAGCTAAGCTACCCCACCCCTGCCTACCTCCTCATACGCTACCTGGACTGTTGCAAGTTCATAACCCCTGCCATCACCGGCTAGCCCAAAAGCGCTTTAGCAGGATCAGACACTTCGGGCCACCGTACTGCCGTCACAGCGCCTCGTGAAAGGAACCTCTTTATTGGTGGTTGTAAAGGAAAAGCTGATTGGTTAGCTGTAGGTTGACTGCGCGCCGCTCATCTTCAGCGCGCGGTTGCATTCATTGGTCCGAGGATAAAGTGGTAGCCGCCCTTTTCTTTAGGCCATACTAGTATACGAATTATGGAATAGTTAAATGCTATTAGCTACAGAAATGAAGACAATAATTCCATGCTAATGTTACCTATAATCCCCTAGCTATAACATTTTTGTCCTTTTATCGATAGTTGTAAATACACTCACCTTTCAATAATATTTATTAAAAATAAAGTTATTCACATCCAGGGGCGGCCCAAGGGGAGGTGCGTGGCCTCATTTGCATAATGTTACCATACAGTAACTTTTAGCAAACATGCCTCTTAATGACTATGGATAAAGAAAGACTAAAAGATTTCTACATTACTATAATCCAGTGCCAACCGCCAGGCACATTAGAAACTACTACAAACACTGCCCATTTAGAACCCATCAGCAATGCACAATTACCAAACAAACCCCTTCCAAAACCAAGAATAAAGAAGTTCCTTATCTTTTTGTCGGAAGATGCCAAGGGAGGCTAGAATAACTGTCTAACCCCACCAGACTGCAACCTCCATTTTATTCATAAATATAAACTTCATCAAGGAAACTTAACAGTAGGGTTCCAGTCCAAACAACTTATCATCGAAGAGTGCGGTATCCAAAAGATCAGGCTCAAGGCACGACGTGCACGTTTCGGGATCCTCTCCCTGTATCAAGTGCTTCCATCGACTCGTCTAAACCACCAAAGATCACCAAGCTCACATACTCGGTAATTTCAAAAGGGATTAACTTACATCATTGGCTAGTATCACCCATCACTGGGCAACTAGGGTTGCCAACTTTTTCACCGAGAAAAACCGGACACCTGTGGCTTGCCATGCTCCACCCATTCTCCGCCCCTTGTCCCACCCCAGCCCCAGCCCCAGCCCCACCCACAAAAATTACCAAGGATTCAGTCACACCCCCCCTCCCCTCAGTGCTGGTTTACTCACTCACCCCCACTGCTGACTCACTCACCCCCCCTCCCCTGCTGGTTCACTCACCCACCCCCCTGTCACTTACTCACCCCTCCTGCTGGGTCACTTACTCACCCCAACCCCCCCCCCCCCCCACTGCTGGTTCACTCACACCACCACCACCACCACCATCCCCCCTTGCTGGTTCACTCACACCACCACCACCCCCCCCCCCTTGCTAGTTCACTCACACCACCACCACCACCCCCCCCCTTGCTGGTTCACTCACCACACCACCCCCCCCCCTTGCTAGTTCACTCACACCACCACCACCCCCCCCCCCTTGCTGGTTCACTCACACCACCCCCCCCCCCCCTTGCTAGTTCACTCACACCACCACCACCCCCCCCCCTTGCTGGTTCACTCACACCACCCCCACCCCCTCCCCCCTTGCTGGTTCACTCACACCACCACCACCACCACCACCACCACCACCCCCCCCCCCTTGCTGGTTCACTCACACCACCCCCCCCCCCCTTGCTGGTTCACTCACACCACCACCCCCCCCCCTTGTTGGTTCACGCACACCACCACCACCACCACCACCACCACCCCCCCCCTTGTTGGTTCACTCACACCACCACCCCCCCCCCCCACCACCACCCGCTGGTTCACTCACACCACCCCCCCCCCCGCTGGTTCACTCACACCACCCCCCCCCCCCGCTGGTTCACTCACACCACCACCACCCCCCCTTGTTGGTTCACGCACACCACCACCACCCCACCACCACACCACCACACCACCCCCCCCCTTGTTGGTTCACTCACACCACCCCCCCCCCCCTTGCTGGTTCACTCACACCACCCCCCCCCTTGCTGGTTCACTCACAACACCACCACCACCACCACCACCACCACCCCCACCCCCCCCCTTGTTGGTTCACTCACACCACCACCACCCCCCCCCCCCCCCCTTGTTGGTTCACTCACACCACCCCCCCCCTTGCTGGTTCACTCACACCACCACCACCACCCCCCCCCCCCCTTGCTGGTTCACTCACACCACCCCCCCCCCCCTTGCTGGTTCACTCACACCACCACCCTCCCCCCCGCTGGTTCACTCACACCACCACCACCACCCCCACCCCCCCCTTGTTGGTTCACTCACACCACCACCCCCCTTGCTGGTTCACTCACACCACCCCCCCCTTGCTGGTTCACTCACAACCACCACCACCACCACCCCCCCCCCCTTGCTGGTTCACTCACACCACCACCACCCACCCCCCCCCCCCCCCTTGCTGGTTCACTCACACCACCACCACCACCACCACCACCCCCCCCTTGCTGGTTCACTCACACCACCCCACCCCACCCCTTGCTGGTTCACTCACACCACCACCCCCCCCTCCCCCCCCGCTGGTTCACTCACACCACCCCCCTCCCTTGCTGGTTCACTCACAACACCACCACCACCACCACCACCACCCCCCCTCCCTTGCTGGTTCACTCACACCACCACCACACACCCCCCCCCTCCCTCCCTCCCTCCCCCCCTCCCCCTCCCCCCACCCCCACCCCCCACCCCCACCCCCCTCCCCCCCCCACCCACCCCCCCCCCCACCCCTTGCTGGTTCACTCACACACACACCCCCCCTTGCTGGTTCACTCACACACACACCCCCCTCCCTCCCTTGCTGGTTCACTCACACCATCACCTCCCCCTCCCCCTCTGCCCAAGCCGCTGCTTCTGCTTTATTGCAGCTAAAGTTAATTTGAAAAGGAAAGACAACCTGTGAGGAGCCCGCCCCCATGACATCACTTCCTCGGGCTCTGCGATGACCGAAGGGCTCCTTACACAGTTTGTCTTTACTTTTCAATGTAAGTGTATTGCAGCCGCTGCTCTATACAAAGCAGAAGCAGCGGCTGCACTGCTATGGGGAATCGCGTTCACGTTCGCGCCGCGGACTTCGGCACAAAAGCCATTTTTTTGCTCTGGCCACTCCCGATCTTGCGGCCAGAGCAAAAAAACGGCTTTTCAATGGCCGGTTTTACATCTGTGCCGGCAGCCGGCCTGGCCATGGAAAAACCGGCCAGGCCAGCTGAAAACCGGCCGGTTGGCAACCCTATCGGCAACAGAACATCCAATCAGATGACAGGAAAACCCCACTGAAACAGGGGAATCTCACCACATCATTGGTGACATCAGAAGAGACTAGCCCAATCAATTTCCTTATTGAGACCAGAAGGGATCACCGTATTTAATTTAAATATCCAACTCTGTTTGCGTCATTGGAGTAAAGCTGTTCGGTTCCCCCCCCCCCCCTCCTAGGATCCGGGGGAACGTGATCAATTATCGTCCATTGGAACACAGCAAAGTCATGGTTATGCATTAAGCATTGTTCTACAATCGGGGCAGACGGTATTCTTTGACGGACCCGCAACGCATGCTCCCCCAGGCGAGTTCTTATCACCCGGGTGGTCCTACCAACGTATAGGAGGGGACAAGAGCATTGTAGAATATAAACTACAAAGGAATAACCACAGTTAGTTTCCCCATTTACGATAATATATTTGTCCCGTTGATGGATGTGTCCATTCTCGTCCAACCTGTGTTGTAGTACAATATACACAGGACTCACACCGAGTGTGTCCCCCGACTCTGTACAGATGGTAATGGGGTCAGTCTGAACCGTAGAACGAACCAACAAATCTCGTATATTTTGTCCACAGGAATATGTGATCATAAGCATTTTTTTGAAACATGGATGTAGCTCCAAAATATGCCAATGTTTTTTCAGTATTCCCACTACTTTAGTACTCATATTCATATATGGCAGGACTCCAACAAAAGCATTCAAGGTCTCCACAGCTCGCCTATCACATAAGTTATCATCCAATAACCATTCTCAATGTGTATATAGCGCCCGAAGGTATGCTATTCGTACTTCTTTTCGAGGATAGCCCCTATGAAATAACCATGTGCACAGATCCATTGCATGATTCTTAAAATCCACAAGGGAGGCACATAAACGTCTCAAACGTAAAAATTGGCCAAACGGGAGGCCCTTTTGCAGTGGCCCAGGGTGAAAACTGATATTTTAATAGGCTATTCCGTTGTACACTTTTCCGATATAATGAGGTATGAAAATGACCATCTTCCTTAGCAATAACCATATCCAGAAATTCAATCTGGCTTTCATCAGTATGTGCTGTAAAACGTAAATTTGATTTTAATTCATTCAACCAAGAGAGAAATTCTTGTAAGGCAAGATGGGTTCCTTTCCACAGGAAAAAGATGTCATCTAGAAACCGTTTCCAAAAGACAACCTGTTCAAAAAAGACTGAACCATATAGGTATTTCTCTTCAAAATCGGCCATATAGAGAGTAGCAATGGAGGGAGCCACCAATGCCCCCATTGCTATCCCAAAGACCTGTTGATAAAACTTCCCCTCTGATAGAAAGTAGTTACGTGTCAAAACAAGCTCAATTAATTCAACAAGATACTGTGAGGAAGGCGTAAAGGTGCAAAGAGGTTAGATAACACTTCAGTTTAATTAATATTAGTGTATAGTGCAGCAGCATCCAATGTGACTAATATAACTTCCCATGAAGGGACTGCAACAGCCTGTAACTGTTGAAGGAAGTGTGTTGAATCTCTTACACATGATTGAACCAGGGCTGCTTCTTTCTGCAAAAAAATGTCACAAAATTGTGACAGAGGCTCCAGTACAGATCCCCGGCATGATACTATTGGCCTTCCTGGTGGGGTCACTGAAGAGTTGTGGATTTTGGGGACCATGTATATAATTGGTACCTTTGGACATGTCACAATTAGAAACTTAGATTCTTTTTTGGTCAACCAACCTTTTTCCAATCCCATATCAACTAAGATTTGTATCCCTCATTGGAGTTCAACAGTGGAGGCACCATCAAGACACATACATTTTCTTGGTACTTGAAGATTTTCTCTCCCTCAATGCAATTCACAGAGTAGTCACTTGGAACAGATATCTCTATATCAGGGGTATCCAACCCTGTCCTGGAGGGCCACAATCCTGGCAGGTATTTGGGATAACCCTAATGAATATGCATGAAATATATATGCATTAGAGATATCCTGCCAACCTGACTGGTTTGTGGCCCTGCAGGACTGGATTTGGAGACCCCTGCCTTACACCTCTGTCATTTAAGATTGCAAGTGGACAAGGTACAGATGTCCTAGACATCAAAAGGGTAGATAGAATTTGTCACATTTCTCCTCGATTCTCACCACCACTAAAAAGTTGTTTAATAGACATTTGTTTATAATGCACCTGTGCATAACAGTATCAAAGGCTTTACCAAAATCCAAGTACAACACATCTAGGGCTCTCCCTCTGTCCAACTCCCTGGTCACCCAGTCAAAGAAATCAATCAGATTTGTCTGACATAATCTGCCTCTGGTAAACCCATGCTGTCTCAGATTCTGCAATCCATTGGACTCCAGAAACCTCACTATTCTGTTTTAGCAGCATTTTCATTAATTTACTCACTGCAAAGGTCAGACTAACTTGGCCTATAGTTCTCAACCTCATCCACTTTTGTGTAAAGGAACCACGTGTGCCTTTCTCCTGTCCTCTGGGACCACTCCTGACTCCAAAGAAGCATTGAAAAGGTCAGTCAGTGGAACTGCTAGAACGTCCCTAAGTTCCTTCAGTATTATTGGATGTATCTCATCTGGTCCCATCGCTTTGTCTACTTTTAGTGTAGCTAATTCCTCATGAACACAGTCTTCTGAAAACCATCCAAGATCCTCATCACGTGTGTTCCTATTTGTCAGTGTTTTCTGAGGTCCTGCTCCTGGCCCTTCATCTGTGAACATAAAACAGAAATATTTGTTAAGCAATTCCACTTTATCCTCATCAGCTTCTACATATTCCTCCCCTTCACCCTTGAGTCTGACACCACTTTTGCCCTTCTCCTCCTCTCACTAACATTATCTGCAAAATATCTTATTCCCTCCATTTTATTGCACTGTATTTCTTCTTCTTTTTGTATCTTTGCTTTCCTGACTACTTCCCTAAGTTTTTCCAAATATAGATACTTGTCTTACTGTCTCTGATCTCTTGTATTTCATGAAGGCCACCCTATTTTGCTTCACTTTTTCAGCAACTTCTTGAGAACCATAGTGGCCTCCTTATCCTTTTGAGCACAAAACAGCAGATGTGTAGACAGATGCCAAAGGCCACTTTATTTACCAAGCAAACCCCAATGCATTTCGGTCACACAGGCCTTCGGGGGGGGGGGGGGGGGGATGCAAAACCTCAAAATGACAATAAAAATACAATGATAAATGAAAACAAAAAAATTGTGAACTCAATCATTCGTAATAAGTAAATAAATAGTATATAAAACAAAATATAAAAACACTCAAATATAAACGCTGCACAACAAGGCCATACAAACAGAACATAAAAACCATATAGTGTCACCACCAGGGGGCAGACTGCTTCCAGTCCAGCAAGCCTGCGCCGGATGGCGAAGAAATAGTTGTGCAACTCGAATGGTAAAGCAAAAAAATGAGGATTTATTCCCCTCCCGGGGTTGGATTATTCAAACAGATAAACAGAACACAAGCACTTAAACAAAAGTATCCATATCTTTTGGCAAAACACAAAAGAACATAAGGGCAATATCTTCTTGCTTCAAAGTAGGAATAACTGTAGCACACAGCCTTTCTGTGTGAACCCAACACGTAGTGTTTTCCTGTAACACTAGGTTTAGCTCTGGTTAGCATAAAGACATTTTCTCAGATGAAATTAATGTACAGTCCATCGGGTCACAGGTGGATGAACATTCACTGAGGGTGTCCACTAACATTGGTTCTTCTTTACATTCAAAACCCTCTTTGTTAAAGTATGCCTGGATATTTCCCCGTGGTGTGCCTTCACGGTAAGTCTCCTTATTTCTATCCTCTGGTTGGGATAGATGGTATCTCTGTTCCCTCTTGCTACCAAGCTTTAGCCTGCAGGATTTTCTTTGGGGTTTAGAGATTCCTACCAGATCCTCATCTGACATGCATACGTCCTCTGGTAAATCTCTATGCTTCTCTGAAGGCAGTGAATGCTCTCTGCTTAAACGGCTGGGTTGGGAGTTGCTGCCCTGCCCCCACCTTAAGCTTCCTGTATAAGGCTGCTCTGCATTCACACAATAAGAACTTTTGTTCTTCTTAACTTTTAACTGCCCACATTCATTCCCCAAGTCCCAGCTTCTTGGTACATACTGTTTTGACACTGGCTTGCACTCACTCCGGCTAGAACGTAGCCTCCATGCTCCAACGTCTCTGTAATCAGCAGGGCATGCACACCTGGCTTCTGCTCGAGTAAGCTGCTCCCTCCTAGTGGATTCTGGGTAGCTATGTGGGTGAATGCTTCCTGGTTCTGACTCTGAGTCACTTCCTAGGTTGAAGTGAGAGACTCTTCCTGGTTCCTCCCAAGCAGCTGCTGTAGGCAAGACAGGCTGTCTTCTCTGCCTACAGTGCTCACGCTGTTCCAGGTCTCTTACTCTCAGGTCCTGTTCCAAGTCTGACTGCTCTAGCAACTCCTCTCCTCGTGGCAGCTCCCTGGAGGTGTTGCTCTTGTAATGAACCCCTCCTGTGTTCCCTGCACTATCCTTATAAGGGCTGTAAGTACTTCTCCCTCCCAGGTGTGTGCTATCAGGAACTAGGGCGTTTCTCTTTGCTAAATGTTTCTCCAGACCTCGTAGCTGCCTTTGTTGTCGTTGCTCCTGACAACAGCTGTCCACATGGTCTGTTCTCTTGTCAGTTTTAGAACTGAAATGCTGTGCGTTTTGCATTTTTAAAGTAGAAATTGGGGCTTCTTCATCACAATAGTCATTACAAAAATGACACCCAGACATGCAAGGCTGAGCCCAAATGACTTCTCATTGCTGTATCTCATTCTGAGGAAGAGAACCACTAAAAAGTAACATAAAAAAGCTATATACACTGTGATATATTGTTATAAATAAGGGGTGTAATAAGGAGAACCATCAAAATAAAATGAGTGGTTTTATCTTGTGTTTTATATACTATTTATTTACTTATTACAAATTTCCAATTCACAATTTTGGTGTTTTCATTTACCATTGTATTTTTGTCGTCATTTTGAGGTCCCACCCCCGGAGGCAGCCTGTGTGGCTGAAACGTTTTGTGGTTTGCTTGGTAAATAAAGTGGCCTTTGACATCTGTCTATGCACCTGCTGTTTGTCTACTGCTCCCGTGTGGATGTTTCTGCTCTCCATTGGACTTCCTCCTTATCCTTTTTACATTTACCTAACAAAAAAAGGGTTGTTGCCCTTAAAATATCACTCAGTTTTGCACTTTGCTTTTCTGCATCTACAATCTCACAGAAATCAGACGATGCATTGCTCTTGGCAGAATGGCTATGAAGGACCTAGACAAGATTCTCAAGAGTAGAGATGTCTCTCTCCATACAAAGATTTGACTTGTTCAAGCCATGGCATTTTCAATAACATCATATGGATGTGAAAGTTGGATAGTGAAAAAGAAAGATAGAAAGAAAATTGATGTATTTGAATTATGGTGCTGGTGACGAATACTGTGTATACCATGGACTACCCAAAGAACAAACCAGTCAGTACTAGAGGAGATCAAACCTAAGCTTTCTTTAGAAGCTCAGATGACAAGACTTTGACTTTCATACTTTGGACACATCATGCGGAGAGATCATTAGAGAAAGACATCATACTTGGCAAGACAGAAGATCAACGCAAAAGAGGAAGGCCAGCAATGAGATGGATCGATACAATAACAGCAGCTACGGGTGCCAGTCTGTCAACCATCAGCCACCTGACTGAAGACCGAACACAATTTAGGACAACTATCCAGAGGGTCACCATGAGTCGACACTGACTTGATGGCACTTATCATCATCCTCGCTTTTGAATGGATTTTATCAGCCCTAGTCCTAATACTGAATCACACTATCTGGTGACCACTGGATGCAAGATGATCTCCCACTGTGACATCAGAAACACTTTCCCCATTGGTAAGCACCAAGTCCAGTATGGCCCCTTCATGTATGGGTTCTGTTACCAGTTGCCGAAATAGTTCTCCATATAGAGAATCTAGGATCTCCTTACTTCTAGATGACACTGCAGCAAGGATATGCCAATCAACATCTGGCATATTGAAAGCACATTATCAGTAGCACTTCTCCTTTCACGGCAATACTGCATACATCTATCAAATCTCTGTCCACTTCTTCTCCCTGTGAAGGAGATCTATATATCACATCAATGTAAATGGATTTCCCCTTCTTTCTAGTTTAGCTCACAATGCCTCCTCACTCCTTTTTAAGCCCTGTAATTCTATAGCTTTAATATTTTTTACATATAGTGCCACTCCTCCTCCCCTTCATCCCACCCTGTCCTTCCTGAATAAAATATAGCCCTGTATAAGTACATCCCAGTCATGGTTGTCTGTGAACCATGTCTCCGTAACCACCACAAAATCCAAGCCAGCCTCTTCCATTAAAGGTTCAATATATGGGATCTTATTTCCCATGCTACAGACATGTATACACACCACTTTTCAGATGTCACCCTTTTTACCAATTTCTATAGAGATATTTAATGTTTCACTTACCTGGGGACTTTCCTTTAGCCATTACCAACAAATCTAGTTTAAAGCCCTCTTCAGTAGGTTTGCTGGAGACACTTTGACCCTTCTTGGACAGATGGACACCACACACACAACTCTCCCACTATCTGGATTCTATTAACTTTCTTCACCCTCGTCAGTCTGGATTTCGTCAGGGTCACAATGTTGACATTATTCTACTCGCTTTCACTAATGCACTACACGTGGCGCACGATCGTGGGGATATTTCGGTGGAGGTTGCTCTTGATCTTTCTGCAGCTTTCGATCTTGTTGACCACTCCCTTCTTCTCCAGCGTCTACGGGAAGCTGGTCTATGTAGTACTGTTTACCACTGGTTTCACTCTTTCCTTTCTTCTCGTTCCTGTGCGGTTCTTTCCCCCTCTCCTTCTATCCCCCCTTCTGACCCTTTCCCTCTCTCTTGTGGAGTCCCCCAGGGTTCTGTTTTAGCACCTCTTCTTTTCAATCTGTTTCTCTCTCCTCTTGCTCTCTTAATTCAACAGTCTGGAGTTTCTGCTTTTCTTTATGCTGATGATATCGTTCTATTGCATCACACTTCCCCTTCCTGTCCTGACCTTTCTGCACTCAACTCCTGTCTTTCTGACGTAGCTAATTGGTTGACTCTTCACTGCCTTCACCTCAATCTCACTAAGACTGTGGCCATTTGGTTTTCTCACGGCTGTCCACTCCCTCAGCTGGCTCCCTCATTCTCTGGTTCTGCTGTTCCTCTAGTCTCCTCCTTTCGTTACCTCGGTGTTCACTTTGATTCGGATCTCACCTTTCAGCCACACCTTTCTCACATCACTAAATCCTCTTTCTTCTTCCTTCGTCAAATTCGTGCGGTGCGCCCTTTTCTGTCTCCCTCAGCCCTCTCCACCTTATTAATGTCTTTAGTTATGTCTCGCGTAGATTTCACGAACTCTACTCTCATTGGACTCCCCAAGTATCGACTATCTCAACTACAACGGATACAGAACACTGCCACTCGTCTTGTTTGTCATGCCTCTCTTCGGGATCACGTCACACCTTTGCTTTTTCATCTCCACTGGTTACCCTTTCCTTACCGCTCTCAATTCAAGCTGCTCACTCTGGTTCACAAGGCTCTCCACACTGGCACCCCTCAATATCTTGCTGACCTTCTTTCCTTTCACTCTTCCCGGTACACCCCTCGTTCTTTTCACCTCAACCGTCTCACTCTTCCTTCCCCCTCCCGTGCCCACCTTCAATCCACACGCTCCTCTGCTTTCTTCCTTATTGGCCCTGCCCTTTGGAATTCTTTACCCTCCTCCCTCCGCTTAGAACCTCACCACCCCACTTTCAAAAAACACTTGAAAACCCACCTTTTCTCCCTTGCTTATGATGTGCCCTCCCCTTTTGTATGACCTCCACTCCCCTTGCCCCTACCCTCCTTTTGTTCCCTTTCCTATCCCTTTTCTGTCTCTCCTGTCTATACTATGGTCTTTATAAAGAAATTGTAATTTCCTTTTCCTTTCCATGGCTTTGGCCATTTTAATATTGATTTTTAATTGTACATCGCTCTGATTTTTGGAGAAGGGCGATTTTATCAAGAAACAATAAACATAAACCATCCCCCCCCCCCATGGTCCAGGAAACCAAAACGCTCTTTTTGACACCATTCACACAGCCATACATTCATCTCCAGGATGCAAGCTTTTCTGCCTCGACCTTTACCCTCAACAGGGAGGATTGACGAGAAAACCATCTGTGCACCTATCTGCTTCACCCTCTGTCCCAGAGCCATGAAGTCACTTTTGATATGCTTAGGATGAGCAACATCAGATATAGTCAGTAAACTCTCTGTAACATCTCGGATTTTGGCACCTGGCAGACAGCACACCTGACATGATGGAAGTTTCAGTACCCTCAGAAGAGAGTCAGCAAAAACCACTGTTTATTTTATTTAACCTCTTTTCTATACCACGCTCTTTAGAATCAGTGCGGTTTACAGGTAACATTAGTTTGTGCAATCAGGCAGAACCTGCATTGCACTTACATAGAACGGGTTTGGTAACTTGGGTTTCAACAAGGGGGTAACTATATACAACTTGAGCAATAGTGTCACGGAATGTTGTGGGGATGATGCATGCTTAGGGGGACTATTTACCAATTGATTACTATATACAGGTTAGGCAGTTGGAGTAGTGGGTGAGGTTGCGTCAGCATATGAGCATGCTGGAGGTGCTGTCACAGTGGGTGGGGGGAATGTTTGGTTGTGATTTATCACTGGTGTGGGAGTAGTGTAAAAGGAAGAGATGGTGCTTTAGTGCCTTCCTAAATTTGGTGAGGTCAGCAATGGCTCGGATGGTGGCTGGGAGGGCATTCCAGCATGTAGGTGCATAGAACATGAAGGCTCTGTTCTTTGTTGCCTGAGAGCATTTCGTTATTGCGTTGGGGATTACAAGCATGTTGGCAGCGAATGTCCTTCTGGATCTGTTTGGCAGAGTGGGGTAGACGAGTTCCGTGAGGGAGGTGGAGGAACAATTGTTGATGGCTTTGAAAGTCAGCAGTAACACTTTGAAGGTGAGCCTGCAGTGGATCAGCAGCCAGTGGAGCTGTTTCAAGATTGGGGTTATGTGGTCTCTTCTGGAGGCTCCGTGTAGGATGCGGGCAGCAACATTCATTGCTAGCTGTAGTGGGTTCTTCGGGAGTCCGTGCAGAATAGAGTTGGCGTAGTTGAAGTGGGGGGTTACATAAGCCTGAAATATTGTCCGGACGTCGTATGGCTCTAGCAGAGGTCGTAGGTGGCACACTGTTCATATCTTGTGATAGATTGCTTTTATGGTGGTGTTTGTGTGTGCTTTCATGTCAAGCTGTTGGTCCAGTGTGATACCCAGGTAGCGGATGGTGGGCCTGCTTGGGAGCTCGGCGTCTCTCATTGATGGGGGGGGGGGGGGGTAAAGGCTTGGTTTCTAGTAATGAATAGGACATCCGTTTTGTTGAAGTTGATTCTGAGGCTCTGCGTGTGGAGCCAGTCAGTGACAGCATCAAAGCAGTTCGTTAATGCCGAGAAATCTGACTTGTCAATGGAGAATGGCGTGAAAAGCAGTACATCACTGGCATGCACTAGGCAGGATATGTTAAAGGAATGGATGAGTGAGCAAGATGGGCTGCATATATATATTGAAAAGGAGGGCCAAGAGTGAGGAGCCTTGTGGGACACCTTGCTTTTGTTAAAAAGGCTCGGAGGCCAAGGAGTCAGTTCGTACCTGTTGCCATCTGTCTGTTAGGCATGACTTGCACCAATCTAATGCTGCATCGTGGATTCCCTTCTCTTTGAGACATGCAAGGAGCAGTTCATGGTTGACCGAGTCGAACGCGGAGGCAATGTCCATGAAGATTAGAGCGTATCCTTGTCTGATGTTGTCAATCCCTGTGATTAGTGTGCTGAGTAGGGTGGTTAGGAGTGTCTCGACACCATGCGATTCCCTGAAGCCGTGCTGACATGGGTTGAGAGGAGTAGTGGTCTCGATGTGATGTTGGATTCAGCATTGAACGGCCTTTTCGAGTATCTTGACCAGCAATGGTATGCTTGAGATTGGTCAATAGGATTCTGCCTTCTGGGGGTTGTTTGTTGTTCTTTAGAAGGGGCTGGATGGATGTTTGTTTCAGGCTCAGTGGGAATGCCCCTGTTTTGAAGGACAGGTCCATGATCTTGGCCAGGAATGGGCAGTATTATATGCAAAGTGATTTTATCCAGAATGCTGGGCAAGGGTCGTTTGGAGCTGTGGTGGTGTTGATGGATGTGATGATGTCCTTGATGCTTTGCTCGGAAAGGGATGTGAACAAGGTCAGTGGCGCTGGATGGTGTGGCTCATAACCATATGTGGTATTCATGTCTGTTTTGGTTTGTTTTGCTTTGGCTTGTAGGTAGTCTGCAAATTCCTGTGGGTGCAGCAGACTTGGTTGGGCAGAGGAAGGCTCTTTTGTTAGGGTCTTTACTAAGTTGAAGAGGTCATGTGGTTTGTTTAGGGAGCGCCACAGGAGTTCGGAATGTTGTTCTTTCATTTTCTTTCTGACTGCTTCACGATGTACGTTTAGGTGGGAGGTGTAGGCTGCCTGGTCATCTGAGGAGCGTGAGCGACGCCAACATCTTTCGAGTTTCCTGAGGAGAAGTGACATTCGTAAATCTGGAGAGTACCACGGTGCTGACTTCCTTCTCCTTGGTGGCTTCGCTTTCTTGTGGTCACGGATTCTGCAACCTTGGGGTGCTTGAGCTCTGCTTCTTCCCTTTTCTGGGATGCTTTCACCTCCTCCACTTCCATTGTTACATACCGTTTCTTCAATTTGAGAGCTGGAAGAATTGGGATTGTTGATTCTGCAAGCTCTGGTGACTCATGTCCAACTCTCTTCATTCTGCAGCCTTCCATCTTCACCTGTTGGATAGTTTGGGATGCTTCAAGAAACATCTGATCGATGTACTTCTCACTGTCTCGAATGCTTCTTGGCATCGCAACCACTTCTCCGAGCTCCTCTTGTTTCATGAGGGCTTAAGCTTGCAGGCATCCTGCACATGGAACTGGTCCTTCAACTGGCATCAGGCTCTCTGTCTGGATAAAGAGTTCACTTGGAATGGAAAGCTTTCTTGCAATGGAGACCATTTGGATACCTCTGCACGTATTTTTTTTCCTTTGATGTGTTTTCAAGAAGAAACTATTATTGTTCTCTTTTCTTCTGGCCCTGCATTTTAGTTGGTAGTATTCTTTCAGTAATAAATTTTAACTGCACAATATTGAATTTGATTTACTTCTTTGATTTCAGTAAATGATACCTTTATACAGGTTAGGGTCTTATTCATCTCATCATACTTTTTACTTTAGGTGTCAAATTTAACTTGGGTAATTGTTCCCTTGCCTGGAACCCAACATATTCATATTTTTTTGATGTGGACTAGGTATTCGCTCATTAATTCCTCTACCTATGTGTCCTTTCTCTTCCCTCTTCAGTTGATTTCACTTGCCTGCAGACCCAGCTCTCCACCTCAACTGCTCTTTCTTTTCCTGTGTATACCTCTCTTCTGGCACTCCCACCTAGGTCTCCTCCTCCTTGTATTTCTTATTCCATGGAAGTCCTTTGTTGATTCAAGATGCTATCATTCACATACTTCTTCACTTTGATCTGTGAGATTAAAGCTCTTACATTTGCAGTTTCTTTCAATTTTCCCCTATCTTCCAGTTTGCTGTATTCTCTTTTGTATACCCTTTTAAGTTAAATATAGGGTTTGTAGTGTAAAAGTAGCATAACATTATCTCCTGTATCTGTAGAAGTCCACTCAACTGTAGTTAATCCTCTCAACTTTTTTCAGTAATTTCTGTGTTTTGTCTCCTGCTACAGTGGGTCCATGAACATGTCTACCATGGCCTTTATCTGTGGCAGGGATTTTATCTACATCTGCAGTGTTTGCACTATCGCAACCGCCATTATTAGCCCTAGTGTGTAAACTATGAGTGGGCACCTTTTTATCCTGGGCAACATGCAGCCATTACATATTTTTTTTCTTTCCTACTGTACAATTGTAGTGTCATCTTGCAGAGATTTAGGCTAGATGTCAGTTATACAACGAGGTCACCATGTGAAGGTACTCACTGAGGCTTGAGGAGGGAACATTATTCTTTCTCCCCTTAAGAGATGCACAGCAATTCAGTAACTGTACTGCTATGTTGTGCTCCCTTTGACCTTTCTTAATGCAAAGGGTGATGGCTGCATTGGACAGCCTCACAACTAAAGTGAAGGAGATTAGAACGGTACTTTAATTCAAGAAAGCATGGTACAAGCACAGAGGATCTTGGAGGGAGGGATTGTAGAATTTAGTAGTTTTTATGGATGGAAAACTGGATAGGCCAGATGGTCTATCAGTCATTTTCTATGAAATGAGTTTTGATAATGCTATGCTTCCCTTCACTGGGGTCAGTACAGACAGGGCAGTACCCAAAAACTAATCAAATGGACTGTGTTTGTTTTTAAAATCTACAAAAGTTATAAGACTTTGCTATTCTATATATCCATTTATATCAGAGCAACCACACAATGCATTTGTTCCATCATTACAAGCACTGTTCCCTCTAAGCTGTGCGCGCGCACACAACTTGCCGAGCGAGCGCACATACTTTACAATAGAGCGCAAAAAAATTACTGTTCTGAGTCTGATAGAAAACACAGATGTCTTAAAATTGAAAAGTTGTTGTGTATTTCCAGTTTTCACAAGTTCTACAATATTTTCTAGTGCAATCAATGTGGTGTACATACTGTATTCTGACGTGTAGTCAATTTTTAAAGTATATAACTCAGAGTCGTTATGTGGCGCACAAAAATGTAACCTTCCTTCAAAAGCTGCACAGCTGATATTTTATGCGCACACAGCCTACAGTTAATTAGAGGGAACATTGACTACAAGTATTTAGAACCAGACCCTCAATCAGAAAAGTGGGCAATGAGTTTTTAAACAAACCTTTATTGACAGAAAGGCATTACAAAAACGTTTCACTTTGAGTATTTACAGAAATATCTACAGACATGCCTGGAGGTACAGAACTGGCAGATGCCTAGACACCTGAAAATTTATACCTTTAATGGTAATAAAAACCCAGTAAAGACAGCTTGTTTGTGGGTATACTGCTGCACCCTAAACATTTATGCTGCCTCCTCATCTTCTATCTTGGGGGCCAGATAGTACTTCACATGGCCCATATCTGCAATTTTGTATTCAACAACTGTAGAAGGAAAATAATAGTTAGGGTTTCCAGAATGCAGCTTTAAACAAACAATCTGCTGCTTAAGTAGCCAAAAGCTGAATTGCAAGCCATATCTTCAGCAATGTAGCAACCTACTGGATGCAAGAGAAATGGAACATCAAGCTAACTAAAAGAATTTCTCATTTGGAGGGTTTTATTTCTTTTTTAAAGTTGTGGAATTGTTTTGAAAACTCCTTAGCTCCTCCCTGTCATTCTGAATGGAATACAATTCAGAATACTACTACGTGGACCAGAACGCCCCCTGCAACCATGCAAGCCCCTGGTCCAAATAGCTAAAGGAAATAAAATAATCCCAGGTTCTCCTGTATATGGTAAGTACAACAGAGACAAGGGCAAAACAAGACAAACACGGAAAAAAAATATAGATCCTTCCCGGTTGTGATACTTACCGAGAGGAATATCTGCAGACATGCTAAGTGTGACCGTGGGTGAGAGGGGTGTTGCTTTGGTGAAAAAGTTCAGGTATCTCAATGCAAATGTCAGCTGGACTGCCTCATTCATTTCTATTGTAACCTGAGAGAAGAAATCAAATGTCAAGAGATATTTGATACAGCAGATATTGACAAGACCTGCTCACTAGTAAAGAGACTGCTTTCGGGAGAGCACCAGCTGGGTCCAGTTCTTTCAAGTGATTGTGACCCAAGCTCTCCCAGGAAGGATTGAGCTCCCAACCAGGTCCACACCGCCCACAATCTTAGTCGGACGTACATCTGGAACTGCAAGTATTACTAACACCATTAGAACAGTATTAACCTCTGTCATATTTCTTATCCCCCCTAACGCTGCCCTCTCAAACGTCCCAGATCACCTTACTGTTGCAATCAGCTCATTCTCACTCATTGTACTAAAGTCGTCACTGTTGCCAGTAATCCAATCTCAATCAACTGTGTTAACCGATTTACCGTTGCCAATATTTACTGTTGCCAGTATCTACTCTCATTTACCGTATTCACTGTTGCCATTAATTACTGTTGCCAGTATCTCCTCTCGTTTACTGTATTTACTGCTGCCTGTATTTACTGTTGCCAGTATCTACTCTCGTTTACTGTATTTACTGTTGCCTGTATTTACTGTTGCCGGTATTTACTGTTGCCGGTATTTACGTCATTTACTGTATTTACTGTTGCCAGTATTCACTCTCATTCTACTCTAATTCTACTGTGGTACCTTCTACTGTTGACAGTAATTCTACCCTCACTCAACTGGGTCGCCGTACTACTCTCACCAGTAACTTACCCTCATTCAACTGTGTTAATCTTCCTGAATCACATTAGAAGCAACCGCCTGAGGAAAACATCCTCAGCCAGAAGCCACACCAACTTGTCTTACATATACCTCTGCCCCCCTGTACCGGCTCAGAAAGACCCAAAATGAAGCACATAATCTTCACCCTAATGAGTCTTTACCTTCTACTCACAATTTTGCCATCCAGCTCACTAGCACTAATGACAACACAAAACCACATCCCAACGCTCTCAACTGGTGGAAGAAAATGGCCCGATGACTCCAACAACCTCTATCATGGAGCAAGCTATCCACGCCGACCCCACCTAGTTTATATCCCACTACAAAATTCCTCAAAACCTAAGCAAAATAAATGCCCACATACTAGCAGCCTGAAGTGCGCACTCATTAACTCTCGATCACTTCGAAAAAAATGGCCAGCAATCACTGAAACAATAACGCATCTTAAATTAGATATCATTATGATCACCGAGACATGGCTCTCACCGGAAGATAACACCATCCTCAATCAATTTCTACCACCCAACTTTGTTACTTTCACCAGCCACAGGCAAAACAAAAGGGGTGGAGGAGTTGCCGTCATCACCAGATCTGACCTTCAATTCAAAATGGTAGAATCCAACAGCATCAATACCCTTGAAACAGTATCTATATCCAACCACTCCTGCTCCATAAACCTTATTTATAGAGCGCCTTCTGCTGATCCAGACAACCTCTCCAATATCATAAACCTAGCATCCAATACCCATGTTCCACATAGACCAAATTGGATCCTAGGTGATTTCAACTTGCCATCCCTACAGGACAATCAGGCAGACGCCTTCATAGAAGCCCTAGATATCTTGGGATACACCCAATTGGTACAAGAACCAACACACACAAAGGGCAACATTCTCGACCTGATATTCGCCCCACAAACAGTGCTTCAACAAGCACAAAACATCATGTTATCATTAACAGCAGTTCCATGGTCGGATCACAAGCTCATCTCTTTCCAGATTCCGACCCCCATCAAGTCACAAAGGCCCAGTATGAACTCACGTACGAACACAATCTCAACTGCCAGAAGCTTTCACCCGTTTAACAAAGAACGCATCCTGGCTGAAACAAACACTCTCCTTGACAAGACCTCACAAGACCTAGATGTCCTAATTTCCACATGGAACAGCAAACTCAGCGCTATCGCAATCCGTCCCCCCACAACTAAAGCCCCAAATAAAAGACCATCCGCACCATGGTTCACAGCTGACCTAAGGGCGTCACTAACCCTTCTACGGAGATTGGAAAAGCGCTGGAGGAAATCACGTACCAGCAGTGACCAAGCAGCATACACCCAACACCTACACACACATCGCAGGGCTGTTACAGACAAGATGAAACAACATCACACAGACACCCTGAAACGTTCATTAAACAAGCCGCACGACCTCTTCAACCTGGTCAAATGTCTTGCCAAAGGACCGACCCCGGAGCACCCAGGAACTATACACCCGCAGGAGTTTGCTGTCTTTATGCAATCGAAACTATGCAAGACTGATAAAATGGTGATACCGGACCCCCCTGATGCTCAAGTATGCTCAGCGTATCTAACTACCTTTACCACACCATCTAAGAGAACTATTGAAGACACCATCGCTACCCTAAACACTTCCACTGCATACTCAGACCCATGTCCAGCATTCTGGATAAAAGATCTGCGATCCGACCTTGCCCCAATCTTGGCTAAAATGATAGGACTATCTTTTAGCACCGGGTCTTTCCCATCCACGCTCAAACAGACCTCCGTTAGACCGCTGCTTAAGGACACCAAATTAGACCCTCAAAAGGTCGAGTCCTACAGACCCATATCCAGCATCCCGATGCTCGCTAAAATCGTTGAAAAGATAGTCTACAGGCAGCTACAAGATCATGTGGACACCAACGCACCTCTAGATTCATCACAACACGGATTCAGAGAGTCACACGGAGTGGAAACACTACTCACTACTCTTTTCAACACCATAATCTCAGGCATTGAAAACTCACGTACAGGTTTCGCACCCATCTTTTTAGATATAGCTGCAGCCTTCGACTCAGTCCGCCACGAGATCCTCCTGATTCGGCTAAGAGAGAAAGGCATTACCGAAACAGCTCTGGAGTGGTGCAGATCTTACCTGTCTGGAAGATGGCAACACGTCCGAGCAAATGGAACCACATCCGAGCCATTCCTACAAAGTCAAGGAGTCCCTCAAGGATCCTCCCTATCATCACTTATGTTTAACATCTATATCCAACCCATTTGTAACATCATTAGATCATTCAACGTGAGTTGCATGATATACGCAGACGATGTCCTACTGTACCTGCCAATATCCCTGGACTGCCCGGACCTCACCCCACTAACTAAGTGTTTCAACGCAATATCCGAATGGCTCCTCTCCCAAAATCTGCATATCCAACATAAGAAAACGGAAGTCCTGTTCATCTCCAGAAATCCTGAGTTTACACCACCTAGCCACTTGGAAGTGGACAACGCCGAGTTGCAAGTAAAATCAGCTATACGGTATCTCGGAGTCACATTGGATCAGAACCTCAACATGAAGCAGCACATAGCCAAAACAGTAAGAGCGATCTACTTCAAGATCAGATCCCTCAGACACATACGCCCCCTACTCGAACCGAGCGACTTCCGCACCATTTATCAAGCCCTCATCATCCCTCATTTTGATTATTCAAACGCCATCCTACAAGGACTCCCTCAGGCAACCTTACATCCCTTACAACTCGCCATGAACAGTGCAGCGCGAATCCTCTTCGGAGCACCAAGGAGAGAACATATCACACCCCTCCTGAAGCAGCTGCACTGGCTCCCCATTCAAGCCAGGATTAGCTTCAAGACCTTAGTGATGACATTCAAGGCCATCAAGGGACTCTCCTCCTCTTCACTATGTGACCTCATCCAACCACCCACAACCAACAGGCTAAGAAGAACCGCAGTAGCCAACATGCTAGCGATACCGAGAGACATGACAAAATGCTCCAAAGTAACATCAAACAGAGCCTTTAGTCTAAGTGCCCCAAGTCTCTGGAACTCCCTACCACCATACATCAGAGCCATCCCCAACCTGAGCCAGTTCAGGAAGGCCTTAAAACACCTCCTCTTTATTAAATACCTCACAGACTCCCCCGAACCCCAGCCACCATGTATGATCAACGCACAATAACTCTATCTCACATGTATATAGTTACCTATTTCAATGTTCCGCACATGTAGATAGTTTCCCCTGTTATCCAAGTTGATTGCTCCTGTTCATTGTAATGACCTGACTCTTGTTTATTGTCGGATACTGTTTGTTTTTATGTAAACCGCGCTGATCGCAAATAGTGCGGTATATAAGAAATGTAAATAAATAAATAAATAAAATAAATAAGAGTTGATGGCTCTGTGCTTCTGTCATGCGCTTTTAGGCCACCATTTTTCAAAAGCTTGCCCTGGAGTACCTCCATCCCATGTGCTTTTTAAGATAGATACAATAAGTATGAAATCTGCAATACAATAGAGGCAGTGGATGCAAATCATTCGTGCACATTCCTTGTGGATAGTCTTAAAATCCAAACCATTAGAGGGTACTGCACAAGCGGCTTGAGAAAGAGTTCTAAGCAGAAGGCCAAGCCACCCATGCCATGAGCTGCAATACAACCACAAACCAGTGATCCCCGTTTTGTTATAAGCCATTGCTGACATGGTCCTGGAACTACTCATGGAAATACCTCAAAAGATTTCACAAATTAATGACAGAAAATGTAACCGACGCAAAATTACTTGTGTTGTCTACTTCAGAAACGGTGGCCACGACTCCTAAAGCCAAAAGTCAGCGTATTAAATTTGACAGGGGAGGAAGGCATGGTTTAAGCAGCTACAAATAAGTTTACCAGATCCTAAGGTTTTTGGATGCTCAACAGAAACATGGAAATTAGAGTGGCACGATCCAGCATAGTGATGGATTCATTTTTGTCATGGTATGCATAAATTAATCCTGCATGTACTTTCCTGATGAGATCAGATGCAACACTTGGCAGCCCGTCTACTGCATCTTTGGCACCACATTTTCCATTTGCGACGCACTTAATGATTGAACTTGCTGGATTTCACTTCAGGCATAGTCTTATGTTATAGCCAGTGCAATTTTTACTGCAAATAAAAATGGTTAGGATTTCAAAATGAATTCACTTACAGCATCTTCCTCCTTGTCCACATTAGAGGTCTGGGAAAGTTTCACATTTCCAGTACCCAGCTCACCACTGGCGGAGAACTTCACACCATCCTTCGCACAGGAGATCACAACTGCATCTCCAATCTGGCTGAGATCCCGGCAGATACGTGCAAATTCACCAGATGGCATTTTTATTATACAGCTATACTCTTGTTCCTGCAAGTGACAGGGAAAAACCCCTCATTGTCAGGAGGGTGCAGAGATGAAAGAGTGAAGGAGGCACTGAAGAAGTCGACTGACCAAATAGTTTGACTTTCTGTTTAAATACACAAAAGAGCAGCTGATAGTATGTGCTCTATGTTCATGTTACTACTACATGGCACAAGCTAGAGTGCCCTTGCTCTCCTAAAAAGCCTTTTGGGTCTGTCCCCATATGAAGACACCACATTGTTTAGCATGTTTTACTATTGATGAGCACTGCACTGCCACTACCAAACTTAATCCAAAAGGTGGCTGCAGAATCGTGACTCACCGGGATTCCAAGCTGCTCAACATCGAGATCCATCAGTTTCATCTCATAGTCTGACACCTTCTCCTGATCTGTGAAGGAAAGCACTGGCTCAGGCTACATCCTTCCAAAAAGAGCAAAAACTGGTAGGACATGTGAAACTCCCTACCTGATTTACTCTGATCTGAAATGTTAACCAGGAAAAATAGAACAAGCATATAAAATAGTAGCTGGCAATCTGTTCTAAGTGTCCTAGTTCTAGAATTTATTTTTACATTTCTAGTCTGTACTAAGTTTGCATACTATATCCAAATATAATTTGCCCCGAGCTACAAATGAACACCTTGCATTAAAATCTAAAATACATCAATAAAAAGTCCATGTTTTGAGAGCTTACAAATGAAACTACTTTGCAATCCACAAAGATTGGTATTTGACACCACCAGCAAATTGAAATTTGAACCACAGGTCAACTTTCCTGATATATTAACTATGAACTTTAGCAGTGAGCTGCCACCTTGTGACTCTCGCTGAACCTGTATTTTGAACCCATGAGGGAGGGGCAGAGAAAGCACAGTTACTTACCTGTAACAGGTGATCTCTGGGAACAGCAGGAATAAGTCTTCACATATGGGTACGTCGGTACCGACAGAGCCTGCACGGGAATGCTCCCCAGCATCCAATCAGAAAGCTTTTGGGAGCATCCCTCGCGCACTGCCTTCCTGCCTTTTCCACTGCCTCTCCTCAGTTGAGTTTCATAGCTGAGACAAAAGGAGAGAAAGAGGAAAGGAAGATAGATACAACTCCTAGGGGAGGTGGGTGGGTTGTGAAGACTTATTCCTGCTGTTCCCAGAGATCACCTGTTACAGGTAAGTAACTGTGCTATCTCCAGGAACAAGTCTTCACATATGGGGACTCCCTAGCTATAGATGCCAGGGGGAGATCCCATAAAATGCGTGTCCCTGGATCAGGACTGCACTTCCCACACATGGATCTCCGGCATCCCATAAGGGATGGTGGGTAGGAGTTGAAAAGAGAGGAACTGTAAGAAAAAACAGCAAACCTAAGGATTACAGGAGAGGAGTCCTTGGTATGTATGATAAGTACCATTAAAATTATTTAACGAACAATCATAATATGGAGCTTACCTACTGGATTGTAGGAAGTAGAGAGCGTGATGGAGTCTACTGGAGATTCAGTAGAGGAATCCTCAAGGTGACCTCACAGCAGTGAGGATGAAGTCCAAACCTGGAATTGGCAGGTGACCCAGGTGTCAACTGGGGTAGTATAAGAACGGCAGGTCTTCAGCGGAAAACTTTATGGGAAAAAGCTGAAAACTCTTAGCTACAGAGTCATTAACATTGAGTAGTAAAAGAAGAAGACTGACCGATATGGACAACTAGCCCAGTCCTGGAGGGAAGAAGGGGTATGGAAAAAAGCCCGTATTCCCAAGGAGAACAGATGTGTGAAGGGCTGAAAACTCAGAACTACTGAAGATCTACACTGTCTTTCCTAGCTGGTGAGAGATAGGAAAGATATCGAAGCATGATGCTTCAGGGATAGCGAGACCTAGAGTAAAGTGGAAGCTGTTAGTACCAAAGTAGTGGTTGTGTGCATAACAGCCCCCACATACCGAGGGACAGTATGCAAATATGCAAGCCCATTGTCTGGCACCTCTAAGAAGGTAAAAACCTTTATAGCATAGACAGTTAGGGAGATAGTATGTAAATACATATCGACCTATAAAAAGCATCTCAACAGATACATATACATATATACATATACATATATATATAGATATGTGTGTATATATAGATATATATAGGGGCATAACCTATGCACACACAGCTTACAGACATATGTATGTATAGAAATATATAGAGATATATACATACATGAATATATAAGTCTGAAGATACATGTCTGCAACTAAGCCCCATAAGAACATTCACATGGGAGATGTGAAGGGGAAAGATTCATCTAACAACAAGAAGGTGGAACCTACTTGAAAAATATATAGAGAATCTATTTCTGCGGGCTAAGAGGGTGCAGGAATGCTATCCAGTGAAACAACCAGGATGGTTGTGTGAAAAAAAAAACCAGAGGATAATATCAGTCTGTAGAGAGCAAGCCATGAGTTCTGTAGAACTCAGACATGGTAAATGGACAGAAACGCATAGAAGGAGATACCAGGATGACCCACTGGAGGGACACAGGGGTATCATGCGTTACTAGTAGAATATGTGCTGTCCATGGAGAGTAGGATAGCATGAGGCCAAGCTGTAAGGAAAAAAGAGCATATTCCTGCAGGATTGGGAACTCTTTGGACATTCACGCAGAAAAAGCTTATATCCTGTATTATAACAGGAGACAAGAGGGTGTGGAGAACCCTCAAAGTCATGGAAAATGACCGATAAGCCTTTTCTACTATACAGAATAGCCATCAGAGACAAAGTTCAATGCTCTCTAGCAAGTGCCCATAGTAGAAAGCTTCTCTGAAGATTGCAGAGAGCATTATGCAGGAGAATTAGGAGATAAAATTGACTGTAGGTCAGTTGTGTTACTGTATTGCCAAATTTTACGAATTTGGCAATACAGTTACCATATCCAAGGAAATGGAGATGGCCAGAAGGAAGATAATGTGAGAAGCCTGAAGTGAGTAGGATTATCCAAGATAGATGAGGACAATCTTGGAATCACTACTAAGGCTAGACAGACTGGAAACTTGTGGGAAGGTACCAGTAGATGAATTACTGGAACTCCTGCATGAAGAGCAACTGAAGGAGACAGCAGAGAGAATCTGCCTGTGAAACACAGAGAGAACAGACAAGGGAGAGGAAATGGACCTGTCCCTGTCTGATAAGCTGTCCAGAGAATTTAGTCAAGAAGAACTCTACACTGAAATGAAGGTGTACAGTGTGGTACCACTCATTCAGGAAAAAACCTGGATGACTTACCCTATGGCGAGTCAGCTGAAGAAGAAAATGTTCATGTTGGGACAGAAACTATCATGGGATAGTGGTTAACTTCTCTTCTTGGAAGGAAGAAGAGGAGAAATCTGCAACCCATAGACAAGAATATCCTGACAGCTGATTACATCCTGAAGAAAGGAAGCCATGTGTAGAGCTTTAAAGACAAAAACAGTGAACAAACTTCTGTTAAGAAGAGGTTAACTGTAGGTTGCAACCTTTAGGAACCTATGGTTGCTGGGTATGCTTAGACTGGTTAGAGTTTAGATTCTTCACACCAAAACGAGGTGTCCCCTACTTGGGTACATCGGGATGATGGGCAGAAGGGTGAAACCTTCTTTTCTTGGGGAAAGAAGGTTTGGTAAGAGATTTCCTACCTCCTGGGGAAGAAGGCGGCTTAGGATGGTTCCTAGAACCAGGAGAGTCAGTGGAGCAATGAGCAACCTGACGTAAAGCCTCCTTATTGAAGAGATTTTCTCCAGTACAAGGAGAATTACCCAGTATGTGTTGTGCCCATCTGCTGAGGTCTGAAGCTTGGAGCCAGGCTCTACGACGTGCTCCAATGGCAATAGCAGAGGATCTGCTAACAGACTCAAAAGAGTCTAGAGAAGCACGAGAAAGAAACCAAGAAATATTCTGGCTATGATTAAGAAGCAAGGAATAGTCTGCAGCCTTAGGCTCTGATAAAAAAGGAGTCAAAAGAGATAATTTCTTTGTGACCTCCTGGAGAGAGAGACTCATATAAAATATATAAGAGATAATCCTTGATGCCAGCATAGATGTTTGGAAGGTTTGATGTCCAAAGGCATCAAGTGCTCTAGATGCACGACCTGGCGGATAAGAAGAATGCTTCTTCTTACTTTTTACCTTCCTCATTGCTGATTCCACTACAATGGAATGATGGGGAAGTTGAGTTTTTTGAAACCCTGGAGAGGGGGGCACCCGATACAGAACATCAGTTGCTGTAGAAAGTGAGGGAATCCTTAAAGGTGATTCCCATATTCTCAGAAGAAGATCCTGCAGAGAATGATGGAAAGGAAGCATTATATTTTCCTTTTCTGTAAGAGAGCCTCGAGTAGGATCACAGCCAGGGATAGGAATAGCAAGAAAGGTTGCCATGTCAAGGAGAAATTTCTGAAAAGAGGGATCTCCAATGGAAACTATCCCTGGGTAGGTTAAGGTTGAAGGAGCAGCCTGAGCACCAGAGGATGTAGTGGTCTGGTGCAGAAAAAGAACCCCACTAGATGGATAGTGGTACTGGCAGTCACGATTTGAGGTAGTCAGTACTGCATCGTCCATGCCAGGTATCGATTCCAAACTAGGCATAGAAAGGATTGATGGTACCGATGTAACTGCAGGAACCGACATCGATACCGATACTGGTAGCTGAGTTGGAATCGGAGACGGTAATGCCATCGAAGCAGTCATCAGAGGCTGCTCAAGCGGTACCAAGGGAACCAGAAACGCTTGGTGAATATCCTCGGTACTGCGTATCCGGAAACGATAAGGGTCGGTTCCGAGATGCGTCGGTACTGAGTCATCTAGACTAGATATCGATTCCAGACTCGGCATCGAAGGGAGCGAGTCTATCGATGCATGTCTAGAGAGTACCGATGTCAGTGGTGGTATCAGCGATGTTGTCGATATAGGAAAGTCAATCTGGGACATATCGATCGGTCCTGAAGGTACCGAGGACGCCAGATGACGATCTCTGGTGAAGAGTGGAACACTCAACACCGGTGCCGATGCCAGGGTATCGGTACCGCTCAAAGCGGATGCCACTCCCGAGCATGGCTCAGATACAGGAAAGTCAATCTGGAACGTATCGATCGGTCCCGAAGGTACCGAGGACGCCAGATGACGATTCCTGGTGATGAGTGGAACACTCAACACCGGTGCCGATGCCGGGGTATCGGTACCGCTCGAAGCGGATGCCACCACCGAGCATGGCTCAGGTATGTTCTGTGAGGGGTGAGCCCCAGGAACAACCTGAAACCCCTGAAATGCTTTGGAGCCCGAAGACTCCCGCTGGGGTTTTAAAGCCAATGGGTTCTTGAGGGCAAGCCGGAGCCGTCATCATGCTTGGCATGAGACCTACCACTCAAGGATTGGCTAGTCTTAACAGACTGTGGGTTACCTGATACTGAAGAGAAGAAAAGGCCGGTGCCCTCACTCCGGGAGGGAAAACGGTATCGAGGGAAACTCGAAAGAGGGAAGTTCTTCTCACAGTTTTGCAGCCTGATTGATCAGGGGAAAAAGGGTCAGGACCCAAACAGGTTAGACACCAGGCACTGGAGTCTAAAAAGAAAACTGTGTTTCCACAGTGAAGGCACTTCTTAGAAGGCGGCTCCATGATGGAGAGGCCTTGTAGGCCCAAAAAAGTTAAGACAGAAACAGAGGGAGAAATCTCTCTGAGTTTAAGAAAAAGAAAAGAAAAACCCACCGGCGGTACCGCTGGCGGCGGGAAAAACAGCCGCGACCACAAGAAAACAAGAAATAAAGAATTTAAAGAAAAAAGTTTCTGCGGTGACAGGACGACGTCCTGCCGGCTCCGCGGAAAAACGAAAGCTGAGGAGAGGCAGTGGAAAAGGCGGGAAGGCAGTGCGCAGGCGCGAGGGATGCTCCCAAAAGCTTTCTGATTGGATGCTGGGGAGCATTCCCGTGCAGGCTCCATCGGTACCAACGTACCCATATGTGAAGACTCATTCCTGCTTGTTCCTGGAGATCAGGGGTCAGCTGTAGTGTTGCCACAATTTGCTTATAAGGAATGAGCTTCTTCCATCCATGAGTATCATCCACAACCAGCTTGAATGGTTAATATCATTGGTAACAAAACAAGAGATTGCAAATGCAAGGAGTCAACTATTTTCACCTGGGAGGCAGATGGATTTTGAATTGACAAACATGGTACAAAATGGTGTCATGAAAATGGGAGTTTCTAAAAAGGGTGGGCTTCTTTTACAAGTACTGATCAGACATGAAGAGCACCCCTTCTCCATCTCTCTAGGTAAGGGCTAAACCACACCATTTAGCCATCACACAGTCGCCTAGGGAAGCAGTCAAAACAAACTAGAAAGTCCTCTGAGCCACACTATCACGTTAATCGATGTCTATTTTTATCCACAGAGAAGGTGAGGGGATTTTTACAATATCCCATTTAGCTAGGTGTGTGTGGGAAATGTTAATATTTATATACGAGTTTAAGTATAATCTCTGATTATACATGGTTTTTACCAGATCATTCTGGGAGGGCTGGTTTTTGATATTGTCATGTTTGTTAAGGTTGATTATAAAACTTTCCAAGTGAGAATGGTGCCAGAGACCTTAAAAATGAGGGCAGTGCAAGGCCTCTAAAAATTGCAGCACCACATAATACTTGTCAACCAGTTAACATGGCCATGAAGAGTTCCAGCCCCATTTCAAGTGAACAGATAGACAAAGATCTAAGCTTCTTCGTTTAAACAGTTTACCACTTACTTGGTGATTCAAAAACCATAGTCACAGTGTCTGCATTGTCTTCTGCTCGTAAAGTGATTATGTCATCACTAGCTGCACATTTCAGGATCTTGGACATACTAGAAAAATGAAAGCAATTTAATTGTCACAAAGCTTTATTGGCATTTACTGAAAGCCATGCCTTCAGCGATAACTGTATTTTCTTACCCTGTTTACCTTTTGTTATTTATCAAAATAAGTAGCACCTTATTATAGACCACCTCTAGGCAGGACTGGCCCATTATATAAACAAGGCATATGTCTATGGCAGCAGCAACGTCAGAGGCAACAAGACAGAGCAGCAGTCAAAGCAAAACAAGAGATCCTGAAAGCCACAAATACAAAGAGCCATCAGCAGATTCTTTTACCTGCAGGAAGCGAAGGCACAGGCATACATACAAAGCAAAGTTTAGTATCTGAAAGCACGATGTACAGTTTTCAGGACCCTTTTATTTATCTTTGAATGTCCCCATAAGCTGCCACCATAGGCACCCGCCTAATTTGCCAAATAGTTGGGCCTGCCCTGCCAATTATGCATTTTCACAAGATGGATATGGGAGGGCTGATATAATTGAGAGGGGGCCTAGAGCGCTCAATATCCTTGCATCAGCTCCATCTCTAGGTGGTACAAGATAATGTTATATACATAATTCATCAAAGAAACATTTGCGGATTGTCAACGAGGGTCTAAAGAAGGCAGGCAGAACAAAACTCCCTTACTGCCCCGGGTACAAGAGACTTTCCCGCGCAGCCACAGGCTGAATGATCCAAGTTGGCGCCGAAATGTCGTCATCACATAGCGGCGCTGGCGCCCTTTCTGTTAGAAAAAGGATTTAGTAATGCCCGCTTTAGGTAAATAAAACCACAACAACATAGAGAGGATTAAAGAGCAATAGGGCACATCTCATCCGATTCTAAGACGCGTAGCGATCAGTCTGCGCCCCCACCTAGAAGAGACCTGGACAAGCCCGGCATTTCGCGCCTTACGTCACAACAGCGTTTTGTCCCGGCAGATACAATGTTTCAGGCGGAGAAGAGCGACATTATTCTAGGAGTGAAATCCCGCGCTTAGCTGACCAAGAACTGGTAAAAATAGGTCTCATGGTGCATAGGGAACAGTCTGTCTTCCCGCAACGGAATTCTGTGGCCACCAGCCAGTCAGTAACATACAGGCAAGCCTACGAGTGCTTTTGGAGCGAGGGCATACTTGAATGTTTTGTTTTAGCTCATGTCTCCTTCCAGATGAGAAACGAGAATCTGTCAATCCACACAACTTTCCTCTCAAATACTCCCCAACCCTGCTTTCTCTCACCTGCTCATTTTGACCCCAATAGATTGGTTACGGTCGCAACGATAGGTGTCGAAGCCATCTGAGCGCATGGTGAGTTGCACCAAGGAAACATGCGACGAGTCCATGCTTTGCAGGCTGATGCCACTTGAGGTGATGTCCCAGCACGCTTCATCAATCAAGTCCTTTAGGGCCTCCAGCACCTTCTTTAAAATGGAGCCCTGCACCAGTCGTGCCTCGAACATGATCGCTGTTTGTGAGGAATGGAGAAGAGCAGCAGGAGCCTTGAACCGTTATTGCCGGAGAAAAGATCAGTCAGCCAGTCTGTTTTTTTACAGCAAACCAATTACTTACTCCAGCCCAGATTTAGTTTCGCCCCTAATGCGAGCGGCGCGCTAAACACCGCCCCTTTTATAGAGCGTTTGACGTCCCGTGCTACGCCAGTGACAGTGCTTTTAAGACAAAAGGCGCCAAAGTCTAGTCCCTCCTCTCTGTAGGCCCGCGATCTCTTTCTTGTATGTGTTCCGAGCTGGATCACAAAATTGAGGAGGGGGGCTTTAGCATCTTACAAGAGCAATGCGATTTATGGTTTATGCAGAGAAATCACGTTAACAGATGGTGGTGAAAATAATAGTGGATAGCACAGAACTAGGGGATGAAGCACAGGGGTGGCCCAAGGAGGGAGCGAGGCCATGTGCGGAGACTCATTGTGGGGTCTCATTTGCATAAATATTTGCATAATGTTAACGTGTACTAACTTTTAGTAAATATGTCTTTTATTGAGTGTATGGATAAAGAAAGGCTACCAAATTTCTACATTACTATACTCTATTGCCAATCGCCAGGCACATTAGGAAGTACAGTACAAGCAGCAACGAGCAAACAACCCCTGCAGAGCAGTAACCAGACCAAAGGAGCCGGTGCGTAGATTGCTTCGGTCTTTACTGAGGAAGATGTAGGGATGTTACCCATGATTGAAGTGGTATGTAAAGGTGCGGAAGAATTGAAGGAAATATCGATACATCGGGAAGATGTATTACAACTATTAGATAAACTGAAGAGTAGCAAATCACCTGGGCAGGATGGTATACATCCAAGGATGTTGAAAGAACTGAAATATGAGATTGCAGACCTGCTATTAGTAATCTGTGAACTATCATTAAAATCATCTCCAATACCTGAAGATTGGAGGATTGCCAATGTAACACCAATTTTTAAAAAGGGTTCCAGGGGTGATCCGGGAAACTACAGACCGGTGAGCCTCATGTCAGTACCGGGAAAAATGGTAGAAACCATCATAAAGAATAAAATTACTCAGCATGGGAGACAGCCAACATGGCTTTAGACAAGGAAGATCTTGTCTTACTAATCTGTTATGTTTTTTTGAAAGTGTGAATAAACAGGTGGACAAAGGTCAGTCGGTTGATATAGTGTATCTGGACTTTCAGAAAGCCTTTGACAAAGTCCCTCATCAGAGACTTTTGGCAAAACTAAAGAGTCATGGGATAGGAGGCAGTGTACTACTGTGGATCAAGAACTGGTTAAAAGATAGAAAGCAGAGGGTTGGGCTAAATGGCCAATTTTCCCAATGGAGAAAGGTGAATAGTGGTGTACCCCAGGGATCTGTGCTGGGTCCGCTGCTTTTTGACATATTCATAAATGACCTGGAAATGGAATAACGAGTGAGGTTATCAAATTTGCAGATGACACAAAACTATTTAAAGTTGTTAAAACCCAAGAGGATTGTGGAAAATTGCAAGAGGATCTTGATAAATTGGAAGACTGGGCATCAAAATGGCAGATGAAATTTAATGTGGACAAATGCAAAGTTATGCACCTAGGGAAGAACAACCCAAACTATGGTTCCACAACGCAAGGTTCCACATTAGGAACCACCACCCAGGAAAAAGATTTAAGCGTCATTGTGGATAACATGTTAATACCCTCGGCCCAGTGTGCAGCGGCAGCCAAGAGAGCAAATAGAATGCTAGGTATGATAAGGAAAGGAATGGAAAATAAAACAAAGGATATTATAATGCCTCTATATCGTTCCATGGTGAGACCGCACCTTGAATATTGTGTGCAATTCTGGTCGCCGTATCTTATTTATTTATGTACATTCTCTTATATACCGCGCTATTCTGCATCAGTGCGGTTTACATTGAACAAACTGAAATTACATTGAACAGGGCATTATAACTTGGAGATAACTATTTTACAGGGAACATGGGCTATAGAGGGTTAATAACTCTATCTTAAAAAGGATAGAGTTATTAGAAAAGAGAAGAGCCACCAAAATGGTAAAGGGGATGGAAGGATACTCCTATGGAGAAAGGCTAAAAAGGTTAGGGCTCTTTAACCTTGAAAAGAGACGGCTGAGGGGAGATATGATAGAAGTCTATAAATTAATGAATGGAGTGGAACGGGTAAACGTAGATCGATTGTTTACCTTATCAGAATATAGAAAGACTAGGGGACATGCAATGAAGCTACAGGGTAAACTATTTAAGACTAATAAAAGAAAATATTTTTTCACTCAATGTGTAATCAAACTCTGGAATTTGTTACCGGAGGATGTAGTAAAGGCTGTTAGTGTAGCTGGGTTTAAAAAAGGTTTGGACAAGTTCCTGGAGGAAAGGTCCATAAACCATTATTAACCCTTTCAAGGCCTCCTTTAAATTTTTAATCCACATTCTGCAGCCGGGTTAATTCTTGCATATTTCAGGAAAACCTTGCCCGTCTTATTCAATATGTTCTAATAGTGATCTTCCTTCTGCTATGGTCATGTATTATATACCATTTGATGGGAATATTTAGTCAGAATTTTGGATCCCAAGAGTTTCGGGCTCGGCCTGGAAAGGGTTAAGAAGGGATCCAGGATATCAATGCTTGACCCAGTACAAGCATTGCGGAACCTGTGTCTTTTGGGGAAACTGCTAGGTACGTATGACCTAGATTGGCCACTGTTGGAAACAGGATACTGGGCTTGATGGACCTTGGTCTGACCCAGTATGGCATATCTTATGTTCTTATGGTGGTCAACAAAACTTTATTATAAAACCCCAAACTCCTCATTTCAGGGTTTTCTTTCAAATGAAAGAGGCTCTCCTGTGCATATGGGGGGTTTACAATAAAGTTTTGTTGACCACTAATCTACACACATTAAGAAGTACTACAAACAGTGCCCATTTAGAACCCACAGAAAACCTGCCGTATTCTAACAGCACTATCAGGACTCACAAAGCACCAAACCCTACCTATCAAAAGGCAACACTGCAAATATTAAACCAATACATCTCAGAGAATACCAATACATCTCCAACTGGAGTGGCCTAGTGGTTAGGATAAGGTACCTCAGGCTGGAAACCCACTTAAAAATCAATGGGGGTTATACTGAATGTTTTGACTTGAAAATAAACAGGGATGCCCATCGTCCCCGCTGGTGTTTATGTTAGCTATGGAACCATTGGCATGTAAAATCAGAAGTAATGAGAGGATCAAGGGAGTACCAAGTAGTAAATGGACAATACGAGGTGTCTATGTTTGCAGGTGGCATTTTATTTATTTTGACTAATCCTCTTGACTCACTACTGGAGGTAATGGGAGAGCTAGAGGAATTTGGGGCAGTGTCGGGATTCAAGACTAATATGGGGAAGACTGAAATTTTTAATGTAGAAAGTGAAAATAGGGTACAACATCAGCAGAGGCTACCATTTCAGTGGGCTAAGTGGGTCAAGATAGTTGGGATAGTCAACTGTGGTGGACTATACAAAATTGTGCCATACTGGGTCAGGCTTTAAAAGCCCATCAAGCCCAGTATCCTGTTTTCAACAGTGGCCAGTCCAGGTCATACTTACTTGTCAGGTTCCCAAAAGGTAAACAAATCCCATGCTGCTTATCCCAGGTGTAAGCAGTGGATTTCCCAGTCCATTTTAATAATGGTTTATGGACTTTTCCTCCAGGAACCTGTCTAAACCTCATTTAAAACCAACTCACTAACAGCTTTTATTACATCACCAGCATCCTAGAATTTTATTATATCTTGAGTGAAAAAATATTTTCTCCAATTAATTTTAATGTGCTACATTGTAATTTCATTATGTGTCCCCTAGTCTTTCTACTTTTTGATGGCGTAGTGGTTAGAGCAACTGCCTAGTACCCAGACGATCAAGGGTTCGATTCCCACTGGCACTCCTTGTGACCTTGGGCAAGTCACTTTACCCTCCATTGCCTTGGAAGAAAAGGCCTGGCAATCTACTTCCGGTGATACATTCCTATGAAAAGCTAGAGACAGCTGGGTTGCTAGGAGTCAGCTCTGACTCGATGGCACTAAAAACCCCGATATATGTTTACCCGTTCCAATCCATTCATTATGTTATAGACCTCTATCATATCTCCCCTCAGACATGGTGATAATGTTTAAAAAGGAGATAGAGTAGCTTTTAAACTACAACCTGGGGGAAAGCCGAGAGTTGCTCAGGTGTGCGTGATTCAGAGTAAGGTATCTTTGAAGGATGCTATAAAAACAGAGAAGTTAGGGCATCATGATAGAGAGCTTGCTATAAAGGCTAAAGAGGCCAGATGCCTTTAAATAAAGAGTTGGAAGATTGTAAATTATCCCTGTCAACTGCTTAGAAGGTTGTAAATTCAAACAAATATATCTTGAAATGTCTCTATACATATACTAGAAACCTAAAAAATAAGATGGAAAAGTTAGAATATAAAGTATAAATGAAGAGATAGATAAAATAGGCATCACGGAGATTTGGTGGGACAACCAATGGGACACAGATACCAGGATACACATTATATTGCAATGATATGAATCAAATTGGTGGAAGGATGGTACCCCATGTTAAAAAGAACATTGAGTCAAATAGAATAAAAGTTCTGCAAGAAACAAAATGTTCCATTGAATCTTTTTGGATAGAAATTCCATGTGTGAAGGGAAAGAAACCAGTGGTAGGGGTAGCTACGATCCACCTGGACAGAATGAGCAGACAGATGATGAAATGTATCAGACATTAGAGGAAGCTAATATGCTAGGGAGATAAAGTTCCTAGATGGAATAAATGACTGCTTCATGGAGCAGCTGGTTTGGGAAGGAGAAGGAGCTATTTTAGATTTAGTCCTTTGTAGAACACAGGATTTGGAGCAGGGGCGGCTCTATCATTAAGCAGGGTGAGGCAGATGACAAATTTTGGGGGGCAGCAAAATAAACTTCCTCCAAATTGCATTGGCAGTAACTGCCTCACATTGCCTAAAAAAAACAATAAAAAAATGTTAAAAAACAAAAACAGAAGATCGATTCAGCGGCATCTCCCTGCCACTGCTGTTTTTCCTCTGTCGGCGTCAGCAGCAGGCCTTAGAGGACTGGCTTAAAAAAAAGGATGGGACCAAGCTACATTCCAACTCCTGTGCGCAGTCTGGTCGATCCTGCTCTCCTCTGTTTTCGTGTCAGAGGGGCAGGACCGGTTGGGCCCTCATGCACATAGGATTCTGAATGCTGCACGAACCTGCGCTTTTTTTTCTTGTCTGATCCTCGGAGGCCTGCTGTTGCCGACAGAGGAAAAATAGTAGAGGTATCAGTAACGGTCGCAGGCGGGGTGGGGGGGGAGGGGAGGGGATAAGGGGCTAATAGGGAGATGGTGGACACATATTGAGAGTCCAAGGGGAGATGCTGGAGAGAAGTGGGGGGGGGGGGGGGTTTGAGTGCTGACACTGGACCCAAGTGGGGGGTGGAGGACAGATGCTGAAAACGTTGGGGGGGGAGGGGTAAATTGTAGATGCTGGACCAAAGTGGGAGAGTGGAAGTGAGAGGTGGAGTGCTGATGCTGGACACAAGTGTGGGGGGGGGGGGAAGAGGGCAGATAATGGACACGAGGTGGAGGACAGATGCTGGACACATGTGGGTGGTGCTGATGCTGGACACAAGAGGGGGGTGGGGGAAGGTTAGATGCTGAACCAAAGAGGGAGGGCAGAAGTGCTGATGTGGACACAAGTGGGAGGGTGAAAGTGGGTGCAGGGCTGATGCTGGACACAAGTGAGGATGGAGGGCTGATGATGGATATGGAGAGGGGAGTATAAGGGTGGATATTTGGTGAGGTAGCCCTGACTTGGCTTGCAGCTTGTCGTGCTGTGAGGGCTTGTGTGCATCAGTGATGCTGAGGGCTAAGCTATCAGTAGCTTAACTACTGGCAGGATGGAAAAGTCTCAGCTGAGGTGCCAGATCAAGACAAACCACCCATCTGGGCAGCAGCAGAATGGGACAGTGTTGGTGCCAGACAATCACATTTCTGTGACAACGGCAACAACACTAGAATTAAACAGCATGGAAGAAAGGCCTGGCAGTCTACTTCTGTATCTTGCCATAAAAACCGAATGGATAGTCACAACAAAACAAATTACACTATAGTGCTGGAAGATGAGACCCCCAGATCGGAAGGCACCCAACTGGCTACTGGGGAGGAGCTGTAGACTTTTCAGAGTAAAGCCAGCATGTATGATGTGGCTGGATCAAAGCCCTCAAATGTTTCTGCTGATGTACTGCGCATGAAATGAGAGTCAGAAGCTGCAAAGATGTCTTACATATTGGGACATGGAATGTACAAAGCATGAACCAAGGGAAGTTGGAGGTAGTCAAGAATGAATTGGAACATGTACAACTCGATCTGTTGGGTGTCAGAGAACTGAAATGGACTGGCATCGGGCACTTTGTATCTGATGATCATATGGTCTACTATGCTGGAAATGAAAGACACAGAAGAAATGGTGTTGCATTTATACTTAAGAAGAAACTTGCAAGAACTGTAATGAAATACAATGTAATCAGTGAATACTTAATTTATATTCGTCTATGAGAAATGCCCATTAACACAACTATAATTCAAGTATATGCCCCAACAACAGCTGCAATAGAGAATGAAAATGATGAGTTCTACAAACAAGTGTTAGCTGAAATTGACAGAACATGCAAACAGGATATCCTGATAGTCATGGGTGACTGGAATGCAAAAGCTGGCAACAAAGAAGAAGGCAAAGTGGTTGGAAAATATGGACTTGGCAACAGAAATGAAGCTGGAGAAAGACTGATAGAATTCTGCAAGACCAATGATCTATTCATCTCAAACACATTCTTCCAGCAACACAAGTGGCAACTGTACACATGGACTTCACCCAATGGATTGTACAAAAATCAAATTGACTACATCTGTGGAAATCAACGATGGAAAAGCTCTATAACATCAACAAAGAAAACCTGGAGCTGACTGTGGTACAGATCACCAACTACTAGTATGCAAACTCAAGCTAAAGTTGAAAAAGAGCAAGTCACTCATGAATGTAGCAAAATATGACCTTGAGAATATACTACCAGAATTTAAAGACTGCCTGCAAAATCGATTTGCTGCTTTAGATAAAAATGACAGAGCTCCAAAAGAGTTATGGGATGACATCAAGAAAGCTGTGTTGGAAGAAAGTGAGAAGTCTCTACAAAAGGTGAAAAGGCAAAAATGTCCAAAATGGATGACCGAAGAAACTCTGAAAATTGCCCAGAAACGCAGAGAAGCTAAAGCCAGACGAGAAAGAGAGGCACTTGCAGAACTCAGAGATTCCCAACATGCAGCAAGACAAGACAAGGAGAAGTACTACAATGATGCATGGGAAATAGAAGCAGAAACTATTAGAGGAAGAACAAGATCGGCTTTCCTAAAGCTAAGAGAGTTAAAGAAAAAATTCCATCCTCAAATTGGAATGTTACAAGATGTTCAAGGATCCATGTTGAATGATGCTGAGAAGATCAAGAAAAGGTGGAAAGAATATACAGTCATTATATGATAAAGATCAAGTGGACCAACAGCCGTTTCAATCTGTACCTTATGATCTGGAACCATTGGTGTTGAAAGAAGTTGAAGCAGATTGAACGTCTTATCAAAGAACAAAGCACCAGGCATTGATGGCATTCCCACTGAAGTATTACAGCCAGGGCCGGATTTACCTATACGCCATGGCGTAGGGCCCACAGCTGGCAAGGGCCCACAAAAAGCTGCCGCGGCAGCATGGACGTTCTCGCGGGGCCCCCTCTACCCTGCCGAATCCCCAGCTGAGCCCCTCCGTGCCGGCTTTGAGAGGTGCGAAGGGAGAGTGTCTCCGGACATCAGCCCCTGCGGGCTTAACAGAGACGCGAGGGAGACACTCTCCCTTCGCGCCTCTCAAAGCCGTCGCGGAGGGAGGGATTCGACAGGGCAGAGGGGGCCCCGCGGGACTGTCCATGCTGCTGCGGCCTTGGTAGCAGCCAGCGGTTTTGCTTTTTTAAAATTTTATTTTACTTGAGCCGATGGGGGGGGGAGGGGGGGTAGGACTGGAAATGGGCTGGGGGGATTAGGACTGGTAATGGGCTATGGGGGGGGCTAGGACTGGAAATGGGCTGGGGGGGTTAAGACGAGGTGGGCTGATGGGGTTAGGACTGGTAATGGGCTGTGGGCTGTTGGGGGGGAGTTAGAACTGGTAATGGGCTATGAGGGGGGTTTAAGACTGATAATGGGCTGTGGGCTGATGGGGGCTGTCTGGTAATGGGCTATGGGGGGAGCTAGGACTGGAAATGGGCTGGGGGGGGTTTAAGACTGGAGGTGGGCTGATGGGGTTAGGACTGGTAATGGGCTGTGGGCTGTTGGGGGGGGTTAGAACTGGTAATGGGCTATGGGGGGGTTAAGACTGGTAATGGGCTGTGGGCTGATGTGGGCTGTCTGGTAATGGGCTATGGGGGGGGCTAGGACTGGAAATGGGCTGGGGGGGGTTAAGACTGGAGGTGGGCTGATGGGGTTAGGACTGGTAATGGGCTGTGGGCTGTTGGGGGGGTTAGAACTGGTTATGGGCTATGGGGGGGTTAAGACTGATAATGGGCTGTGGGCTGTTGGGGGGGTTAGAACTGGTAATGGGCTATGAGGGGGGTTAAGACTGATAATGGGCTGTGGGCTGATGGGAGCTGTCTGGTAATGGGCTATGGGGAGGCTAGGACTGGAAATGGGCTGGAGGGGTTAAGACTGGAGGTGGGCTAATGGGGTTAGGACTGGAAGTGGGCTGATGGGGGGTTAGGACTGGTAATGGGTTATAGGGGGGCTTAAACTGAAAATGGGGTGATGGGGGGTTAGGACTGGAAGTGGGTTGATGGGGGGGCTAGGACTGGTATTAGGTTGGGGGGTTGCTAGGACTGGAAATGGGCTGATGGGTGGCTAGGACTGGAAATGGGCTGATGCAGGGACTAGAAGGGAATGGATGCTGGGTGAGGCTGGAACTAGAAGGGAGCTGATGTTGGGGGAGGATTAGAATGGGATGGGGCTGGAAGAGTAAAATGGAGAAGGGAAAAATATTTTGTGTGGGAGGGATAAAAAATCTACAATTGGCCGGGTATTGGGAGAGTAAGTGGGGATTGAGGATGGAGGGGTAAAATTTGAGTGGATGATACAGGAATGAGGAAAGAGCAAAAGGAGAAAGATTAGTATGTTAAAGCAGATGTAGAGAGAGAATGGAAAAAAACTAGAAGAGAGAAGAAAGGACAAATGGACAGCAGACGATGGAGAGTTAGCAGAAGACACGAAGAAACCAGAAGAAAGTGGCTGGAGCAATTGCAGCTGAAAAAAATGCACAAAAAGGTAGAAAAATATCTCTTTATTTTGAATTTATTAATTGGAATATGTCAGCTCTGGTAAATGTGCATCATTAACGTCTGCGCTTTGTTTAGTACAAGAGCAAATTCATGTATAGTTTTATTTCTACAGTGTTGTACATTCCAAGTTTGGCTTTTGGGATTCCCAGTTTAATTATTGTCTTCCTGTTTCTAAATTGTGATTACTTGTTTGGTGATGGTCTATGTTCTGCATGTGTAACTGAGCTGAGGTGTTCTGTTTATATAATTCCTATTTGACATTGCCACTTGTTCTCTTTCCCCAGTAGGTCATGTATTGTTGTTCTCTGAAATGTATTGTTTTAATATTTGCAGTGTTGCCTTTTGATTGGTAGAGTATGGTGCTTTGTGAGTCCTGGTAGTGCTGTTAGGATACGGCGGGTTTGCTATGGGTTGGCACTGGATTATAGTAATGTAGAAATCTTTTAGTCTTTCTTTATCCATACACTCATTAAGAGGCACGTTTACTAAAAGTTAGTATATGGTAACATTATGCAAATATTTATGCAAATGAGGCCCCTTATGCAAATGAGGCCCCGCACTCCCCTTGGGCCGCCCCTGCTGGGGGCCCACAATTTTTGTTGGCGTAGGGCCTCACTCAAGGTAAATCCGGCCCTGATTACAGCAAACAGATGCAGCTGTTACCATACTTACAAAGCTCTTCCAGGAAATTCAGAAACATAGAAACATGACGGCAGAAAAAGATCACATGGCCTATCTAGTCTGCCCTTCCATATCACCCACTACAAGAGTCCACTTTTTTCCTTTAGAGAGCCTCTGTGTTTGTTTTTGAATTTAGATACTGTCCTCATCTCTACCACCTCCACCAGGAGACTATTCCACGCATCTACCACTCTTTCCATAAAGAAATATTTTACTCCTGAGTCTATCCCCTTTCACCCTTATCTTATGTCCTTTCTTCTTTTGGCCATTCCTTTCCCTATCACCCAAGCATCCTTCTAGCTATCGCCATCACCCTTTCTACCTGTTTGAGATTGTCAGACATATCATGCCTAGGTCCCGTTCTTCTTTTGTGGACAGAAGTATGTCACTCCCTATACTGTACCGCTCTGTTGGATTGTTGCAGCCCAAATGCATGACCCTACATTTTTTAGCATTAAAACTCAGCTGCCAAATTCTAGACCATTCTTCAAGCTTACCTAGGTCCCTCCTCATGTTATCTACACTTTCCTGGGTGTCTACTCTGTTGTAGATTTTGGTATCAGCCACAAAGAGGTAAACCTTTCCCGACAGCCCTTCTGCAATATCACTAACAAAGATGTTAAAAAGAATCAGACCAAGGACAAATCCCTGTGGCACCTCCTTCCCCTCAGAGTGAATTCCATTTATCTGTACCCTTTGTCGCCTCCCACTCAACCAATTTCTAACCCAAGCAGTAACTTTAGGTTCCATTCCAAGGGTGCTAAGTTTGTTTATAAGTTGCCCTTGTGGAATAGTGTCAAAAGCTTTACTGAAATCTAAGTACACTAAAGACAACATCATGGCCAACTGACTGGAAAAGATCTATTTTTATACCAATACTAAAGAAAGGTGATCCAACTGACTGTGGAAACTATCACACAATTGCTCTGATCCCACATGCCAGCAAGATTCTACTCACAAATTTTCAGCAGAGACTACAACCATACCTGGAATGAGAACTGCCTGAAGTGCAAGCAGGGTTCAGGAAAGGGCGAGGAATGAGAGACATCATCGCAGATGTTAGATGGATCCTTGAAAAGACTAAAGAATACCAAAGGATGTGTTTTATTGACTACAGCAAGGCTTTTGACTGTGTAAACCATGAGAAACTCTGAGCCACATTAAGAAGCCTGGATATACCAGAACACGATTGTTTTCTTGCATAACCTTTACATTGATCAAGAAGCAACAGTTCAAATGGAACAAGGAGAAACAGAATGGTTTAAAATCAGCAAAGGTGTGCGACAAGGCTTGTCAGACGGGTGCCTGGGTGAGAATGTTCACAGTCTTGGCAAAAGCATATATCAATATGATTTGCAAGGGATTGTGGGAAATGCAGTCCATTCACACCAGACACAGCCGCTCACAATAATTAGTTGTGCTTGAGTGTAAAGCCAATAAGATATTTATTTATGGGGTTATTTCTCCCAACACAGATATGCTTGGTAGCACATAAAACAGGATATTTGCTTTCAGTGTTAAACTTAGAAAAACAAAATCAGGAAAACAACAGCTGAACTTGTCAGGCAATCAAATCAAAAGAATAAAGACCAGGATGGTAACAGAATGGTCTTTTCTGTAGGCTCTAGCTAATATTTTCTTAGCAGTGCTTTAATCAACAAACAAAACCCACAAAGTAGGGAAAAACTGTTCTTTTCAGGTTAACTTCTTATATCTTCACACATAGACTCAGAAGTGATTTCCTCAGAGCTCACAAGCAATTAGGTAAGGCTCAATTGCTAGCAGTTATCCAGCTGAAACCCCTTAGCTGGCTTACTTTCTACTGCCTGGCTCAAATCCTACTCAGGAGCTTTTCTGAGTAGATTTAAAGAACAAGTTTGTATTTCTTTGTGATGGTTGTTGTACTTTGTAACAGTAAATTACCAAAGGAGTTTAGACAGAGAGCAATCCATGTATTCACAGCCTGTATCTATAACCGCTCCCCCTTCTTCAACAATCATGGGTTCAATATCATGGATTGGCACAGAGGAATTTCTCAATGGAGCACTCTCAGGAGAATACTTGTTTCCCTGCTGTCTTTCAAGGGTATAGCTAGGGCATAGATCAGTGTTCATACCTGAGCTTCCATTGCTGTTAGTGTCCCTCTCTAAATAGCCTGGCCAGTATGTAGTCCAGTTCTTATGTCCAGCCTTCCAATCCAGATCCCTGGACACTGGATCTCTCTTCACATACCTTCTGGCACAGGTCCTAGGGTCCCTTCCAAGTGCAGCCGTCTCCCTCACAGGTACCGTCTGGAGATTCCTAGCTCTGCAGTACCACTCCTCTGGTTTTCCCCAGTCCAATGGTGTATGCTGGCCTTTTGAATGTCTCCCAGTATACGTACTGCTCTGGACTCCTTTAGACCTCCCAAATGCTTTTCTCTTCTTTCTTCCAAAGAGTTTCTTGCCCTCTCTGCCCGTCCGCTCTGGCTTCTGCTTCTGATGATCCTCCAGATGATGAAGCTGTCCAAGATCATGAAGATGATTCTCTGTAGAATAAACTCTACCTTCATTCTGCTTAGATGAGTGCTCCACCCTAGCACAGCGCAGCTGTGCTGAATCAGGCCCTGCCCTTTGAGATGAGTGCTTGGGGATTACCTCATAGCCCTCCTGATTGAACACACGTTTCCCCACTTCAGCTCCTCTAATGGAAACCTGGTGCATTCTGGGACTGGTAGTCTTTTATGGGAAAATTCTGTTTTCTTATTTCTACCAGAACTGACAGGTTGCTTGTTCAGAGTCACTTCACCTTTTCTATAGCTCCTTCCTTAGCTATGATAAGCTTCCTTATCACAGGCTGCATACTTTCCCCCTATCTGTTTAATTTATATGCAGAACAAATCATTAGAGAAGCAGGACTGTATGAAGACAACCGAGGTGTAAAGATTGGTGGAAGACTCATCAACAACCTTCGCTATGCTGATGATACACATTATTGACTGAAAGTGAAGATAATCTGAAACATTTGCTTCTCAAGATCAAGGAACATAGTCTTAAAATGGGCCTGCACTTAATGTAAAGAAGACAAAAATCCTGACAACTGGCAAAATCAGTAAGTTCATTGTTGATGGAGAAGAAATTAAAATAATGGACAACTTTATCCTACTTGGATCAACTATCAATAAGGAAACAACAAGCAGTCAAGAAATTTGACAATGCATTGCTCTTGGCAGAATGACTATGAAGGAACTAGACAAGATTCTCAAGAGCAGAGATGTCTCTTCATTCAAAGATTCGACTCATTCAAGCCATGGTATTTTCAATAACGTCATATGGATGCAAAAGTTGGACAGTGAAAAAGATAGACAGGAAGAAAACTGATGCCTTTAAATTATGGTGCTGGTGACGAATACTGTGTATATCATAGATTGCCCGAAGAACAAACCAGTCAGTACTAGAGAAGATCAAACCTAAGATTTAGAAGCTCAGATGACAAGATTTTGACTTTCATACTCTGGACACATCATGCAAAGAGAAAGATTATTAGAGAAAGACATCATACTTGGTAAGGTAGAAGGTCAACACAAAAAAGGAAGGCCAGCAATGAGATGGATCGATATAATATCAGCAGCTATGGGTGCCACTCTGTCAACAATGAGCCACCTGACTGAAGACTGAACACAGTTTAGGACAACTATCCAGAGGATCGCTATGAGTTGACACCGACTCAACGGCATTTAACAAGTGGGAGTAAATGCTGAACAGGGTTTAGGGGACACAGAGGGATGGAGGGCAGATACTGGACATGGGGTGAGAAGGCATAAGGCAGATGGACATGGGGTGGAGGAGTGGAGAGCAGAGGCTGGATATAGAATGAGGGGATGGAATGCAGATGGTAGATAGGGGGTGAGGGAGTGGATGGTAGATGCTGGACACAGGATAGGGGTCATAAGGAGGTGGAGGACCAGGGCCAGTCCCAGATTTAGTTCAAGGTGTTGGCAACCTAAGCAAACCTTAAGCACTATGCCTCCCCTGGCTGTCAGAATAACTTTGAATGCCCCGCTCTTAGCCAGGCAAGAAGTTAACATCCTAGGCAATTGCCTAGTCTGCATAATGGTTGGGCTGGCACTGTGGAGGGCAGATGCTGGACATGAGCTGATGGGCCCTAGGGGATGGAGGGAAGAGGCTGGACATAGTTGGAGGGAGGGGTCAGAGGGCAGATATTCGACATAGGCTGAGAGAGAGAAGAGATGCTGGACTTGAGGTGGGGGAGATAGGGAGAGGAGATTCTGGACATGGGGTGTAGGGGGAGATAGAGATGCTGGACATGAGAGGGAGAGAGGAAATTCTGGACATGGGGTGGGGAGGGGGAGAGAAGAGATTTTGGACACGGAATGGGGGGAGATGGGGTGATGCTGGACATAGAGTGAGGGAGAGGGAAAGAGGGGGAATGCTGCACATGGTGGGTATAAGATGAGAAAAAGGGGAAGCTCTGGTGTGTGAGAGAGATGGGAGACACATGATAGGGTAAGAGAGAAGGGGAGAGAAGCTGGACATGGGGAGAATGGAAGAGAGAAAGAGAAATACTGGGGAATAACTGGTTGGGGGAAGAATAGAGTGACAGGGAGTAAGAGGACTGTGTTAAAGGTTTAAAAATGTTAGGTAGACACAGTAAAAAGAGGGAGATTGAGGACTGGATGGTAAGAAGGGGAAGTAAAATCTAAGTTGAGGATAGAGAAAAATAAATGGAAGAAAGCTGAAAGGAAAAGATCAATGTCAGAGTTGGAAGGAAGTGAAGAAAACATGAGGGGAGAGAAGTGGCAGATGGACCAGAGACCCTAGAGGGTGAGTTGAGAGAAGACCAGGGAAAACAAACCAGAGCTGGGATCAACAGGATTAGAGAATAAAATAGGCATACAGGCAGCAAATGTAGAAAAAATCATTTTATTTTCAATTTAGTGATTGGAATATGTCTTTTTTAGATTTTATAGGCCCAACATTCAACCTGAGGTGGTCAGCATTTTTAAAGTGCCTGACCACTGGGGGAAAAAGTGAAATGGGATATTCAGCGCTGGAATCTGGATAATCTCTAGCACTAATTGTCCGGTTTTAGCGCTGATCGGCACAGTTATCTGGACAGTGCCAATATTCAGCTGCTGATCGGACAGCCAAATTGCATAAAGTTAGGACAGTTACTATATTGAGATGACCTGACTTTTACGGGCACTAAAAATTGCTGCTCACCAGTTAAGTGCTGGGACTACCCTCACCCTGCCCATGGACTGTCCTGGCACTGTCAGACAGTGTCACAGAGTTTATAGGGGATATTCAGCAGCACTGACTGGTTAGTGCCCTCAAAATCTCTCTCTTTCAGAAGGGTTTATCCAGTTAGTAGGTCCCGCTAACCGGATAAACTCCTTTGAATATTGGGCATACCTTTTTTAAAATATTTAAGTATTTTTTTATTAATACAAATGCAATTTAACAAAGCTATGCACACATATGTAACACATTCTAACTTTTCCATCAAACATCAAAAGAGAGCAGGAAAACCAAATCCATATGTAACACACATAGCATACGTTGTACATAGAGCCAACAGCATTATACATATCAACATGGCTATTAATATACAGACCGCATTATCAATACAAAAGTTACCCCTGCCCCCATACCCCCACCCATCCTCCTTCCCCGACCCTAGTACTACTTCTCAAACCTACACTATACCCCCCCTGAACTCCCCTTCTACTCGCCCCCCTCTCAACCCCCCCAACGCTCTACCCCCGACTACCTCCCCACCCACCCATATCTATGGAACAGTACTTCACCATGAACACTTAATAACTACTATCCCACCCCCAGAACATAGTCCCAAAATCACCATCTAACTCCTCGTGACGCTCCATTACATGGTCACCCACCAGATTACCTCCTCTATACCTCCACACCCTTTTTCCATTGAACATATGGGTACCATTTGCGATGAAACACATACATTTTATTGGTCAGGCGCACATGCAACTCCGCCTTTTGACAAATGAATTCTAACCTTTTCACCACCCGTTCCTCTTCAGGTCCTCCAGTGTTCTTCCATTTAGAAGCTATTTCCATCCTTACCGCTATGGAAACCATCTTTAACAAGTGACCCATCTCATTACCGGCTCCCCCCACTCCCCCAATAAAACCTGTTCAGGGCCCAACTCCCCCTGCCATCCTAACATATTTTGTACAACCCCTTGCATCCATCCCCATATTCACTGTACCACCAGACATTCCCACCATACATGTAAATATGTGCCTACCACCCCACATCCTTTCCAACAATAGGGCCCCTTAGTTTTATCAATCTCCGCCAATCGTTTCGGCGTAAGGTACATACAATAGAGCATTTTATAGCAATGCTCCTGAATAGCAGCAGAACTGGACGCAATCCTGGCCTCCTCATATACATTTGCCCATCATTCTTCATCCCAATAACCACCCAGGTCCTTCATCCATGCCGCCTTATAGGCTTCTTGACACCCCCCCCCCAGCCCCCTGTATATCTGCGATACAAGCCCACAAGTTTCCTCCATCCTAAGCAACAACTTCTCAAATGGGACGTTTGGCTTACCTCTATCCTCCCCCTTCAAGCTCCGATGAACAAAATGCTCTAGTTGGCGGTATCCAAACCAGTCATCCCGCCCTAGGGAATATTCCTCTTGGAGATGCTCACATGTATACATCTGACCTGCTTTATTAAACAGTTGCCCCATCCACACCAACCCTCGTTACTCCCATTTTTTATATATCGAAGCTTGTCCCCCTTCATGAAATCCGATACACTGTCAAATTTTCTGTAGTTGAATTGATACTCTAGCCCCCACCAATTTAGCCTTTTCTTGCTGCCAAACTTTTAAAGTTACTGCCATAAAGGGATTCTGCTCTGAATCACCACCTCCCCATTTCCCCCTCCCCCGATCCTTAGTCCAGAGACTATCTACCAGCGTACCTAGAGTCCCCAATTCCTGTTCAACCCGCACCCACCCTCGGGCTTTGGGACCTATCCTCCAATAGATAATCGCCCGCAGCTGTGCTGCCTTATAGTATCTCATCAAATCCGGTACTCCTAACCCCCCATCTCCCCAATGCCTAACCATCACCCTTTTATTGAGCCTTGGAGGGTGTCTCTTCCAAATGAAGGAAAAAATTCTGTGCTGCAACAGTTTTATTTGTGCCACTGACACCTCAATAGGCAATGCCAAAAACAAATACAGTAGCCTGGGTAGCACATTCATTTTAACTATGGCAATCCTCCCTACCCATGAGAAGCAGGATTTATCCCATCTCACCAAATCATTTAATATATCTGAAACCAGAGAGTCGTAGTTCAAGCTTCTCAATTGCCTCCAATCACAACAAATCCAAACCTCTAAATATTTTAGCTTCTGCTTCGCCCACCGAAATTGATATACATTCCATAACTGACACTCCATTACTGGGCACATCCGAAGCTTTAAGATCTCACTTTTCCCCATGTTCATTTTATAGCCCGAAACTTCGCTATATCCCCTTATTCCTCCAATAAAGATGGTAAAGACTCTGAAAGTCTGCCCACAGTATAAATGATATCATCAGCAAAAAGAGAGATTTTATACTCCCCAGTCCCCACTTGTATACCACTAATTTTTGCATGCGCTCTAATCCTCTGTGCTAAAGGCTCAATCACCAAAGCGAAGTGCAAGGGTGATAAGGGGCATCCCTGTCGAGTTCCCCGCCCCTGTTCAAATTCCCCAGAGCATGTACCATTCACTCGAATCCGAGCCCTCGGTCGGTCATAAAGCACACTAATCCAACTCCGAAACCGCTCCCCTATCCCCATTCTCTGCAACACCGCAAACATAAAAGGCCATTCAACTCTATCAAACATTTTTTCCGCATCCACCGCCATCACCAAGGAATCTATCTTCGCAATCTTGGCTGCCCAGATGACATTTAAAAGCTTCCGGATATTATCACTGGCTTGCCTACCTGGAATTTTATTTATTTATTTATTTTATTGCTTTTATATACCACGCTCTTTAAAATCAGTGCGGTTTACAGATAACATAAATAAATAAATCCCGTTTGATCATTGCCTATTAACTTAGGGAGGTAGCTCTGCAAGCGGGTAGCTAAAATCTTTGCTAAGGTCTTAGCATCTAAATTTATTAAAGAAATAGGCTGATACGATTCACTTAACCCCTTATCTTTCCCCGGTTTGGGCACCAAAGCTATCCCCGCTACTGCCATTGACCTTGGGAGTATGTCCCCCTGAAGAACACCATTAAACACTCTTATGAGTTCACTGCTAATTTCGGTACAAAAGGTCTTATAAAACCTTGGGTGAGACCATCCAAACCCGGTGCTTTGCCCTCCTTAAGTGTATTGATTGCTGACCTTACTTCCTCCTCCTCAATCTATCTATCCAGTGTTGCTCAGACTCCTCTAATTTCTGAAGAGTTATATTCCCCAAGTATTGTCCAATTTCCACTTCCGACCCCTTCTGTTCTGACGCATAGAGTGTCCGGTAATACTTGCAGAAAATCTCCTGTATGTTAAACCCTACCATGTTTCCACCCTCCCTTATCATTTTTCAGTCTATATAACTGCTGCTTGACTTGCTGTTGTTTAAGTTGCCTAGCTAAATATCTACCCGGTTTAGTGCCTCCGATAAAATACACATGTTGAATCTTTTTCATTTGAAATGCCCATTCCCCCAATCTTAAGGTCTCCAATTCCTCACACACTCTTGCTATCTTTTTTAACACCACCCTACCCCCCGGTCAACTGATGCTCTTTACTTAACGTAATTAACTGACCCCGCAACCGATCCTCCTCCACTCCCACTTGCTTCTTCTTTTTTGCTGCTAGTGCAATTAAATGTCCCCGAATCACTGTTTTCATCCCATCCCAAATTATCCCCTGTGGCACCTCCCCACCCCCATTTAGTGCAAAGTATTCTGTAATTGACTCTTTCAAGCTTGCCACCCCCACTGGATCCACCAAGAGCGATTCATTCAGTCACCAAAAACGAAGTCCCATGTCCTCCTTATAGACCTTAAGAGCAAGAATAATTGGAGCATGATCCGACTAAGACAGAGCACTAATTTCAACACTACCCACCATATCCATCCACCTAGTCTCTATCCACAGCATATCAATTCTACTATACGATTGGTGTGGGTGCGAATAAAAGGTATATTCTTTTTCTCTGCCATGCCTTTGTCTCCATGCATCTACCATTCCCAAGCCGGACATCATTTTCTCTAACTTCTTTCTCCAAGATTTATCCCACCGCCTTCCCCCACCAGAGGTGTCCAACTGAGGATTTACTACTGTATTAAAATCTCCTCCCACGACTAGCCTCCCCCTCTTATGCTCCTCTATTATTGGGAGAATCCTATTAAAAAAACTACCTTGAGCAATACTAGGTGCATAAACACTACAAAGAGTAACCTCTTTCCCTTCCAGTAACCCACTCCATATAACATATCTCCCTTCCCGATCTTTAATAACCTTTCTAGTTTCCACCAACAGATCTTTAGAAAAAAGGATCCCCACTCCCCCCTTTTTATAGCAACTTTGATTGGCAGCAAGAAAACCTTTATCATATTTGCCATGACACATTCCCCCTCCCTGAGAACCCTTTAGGTGAGTCTCCTGTATCATGAGAACATCCGCCTGAACTCTAACTCCCTCTCTCACCACCGCCCTTCTCTTTTGCGAAGTATTAAGACCATGCACATTAAGCGTCAAAATCCTTAATTCACATCCCATTCGCAAAAGTCCCTCCATTACCAAATTTACCCCATTCCATAGATGACTCCCCTTCTTTACCCCCACTCCCTTACATACTGCTGTCGTTGAACTCCCTCCCTCCTCCCTCCCTAAACTCCCCTCCAGCTACCACCCCTCTAGCTCTCTACCATGCCCGTCCTTCCCCGCATCCACAACATTTTCAGTTCATGACCTAAATCAAAGTGCCTCTCCCAACCAGAATGCCCCACTGTTCCCCTCCATCCGACATACCCCAATCCCCCTCCCCCACAACATCTACCAACATTCATGTCCCCAAATATATTAGCACCTACACCCACCCCACTGAAAATTTCCCCTCCAAAACCCCCCACATTATTGACACTTATACAGATCAGTCCTTCAGCTTCTAAAAGGTGCCTTCCATTCCACTCGTGCGGACTTCCGCTCCCGCTTCTCCACATGCTGCCACTTTTTTCCAGGGGCTCTTTGCTGTGTGCTGCCAGTCTCCTCTGTCCCAGGAATTTGCTGGATGTCTGCCTCATCCATAGCCGCCGCCAAAGCTTGCAATGTCTCTGCTCGCCGAGTCACCCCGTTGATAGTAAAGGCTAATCCCATGGGGAACAGCCACTTCTATCTGATATTGTCCTCTCTCAACCTAGTAGTGAACTCCCCTCCAATTCCTCCTTCTTTGAAGCGTTGCAGTGGCAAGATCCGCATAGATAGCAACTTTAGATCCCTGCCATTCAAACTTTCCCAGGGACCTCATCCTATTGGCTATTTTTTCTTTGATCAGATAGTCATGGAAACAAATGATAATGTCCCGAGGCTGCTCCCTTCTAGCTGTACCAAGCGAACGGTGCGCTCTGTCCAATATCACCTCCAACTCTCCTCCCCCATCCTCCTTCAGCACCGCCTCACAAATAGCCCTTGTGGTTTTCATACAATCCCGATACTCTTCTGTCTCAGGGACTCCTTTTATGGCTCTATTCTCCAAATCTTCCAGTTTTACTGCCATTGCCTCCTTATCTGCCTCCAAATTCTTCATTGCTTTTTCCAAAGAATCAGCACGTGTCTTCAATGCCTCAGTACACCCTTCTGCCTCTGCCACCCTGCAGCCAACTTCCGTGATATCCGCTCACAGCTGTGAGAACAGACCTTCCTCCTCCACTTTAAATCCGGCAATATCTGTTTTGATCTCCTTGAATCACGATTTGAGTTCTTCTTTTGTAATGGACATGAAAGCACCAGCTGCATTTTCCAGCTCCTTTTTATCTTGGCCACTCACTACCCCACTCTCGGGCTGACCCTCACTCAGCTGTCTGTCTCTCTCCTGGCTCTCCGCTCGGGCATTTCCATAGGCAAATTCTCTCAAATCAACCGTTTTCATTCGCATAGATGCCATATCTCAACCAGTACTTTTCCCCACAGCATCAGACAGCCTCTCACAAAAATCCTGAAGCAGAGATGTGCTGCGATGATTCTAGTTGGCTACTAGATGGAGCTCTTTACCCAGTGCTGAACAGAGTTCTCAATAGAAAGAACAGCAGATCAGAAAATTAAGCCAGTCCTTTTTTTTTTAAATACCACAGTTCCATCCAAGGATGCAGGAGCAGGTTCTGCCCAAACGGTTCCTCCATACAGGGCTGGCCCGTCCATTGAGCAAGAATGTATTTTGCACAGGGCCCCGCGTTTCATGGGGCCCCGCGCAAAGAACATTCTGCTTTAAAAATAAATTAAATTTAAAAAAAAAGCTGGCTGCGGCGGCAGAATCAACTGTCCCGCAGGGGCCCCCCCTGCCCGGCTAAGCCCTCCCTGCCCAGCTGAGCCTCTCCGCGATGGCTTTCAGATCCACGAAGGGAGAGTATCTCCTCGCAGTTCTGTTAAGCCTGCAGGGGCTGATGGGAAATTTCCCATCAGCCCCTGCGGGCTTAACAGCTGCGAGGGAGACAGTGAGACACTCCCTTCGCGGGACAGTCGATGCTGCCGCAGCCAGCTTTTTTTTTTTTTATTTTCCCTTGGCCGATGCGGGGAGGGGGGGTTAGGACTGGTAATGGGCTGATGGGGGGGTTAGGACTGGAGGTGGGCTGATGGGGTTAGGACTGGTAATGGGCTGTACGCTGATGGGGGTTAGGACTGGTAATGGGCTATGGGGGGGCTAAGACTGGAAATGGGCTGATGGGGTTAGGACTGGAAGTGGGCTGATGGGCGGTTAGGACTGGTAATGGGCTATGGGGGGTGGCTTAAACTGAAAATCGGGTGATGGGGGTTAGGACTGGAAGTGAGTTGATGGGGGGCTAGGACTGGTAATGGGTTGGGGGGTTGCTAGGACTGGAAATGGGCTGAGTGGAAAGGGAGGCTTGAACTGCAAATAGCTGGGGGACGGGGACTTGGAATGGAAATGGGCTGAGTGGAAGGGGGGCTTGAACTGCAAATAGATGATGGGGAGGGGGGCTTGGAATGGAAATGGGCTGTGAGGGGAGGGAGCTAGGACAGGAAATGGACTGCTGGAGCAGCTAGGATAGGACTGGAAATGGGCTGTTAGGGGAGCTAAGATTGGAAATGGGCTGTGGTGGGGGCTTGGATTGAAATGGACTCATGTAGGTGTCGCCCTGCCGCGGCACCAGCACCCCCTGGTGGTGGCGTAGTTCTTCCACCGAAGGGCTGAGCCCGGGGCCACTAAGATATTTGTGATTGGGATTGGCCAGGTGCGAGGGTCAAGGGCCAGTGCCTTGTGCCAGCCTCATTGCCAACTCCCAAAAAGAATACAGTCTTGCACAAAAGTGGAGGGAAAAGAAAAAGGCTTTATTTTCCCTTTTTGCACTAAGGGTTCAGAACATAGGATAAACACATTGGTAGACGTAGCAAAACAAGAGCTTACAGCAGCTTTTGCAAGCACAAGGTACAAAAACCAAAAACTGTTAACTTCACAGTATAAAAGCCACCAAAACAATATTGCTTCATTTACTCAAAAGAGCTCTGGAATGACTCTATATCACTCACGGCACAATATGCACATTCCATAGGGCTATCAAGATCTTCATGTACAGATTCCACCTGCATGGCCTCTTCTGACTGCTCTGAAGAGTCAAGATAGGTGTCCCTTGTGTGAGTTTGGCTCACCGCTTCCCAGGACTTAGCAGTTTGTTTGGGCCTACGATTCTGTGTGGTGGAATACCATACTGGCATCTCCTCCTCTAGAGGTTTAAAAACATTTTCTTTATAATGCTTCCCTCTAAAAGTTCTGTCCTTGTTCAAACTGTCTTTTAACTTTGGCTTTGGCTTTGGCTTGTGCTTTAGGTAAGGAGACTCTCCCTTCCAGGATTCTTCTCTTAACTTGGCTTTAGGCAAACAATAGCAAAGATTAAAAGCTTTACCTTTGGATTTTCTTTTGGTTCTCTGGGGCGAGACAGGAGGCCTATCTTGGCTGCTGCCTTCCGTATCAGTGCTCTCAGGTATTCTCCTTCTGCTCTCCCAGTCTTTCCTCCTCAGGCCTTTGAGGCCTGCCCTCTTGTGGGCTTCAGGGCCCGGTCTGATTTGGCTTTGGCCTTCTCGGCCTATCCTTTGGCTTACAGGACTGGTTCTCTTCTCCCAGCCTGTCTTTTTACTCAGGTTTGCTTTTGGACTAGATCCCAATCTTGCTCCGGTACCTTCATAGCATGTCCTCAATCCCTCTCTGGAACAGCCTCTCACTTGTTCTCTCCCAGCTGAGGAGGGTAATCCTTCCACTGCTTCCTGAGTAGAGGATCTCCAGGCAGATGAGATTCTAGCAGCTGAGCATTTTGCAGGTAAGCTCCCAGCATATGAGCTTCCTCCTGACTCTTGCTTACTTCCTCTTAAATGTGAGCTTTTGGAACATGAGTCCTGCCCACAGAGGTGTGGTTCTGTGGTCTCTGTCCCGACTCTCCTGCCCCCTCTAGGTGGATCCCCTGGATATTGCAGGCAATTTCTTTTTCTTTCAGAATCCAAAACTGTTTTTCTCTCCAAAAGAGGGTCCGCTGCATCACACATCCCCCTTCTTAAAATATTACGGGCTGGGGAAGCCTCTTCACCGCAGCACGTAATACGGGACATGGCATCTGCGTTGAAATGCAGCTTTCCGGCACGATGCTCCACTCTAAAATCATATGGTTGCAAGGCCATATACCACCGGGTTAGCCTGTTATTCTCGTTCTTCATAGAGTGTAACCACGTCAGAGGGGCGTGGTCGGTTATGAGGACAAATTTCCTCCCTGTTAAATAGAATTTTAATGCTTCAATGGCCCATTTAATTGCGAGACACTCTCGTTCAATTGTGGCATATTTTCTCTCGGCCAGTGATAGCTTTCTGCTAAGAAACATGATGGGATGTTCCGCTCCCCCTTGTATCTGGGATAGAACCGCACCCAGACCGGTCTCCGAGGCATCTGTTTGCAACAGAAATGTTTGGCGAAAGTCAACACCCCGCAATACGGGGGCTTGACACAACTTTCCCTTTAACTTTTGAAAAGCTGTTTCAGCTTCGGGTGTCCAGTGTATTACAGTCGGGGCATTCTTCCGCAGCATTTCCGTAAACACATTGCTCTCTTCCGCAAAGTGGGGTATGAAGCGTCGGTAGTAACCGATAAGGCCCAGGAAGCTTCTCAACTGCTTCTTGTTCTGGGGAACGGGAAATTTCCTGACGCTGTCTATTTTATCTAATAAGGGTCGTACGGTTCCACGGCCCACCAGATGACCGAGATATTTAACTTCTTCAGCTGCGAAAGTACACTTCTTTGGATTTAGCGTGAGGCCCGCTCTCCTCATGGCTTCCAATATAGCAGCCACTTGCTGGAGATGTTCCGACCACATGGCGCTGTGGATCACCACGTCGTCCATGTAGGCCGTAGCGAAGGTTTGATACGGCCGCAGAATGACATCCATCAGACGCTGGCATGTGGCCGCCGCCCCATGCAGACCAAATGGCATTCTCCGGAATTGGAAGAGCCCCAAAGGTGTATTGAAGGCCGTTTTGGGTCTGGCATCCCGCGTCAAAGGGACCTGCCAGTAGCCTTTGGTCATGTCCAACGTTGTCAGGAACTTGGCTTGCCCGAGCCGGTCTAATAATTCCTCAATCAGAGGCATCGGGTAAGCGTCAAACGTGGACACCGCATTAAGTTGCCGGAAGCCTATGCAGAAACGCATAGACCCATCAGGTTTTGGAACAAGTACCACCGGGCTGCACCAAGGGCTATGCGACTCTTCTATAATATTCATTTGCAGCATCTCTTGTACTTGGTTGATAACCTCTTGTTTTTTCGCCTCCGGTAACCGATACGGACGTTGTCGTATAATTTTACCCGGAGGGGTGAGTATTTCATGGGCTACCAATGAAGTTTCTCCGGGTAGTGGAGTTAATACATCTTGATAGTTGCTTAACAACTTAGCTAACTCTTCCTTTTGTCTCAGGGAGAGATCCTCTCCGACCTTGGGTGTGGAGATTTCCTTACAATCTTCCACACGGGGTCCTAGATCTTCTTCTGGGGGGTCACTCCCCACGGCTATTAAACCTTCAAGTTCTGCCCTTCCCGTAGAGCCGAAACCCCCTGTTCCCCGGCTTGTAGGAGTTAGCATGGCAACTTCTTCGAGGTCGGGAAAACCAACGCGCTCGCAGATTATTTGTGCTATTCTGTCTCCTATCTGGACTTCAAAATCTTTATGTGAGAAATTACATAAAAGTACCTTTAATACACCCCTGTAGTCGGGGTCCACTACTCCGGCCGCTACATCGAGGCTGTGCTTGGCGGCAAGACCCGATCGCGGTGCTATTCTTCCGTAGCACCCTGGAGGTAGCTCAATTTGTAAGTCGGTGGTAACCAACTTTCGCCCCTGCTTTGGGATGACCAGATCTTCTGCACTGTGGAGGTCGTAGCCAGCCGCTTGGGTTGATGCCCTTTGAGGACTACGCGCTCTCTCCGAGGTCTTACAATACCTCAGCACAAATTTTTTTCGTGGCTGCGAGCATTCCTTTGCGGAAGTCTTCTTGGGTTTTTCCCAAAGGGGGCTTGGAATCACGGTGTCTGCAGCGGCAGCTAGGCTTTCCCGCTGCCCATGGGGTCTAGCAGCAGAGTTTGATGCTATGCAGGTGGAATCTGATTTCGCGGCTGGTGATAAACCTTCCCTTAAGGTCCTCTTAAATTGTGGCCAGTCACGGCCTAGGACCAATTCGTGTGGTAACCTAGGCACCACGGCGATCAGCATTTCCCTTATGATGCCCAAGCGTTTTACCCCTAATTTATACACAGGATATCGAGTGGCTGCACCATGCACACACTTAATTTTTACTTGTCCTGCAGGAGATTCTGGAACCGATAGGCCGTGAGCCTGGATCGTCGACCATAACCTTTTGGAGACCATGGTCTGATCGGCCCCAGAATCTACTAATGCTTTTACCTTTATGCCCTGTATCTTTACGTCCAGGAGAAGTCCTTCGCGTATTGCATTGGGGGACTCTCCCACCAAGGCAGTTCGCGAGAAACACTCATAATGGAGGTGCCCTCTTTTGCCACATGTAAAACATTTCTTTACATTCTCCCTTGCCGGGGTTTTTACATTTTTCCCACAAACAAATGGAGGACGAGAAGGGTTCTCCAGCTTTTGTACCTCAGCCCCTATCGCTATCTTGGAGCTTATCCTAGGTGGGGTAACTTTTTCAGCCTCTAAATATCTTTCAGTAAGGGTTATGGCGTCAGTAGTAGTGCGGCAATTTTGTAATAGAAGAAAATTCCGCACTCTACTGGGCAGGGCAACCATATACTGTTCGAGGATTATAACATCCATTAATGTGTCTATATTTCTCCTCTCAGGCTGTAGCCATTTATGAGCTAGACTGCGCACTCTATGACCTAGTGCCTTAGGTGTTTCGTTGGCCTTCAAACAGGTAGCCCTAAACATTTTATTATAGGTGAAAGGTGTGAGGCCTAAGCGATCCCTGATAGCTAATACTATTTCCTCATAGGAATCAGCTAAGGTTGAAGGCATTGCCCTATAGGCACTGCTCGCTCGGCCATTTAGCCGAAGTAGCTATTCGAGTAAATGTATCTAAGAAATCATCTATATCATCCTCTGCACACAGCTTTCCCACCACCAAGTCATTACATGCCCATTGTCCATGGTCTGGATTCAAGGATCTAGTTGTTGACGGGTTCTCAGCCTTGCTCCTTGCCAGTTCTTCTTGTTGCCGTGCAAGCCATGTATTCATGGTCTGTATGACTGGCAGTTGCTGCTGTTGCATCGCTTGCAGCGCTTGCGTTTGGCTTAATTGCGCCAACTCTGCCTGTTTACTGAATTGTTGCGCCATCCATGCACATAACTCCTTGGGCTCCATGATCTCTGAAACAACAATAAGCAGAAAAGGAAACCCAAGTGCGGCACTTTTCTCACAAAAAAAAAAAAAAATGCTATCTCTTTTTTTTTTTTTTTAACCTTGCTTAACCTCTGTCAAGCTCACCTCCCCCTATATCCAACAAGAAACAGGTTTAATCACTTATTACCTTGTTCAAGTGTTGGGTCAGCTTAGAGGAAGATACGCAGCTATTTGGGTTCTTGTTGCTTTCCCCGGACGGTCTCAGGATTGTCAGCTCACAGGATTTTCTTCTGGATCCGGTCCGCATTTCCAGGAACTCCGTTCCAGGTTTTCGCAAGTCCCATCAAGTTAAGTCATCCGTTCCGTTCCGGGTTTTCCTCGGCTCCTTTTTTTTTTTTTTTTCAAAAAAAACCCTTTGCCTTTTCAATTTTACCGCTGTAGGCTTAACTTGGCACGCCCGTTGTGTTGGCGCTTATCCTGCCAACTACGCCATTTGTCGCCCTGCCACGGCACCAGTACCCCCTGGTGGCGGCGTAGTTCTTCCACCGAAGGGCTGAGCCCGAGGCCACTAAGATATTTGTGATTGGGATTGGCCAGGTGCGAGGGTCAAGGGCCAGTGCCTTGTGCCAGCCTCGTTGCCAACTCCCAAAGAGAATACAGTCTTGCACAAAAGTGGAGGGAAAAGAAAAAGGCTTTATTTTCCCTTTTTGCACTAAGGGTTCAGAACATAGGATAAACACATTGGTAGACGTAGCAAAACAAGAGCTTACAGCAGCTTTTGCAAGCACAAGGTACAAAAACCAAAAACTGTTAACTTCACAGTATAAAAGCCACCAAAACAATATTGCTTCATTTACTCAAAAGAGCTCTGGAATGACTCTATATCACTCACGGCACAATATGCACATTCCATAGGGCTATCAAGATCTTCATGTACAGATTCCACCTGCATGGCCTCTTCTGACTGCTCTGAAGAGTCAAGATAGGTGTCCCTTGTGTGAGTTTGGCTCACCGCTTCCCAGGACTTAGCAGTTTGTTTGGGCCTACGATTCTGTGTGGTGGAATACCATACTGGCATCTCCTCCTCTAGAGGTTTAAAAACATTTTCTTTATAATGCTTCCCTCTAAAAGTTCTGTCCTTGTTCAAACTGTCTTTTAACTTTGGCTTTGGCTTTGGCTTGTGCTTTAGGTAAGGAGACTCTCCCTTCCAGGATTCTTCTCTTAACTTGGCTTTAGGCAAACAATAGCAAAGATTAAAAGCTTTACCTTTGGATTTTCTTTTGGTTCTCTGGGGCGAGACAGGAGGCCTATCTTGGCTGCTGCCTTCCGTATCAGTGCTCTCAGGTATTCTCCTTCTGCTCTCCCAGTCTTTCCTCCTCAGGCCTTTGAGGCCTGCCCTCTTGTGGGCTTCAGGGCCCGGTCTGATTTGGCTTTGGCCTTCTTGGCCTATCCTTTGGCTTACAGGACTGGTTCTCTTCTCCCAGCCTGTCTTTTTACTCAGGTTTGCTTTTGGACTAGATCCCAATCTTGCTCCGGTACCTTCATAGCATGTCCTCAATCCCTCTCTGGAACAGCCTCTCACTTGTTCTCTCCCAGCTGAGGAGGGTAATCCTTCCACTGCTTCCTGAGTAGAGGATCTCCAGGCAGATGAGATTCTAGCAGCTGAGCATTTTGCAGGTAAGCTCCCAGCATATGAGCTTCCTCCTGACTCTTGCTTACTTCCTCTTAAATGTGAGCTTTTGGAACATGAGTCCTGCCCACAGAGGCGTGGTTCTGTGGTCTCTGTCCCGACTCTCCTGCTCCCTCTAGGTGGATCCCCTGGATATTGCAGGCAATTTCTTTTTCTTTCAGAATCCAAAACTGTTTTTCTCTCCAAAAGAGGGTCCGCTGCATCACAAGGGGCTAGAACTGGAAGTAGGCTCATGGGGGGCTTGGATTGGAATTGGGCTGAGTGGAGGGGAGCTAGGATTTGACATGGGCTGATGGTGGGGCTAGGAAAGGACTAGAAATGGACTGATGGGGGCTGGGATTGGAAATGAGCTGATGGAGGGACTTGGATAGGACTGGAAATGGATGGGGAGCTAGGACTGGAAATGGGCTGATGCAGGGACTAGAAGGGAGCGGATGCTGGGTGAGGCTGGAACTAGAAGGAAGCTGATGTTGGGGGAGGATTAGAATGGGATGGGGCTGGGAGAGTGAAATGGAGAGGGGAGAAATATTTTGTGTGGGAGGGATAAAAAATCTACAATTGGCCGGGTATTGGGAGAGTAAGTGGGGATTGAGGATGGAGGGGTAAAATTTGAGTGGATGAAATAGGAATGAGTATGTTAAAGCAGATGTAGAGAGAGAGAATGGAAAAAAAAACTAGAAGAGAGAAGAAAGGACAAATGGACAGCAGACGATGGAGAGTTAGCAGAAGACACGAAGAAACCAGAAGAAAGTGGCTGGAGCAATTGCAACTGAAAAAAAATGCACAAAAGGTAGAAAAATATCTCTTTATTTTGAATTTATTAACTGGAATATTTCAGCTCTGAGAAATGTGCATCATTAACGTCTGCGCTTTGTTTAGTACAAGAGGAAATTAATTTATAGTTTTATTTCTACAGTGTTGTTGTACATTCCAAGTTTGGCTTTTTGGGGTTCCCAGTTTAGTTATTGCCTTCCTGTTTCTAAATTGTGATTCCTTGTTTGATGATGGTCTATGTTCTGCATGTGTAACTGAGCTGAGGTATTCTGTTTATGTAATTCCTATTTGACAGACACTTCTTCTCTTTCCCCAGTAGGTCATGTATTGTTGTTCTCTAAAATGTATTTGTTTAATATTTGCAGTGTTGCCTTTTGATAGGTAGGGTCTGGTGCTTTGTGAGTCCTGGTAGTGCTGTTACGATACGGCGAGTTTGCTATGGGTTCTAGATGGGCAGTGTTTGTAGTAGTTCCTAATGTGCCTGGCGGTTGACACTGGATTATAGTAATGTAGAAATCTTTTAGTCTTTCTTTATCCATACATTCATTAAGAGACGTGTTTACTAAAAGTTAGTGTATGGTAACATTATGCAAATATTTATGCAAATAATGCCACTTATGCAAATGAGGCCCCGCACCGAGTCTCCGCACATGGCCCTGCATCCCCCTTGGGCCGCCCCTGCCTCCATATACTATCTTGAAGCAAGGGCCCACAAAACTGCTTATACAGTGATCTGTTGACAACACAAATTCACCAGATGATCAGTTTTCCCGCCTCTGGCTGCGTTCCACACTTGCGTTCCAGCACCATGCGACAATGGCGTCGCTGAAGTCCCCAGGAAAAAAATCCCCACACTGGCTTAATCACTTTTATTCCTACTTGTGTCTATGGGGTATAGCGCCCCACCTCTGGCAGTCACCACTGAACCACTTCTATTCAAACTTGCTCCCCCTCCACTTCAGACGACATCAGACACATGCAGCGAAGTGCTTACAGGAGGCTGAGCTGCCCTCGATCCACGGCACGACTCCTCTCATCCAGATCCATCACTCACTAATGGATCCGGGCTCTTCACAAAAGCCTCAAGACTGGACACCGTACCTCAGTGATCGGGAGCTGCTCATAATATCGTCGGGCTGCAGGGGCCTCCGTGGGAGCTGTACGGGGTCGGGCATTCATCTCAGGCATGAAGGGGAGGCATATTTAAATAGCGGTGATCACATACCAGCCGCTTCGGCGGATTCCACCTCACCACCTGTTCCGCCGCTTGCTGCCACTCAAATTAGCCACCAACACGGGGAAACATGCCCGATCTGACCGTGGATTCAAGGATCCCGGCATGGACCCTCAGGGGAATGTTGTCATTACAGCGCAGGCCCCGAGTCGGGCCATACCTTTTTTATTTTTATACTTTGCAGTTTTTCTCTGGTGTCGTGTTGCATGCCTTGTTTGCATTTTTTTTGGAAATTTAATTATTTTTTATCTATATAATTTTATTTTTAGTTTGTAGTAACTTAATCTACACTTGGTGATGATCTATCTATATTCTAAGTATGTGGCAGAGGCCAGTTATTCAGTTAGCATGGAGTTTCTATGTAGCAATCTGTAGTAATCTAGTTTGTTTAGTTTTCCAAATAGGTTTATCTATGTTCTAGGTCCCACTGGTGAATTAAAAGTATTGTGTTAGATTACAATGAAACTGATTTGTTGCCATATTTATGTGGAATTGCTCATAATTTGTCATTTGAATGGGTTTTTACATATTGTTGAGTGTTTGAGAGCTCTAACCGCAACAGACAGTGAGGGTCGCATTATTCATGCCCATTACATTCATGTGTTATGGATTAAAACATTTTTGACCAATATAAAAATAATGCAAATTGTCATTCACCTAATTATCTTTCACCGGGTTTATATTGCAATTATGGAGATGACATCAGAATCAGAAATTATTTTTTGTACAGTATGTTGAGTTCAATGGGGAAATGTCCCTCCACTCATTGTTGGGAGAAGGGTTATTTCAGAAGCCCTATGTTGTGCTTTGGATGTCTGAAAACGGGCATGGAGATGCAAAAGCATGGAGATGTCCCCAGAGCCATTTTAGAAGCCAGCTCTGTGGACGTCCCCGGAGTAAGGATGTCCAAGTCTGAACAGGGGCATGGAGTAGGTATGTCTGAGGTGTTGCAAGAACTTGGACATCCTCACCCAATTTCAGAAACACCCTGGACATCCAGAGCCACATCCAAGCTTATACTTGCTCCAGGCATGAATAGGGATCAGAAAAGTGCTCATATTGTCAGACAATACATAAGATACATAAGCACATAAGATATGCCATACTGGGTCAGACCAATGTCCATCAAGCCCAGTATCCTGTTTCCAACAGTGGCCAATCTAGGTCATAAGTATCTAGCAGTTTCCCCAAAAGACACAGGTTCCACAATGCTTGTATTTGGTCAAGCAGTGATATCCTGGGTCCCTTTTAATAATGGTCTATGGACCTTTCCTCCAGGAACTCCCCTCCCTCCCTTTCTGCCCAAACCCTGGCTGACTATTTCCATGACAAAATCCACAAGATCACCCTCCAGTTCTCCACAAACTCAGCTATTTCCCCTCCTCCCCCTCTCCACTCCCAACTCTCCCCCCCCCCTTCCCTTGCTGCCCACTCTTCCTTTCCTGTCATCTCTGAAGAGGAAACCGCACACCTTCTTTCTTCCTCCAAACTCACCACCTGCTCCTCTGATCCTATCCCCACCCGTCTCCTAAGCTCCATCCCCTCCACTGTTGTCTCTTCCATCTCTCATATTCTCAACCTTTCGCTCTCCACTGCAACTGTCCCTGCTGACTTCAAGCATGCTGTGGTCACACCTCTCCTCAAGAAAACCTCACTTGATCCCACCTGTCCTTCTAATTATCGACCCATCTCTCTCCTCCCCTTCATTTCTAAACTACTTGAATGTGAGGTTCACTGCCGCTGCCTCGACTTCCTCTCCTCTCATGCCCTCCTTGATCCCTTACAGTCTGGCTTTCATCCTTTACACTCTACTGAAACGACTCTTGTCAAAGTCTCCAGTGACTTGTTCCTGGCAAAATCCAAGGGCCTATACTCTGTCCTCATGCTCCTTGACCTCTCTGCTGCTTTTGACACCATTGACCACAACCTTCTTCTCAATACCCTGTCCTCACTTGGCTTTAAGGGCTTTGTACTATCCTGGTTCTCCTCCTATCTCTCCCATCGCTCCTTCAGTGTGTGTTCTGGTGACTCCGACTCCTCCGCTACCCCGCTCCTAGTCAGTGAACCCCAAGGATCTGTTTTGGGTCCGCTCCTTTTCTCTCTCTATACCCAGTCCCTTGGTGCGCTTATCTCTTCCCATGGCTTTCAGTACCATCTGTATGCTGATGACTCCCAGATCTACCTCTCTATGCCTGAACTCTCTCCGGCAATCCAGACCCAGATCTCTGCCTGCGTTTCTGCCATTGCTGCCTGGATGTCTCTCCACCGCTTGAAATTGAACATGGCCAAGACTGAACTTCTTATCTTTCCCCCTAAAACCTCCCCTCCTCTTCCTCTTTTCTCAGTCTCTGTGGACAGCTCTGTACTCCTTCCTGTTTCCTCGGCCCGCAATCTGAGAGTTGTCTTTGACTCCTCTCTCTCTTTCTCCACACATATCCATCTCGTAGCTAAGACCTGCCATTTCTTTTTCTATAACATTAGCAAAATCCACCCTTTCCTTTCTGAACACACTACTAAAACGCTTATCTACTCCTTAATCACCTCCCGTCTTGACTACTGTAACGTACTCCTTGCTGGTCTCCCTTTGAATCATCTTTCTCCCCTTCAATCTGTTCAACACTACGCTGCACGGCTAATCTTCCACCAGCCTCGTAATACCCATATTACTCCTCTTCTCAAGTCACTTCACTGGCTCCCTATCTGTTTCCGCATCCAGTTCAAACTTCTCCTGCTGACCTATAAATGCATTCACTCTGCGGCTCCTCAGTACCTTTCTTCTCTTATCTCTCCTTACAACCCCCCTCGGGAACTCCGCTCTTCTAGCCAACTGCATCTATCTGTGCCCTTCTCTTCTACTGCCAACTCCAGACTTCGCTCCTTTCACCTTGCTGCACCTTACGCCTGGAACAAACTACCTGTGTCTGTACGCCAGGCACCTTCTCTAACCTTCTTCAAATCCAGGTTGAAAGCTCACCTCTTCGCTGCTGCTTTTGGATCTTGACTCACCTGATCTCCTTTTCCTTCCCCCTGTTTTACCCCTGCTTACGCCTTCTGTGTTTTGTCTTGACTAGAGTAAGCTCTGATGAGCAGGGACTGTCTCTTACATGTCTGTACAGCGCTGCGTACGACTGGTAGCGCTATAAAAATGCTCAGTAGTAGTAGTAGTAGAACTTGTCCAAACATTTTTTAAACCCAGCTACACTAGCCATTTATCTGTCTACCCCTACTTATCTCTCTGACCTGCTTACTTATCATATTCCCTCACGCAGTCTTAGGTCCATTCACATCAATCGCCTTCACCTCCCAGCACCCTCCAAAGCTCACTTGCAATCGACTAGGAAAGCAGCATTTTTCTACTTAGCACCATCTCTCTGGAACTCCCTTCCCACTGCCCTCCGTACAGAAGAATCTTACTCCAAATTCCATTCCCTCCTTAAAACTCATCTGTTTTCCCTAGCCTTTCCCCCCTGAGTCTTAAGTGTTTTACTCTTATTACTCTATTCTCTTGCCTCTTCTATCCTTACTTACCTCCTGCTCTATCATTTATTGTAATTTCCTCTTTTTCTTTTTTCTATAATTGTTATTGATTTTGTTTTTGTAAACCGCCCCGATGTTATGGAGGGCGGTATACCAAATGTGTAATAAACAATAAACTAACAGCTTTTACTACATCCTTCAGTAATAAATTCCAGAGTTTGATTAAATGTTGAGTGAAAAAATGTTTTCTCTTATTAGTCTTAACCTACCCTGTAGCTTCATTGCATGTCCCCTAGTCCTTCTATATTCTGATGACATAAACAATCGAACTACGTTTACCCGTTCCACTCCGTTCATTAATGTATAAACCTCTATCATATCTCCCCTCAACTCTCTTTTCCAGGTTGAAGAGCCCTAACCTTTTTAGTCTCTCTTCATAGGGGCATCCTTCCATCCTCTTTACCATTTTGGTGGCTCTTCTCTGACAAACATCTGGAGGCAAGGGGGAGCCCAAGGGTTCTTGCTGCTCTAGGCAGGCCCAATGTGCCACCCCCACTGCACTGCCTCGCCGCCTCTGACATCCAGCCTCTTACCGGGGGGTTGATGAGCGAGACAGCGATCACCTCTTTCAAGCTGCGGCAGGCCTTAAAGCACATGTGCACACTCATGGCCTTCTGTTCCTGACCCCGCCAACTTCCTGTTGGAGGGGACAAGAGCAACAGGATGCAAGTGTGTATACGTGCGCATTCTAAAGACTGCTGTGGCGCCCATCAATCTCCAGTGAGAGGCTAAATGTCAGGGGTAGTGCAGCTATGGCATGTGGTGCGGTGGGGGCAGCACATCGGGACTATCTAGGGCTGAGTCACCCACCAGGGTCTGCCACCCTAGGTGACTGCCTAGTTCGCCTAGTGGATGGGCCAGTCCTGTCTGGAGGGTGTGCAGAAGGAAGTCTGCTCATGTCTCTTATATTTGCCATGCTAACAATGAACACTGAGGAGAATGAGAGCTCATGTTTTAGTTTTGCTACGCCGCTGGATGCCCACTTATAAGATCTTGCATGAGATGGACGTCCCCGCCTCACACTTTCCTGAGGGAGACGTCTGTGTGGCCACTGGCATGGACGATCACATCGGGGACGTCTATGTTACTAAAATCGGGCAGAGACATAGACATCCCTGACATTTCTTGGCACGATCTGCCATGGATGTCTCCAATTTAACTAGGATGTCCTTTCTAAAATGCTCCTTTTTATTTTCAAAAATAAGTAATAATCACAAGCACAGTTTATAACATCAAAATAAAATTAGCTGTGGTTCTTGCTTTTTCATTTTGCTCCTTGCATCTCCTTTGTTTTTACAGAATATGTATACAGGGTGGCCCAAAAAAAGTGAGAATATCTCGTAGCATATAAGTTATTTAAAAATTCAAAAAGACAGATGTAAATGATTGACAAACTGAAAAAAAAAAGATGGCGACCGGAAATTGTCAAAATAAAGACGTTATATAGCTAAAAAAGGTAAGTAAGTAAACTATTTAAGCTTTTAATTTACGAGATGTTCTTACTTTTTTGAGCCACCCTGTATATATATACTGTGTGTATATATATATATATATATTATATATATAATTTTGGTTCATAGGCCAATTCTGTATTGGCTGTCCAGCCCCTGTACGGCCGATCAGAATCGAGGCATACAGAGGTGGACCCGATTCTAACTCCCATGGGATCAGAATCGGGTCTACCAGCCTGGATGTGCAGGCCGTGCCCTGATTTTGATCGGCTGTATGTCCTGCCGATCCCCTTCTAGCACAGCCAGGTTCCTGAATGGAGCCGCAGTGCCGTTGTGTCCCATTGCCATGGCACCACAGCTCCATTCAGGAACCATGATCCCCAGCCACCAGAAAAAATGTCCTTTCCCCACAGCCCGACCCCCAATCTGGTCTTCAATTGCCAGGGTCGGGCTGCGGGTATCCCCCTGCACCTCCTCACCTCTTGTCTCCGCCCGGCACCATGGTCCCCCAACATCCAGGGAGACTTATTCCACCTCCGACCCCCAGATGTACAGGGCTGACCTCAGAATCGGCCTTGTACGTCCAGGATCACTTTCCGCCCACCGCCTGCCCTCGCTCCACCTCTGTCCCGCCCCCTCCAGCCCACCAACAGAGCTCCCAGTAGAAATCATGGGAGCTCTGTCCCCAGCAGATTGCCCAGCTGTTAGCAGGTCTGGTTATCCGGATTCCAGACCCGCTAAACGGAGTTCAGAAAACTCCCTCAGTGTATAATGTCAGAAGTTGGTACATTTTGCTTTAGATTCCCAGGCTACATAATTAAGCTGCTACAATTTTTGCTGCATATAAACAGCATTGCAGAATTTAAAAAAATGATATGGCCTGGGAATATATTAAACATAGAAACATGATGACAGAAAAAGACCACAAGGCCCATCTAGTCTGTCCTTCCATAACAACTACAACAGTCCACTTTTTACCTTTAGAGATCCTCTGTGTTGGTCCCATGCTTTTTTGAATTCAGTTACTGTCCTCATCTCTACCACCTCCACTGGGAGACTATTCCACGGATCCACTACTCTTTCCGTAAAGAAATATTTCCGCATATCACTCCTGAATCTATCTCCCTTCACCCTCATCCCATGTCCCCTCGTCGCAGAACTTGCTTTCAATTGAAAGAGGCTCTCTCCCTGAACATTTATGCCACGGAGGTATTTAAACATCTCAATCATATCACCTCTATCCCGCCTTTCCTCTAAGGTGTACATATTAAGATCCTTAAGTCTGTCCTCATATGCTTTATAATGAAGACTACTAATCATCTTAGTAGCAACCCTCTGCACCGACTCCATCCTGTTCACATCCTTTTGAAGGTGCGGTCTCCAGAATTGCACATCATACTCCAAATGAGGTCGCACCAAAGACTTATACAGAGGCATTATCACCTCCTTTTTTCTGCTAGCCATTCCTCTCCGTATGCACCCAAGCATCCTTCTAGCTTTTGCCGTCGCCTTTTCTACCTGTTTAGCTACTTTAAGATCATTGGACACAACTACGCCTAGGTCCCGCTCTTCTTTAGTGGACAAAAGTACTTCACCTCCTATGCTGTATTGCTCCCTTGGATTGCTGCAGCCCAAATGCATGACCTTACATTTTTTAACATTAAATCCCAGCTGCCAAATTCTAGACCATTCTTCAAGCTTAGCTAGATCCCTCCTCATGTTATCTACACCTTCCTGGGTGTCTACTTTATTGCAGATTTTGGTATCATCCGCAAAGAGGCAAACCTTACCCGACAGCCCTTCCGCTATATCACTAACAAAGATGTTAAAAAGAATCGGACCAAGGACAGATCCCTGGGGCACACCACTGGTAACATCCTTCTCCTCAGAGTGAGCTCCATTTACTTGTACTCTTTGTCGCCTCCCACCCAACCAATTTCTAACCCAAGCAGTAACTTTAGGGTCCATCCCTAGGGTGCTCAGTTTGTTTATAAGTCGCCTGTGAGGAACAGTGTCAAAGGCTTTACTGAAATCTAAATACACCACATCTAGAGCTCTCCCTCGGTCCAACTCCCTGGTCACCCAGTCAAAGAAATCAATCAGATTTGTCTGACAAGACCTGCCTCTGGTGAATCCATGCTGCCTCGGATCCTGTAATCCGCTGGACTCCAGAAACCTCACTATTTTCTCTTTCAACAGCGTTTCCATTAATTTACTCACCACCGAAGTTAAACTAACCGGCCTGTAGTTTTCAACCACATCTTTACTTCCGCTTTTGTGTAAAGGCACCACATGAGCCTCTCTCCAGTCCTTTGGCACCACTCCCGACTCCAACGAGGCATTGAAAAGGTCAGTCAGTGGAGTTGCTAGAACGTCCCCAAGTTCCCTCAGTATTCTAGGGTGTATCCCATCCGGTCCCATCGCTTTGTCTACTTTAAGTTGAGCTAGTTTCTCACGAACACAGTCTTCTGAAAATTGTTCAAGATGTCCCTCGCTTCTGTTCTTATTTGTGGGTGTTTTCTGAGGTCCTGCTCCTGGTTCTTCATCTGTGAACACAGAACAAAAATATTTGTTAAGCAATTCCGCTTTATCCTTATCAGCTTCTACATATTCCCCCCCTGTACCCTTGAGTCTGACAATACCACTTTTGCCCTTCCTCTTCTCACTAATATATCTGAAAAATGTCTTATCTCCCCATTTTATTGCATTGGCTATTTCCTCCTCCTTTTGAATCTTTGCCTTCTTGACTACTTTGCTAGCTTCTCTAAGTTGTTCCAAATACAGATGCCTGTCTTCCTTTCTCTGTGATTTCTTGTATTTCATGAAGGCCTCCCTCTTTTTCTTCACTTTTTCAGCTACTTCCTTCGAAAACCATAGCGGTCTCCTGTTCCTTTTGCCTTTATTTACCATTTTAACAAAAAGGTTGGTTGCCTTTAAAATACCCCCTTTCAGTTTTGCCCACTGTTGTTCCACATCCCCCAGCTGTTCCCATCCCACTAACGACTCCCTGAGGTATTGGCCCATCTTCGCAAAGTTATTCTTCCTAAAGTCTAAGATCTTCACCTTGGAATGGATTCTAACAGCCCTAGTCCTAATACTGAACCACACCATCTGGTGATCACTGGATGCAAAATGATCTCCCACTACAACATCAGAAACACTTTCACCATTGGTAAGCACCAAGTCCAGTATGGCCCCTTCACGTGTGGGGTCTGTTACCAATTGCCTGAATAGTTCTCCCTGTAGAGAATCCAGGATCTCCTTACTCCTAGATGATACTGCAGCAGGATAGTGCCAATCAACATCTGGCATATTGAAATCTCCTAGCAGTAGCACTTCCCCTTTCCTAGCAATGCTGCGTATGTCTTCAATTAACTCTCTGTCCACCTCTTCCTCTTGTGAGGGAGGTCTGTATATCACACCAATGCAAATAGATTTCTCTTTCCCTCTTTCTAGTTTAACCCACAATGCCTCCTCTCTCCCTTTTAAGCTCTGTAATTCCAAAGCTTTAATAGTAGTTTTTACATATAGTGCTACTCCTCCTCCCCTTCTTCCTACCCTGTCCTTTCTGAATAAAGTATAGCCAGGTATAGTTACATCCCAGTCATGGTTTTCTGTGAACCATGTTTCTGTAACTGCCACTAAATCTAAGTCAGCCACTCCCACCAAAGCTTCAACTTCAGAGATCTTATTTCCCATGCTACGGGCATTAATACACACTGCTTTCCATATGTTACCCCTGTTACCCATTTCCATAAAGGTATTTAATGTATCACTTACCTGGGGGCTTTCACTTACCTGGGGGCTTTCTTCACCCATCCCCAATGAATCTAGTTTAAAGCCCTCTTCAGTAGATTAGCCAGTCTACTATTGCTTTCTTTCTTCTTGGAGCAACCACCTGATTGCTGTTATGAGTGAGGGGACCTCCTGGTTCCTGACTAGAGCTCTGAGAAGAACCTTCCATTTGGGCTGCTGGGGGGAGGGGGATGCCAACTCATCTCTTGCCTCAGGCAGCAGATTCTCTTGAGACATCCCTGTAGAGGATTTAACTGTACTGTAACTACTTGGCATTAGTGATCATAATATGATCAAATCTGACTTGTACACAAAGGAAATCTATTGTGTCAGCATTTAATTTTCAAAAGGGATACTATGATAAAATGAGGAAAATAGAATAAAACTAAAAAAGCAGCTGCAAATGTCATCTTATATATGGCTGATTTGAAAGAACGGTTTATTTATCTTTCTCCATTTTTTACTCATGTGTTGTTTTGGAGGAGATTTTTGGATGATATTTTTTTCTTATGGACCTCTACATGCACTAAATTACACATTTCATGGTTAAATACCATCAAGTCTAACATCAAGTTTACAGAGCACATAAATCAGCATATGATTGATTTTTTGGATATTACTATCTTTAAAGAAGGGGGAGTTTTGAAAACTACTTTATTTAGAAAACCTGTCCAGAGGAACAGCCTTTTGAGCTATCAAATTTTTCATCCTGGTCCCCTTCGTCGGGATCTCCCGTTTGGACAATTTTTTAGACTACGACGTCTCTGTTCTTCTATTATGGATTTCAAACAACATGCCAATGACTTAAAGTCTCGTCTTTTATTTTGAGGCTATCCTAAATGGATTATTGACAGGGCTTATCATAGGGCATACTATGTCCATCAGGAATGGTTATGTGTCTGTCCTCCGTTCCAGAGGAGTCTGGTGAGAGTCATCCCGTATATGCATCATACTCCTGTGATTGCAAGATTATTGAAAAAACATTGGCCAATTTTGAGTTTACATCCCTGCTTCACTAAACCCTTGATGATCGCTTTTTCTCGGGGTTCTAATCTAAAAGATCTGCTGGTAAAATCGGCATCCCCTATTGATAGACCCGTTTTTCCATCTTTGGATTCTACAGGTCATTCACCATGTGGTGAGTGTCAATTTTGTTTCACAACTCTTTCTGGTGTCACTTGGTCTGATCCGGTTTCAGGGTGTTCTTTTGAGTGCAGTTGGACTACCTCTTGCACGTCCACTTTTGTAGTTTACATTTCGCAATGTCCTTGTGCACTATTGTATATAGGCTGGATGATTTGTCCGATTAAAATCAGGTTAAGTGAACATGCCTCACGATTACGTCTACAGGTTCTTTCGGCGCCTATTGTGGACCACTGCATTTTGCATCACCATCTTTTCGGTGACTTGCACTGGAATGTCATTGATCATGTTCCATATGACCCTTGGGGGTGGGGGGGGGTGATCATCGCATCTCCCATTTGCAATTGTTAGAGCAATGATGGATTTACACTTTGGGCATAGTACAGCCCCTTGGCTTGAATCGTGAGATTGATTGGCTCAGTCTGCTTTAATTTTGTCCAATGACAGTAGGGTTTCTCCGATGACAATGGGGAGTTCCCTTCTTTCATTGGTGGTTCAGTTTTGAGTGATTGAACAGTTCAGCCAATCATTTACACAGATGTCCTTTAGAAGAACTGACATAGGAGGCGGCCACGTTCTTTGGCAGTTGGAGTATCATGAAGGCAGTAATACAGCACTTGATACAGGGATATTTTCCCGAAACGTGCATGTCGTGTATTCATGTGACTGCATTTTGATGAACATTCTCACTGCTTTGAGATAACTATTATTACATATTAAATTTATAGATTAAAAAAAAACCCTTTTTCTATGAACCTTTGTTGATTAAAATGGACATTACTGCCTGGTGTGGGTGAATTGTGGTTCTCCCCTCCCCTGGTACTGTCTGACAAAAAGTTAAAAGTTCTGTGAGACAGCTTCGGGCTACTATCTTCAATTTTCATATGTATATTTGGTCACTCTGTTAGGGTTTATTTTTGAAGAGCTTACATCAGGCATGGATGTTATTTAGAAATACAGTCTTGGAAGCCCAAACCATGCATTAAGAAAGGCAGAAGGAAGCCTAGAAGACAGCTAGCATGATTAAAAAGTGAGGAGAGGACTTCCAGTTTGGCGATGAGCATGGTCGGACGTAGCTGACTCAGCTCCGGTGCTTAAAACCTTATCCCCCCTAAATGAGCCAGTAAAAAGGACAGCTAGGTCCCCCACAACATAGCTTGTACAGTGAAGAGAATATCTGGGGCCAGAAAGAAAAGAACCTCCTCCTACAGTGGAGAGTAGATGGTGACAAAAGCTCTTCGGTGCGAGAAACCGTGTGGGGCGGACAACAAAATGGCAGATCTTGCAGCCCCGGCAAGCCCCAATGTGGCGGCAGCAACGCTAGTCAAAGAAGTTTCAGGAGCGGTGGTTGGAACGCTGAACAAACGGTTTCAGGGTCTCACCACCAAGCTCCACTTACTTACCCTGTCGGTGGCGGACTTCATGGGTCACATGCAACAGTTGGAGCATAGAGTGTTGGGCTTGGAAGATGGCGGTACAGCTACAGAACAACAGCTTTGAGCCCTGGAAGAGCAGGTGCGGAAGCAAGAGCAAAAGATAAATGACTTAGAAAACCGAGGTAGGAGGAAGGACCTTCGCCTGATTGGCATACTGGAATTGGTGGGTGATGGAGAACTGTGAGAATTTTTGGAGACATGGCTGCCATTAGACCTTCAGCTCCCTGATTTTTTTTTTTTTTATAATATTTTCAACAACTTAGAAAAAGCAAGTACAAAAGAAAATCAAGAGCATTTACAAAAATCACACAACACTAAGGTTGTTACATAAGAAGTACCATAACTAAATTATTATCCAGCAAACACTCTATCCCTAGCCCACAATAAATGGGGAGACATTACTAAAGTAATAAATCTAAAGAAAATAACAAGAGCAATAGCTCTAGATACGAGACAGCAATTAACAAGTTCCCTACCCTTGACCAATCAAATTACCTTGGCCCTCTTTACCATTCAAAAAACTGCCCAACTGAACTGGATCTAGAAAAACAAATTTAGAACCCTGATAGGTAACCAGACACTTGCACGGATATCTAAGAAAAAAAGTAGCAGGCAGGGCCATCACCCTAGGTTTTAGGGCTAAAAAGGCCTTCCGCCTAGTTTGTGTGGCCCGACAAACATCAGGGAAGATTTGCACCCCAGCACCACAAAATAAAACAGACTTATTTTTAAAGTAGCTACGAAAAACTAACATCTTATCCTGATCAGAGACAAAACCTACAATCAAGGTAGCACGAGAAGCAATATTATCCTGTGAGTCCTCCAAGAATTGAGTAAGATCAAGTCCATCACGGGCCTGAACTACATCAAAATCCCCTGGAGGATTCACAGACAGCCCTTGACCAGTCAAGTAATATAATTTAGAGATAGCTATGGAATCGGCCGAAGCCAAGCCCAAAACTTCCCTGAAATATTTACGAAGCAATATCTCAGCAGATAGAAGACGACAACAAGGAAAATTTAACAGTCGAATATTCTTAGCGCGAAACATATTATCATACATTTCCAGCCTATGATGGATAATTAAGCTATCTTTAATACTAGATGAACTAACAGCCTTGAAGGAAGAGCATTGATTTTCACAGCTAGATAGTTGAGTAGGCGGTAAAGGGTGTAGTAATGAGGGGATCAGAATTCAAGCTGGCCGCCTTTGCAGATGATATATTGATCTATCTTACAGAGCCCCAGCGATCTCTCTCACAACTAGTAATGGAATTTACGGAATTTGGGAGGGCTGGCAAGCCTCCGACTGAATGAGGCTAAGTCCAAGGCCATAGATATCTTGGGGGGGGGGGCTGCAGGAACAATGGGGTCAGGAGTTCCCTTTGTGGTAGGCAGGCCAGGACCTTCGCTATCTAGGAATTAGACTTCCGGGAGACCCGAGAAAGGTATACCGTCTCAACATAGACTCGTTCTTAGATATGCTACGCAAAAAGGTGAGGAAATGGCTTCCCCTCCCACTTTCATTGATGGGCAGGATAGTGGCCTTTAAAATGGTAATCTTTCCGAAGTTACTGTACATCCTGCAAAAATTCCCCCTGCGGCTGTTGTGACTGGACATGAAGGCCATTGAACAAGTAACTTGATCCTTTCTTTGGAAAGGCAAAGTGGCGCGGATGGCATACAGCCACTTACGTGGGTCCTGGTGACAGGGGTGAGCTGGGGTACCAGATATCGTGGGGTACGCCTGGGCCTGCCAACTTTGACATGTACACAATTGGATAGGGTGTACGGAGGTGTTTACCCCTAGGTCCTTGGAGGAAGACTTTGCAGCCCCCCATAATCTGACCTGCCTAGGCAGCTAAGTACTAGCCTGTTGGTGAGACCGTTATGCGAGGTCTGGAGATACGTGCGCGCTCACTGGACACACTCTCCAGTGGTATCTAGTTTCCTTAATATAAGAGGCAATGCATGCTTTACCCCAGGCATGGATCATAAGGGTTTTCGGGACTGGGAGGCTTTGGGCCTATACCAGTAACCCTCCCCAGAGGCAAAAGCATGGGGGTAGGTCAGCCTGGGAGTGTCCAAACCTAGCAAGAAGGATAGTGCAGTTGGCCCTGCACTGCCTTCTGGGTATTGTAGTCCCTCTTACTAAGCAAGGAATGAGTTGTAGTCGAGTGGAGTTAGGCAAAAGACAGGATTTTATTTCCCCTTCCGGGTGCATTCATTGCAAGAAAAACAAGAACAAAAATGACCATACTTCTGGTACAAAAATGAAACAAAACAGGAACAGAAACAGCTTCTATCTTCAGCTCACATAAACAATTAGTTGAACAAAAACGTAACTGCAGAAGCCCCTTTTCTCAAAGGCAAACTCTCTTGCTTTCAAGGCTGTTTCACCAGAACTTTTAAACAGCTATTCTAGCATAGAGACGTGACATGGTCTGCTACAGACAGCGTACAATCCATTTCTTCTTCTGGGGTTTGTTCCATAAGAAATTCTATTGGCATTTCTTCACACTCACCCCTTGCTAAGTATTCTTGTGGATTATTATACGTCCCTCCAAAGAGCAGTCTCTTCACTGCCTCGAGACTTCCCTTCCCCCGTTGCTACAGAGCAGGGTGGAAGATTACCACATAAACGGGAGTTTGCTATAGGAGAGCCCCACAAACTCTGGCAGTTACAGGGAAAACTTTTACATTCAGTTTCTCTTCTATAAGGTTTATACAGCCTACCTTCCGGCTTTCTCACACAGGAACCTCTCAGCACAGCTGGGTCAATAAGGCTTTCACAGCACGGCTGCGTTCTCCTGCCTTTTACCCTTTGCTTTCTCTCTGACATATAAATGTCCTCTGGCCAGGACGTCTCTGCTTCACTGGACCTGCAGCTTTCAACTTGGACACTTTCCTCTGGTCCCTTTCTCCAACTGGTTCCCCAACCAGTCCTCCGGCCAAGGCTTCCTTCAGTCCTGCAGCTGGGTCTCTCATCAACTCTCCTGCTGAGACTCCTCCTGGTTCTGAGTCCTCTCCTTGCTCTCTCTGTTCCTGTTCTTGCTCTCCTTGTTCTTCCTCTTGCTGCTCTCTCACTATCCTCAGGTGAGTAATTTTTATGTGCATGTGTCCTAGGGCTTAACTGCACCCCGCCCTCATCCAGCTGCCTCTCATTACACACTGAGCTCGGGGCTTGTTTGCAGTTTGGGCGTGTTCTCTCCCCTGGTGACACTCTTTGTTTACGTTGCTCATGGCAACCCTGGGCCATGTGCTTTTCTATGCTGTCAGTTTCAGACACACTTTCTTCAGCTTCACCCAGATCCATAGCTTCTGGAAGATCCACTACATTACAATAGTAGATCTTGATTTAAAGGCTAACCACATGTTCGCATATATGCAGGTACGGCACTACGTCCAGACCCTCCAGAGAGCCTCACTAGAGGCAGCGGCGATGACTGTAGTGTTGCAGTTTTTGAAAGAGGGGACCACACCCAGGTCTCCATATCGCAATTCTTTTGGAAATTAGAAAAAGGAAGCCCGACAATAGACTATTTGGAAGGGGAGAATAAATGGGCAAAGGAATTAGGGGTGGCCATATTAGCAGGAAGCCTGCAGGGAGCTATTAAACAAATCCCCCAATTGGTGGGATCAGCCCGGCTGTGAGACATTCAATTCCGGGCAATAAACAGGGCACAATTTTCTCCTCAGTGGGCACAGAAAAATGGGGCAACCTCAATGAGAGACTGTCTGAGATGTGGAGCTTATCAAGCAGATTTGGGACATATGAGGTGGCGCTGTACCGGGTCCAACGCTATTGGGATAGGGTGCATGGATATCTGTGCACAGTGGTGAACCAGCCCCTGGAATTGTCCTGCCTCCTGGTCATGTTTGATCTTTTGGTACCCGGCAAATCGAAGGGCGGGGACCTCGTAATCTAGTTCGCAAAGCTTGTGTAACTGGCAACCTATTTTATGGCATTGGCAACAGGCGACCTCACCCTCCTATTGGGAGTGGCAGAACTGCTTTCATCAGCTTATACTAATGGAATGACAGGCTGCGAGAGGGTCCCCAAAGAAATGGAAGGATTTTATGGAAACATGGGGGACATACATAGACACTACGATGCCCCATGCTCGCAATGAACTCTGCTTTCCTTAGACATGTGCTTGGAGGAGAAAGACGAAGTAGCAAGTAGATAGGAAAAGAGTAAGATAAGTGGGTAGAGCGTGGCTGGAAGAGCTGGAGGAAGGGATGGGAGGAGGTCAAACGGGTGAGAGGAGGGGAGGAGATTACGGGGCTTTGGGTGGATTCCTTTTCTACTACAAGAAGAGCACAGGGCAAGTTAAGAGTTCCCACAATGCCCTGAGCTAAACTATCAATCAATAGGCCCCCCAGGGCTGTGTATTTGGTGGGACAAGATCCAATCGATAGGGTGGGTGGGGAAGGGGGAAGGGAGGCGAAAAATGAATGAAAATGTTATGCATTTGTTTTATGATATTTTTATTGTACATTATGTAAATACTTTTATATCCCTGTTTAGGATTTTAGACTTATTTGATCTTAACCCATTGATTGTCATTACAATTATAAGTATGTTCTTCGAGATATGCACTTCATCACCAATTCACTGCTCACTTATGCACCTATCTCTGCTGTTGCTAAATTTACTCATATTTATGGGCCCGATTTTCGAAGGCATTTACATGGATAACTGCCCTGGTTACCCATGTAAATGCCTTATCTGGGATTTTCGAAGGGCACCTACAGGGGTAGTGCCCTTTGAAAATCCTGGATAAGTCCCTAATGTTCTGTGACGCTGTAGCAGTGCCAGAAGCTATAGAAACAGATGGTGACCCGGTGGAAGGTCCGGTTACTGCAGGTAAATGCAAGACTTTCCCTTCTCAGCACAAGATGCACATGGCTAATCAGCTAACACAGCTCACCTCGGGGGAGGGGAGAAGCAGAGTTGCTGATTGGGCACGCCCTAGCAGGAGGCGGGTTCCCCAGAGCAGAGGCAGCTTGTTAAACAGGAAGAAGAAAGAAGGAAGACAGAAACCAAGGAAGGAAAGACAAGACACAGAAGAAGCAGATGTGTGCTTTAGAGACGGAGCAGTGCAGAGACAAAGGAAGCATCTTGGAAGGCAGGAAGTAGCCTTAGATACCAGAACCTTTGACTTTGAAGGAGAAACGCTCCCCATCTGCAATTCCAGGAGAACACTTGCCAAGCCAAGAAGCAGGTACCAGGGAGACTCAGTGCATAGAAGAACCTTCTGGGAGCAAGAGAAGGGCGAGGCACTGAGAGACCCAGGGGTAAAGCCTATGCTTTTGGAACAGAGAGCTGACCCGTCGAAAGAATGGCAGACTGCTAAAGAACATTCAGGCATTCCTCAACACACAAGGTACAGGGTGTCTTAATTCTGATAACAGCTTTCTGAGAAGCCGGACTGTGTGAATGCTTATTTTAAAACCCAGGGCAAACCCAGGTTTTATGAGGGCAGTTGGCTGCAACCAGAAGCTCACTCAGATAAACCCAGCTTTTCTCCTCAAACTGCTGACAGAGTTAGCAAGCAAGCTAGCTACAAGGACGTAGCAGATATATTTGCTAGAGATATATGCCAGAAGGTTTTAGGAGGTCCTAAGTTTGAATGCCTATCTAAAAATCCTTCACCTGCAAATGAACTGACTTACCCAGCACTTGCTGACAGAGACAAGTGGGGGAGGGGTAACTCCAGTGCAGTGAATGAGCATAGTAGGAGAGACGGCATTGTTTGCTTGCCTGAAGAAAAACCCACAAGCTATCACTCACCCCAGGAAGGAGCTAATTCCCCGCCTAGCCCATATAGTAAGCAGGCTGAAGCACTCCTGAAAGAGTTTAAAGCTTTTCTAGACAAACATACTATTCCTGGACAGAAAGTAGTTGAATCAGTACAGAGCCCAGAAGCACAAGTGCCATTGGTTCTTCCCTTACCAATGGTGGATTTGAATCAGCCAATGGACTGCTCAACCTGTCTCATAGACAAAGAATAGTCAAGCAAAGCTTGTGTGGTCATTCGTTATAATATGCTGAAATGCATGCTGTTTAAGTTCCTTACCTGAAGAGCTTATGAAGAGATAAGAATAAGCTGAAGCATAATTTAGTTACAGTGCATGAACTTTATTGTTTGCTCTTTGTTTAAGTGATTTCAAGTAAAGCTCACATGACAGGAATGTGAACTCCTGTGTTAAAGCACAGTTTTGAACACAGTATTGGAAAAAGCCTGTTTTCCTTTTGTTCTTGTTTTGGCTACAAAAGTATATTCCTTTACGCCTGTTCCATTCCACCACGGAGCGGGAGAAAATAAATCCTTATGTAAAAAAAATATTCTTTATACCTGCCTTGTCATTCGACCTTCACAACTACAACTTAACCTCAAGGCACACCCCTCCCCAAACCCTCAAGGTTAGGGAGCGGGTGCTGGCTATAGTACCAAGGGGTGTTAGGGGTGTTCCAGGGTGGAGGAAAGGGCTACCTGCTTAGCCCTCTGTACCTTAAAGATAGGCAAGGTTTTTCCTTGCCTATCTTTCAGGTGCAGGGGCTAAGTGGGTAGCTTTGAAAATCGGTGCTACCCGACTAGCTCCTGAGGCTTTTGGGTTGTGCGGTGAGACCCAGATTTTCAATGCTGGGGCCACATATGACCCAAGCATTGAAAATCTGAGTTAGGTGGAAGGTGGGCAGGCTATGCGCCGCCCATTTGAAAATCGGGCCCTATATATTTAACCTCATGTTTTTTTTATTTTAATTTTTTCATGATATGTTGACTCTCCTTATTGGTATGTATTTCTTCATTATTATATTATTACTATTTATATTGGTCTGTGATTCATTTAAATATATATATTGCTCAATTATTGATTATGTATTTTATTTGTAAGTTGCTCCTGATGCAGTCATAATACACTGAAACACGGCCATGTTGGGCTCAATAAAGTTTGTCGTTGATAATTCCCCCCCCCCCCCCGCCTTCTTGTTTTTCTTTTGGCATGCTAATTGCATGCAAAAGAAGACATTTTTAATTGTTTCCAATGTAAAAAACTGTGCTGAAATGTAACATATTTTTTACTTTTCCTTTAATAAAGTATCTTTACGCCAGCTTCATGCAGGTGTAAAGGTGTAGTGAGGATCACCTCACCTCAGATGACTAGATCCCCACTCTGATCACAATCCCTCCAAACCTGCCAAAACGTCTCTGGTAGCCCAGTGGTCCCTACCTCTTACCCTGCAAACTTAAAAAGAAACTACTCCAGTGGCCCAGTAGACTCTACCCTCCCACCCCCTGAACCAAGAAAATTCCCTGGTGGCCCACCCCCTATCCCCATCCCCTTGAAAATCTGGAAACATTGGGACCCCCTCCCACCTTAACAGTTGGGGACAGGAGTGATGTCCACATGTCTCTCCCCCCCCCCCCCATATTGTGATCTTGAAAAATGGTGGTGCCTGACCTTGCGTGGTGCATCCTAGGATACACCAGGTGAGGTCAGTTTGCCATAATTGCCTTATATGATAGACTGACCTCCAGGGTGCATCCTGGACGCAAAGCGTCAGTCAGTTTATCTTGTCTGCTCTCTTGATTATATCCCTTCACGTTTACTCTGGTCTATTCAACAACAGTTGTTAGTTGTTCTTGCATACTCAACAATTTAGCTAGAACATACTGTCGCCCCCACCTGGCCAGGTAGATAACTGGTACCAGGAGAGGTCGCCTTTTTTTACCTTTTAAAATAAGTTTCCCTAAAAATGGCTGCCAGGAGGGCTGCTGGGAATTGTAGTCTTATCTTAAGGCAAAGGAGTTGTGATCCAGTGGTTAGGCATAAGACAGAGAAAATTTATTTGTTGTAATCAGGGATTCCTTCATACACAGGATACAAGTGGAACAAACCCAAAAATATAGGATTTTACTCCTGCGCAACAGCTTCTCAAAAGAAAACAGGTACAACTTTGCTTGTATTCAAAAATGTAACTTATTCCAAAAACTATACTTCTTAAATGTTTCTCTTTACAGGAACAAAAATCTCATGAAGCAAAAACAGCTCTTTGAATGTCCCTTGATTATTACTATCAACTTTCAGCCTTATAAGTTGAGCTTAGCACTCAGCTGTTTTTCTTCTGTCGTGACGTCTTCACAAATCAGGTTGCTCTTTAAGCATGCACACATTCAACGGCTCTCTAGATTAGCATTCTTCCACATCAGAGGCTTGACATAAAGCACATTGCATTTCAAAGGAATTGTCTTCTACCTCTCCTATTTCCATTTCTTCAATGCTATCATTCTCACACACATCCAAGGGCATCTGTAGGGAGAGCTGACTGTTCTCTTTCTTAATTAATTAATTCAACTTTTTAAGCAGGGCTTGCTTTTGCACTAGCTCCTCTGCTATGTGAGCCACTTCATACTCAGATAAACAGTCTCTCTTTATCCTGGGGTTTTGCTTACTGCTAGAATCAGCTTTTAACTCTAGAGCTAATTCTCCTAAGCTTTTACTGGTTAAGAAATGAGGAGGACACACTTGCCTGGAGTCAGAGGTGTTTAGAATCTCTCTCTGCCCTGTAAGCCAGTCATGCTGTCTTCCGTCTGCAGTAACTTCGTTTGATTGCAACAGCCTATCTTTCAGCTGGAACTGTTTTGGCACCTTTCCAAACAGTTCTCCCTGAGCAGTTGGAAGCTTTAAGTCAGCAGCCTTTATCTCTCTCTTGCTGCCTTCATTCAAAGGTTCACCAATACCTTTATCGGATCCTCCTTCCCTTGCTCTCTCAGCTGTTCTTGGCAATCTCTCGGGAACTCTCTTCTGCTTCCACTCTTTCCTTCACACTTTCTTTCACTCTCCCTCTTCCCCTCTGTGCTTCTACAAGTCAGCTTTTTAAACTGTTCTTCTTCCTGTGCCACGCCTTGCTCCCAGCACATGTGATTAGAGTCAGGCTTCCCTCTAACCCTGACGTGCTGCTGTGGGCGGGGCTTAGGGATGACTAAGTTATGAGTCATAGCCTCTTGGTTACCCGGGAAACCCTTGATACTTTCAGAATTAAAGGTACAGGTCTCATTTCCCTGTGTATCTCTATGCTCAGCAGTGCTCTCCTCACCACAATACGCACGTGTTAGAAACATGACAGCAGAAAAAGACCATATGGCCTATTTAGTCTGCCCTTCCATATCAACTACTATAGTCCCCTTTTTTCCACACCTCTGCTGTGGAATCCTCTCACAACAGGCTTAGGACTACCTTGAATATGTTTTATTTTTCATTGGCTTTTCATGTGATTTTTTTCTGTGAATGGAGATGCCTCATGTGGTTATCCATCCCCTGTTTGACCTTATGTTTCTTAATATATGTTGAGGGTCCTTGTATTAGCTACCTTGTGTGTTGTTCCTGTTGTGATGTCTTTGTTGTTCCCTTTTCCCTTAATAATTTTGTTGTAAACCGCTTTTACTTGATTTGCAATATATCAAATAAATGAACATGAACAAAAATAGGTTTAGGGGGAGGGGTCTGCTTTTATCATCTGAGGTGGTGTCAAACTTCACCTTAGATGACCTTTTTTTAAGCAACTTAGCATGCACAAAGGTGCCAGATTTAATTCAGACCCTTGTATGCATATGTCTGGCTTGCTTCCCTTGTTTAGAGCTGACATTTTGCGCACAGCTTATTTGCATGTTGTTTACTTATAGCATTGCTGCACAAAGTCTGCATTAAACTTGAATTAGGAAACACAGCGTAGCGCTTTAGTGCTGGACTATAGCACAAGGTTTCTGCATCAAGCTGTATGACCCAGTTCTTTGATGTGGCCAGATTCCCATCTGTACTAGGGTCATTGATTGCACACATGTAGCCATCAGTCCTCCATGAGGGAGGGAGGCTACATATTGCAACAGAAAGGCGTTTCACTCCCTCAACATGGAGGTCGTCTGCAATGCACAGGGGGAGATAAGTGATGTGCATCTGAGGTTCCCTGACTCCTGCCATAACTCATACATCCTGATCCACTGTGAGAGATTTTAGAGCAGACAAATCACTAGTGGATGGCTGCTAAGTAAGCCTTTGACCAGGCCACTAGCACTTAGATGTGCACTTGCTAGGCGGTCTCAGTGGTCCCTGGTAGCAACAACTGGCACAGCTAATACCTATGATACTCTAAGGAGTGGCTCATGACTCCCATTGTTGCATCCCAGATGCAGAGGAGCTGTACTGCAGGGCCCACAGACACACCTGGTCCATCACTGAAAGGACCTTTGACCTGCTGAAGAGCTGCTTCTAGTGCCTGGATCAATCCAGGGGAGAACAACAGCTACGATTTGCCAGATATTCAAGGCCTGCTGCATGCTGCACAATCTGGCAATTAGACATGACTACCTCTGCCAGAAGGAGTGGAGATGGCAGACCCAGACATATTACTACTACTTATCATTTGTGTAGCACTGCATGGCATACAGAGCTTACAATCTAATCAAGACAGACAACACAACAATTGGGGACTAGGATGTATCTAGGGGAATGATAAGGAAGCATATAGGAGGTGAATGGAGGGGTGTGTGTGTGTGTGTGGGGGGGGGGGGGTTGTGAGGAAATCCAGATCCGAAAGCAGTCTGATCTCCTTAGCCTCTTGTCGCCTCCTATGTGTTTCCTTACCATTCCCGTAGATATATCCTAATCCCCAGTTCTGTTCTGTCTTGATTAGACTGTAAGCTCGGATGAGCAGGGACTGTCTTTTATATGTGTCTGTACAGTGATGTGTATGCCGTGTAGTGCTATGTAGAGAATGATGTAGAAGCCCTGAGGTAGGAGGACATAGCCTATCTCCACCAGCTCAGTGTAACTGCAAGAAATTAGCAGAAAACACAGGCATTTTCTGTGAAGGTATGTATTTTAATAGACAGTTACGCATATGGTGTCATCCTGAACACTGTTTAGCAGGTCTGGATATCTGATCCTGATGTCCAGACCTGCTAAATGGCCGGGCAGCCTGCTGGAGACAGAGCTCCCCGTACAAACAGTCTATTTGTATGGGGAGCTCTCTTTGTGGGAGGGACAGAGGCAGAGCGAGGGCGGGCAGTGGGTGGAGAGCAACTCTGGACATACAGGGCCGATTCTGAGATTGGCCTTGTACGTCCGGGGTCGGCCACGGAGATGGGGGACTTATTCCAACTCGGAGGTGGAATAAGTTCCCCTGGCTGTAGCAAAACAATGCAGCTGGGCCTGGTAAGGAGGGCAAGGGGGAGCAGGGGGTTCACCGAAACCTGACCCTGGCCATGGAAGGCCAGATCGGGGGTCGGACTGCGGGGAAAGAAGATTGTTTTCTGCAGCAGAGGATCGCAGCTCCTGAATGGAGCCGCTGTGCCATGGTGACGGGACGCCATGGTACTGCGGCTTCATTCAGGAGCCTGGCTGAGTTAGCCAGGTATGTGGGCTGGACATGTGGCTGATCAGAATCGGGGCACGGCCTGCACATCCAGGCCATAGACCCGATTCTGATCCTGCGGGCACATCTAGCCCCCGTGCAATCAGAATCGGGTCTACCTCTGTACGGCCTGATTCTGATCGGCCGTACAGGGGGAAGACAGCCAGCACAGAATGCCCCTCATATGATCCATGTGTGATGTTCCTAACCAACAAAACCATCACTTCTATCCCCAACCCCCTGGGCATCACCGTATCTACTTCCCATGCCCATGTCGCAGTGGTGTAAATTTTGCCCAAGCGGCCTCTGCTCTAGGAGTCCTTTAAAAATTGTTGCTTGGGAGCCCATAATTTGAATTTATGCCACTGCCACCTCAACCCTATTTTCGCCTCACAACTCCCATGCCCTGTAACTAGGCCATTGCCCTTCCCCCCTCCCACCATCACCAGCCCATTGATGTTCAACCCCTCCCCCACCTCTTGTGGTAAACAAAGTAGGAAAAGATGTTTATTTTTCCCCTTGTCCCCTCCCCTCTCCTCTGCCCCACTGCCCTTTCACACCTTACTCCTGCTTCTGACTGCATAACTAGGAGTGAATGTATGCTGGATGATTTGTCGTTGCTTTCTGACACATCTTCTTTCCCTATCTTCTCCTCTCTACCAGCTCTATTGATGATGCTGTGACTGGCTAGAACTCTGCTCTTTCCTCTGCTCTCAATACCTTTGCTCCCCTAACTTCATGTCCAGTAAGGCGTTCTTCACCTCATGCTTATCTCACCTCTACTGTCCACTATCTACGCTCCTGTGCTCGTTACGCCGAATGCGCCTGGCTCAAATCCCGTTCCCACTCCAATTTTCTTCACTTCAAGTTCATGCTTGTTTCCTTCAACTCTGCTATTTCCCTTGCTAAAATATTTCATTCACCTTACTGGCTCTCTAGCTTCCAACCCCCACCGTCTTTTCTCTACTTCTGGCTCCTTCTCCCTCCAGTTCCCACTTCTCTTTCTGCCCATTCCCTCACAGCTTTCTTCCGCAATAAAATCAATAAAATTACCATTCAATTCCCTCCCATTTTTATAACACCTCCCCACCTGTTTTAAAGCCATCCTCCTCAAACATTCCCATCCTTTCCTCTTCTCTATCATCTCTGATGATGAGACCTCCTCCCTCATCTCTGCTGCTAATCCTACCACCTGTCCCTCCGACTCCATTCCCACATCTTCTTAACTCTATTACCTCTTCTGTTGTCTCAGCCATTTCCCATATCATTAATCTGTCTCTTTCTACTGCCACCTTCCCTTCTGCCTACAAACATACTCTGATCACTCCTCAAGAAGCCATCTCTTGACCCTTCCGCTGTCTCTAGCTATTGTTCCATCTCCCTTCTTCCTTTTATCTCCAAAATTATCGAGTGTGCCGTTCTTTTGCATTGCCTCAATTTTTTTCAACTCACTCCCTCTTGGATCCCTTTCATTCTGTCTTCCATCTTCTCCATTCAGCTGAGTCGGCCCTTGCTAAGGTCCCCTGTGATTTATTCTCGGCTAGATCAATGGGCCTTTACTCTATCCTTATTCTCCTTGACCTCTCCGCCACTTTCGATACTGTTGATCACTCCCTTCTCCTCTCCACTCTATCATCCCTTGGCTTTAAGGATTCTGTCCTCTCCTGATTCTCCTCTTGCCTCTCTAATCATTCCTTTAGTGTCTGCTCTCAAGGTTGGTCCCCTTCTCAGTGGCGTTCCCCAAGGATCAGTCCTTGGCCCTCTCCTTTTCTCCCTTTATACTCAATCTCTTGGTTCCCTTATCTCTTCCCTTGGCTTTCAATATCACTTCTATGCAGATGATTCACAAATTTATATCTCTTTACCTGATCTTTCTCCTTCTCTTCAGGGCCGTAGCTCTTCCTGCTTATCTGATATTGCTGTCTGGATGTCTCAGCACCGTCTGAAATTGAATATGGCCAAAACTGAGCTTCTGATTTTTCCCCCTAAGCCCTCTTCCCTCCTCCCCCCCTTTCTCCATCATGGTTGATAACATACCCGTTTGTCCTGTTTCCTCAGCTTGCAATCCTGGGGTTGTTTTTTATTCCATCTTATCATTCTCTTCCCATATCCAACAAATTGCTAAATCCTGTCGTTTCTTTTCTCTATAATATTAACAAGATTCATCCTTTCAACTCTTTTTGTGCCACTAAGATTCTGCATTCCCTTATTATCCCCCATCTTGATTATTGCAACCTCCTCCTCGCTGGTCTCCCACAATCTCATCTTTTCCCACTTCAATCTATTCAAAACTCAGCTGCGTGTCTAATGTTCCACCAAGCTCGTTGCTGTCACTTTACTCCTCTTTTAAAGTCCCTTCACTGACTCCCTATCTGTTGCCGTATTCAGTTCAAACTACTTACCCTCACACATAAGTGCATTCACTCTGCTGCTCCTCTTTATCTCTCCTCTCTCCCTACACCCCCTCCAACAATCTTCATCCATCTTCTGCTTTTCTTCTCTCTGTGCTATGTTCTACTTCTGCTAACTCTCGGCTTCGCTCCTTTAACCTTGCTCCCCCTTTTGCTTGGAATAACCTACCCCATTCCCTGCGTCAAATCCCTTCCCTCACTCTCTTCAGATTTAGGCTCAAGATGCACCTCTTTGAGACTGTCTTTGGCTCATAATCTCCATCCTTATGTTTCAGGTCCTTATCGCCTCTTTTGTCCTTCTTCTTTCATACTACCTTATGTCCGTCCTTTTAGATTGTAAGCTCGACGATCAGAGACTGTCTTTTCTGTGTCTGTACAGTGCTGCATTTGCCTGGTAGCGCTTTATAAATGCTCATTAATAATAATAATACAAGTGAAGTTTATGCATATGTATAGCAGTGGGACTTCCACATCAGTACGCTACACGTGGTTATTACTGAAATGACCTACAGCTGGGCATGTGTATTGGAGAAAAATATAGAAAATGGTTATTTTACAAGAGGAGAAGGCATGTGTATCTTACATACATGTGGTTGATTGCAAACTTAAGTGCTCAAGAATGGTTATATTGGTGAGACATCTACTGCCACACCTTGTCCTGTAGGAGTTCTGCGAAAAGCGCTACCCCAGCCCTATTAACACATGTTAGAGGGGAGCATTCTGCTACATATGGGCTGGTTTATCACCTCGGTGGATATCATCTGCATGTTTACACAGGAAGCTGCCTCCACCCCCATGTTAAAGCTTTTGGTTGAGGCAGGAAGGCAAGATGTTTGGAATATAGATCTGTGTGCTCTGTTGTTGGAAGGTACATTATTATTCTTGTTATGTGTCTTTCTCCTCCTGCAGATGCTGCTGCATGTAGATGACATAAAAGGTGGGAAAGTAATTTGGGGAAGGGTTGTTAAGTACTTTTAGTAATATGAAAAGTGGCTCCATAGGGCCCCCCACAACTATTTCAGCCTTTACATAGGGTATGGGGCCAGAGCTTTTGCATTGACTGCTTCTTGGAGCAGCTTGTTCATGAACCAAGAAAAGGGGAAGCTATTTTTGACTTAGTCCTTAGTGGAACACAGGATCTGGTGCAAGAGGTAAGGCTGTTGGGGCCACTTGGCAATAGTGATCATAGCATGATTGCATCTGATTTAATAATTGGATTAACAACAGCAAGGAAATCCACAGAATGACCTTTTAACTTTTAAAAGGGAGACTATGATAAAATGAGGAAAATAATTAAGAAAACTAAAAGGAGCAGCTGCAAAGGTTAAAGATTTACATCAAGCATGGGCATTGTTTAAAAATACTATCTTGGAAGCCCAGACAAGATGTATTCCATGTTTTAAGAAAAGTGGAAAGAAGGCCAAAAAAGTACCAGCATTAAATGTGAGGTCAGAGAGGCTGTTGTAACCAAACAGCATCTTTCAGGAAATGGAAAAGAGTCAAATGACGAAAACTGGAAACAACATAAGCACTGGCAAGTTAGCTGCAAAGCATTGATAAGGCAAGCAAAGAGAGTATTTGAAAAAAAACTTGCCATGGAAGCAAAAACACATAACAAAACCTTTTTTAAAGTACATTTGTAGCAAAAAAACTGTGAAGGAGTCAGTTGGACCATTAGATGATAGAAAGGTAAAAGGGGCATTAAGAGGGGACAAGGACATAGTGGAGAGACTGAATGAATTCTTTGCTTTGGTCTTTACTGAGGAAGATACAGGGACGTTACCTGTGCCTGAAATGATATTTAAAGGTGATGAATCAGAAGAATTGAAAGAAATATCGATAAACTGGGAAGATGTATTACAACTATTTGATAAACTGAAGAGTAGCAAATCACCTGGACCGGAAGGTATACATCCGAGAGTGTTGAAAGAACTGAAATATGAGACTGCAGACTTACTAATCTGTGAACTGTCCTTAAAATCATTTGTAGTACCTTAAAATTGGGGAATATTTTTAAAAAGGGTTCAAGGTGTGATCCGGGAAACTACAGACTGGTCAGCCTGACATCAGTACTGGGCAAAATGGTAGAAACCATTATAAAAGAAAAATTACTGAACATATAGATAGTCATGGTTTAATGCAGTGGTTCTCAACCTAGTCCTGGTATACCCCCTAGCCAGTCAAGTTTTCAGGATATCCAGAATATGCATGTGCTGCTTCCACTGCATGCAAATCTCTCTCATGCAAATTCATTGTGATTTCCCAAAACCTCAACTGGCTACGGGGTACACAAGGACTGGGTTGAGAATCACAGGTTTAATGGGAGAAAGCCAACATGGATTTGCCAAGGAAAGTTTTGTCTTACTAATCTGTTATATTTTTTGAAGGTGCAAATAAACAGGTAGACAAAGATGAGCCGGTTGATATAGTGTATCTGGATTTTCAGAAAGCCTTTCACAAGGTCCCTCGTGAGAGACTCCTGGCGGAATTAAAAAGTCACGGGATAGGAGGCAGTGTACTATTGTGGATCAGGGGTTAAAAGATAGAAAGCAGAGGGTTGGGCTACATGGCCAATTTTCTCTATGGAGAAAGGTGAATAGTGGAGTAACCAAAGGATCTGAGCTGGATCTGCTACTTTTTAACATATTCATAAATGACCTGGAAATGGGAATAATGAGTGAGATGATCAAATTTGCAGATGACCCAAAATTATTTGAAGTTGTTAAAACCCAAGAGAATTATGAAAAATTGCAAGAGGACCTTGATAAATTGGGAGACTGTGTGTCCAAATGACAGATGAAATTTAATGTTGACAAGTGCAAAGTTATGAACTTAGGGAAGAACAAACCAGACTACGGTTACACGATGCAAGGTTCCACATTAGGAATCACCACCCATGAAAAGGATCTGGGCGTTATCATGGATAGTATGTTAAGAAGAAATTAGACCTTAACTGCTAATGGTCTTTCCTTGAGATCTCTCCGGGCCATTCCAGGAACTGTAGGGTTGTCAACCTTCTCCAGCAGCTGAGGACTGAATTCTTAAAGTCCTGCTGACAGCTACTCCAGCTCCCTCTGGTGTCAGAGACTCAGTCACCCATTGTCAAAGCAGTCTGGCTATTAACCTCTGCCACCCTGACTTAAAACGCTACTACAAAAACAACAAACAAGCCCACTTACTGGCTAAAAACCCCAGAACGTTTGTTATTCTTTATTTATTTATTTTTTGCTTAACCCAAAAAGGAACGACCGGTAACCTGCAGCCCCCTAATTCCCAAGGAGCCCCATAGTCCAAGCCGCTCCGCGCCTTAAGAGCTAATTTCCCTATACCTACGAAGCCCGCAATCTCCGTTGAAAACTCATGTGGACCTCTTTAACCTTTAACGAACCACTAAAAGTCTCATCCAAAACTCCGCAAATGACTGGGTGGGTCCTGGACTGGCCCGGAGAGATCTCAAGGAAAGACAATTAGCAGGTAAGGTCTAATTTCTTCTTCCTCTTCGTCTCTCCGGGCCAGTCCAGGAACTGTAGGGAAGTACCAGAGCAGTACCTAACCTCGGGAGGGTCCCGCTAGGCCCACTATTATGGCAGATGCCCCTACATTTGCATTCCCCTTCGCCTGAACATCCAACCGATAGTGCTTTGCAAACGTGTGTAGAGACGACCAAGTAGCCGCCCGGCAGATATCCACTGGCGGCACCAAGGCGAACTCGGCCCACGAAGCCGCTTGACCCCGAGTCGAATGAACTCGGAGACCATTCGGAGGCGCCTTTCCACCTGCCTGGTACACTGCCGCAATTGTGTACTTCACCCAACAAGCAATAGAGGCCTTGGAAGCTGCCTCACCTTTCCGCGGACCCCCAAAAAGCACTAACAACCTGTCGGTCTTTCGAAAAGATTCCGTCCTTTTAAGGTACCTATGTAGCACTCTTCCGAGATCTAACTTCCTCAAAAATCTACCTACCACAGACCTCTCATGACCTTGAAAGGTTGGCAGTGAGATCGGTTGATTGATGTGAAAACCAGACACCACCTTCGGAAGAAAGGACGGAATTGGGCGTAGCATCACCTTCTCTGAGGAAAACTGAATATACGGCTCCCTGCAGGACAGAGTCTGCAGATCCGAAATGCGTCTAGCCGAACACAACGCCACCAAGAACGCAGTTTTCCAAAAATACTCCCTCAATGGAGTCATCCCACCAGGATCGAAAGGAGACCTCGTCAGTGCCTCCAAAACCAAATTTAGATCTCATGGTGGAACCACTTGCCTTACCGGAGGTCTCAGATTCTTAACCGCCCTAAGAAACCTCTGCACATCAGGATGCCATGACAAGATGGAACCCTGCACCTTGCCTTGGAAACATGCCAGGGCCACCAAATGTACCTTTAGTGTACTGAAAGCCAGACCCTTATCCAGACCAGCCTGCAAAAAAGACAAGACCGCGGGTACCGACGCGGCGAACGGATGAATGCCATGGCCTGCGCACCAGTCTTGAAAAAATTTACTAAATACGAATATAAGCCAGCGATGTCGAGCTTCTCCTGGCCCTCAACATCGTGGCTATCACCGCTGAAGAATAACCTCTACGCTTTAGCCTTTCCCTTTCAAGAGCCAAGCCATAAGAGAGAATCGATCTACATCTGGCATTAGAACCGGGCCCTGATTCAACAGATTGATGTGGTATGGCAGTCTCCACGGCCGATCCACCAACAGACGAACCAGATCCGCATACCAAGCTCTCTTTGGCCAGTCCGGCGCATTGAGAATCACTTTCCCTCTGTGTTTCTCTATCCTCCGGAGGACCCGACAGATCATTGGCCACAGCGGAAACACATAAAGGACCCCGCCTGACGGCCATGGCTGAGCCAAAGCATCGAGGCCTTCTGACATGCGCTCTCTGCCCCTGATGAAAAACTGACTCGCCTTGGCGTTGTGGAGAGTGGCCATCAAATCCATGATCGGCTGCCCCCACCGTAATGTAATGTCGTGAAAGACTGCCGCATTCAACTCCCACTCTCCTGGATCTAAGACATGACGACTGAGAAAGTGAGCCTGCACATTGTCCCGACCGGTGACATGTACCGCTGAAAAAGCTATCAAATGAGCTTCGGCCCAGGACATCAACAGCTGACTTTCCTCCAACAAGGCGGGACATCCCGTACCGCCTTGTCGATTGATATACGAGACTGTCACTGCATTGTCGGAGAACACGCGAACCGCATTGCTGCTTACAAGATGGACAAACGCAGGGCGAGGAGCACGGCCCTCATCTCCAGCCGATTGATCGACCAGCCGGTCACAGCCTCCGGCCAGCAGCCCTGAGCTACTTGAGTCATACAATGCGCCCCCCAGCCGGAAAGGCTGGCATCCATAGTGACGGTCACCCAATCCGGCTGATCCAGTGGCATACCCGCTCGAAGATGGTCGGGTTGCAGCCACCACTGTAAGCTGGCGCTGACCGCCTCTGGGCACACCAATTTCCGATTCAGAGGATGAAACTGGGGCGACCAGCGGGATAGCAACACTTGCTGCAGAGGGTGCATATGCGCCCTGGCCCAGGGCACCAAGTCCAGAGACGCCGCCATGGAACCTAGCAGCTGCAAGTATCGCCATGCCGATGAAGCCTTTACATGCAAAAACGCTGTCACCTGCCGCAAGAGCTTTTGCACCCTGGCTTCTGGCAGAAAAACTGCTCCTACGGACGTGTCGAACAAGGCTCCTAGGTACACCAAGCACTGCACCGGCAGCAACTGACTTTTGGTCTGGTTCACTACCCAACCTAGATGCTCCAGGAATTGCACTACTCGAGCTGTTGCCTCGATCGATTCCAACACAGAACTCGCCCGAACCAACCAGTCGTCCAGGTAAGGGTGCACCAAGATGCCCTCTTTCCACAATGCAGCCACCACCACCACCATCACCTTCGTGAAAATGCATGGTGCTGTTGCCAATCCAAACGGTAGCGCTCGGAACTGAAAGTGGCCCATGGGCACTGCAAAGCACAGAAATTTCTGATGTTCTGGTCTTATGGGAATGTGCAAATAAGCTTCTGTGAGATCTATGAAGTGTACCCAGATACTAACCAGAGGCTTTATTATCTCATTTATAAGCACCTTGATTAGAAAGCGGGGACCAAATCATTGGACTCCAAACTCCAATAAATATTACACAAATGTCTTTCCCGCAATCAAATCTCACCGTCGCTGTTATAAATCTGTGTAATCCCGCTTATCTTGAACCATCGCTTTCTAATCAAGGTGCTTATAAATGAGATAATAAAGCCTCTGGTTAGTATCTGGGTACACTTCAATAAAGGTAATTCGTACACAGCCAATTAAGCCCCTGAGGAAGGTCTTGCGAAACACGGCCTGTGTCGGGCCAGTGGCTGGAGTGTTATATATTAATAAAGCTATCTTGAACGTCCTGGTTTGCATTCCACGTTTCTTACTGGGTATTTCTCTGCACGTGGCGTTTTGCTCTCTTTGTTGGACTGAAGGTTGACAACCCTACAGTTCCTGGACTGGCCCGGAGAGACAAAGAGGAAAACCCTCTGCCCAGTGTGCAACCATGGCCAAGAAAGCAAATAGAATGCTAGGAATCATAAAGAAAGGAATAGAAAATAAAACCAAGGATATTATAATGCCTCTGTATCACTCCATGGTGCACTCACACCTTGAATATCGTGTGCAATTCTGGTCGCCCTATCTTAAAAAGGATATAGCAGAATTGGTAAAGATACAGAGAATAGCCACCAAAATGGTAAAGGGGATGGAAGGATATCCCTACAAAGAAAGGTTTAAAAGGTTAGGGCTCTTCAACTTGGAAAAAGATGGCTGAGGGGAGATCCAGATCCAGCCGCATTAGCTCCCCAGTCGGGGTCGAGCAAGCAACGAGCGTTTTCCCGCTCCTACAACTCCGGGCCGTGGGAGGACCCAGAGGCGCAACAAAAAGCAGCCGCGGGCAGGAGAAGGCCCTTTTCGGCTCCAGATCCAGCCGCATTAGCTCCCCAGTCGGGGTCGAGCAAGCAACGAGCGTTTTCCCGCTCCTACAACTCCGGCCCAATCCGGGCCGTGGGAGGACCCAGAGGCGCAACAAAAAGCAGCCGCGGGCAGGAGAAGGCCCTTTTCGGCTCCAGATCCAGCCGCATTAGCTCCCCAGTCGGGGTCGAGCAAGCAACGAGCGTTTTCCCGCTCCTACAACTCCGGCCCAATCCGGGCCGTGGGAGGACCCAGAGGCGCAACAAAAAGCAGCCGCGGGCAGGAGAAGGCCCTTTTCGGCTCCAGATCCAGCCGCATTAGCTCCCCAGTCGGGGTCGAGCAAGCAACGAGTGTTTTCCCGCTCCTACAACTCCGGCCCAATCCGGGCCGTGGGAGGACCCAGAGGCGCAACAAAAAGCAGCCGCGGGCAGGAGAAGGCCCTTTTCGGCTCCAGATCCAGCCGCATTAGCTCCCCAGTCGGGGTCGAGCAAGCAACGAGCGTTTTCCCGCTCCTACAACTCCGGCCCAATCCGGGCCGTGGGAGGACCCAGAGGCGCAACAAAAAGCAGCCGCGCGCAAGCGCGCCCGCGCCTTGCGGGCCCGCGCCTGAGGGCCTCGCAAGAGGGCCCTTTGGCGTGGCCCTTAGGCGGGGCACGATAGGCGGAAAAAAGATCGTCAACCCAACGCCTCAACATCCCACAAGCAAATCGCCATCTTGAAGCTCATCCAAAAACGAGCAGCTTGAGCTCCCTCACGGTCGAGCTCGCTCCCCCTCAGAATTGGATCCCTCTCTGAGCACAGCAAGTATACTACGTATAAAGGAACTATCTCTAACTGACTTCTTGCACATCCCCCATAAAGTTTTGCATACTATTGTTAGTAATTATAAGTATCAGTACTCATCAGTTGTAAATATCGTTCCCAGTAGCCAGAAAGAACTTACTATCGTCAGCACCAAGAGTGATATACTGTTGTCAGTAGATAGAGAGACATACTGTTATCACTACCCAGGAAGATATTACCGTTGTCAGTAGATAGAGAGACATACTGTCATCACTACCCAGAAAGATATACTGTTGTCAGTAGATAGAGAGACATACTGCTACCACCACCCAGAGAGATATACTGTTGTCAGTAGATAGAGAGACATACTGTCATCACTACCCAGAAAGATATTACTGTTGTCAGTAGATAGAGAGACATACTGTTGTCAGTAGATAGAGAGACATACTGTTACCACTACCCAGAGAGATACACTGTTGCCAGTAGATATACTGTCGTCAGTAGATAGAGAGACATACTGTATCATTACCCATAAATTTGCAATTACTGTTTTTCTCAGCACCCAGATATATTGTTGATACGTCTTTTCACCACAATTAAGGTTCCATCAATATTATCTACAAATACTACAACCCCAAAACCAACAGTCTACAACCTTGTGCAACTAACAACACTACCGCCTCTCAGAACACACAATGTTCACTATAAGAATGCACACATTTGTAACCCTTACCATCACCTACCTCCTCACTGCACTATCTGGTCAAGCAATTGCCTTTAATGATGACCAAAAATACATACCAATACTACGAAATAATTGGAGGAGATGGTCAAACAAGGCTCAAACAAATCAAACAAACCCTAACTACACCCACTACTCACATCTACTTCATATTGCCCTTCACGTTACCAAAAGACCTCAACCAAAACAACAGTACCATCCACCATTACACTGTGCCCTTATCAATATAAGGTCCATCCGCACAAAATGGCCTCTGATAACTAATCTCATAACTGCACATAACCTCGACATCTTGTTGATCACAGAAACTTGGCTAACCGATTCTGACAATGTCATTCTTAACCAGATGCTACCGCCAGGATTCTCTATCCACACGTGCCATAGGAACCAACAAAGAGGAGGCGGAGTACTTATTATCTCTAACAACCAACTACAATTTCAAATTGACAACAGCATTAGTTCAACACATCTAAATATACTAAATATATCAAACAAAGAACACTCAATCAGCCTAGTCTATAGAGCTCCAACAGCATCAGCTGAGGATCTGCCAACGATAGTTGACCTTGCATGCAACACTGAAAAACCAAGACTATCCAACTGGATAATGGGAGATTTCAACCTTCCCTCCCTACAGGACTCGCAAACCACAGCATTTATAGAAGCAATTGACAACCTTGGATACAACCAAATAGTCAAAGATCCTACCCATAATATGGGAAACATACTTGATCTGATATTCGTCCCACAAGTTACCTCAGACATCAACCACAATTACGACCTTTCAATAATACCAGTACCGTGGTCTGACCACAGTCTCATTTTATTCAAAATCCCCAACTACTCCAATTCCTCTAAATCCAAACCTACTCAAGCGAAACCAACAGCTAGGAGGTTCCGCCCCTTTGTCAAAGAGGAAATACTTAATAATCTCCTCCCAACACTACAAGCGTCTGAACCCGACTTGGACAGTCTAATCAACACTTGGGATCACTCCCTTAGATTCAATTCTCAACCATCAAACATGGCAAAAAATACCAACCAACGTACACACGTAGCCTGGTATTCCAAGGAGCTAAGAACATCCCTCCTCCATCTTCGGAGACTCGAGAAATACTGGAGAAGATCACGCTCTACTGAAGCCTACACAGCTTACTGCAAATACTTAGATAAGCATCGCCAAGAAATAGCAGATCGAAGGAAACAATTCCATACTAACCTTCTAAAGAAATCATTAAATAAACATCATGACCTCTTCAACATCGTAAGAACAATGGCAAAGGAACCAACACCTCAACAAACGCAAGCAATACACCCGCAAGAATATGCTGAATACCTAAAGTCAAAGATGACAAAAACATCCAACATTTGTACCTCTGGACCAACAAAGAATGATATATATTCACAGTCAACCACATTAACCAAGTTCAATACACTATCAATCAAAGAAATTGAGAACACTATCGCATCAATAAATGCTACCACCGCTGCAAGCGATCCCTGCCCGGCAGCCTGGATAAAAAATCTAAAACATGAAGTAAGCGTCTTCATACAGAATATCCTTGAACAATCCTTTTCAACTGGAACCTTTCCTCAAAGCCTCAAACAAACCTCAATTAGACCATTACTAAAAAACAGTAAATTAGACCCCCAAAAAGTAGAATCCTACAGGCCAATATCCAGTATCCCACTCCTAGCGAAAATAATTGAGAAAGTAGTCCAACGGCAAATACAACAGCACATAGACAATGAAGCTCCACTTGACCCTGCACAACACGGCTTTAGAGAGGCTCATGGAGTTGAGACCCTCCTCATCACACTATTCAACACACTAATCACAGGAATAGATAACATTCACCAAGGATTCATACTCATATTCTTGGACATCTCAGCTGCGTTCGACTCAGTAAGCCACCAAATACTTATCGATCGCCTTAAGGAAAAAGGAATAGTTGGTGCCGCACTTGACTGGTGTATATCATATCTAACTAACCGTTGGCAACAAGTACGAATTGACGAAACTACTTCTGAACCATTTCTTCAAGACCAAGGGGTACCACAAGGATCTTCTCTGTCAGCGTTGATGTTTAATATATACATGCAACCCATTTGTGACCTCATTCGTTCCTTTAATGTCACCTGTTTAGCATATGCAGATGACATTCTACTATTCATGCCATTCTCCATCAATCACCCTGATTATACATCATTGATAACATGCCTCGAAGCAGTAGAAGATTGGCTCATCTCCCAAAATCTAAGAATCAACCACAGCAAGACTGATGTGATGTTTGTAACAAGAAACCAAAACTTCACACCTCCTACCTCCGTGAAGATAAAGGACAAGGAATTAACAGTAAAACCTACACTACGCTACCTAGGTATAACCCTTGACCAGCACCTCAATATGAAAACCCACATAAAAAACATAACAAAACTAATATATCACAAGATACGTACATTACGCCACCTGCGACCTCTACTGGAACCCTCAGATTTCAGAACCGTCTACCAAGCCCTGATAATGCCTCACATTGACTTTGCAAATGCAATTCTATACGGACTCCCTCAAGCAACATTAAATCCTCTCCAACTAGCGATGAACACTGCTGCCAGAGTACTTGAAGGAATATCAAAGACAGATCACATAACCCCAGTTCTAAAAAGACTCCACTGGCTACCAACCAACGCAAGAATCCACTACAAGATACTGATCACTACATTCAAAGCCATAAACAACCAAGCACCATCAACCATTACCAACCTTGTACACTCACAGACCCCTAATAGATCCAGAAGGTCAATTGCAATGAATACATTAATAATCCCGAAACAAACAGTCAGATACACTAAGGAAACAACCAAAAGAGCCTTCAGTATCCACGCCCCAATAACCTGGAATGCCCTCCCACTAGAACTGAGAGTTATAACCAGCTTAACACAATTCAGAAAGAGTCTCAAACACCACCTCTTCCTAAGCTATTTCCCAATCTAACCTTCGCACATGAAAATATTACAGACACTTTTCTGACCAGGACATTTTTCCCAACTGATATCCAAATGTGACTAATGTATTTCAATATTCTGTAAATAGTTAACTAGCCTATGTAGTTGTACCTTGTTATTCCCAAGTTTTCAAAAACCCTGTTACTTGTAAAATGCATTACAGTTCTTTGTATGTATATGTTTGTTACATGTAAACCGCGCTGGTGACAATAGTGCGGTATATAAAAGATGTTAAATAAAAATAAATAAATAAATGATAGAGGTATATAAAATAATGAATGGACTGGAACAGGTAAACATAGATCAGTTGTTTACACCATCAAAAAGTAGAAAGACTAGGGGACATGCAATGAAGCTACACTGTAAGAGAACATATTTTTTCACTCAACGTGTAATCAAACTCTGGAATTTGTTATCAGAGGGTGCAGTAAAAGCTGTTTTGTGTAGCTGGGTTTAAAAAAGGTTTGGACAAGTTCCTGGAGGAAAGGTCCATAAACCATTATTAAAGAGGACCCGAGACAAGCATTGTGGAACCTGTGTATCTTTTTGGGAACCTGCTAGATACATGTAAGAGCTGGATTGGCCACTGTTGGAAACAGGATACTGGGCTTGATGGATCTTGGTCTGACTCAGTATAGCATATCTTATGTTCTTATGTAGCAGCAGAGCGCAGACAAACCAATGATACCAGGAGTCTGTTCAGAAGGTCCAAATCATTTATTTGTGCACAAGTCTCAAGCAGAATCAAATTCAAAATGGCTGAGCAATGGCTGTTAGTAAAATAACAACTTTTATACTTTTCTTGTCCATTCTAGGTATAGGCAAACTTCTCATTGGTCCCGGTAACCCCTTTCACCCCATCTATTGGTCCCGGTAACATTACGTAGTCATCCAATTAGGACTTTGGTCTGGGCTCAGCACCTGCTTACCCCCTTCTAGTCCCAATTACAATGGTCAGTTCTTCCAACTTTGATACTTCTCTCCTCCAAGGTCTTAGCTAGCTAGAACATGTGGGAAAGCAGGGCACTGTAACTTTTCTTTCAGCAGTGTTAATTAATTCCATAGAAGCTGTGCTCTCTTATCAATACCAATTAAACTTGTTTTTCTATATTTTCTAAGTTTCGATTCTGCTTAGCTATACTTAATTGTGCTCAGTTAAGTTTCAATTCTATGGTAGCAGCATTCAGGGGGGGTTTTCATTCCTCTGGGCCTAACCACAGGCTTCAATTAGCATGGATCATAGGCCTTCGCCTTCCACATTCCCCCCTTTGATTAATCTCACCCTATTACTAATAAGGTGTGAGAATTAAATCACTCAATTACACTGGGGTCGGGTTTCGACCATGTGTAGTAGGATTAGGGTGCCATAAGGCTAAAATCTTAGTTGCGGTTTTTCGCTCCACTGTATTCTCAATAACACTGTTAATAGAACGCATACAACATGGGATTATACATGGTAACATAAAGAACAAAGCTACAAAGATTAGTATCATCATAGCAAAAGTAGTGAATCCTCCTAATCCAGAGAAGATAGATGCAAACCAATTGGGTATCTTAAGACTATGCCAGGTCTGTACTGGCACATAAGTTTGCTTCCGCATGTTTTCAGCAATTTCTTCAACAAATTGACCCTTATCGTCTATCTTCAAACAACAATTTGTGAGGTTCAGCTTACCACAAACTCCTCCTTCAGCAGCTAATAAGTAATCTAGTGCCAAGCGATTTTGATAGATTGCAGTGCGCATTTGTGTGCTTTGTCTAGCTAAAAGTGTGAGTGCTTGGCTGGTTTCATTAGTAATGAGTTCAACTACTGCTTGCAGGCGTATAATTCTATTCAACATATAAATTGGGGTACGATATCCCCACATGCCATCTTGCTCCCAAGTGGCAGGTCCATAATAGGCAATGATTCGCTCTGGTGGCCAATCCTCACCATCCCATTTCTCCCACTTGCCTATCTGTAAAGCTGCTCTTTTCTGTCTTTTTGAATAAACTGGGTAGCCTAATTGTTCTCCATGTTCTGTGGGCAGTAAAAAGAAAGAGGGTCGGATAGTCCCTAAGACACACGCTCCTCCCCAGTGGATAGGGAGTTGAGCATATGCTCGGGTTCCGCAAATCCAATATAGGCCTGGTGGGGCTTGCCAGCCATGAGGCTGGGCAAGGTCAGTCCATAAAGGGGCAAGCTCTGGAAACCTCGCTAATGGATTGGTGGGTTCAGATTCATTAACTCCTGACCACCAAGATGTTCGCTTTGTGGTGTCATTATAAAACTTCTGGCTAAGACAGACAAGCTGTCCTACCTTAGAGATAAACTGGGGTCCAGTTCGAGCGTAACACAGACGTCCAACTATTGGGTGTGCTAATACCCATTCACTGGTAGTCTTGTGTAGCTCTGTCTGATTGTAAATTACTGAGTAATTCAATTCTTGGGCCTCCCAAGGCCACTGATCACCCATCTTGGTTCCACCACAAAAATAACAATCTGAGATATGGAGACTGGAGACCACAGCTCCAGCCAACTCTAAGAACAAATTCTGAGAAGGGTGAGGGATATCAAACTTGTTTATATGCATGGTTTCATAGAAAGTGTTATGTATATGATACTTTGATGATCGATGGGCTTGGGTATTTAGTCTAATATGTACAATGGTTCCTGGATCTGATCCAGAACCTGCAATGTGTAATCCAAATTTATATCCTTGTTTCCATGCACTGGGATCGGCTATTAACAACTGTAGTGGATTACAAGTATCTTTCTTACAAGTTTTAGAATTCTTCACATATGGCTTGGTTAAGGCAGCCATTCGATTGTCTCTGGTATTTTCTATCACACCAGTTTTCCAGGTAGCATAGAACACACATTCCCACCTCGGGCAATAGTAGTCTTTAACTGGTGCTGTGCTGTATTTGTCTGCTACACCTTGTTTACCTGTGCAAGCCCCCCATCCTGTGGTTCCTTCAGGACACATATATTTATGATCATTAGCATAAGCTTTCTCCCAATTGGCACACTTTGAACGACTATCTCTATTGATGGCATCACAGGCATCAAAATACAAAATAGCAGGCTGTGTTGGATCAGTAAGTGGGGGTGTAGCATTGAGTAAAGCTCCATCTGCATCATTCCATCTTATTTCTAGGGTATAATAAGATGGGTTCTGATGTGGGTTAAAACAAACTTTAGAATTACCTTTAGTACAAACATTCAGTTCAGTGGTGTTATAAATACACCGACTTACTGTACCAGTACAGGTATAGTAAGAATGATAAAGCAAAGTCTGAGTCACTTTCATTCCAGTCCGGGTAGTAGTAATGCAGGCAGTACATGGGGGTAAAGCATAAACCAGTTCAAAACTCCCCAGGCAAGCAGCCAAAGCAAAATAGTAACAAAGATGCATGTTGATTGTAGTTCTTCTGGATCTCCGCTGGAAAATCTTGACCACGACGTCTTCTTCTTCTGGCGCAATGCTGACCCGTTTGCTAATGAAGCAATTCAACGGGTGTCAATGTTGATTGAAGATCCTCAAGAGTCTCGTTATGCGATGATGCCAACTTATCAAGTGTAGTTGGCCTGACGAAAGTCTATAAAGGCACAGTTAGTCGATGAAGAAAACAAATGTCTTTGCTGTATTGGGAACAGCAATCCTCTTCGAAAGACTTGGCTGCTGTAGGACACTATAGTTCGTGAGTGTCCCCGATAAGTTTAGGCTGCTGGCTGCCTTCGTAGGGTAAGACGCAAAGGGACATCAGGATGTGGCTCTGCTGTCCACTGGTCCTGATCTGGAACTGCTGCTGGCTTGACTCTGCTGTGATGAATCCAGGACTCGATTTCTGCTACCTTTACTGCAGTCGGGGTAGACAAGATGACGGTATATGGTCCCTTCCAATGAGGTTCCAGCGGTGTCTTCTTCCAATCTTTGATCCACACCGAGGTACCAGGCTTATAGGGATGCAGTGGTTCCGTCAAATTGATAGGCAACTGGTCCTGTATCCACGTGTGGAGAGTCTGTAGAACAAAACTAAGAGCTAGAAGTTCTTGTCTGGTTATTTCTGAACCAATCTGTGGCAAACTACCCTTAACACCCTGCACTATTGGTGGGGGTTTGCCGTACACAACTTCAAAAGGGGAAAATCCTGATGATTTTACAGGAGCTGAGCGTATTCTAAGTAATGCTATTGGGAGAACCTGGGGCCACTTCAGGTGGGTCTCCTGACATAGCTTGGACATCTGAGATTTCAAAGTTCTATTCATTCGCTCAACTTTCCCTGAACTTTGGGGTCTGTATGCAGTGTGCAACTTCCATTGTATCTGTAAGGCACTTGCTAACTGCTGGGTGATTTGAGATACAAAGGAGGGTCCATTGTCTGACCCTATTACTGCTGGAATTCCAAATCTGGGGATAATAACTGTTAAATAAATAATCTCTCTCATCAAAACTTGAGTAACTTCTCGGGCCTTTTCAGTTCTGGTGGGGAAAGCTTCCACCCACCCAGAGAAGGTACAAACTAATACTAACAAGTAGCGATATCCATTGGCTTTTGGCATTTCAGTAAAATCTACTTGCAGGTGGTGCATGGGGGTTACACCTCCTGACTGAACTCGTGGTGGTGGCGTGGGACCCTGTTTGGCATTATTCTTGGCACAAATTAGACACTGGCGAGCTACTGAGACTGACAGGGCTCCCAATAGAGCGATACAAAAATGTGGTTTAAGTGCTTTCTCCATAGCACTCTTCCCATAATGTGTGGCTTGATGAAAAGCTTTGACAAAGGCTGGTCCCAATGATTCAGGAATCACTATTCGTCCTGGGGGTTGACTGCCCTCAGGAGGTGGCAGTTCAATCCATCCATCCTTCAGTACTCCCTCCTCTTTATTACAGTAGTAGTCCAATTCTTTGGTGGTATATCGTGGTGTCCAGAAATTAAGGGGTACTGGAAACAATGCTGCTTGTTTTGGCATGGCTTGTGGTGAAATTTGGCCTGTCATGGCTGCTTTTCATGCTGAAGCATCAGCAAATCTGTTTCCTTGGGCAACTTCTCCTTTTCCCGCTTGGTGTCCTCGACAGTGTATTGTCACCACCAGGTGGGCAGACTGCCTCCTGGCTAGCAGGCCTGCGTCTGATGGTAAAGAATGTAGTTGCACGACACGAGTGGTTGAAGGCAAAAAAAGGATTTATTCCCCTCCCGGGGTCGGATTATTCAAAATAAACAGAACACAAGTACTCAAAAGAAATGAGCCATGCTTTCTGGCAAAAACATAAAGGAACATTAGAACAATTTCTTCTTGCTTCAAAGTAAAATATAAAGTTAGGCATTCAACTTCAGCACACAGTCTCACTGTGTGGAAACCAGCATTCAGTAGTTATAGTGTTTTCCTTTTCACACTATGCTCAGCTCTGACTAGCACAAAGACATTATTTTATCTGACAAAATCAGTGTGCAGTCCATTGGGTCACTGTTAGAAGAACACTCACTGAGTGTGTCAATAATCATTGGTTCTTGCACGCATTCAGAACTCTCCTTATTAAAATATGCTTGTAAGTTCCCCTGTGCCGTGCCGTCACAGTGTCTCTCAGTAGCACTCGCTCTATGGCTAGAATAACTGCTCTCGTAGCCTCTTGTGTCTGGGAGAGAGGGAAGCCACCATTCAGGGTTCTTATAAACTCCCTTCCTATAGGAGGTTCCACCCCTGGAGAGCTTATTAGTTCTATCCTCAGGTTGGGATAGATAATGTCCTTCTCCCCTCTTAATATCAGGTTTTAGCCTGCGGGGTTTTCTCTGAGGCTTAGGAACTTCTATAAGGTCATCTTCAGACATGCACACATCCTCTGGATAATATCTTTCTTTTTCTGAAGGTTTCAATTGCTCTTTGCTCAGCTCTCTGCTCAAATCCCTCGGTTGGGAGTTATAGCCCTGCCCCCACCTTGGATTTCCTCACGAGGCTGCTCTGCATTCACACTGTAGGAATTTCTATCATTCACAACCTTTAACTTCCCACTATAATCACTCCTCAGGTCACAGCTTCCTGATAAATACAGTTTTGCTTTTGGCTTCCACTCACTCCGGCTGGAACGTAGCCTCCGTGCTCCAAAGTGTTTGCAATCAGCAGAACATTCACACCTGTTCTCTGCTCTTGCTAGCTGCTCCTTCCTGTAGGACTCTGGGTAGTTACTCGGGTGAATTCTTCCTGGCTCTAGCTCTGACTCACTTCCTGGGTCAAAGTAGGAAACTCCTCCTGCTTCCTCAAGGACAGCTGCTTCAGGTAAGACAGCCTGTTCTCTTTGCTCACGCTGTTCACGTTGCTCACGCTGCTTTGCCAGTTCTCCTAGTTCTACTCGTTCTAACCCTGTGTTCCCTGCACTGCCCTTATAAGGGCTGTAAGCTCTTCCCCTTTTCAGGTGCACGCTATCAGGAACTAGGGAATATTTCTCAGCTGAGTGTTTTTTCAGACCTCGTGGCTGAGTTTGTTTCTGTTGTCCCTGACAACAGCTGCTCACATGGCCTGCTTGCCTGTCAGCTTCAGGACTAAAATACCGTGACTCTTGTGCTTTTAAGGTGGAGAATGGAGCTTCTTCATCACAGTATGACAGCTACACGTGTCGGGGCCCATACTGCGTCTAGTAACATCAATATTTCTGGGCCATATTTGATTGATTTGCCTCCTGAGGTAATGAGCCCTCATTCTTTGTAGAGAGCTCCATGTGCATGCAAAGTGGTGAAGGCATATTTTGAGTCTGTGTATACGTTTAGCAGAAGTCCCGCCCCCAATACTAGTGCTCTGGTGAGTGCTATCAATTCTGCTTTCTGTGCTGATGTGCCTGATGCAAGAGCTGATGATTCAATGACTTCCTCCTGGGTTACTACTGCATACCCTGCACAACGTCGTCCATCGATAATGAGACTACTTCCATCTACAAAATAAGTCTGGTCAGGATTCTCTAGGGGCACATCAGTTAAATCAGGTCGACTTGAAAATACAGTATCCATGACTTCTATGCAGTCGTGCTCCGGGGGGTCCTCGCTGATAGGTATCAGGGTAGCTGGGTTCAAGGCATGGCTCACTTCCAATTGTATTTGTGGATTTTCACATAACATGCTTTGGTATTTCAGCATTCGAGAATTGGTGAGCCAATGATTTGCTTTTTGTTCCATAAGGGCAAGTACCGCATGTGGTACTGTGACGCGTAGACTCTGTCCTAAGGTGAGTTTATCTGCTTCACTTACTAATAGTGCTGTAGCTGCAACAGCTCTCAAACATGGTGGCCATCCTTTGGCCACAGTGTCCAACTGTTTTGATAGGTACGCTACGGGTCGTTCCCACTGTCCTAATTTCTGAGTCAACATGCCTAGGGCATTTCCGTGCATCTCGTGCACGAATAGATGGAAAGGCTTGTGGACATCTGGCAACCCGAGTGCTGGTGACGACATCAATTCCTCCTTCAGGGTCTTGAAAGCTGTATCTTGCTCAAGTCCCCATTCTAATGGTGATTTTTCTTCTCCCTTGGTGGCTTCATATAGTGGTTTGGCAATCTGAGCAAAGTTAGGTATCCATATCCGGCAGTATCCTGCTGCTCTCAGAAAGGCTCTGACTTGCTTTCTGGTAGTTGGGGTTGGGATACTGCATACGGCTTCTTTTCTCTCGCGTCCCAATTGTCGGCTTCCTTTGGTTAAACGAAAGCCCAAATATTTTACTTCCTTTTTGCATAGCTGTGCTTTTGCTCTGGAAACTTTGTATCCGGCTTCATCCAATAGTTGCAAGAGGTCAGTAGTGGCTTGTATACATTCACTTTCAGAGGTGGCGGCTACCAGTAGATCATCTACATATTGGAGGAGTACTCTTCTTTCAGGGGCCACTGGATAGCTTGAAAGATCTTGGTTTAGTGCAGCACTGAAAATGGTAGGTGAGTTCTTGAATCCTTGAGGTAATCGTGTCCAAGTGAGCTGGCCCTGCCTCCCCGAGACAGGGTCCTGCCATTCAAAGGCAAACAGCAACTGGCTAATTGGGGCTAATCTTATGCAAAAGAACGCATCTTTCAAGTCCAAAACAGTAAAGTGGGTGGCTTCAGCAAGAATCAATCCTAAGAGTGTGTAAGGATTTGGCACAACTGGATGTATGGTCTCAACTGCTTCATTCAATCTCCTTAGATCCTGCACTGGGCGGTAGTCACCTGTCCCAGGCTTCTGCACTGGCAGGAGAGGTGTGTTCCATGGTGATTGACAAACTTTGAGTAGGCCATATTCCAGTAGCCTTAACAAGTGGCGATGGATGCCTTCAATTGCTGTTCTTGGGAGTGGATATTGCTTGACATGTACTGGCTGTGCACTAGGCTTGAGATTCACAATTATTGGAGCTATATGTTTGGCTAGGCCTGGTGGATTGCCTTCTGCCCATACTCCAGGAGGGGCATCAATGCTTTTCAAAGTAGGTTCAAAATAGGTATCAATAACTGGCTCAGTACTTGGCTCAGTACTATAATATCTCCATTCTTCTTCTCGAGGAACAGTAAGCACCATTAGTTCAGCAGGTTTTGTCTGGGAATTCACTGTCATTTGCATTTCTCCTTTCTCAGTAAAGGATATTTGGGCCTGCAGCTTGGCTAGCATATCTCGTCCCAGCAATGGCACTGGGCACTCTGGCATGTAAAGGAATTGGTGCGTTATTTGCTGTCCTCCTAAATTACATATGCAGTTTTGAAGAAATGGCTTTGTGGCTTTTGCGCCAGTTGCTCCCACAATGGTGACTGCTCTTGTAGAAAAAGGAGCTATTTGTTTATCTACTACAGAATGTTCTGCTCCAGTATCAACCATAAAGTCCATAAATTGGTCTCCTATTTGTATACTGACCATAGGCTCCTGGAGACCTAAAGCGAATTCGGAGCCCGGTCTGTCCTAATCTGCTTCATCCAAGTCATAGGCTGTGGCGGCTGCCACTCCCTGGATGGCCTCCGTGCGTTCTTGTTGAAAATGTTCTCGATTGGTTTCTCTGCGGTTCTGGGGTCGGCCTCTCTCTCTTTCCCTCCAAGGGGCGTGTTCCCCTTCATCCTGAGAGGCCTCTTCGAGTCGCGGGCATGCACTTCTCCAATGTCCTTCTTCTCTGCAATAAGCTCATTGGTTCGCGCCTAATGGGGGCCGGTCATTTCCTCGGCCGCGCCCTCTTCCTCTGCTCCTTCGATTAGGGACACCTCCCCTTTTCTGTTCCACTATGGCCGCAGCCAAAAAATCCGTTTTCTTCTTCATCCGTCGATCACTTTCTTTCTGTCTTTCATTATCACGATTCACATACACTTTATGAGTGACTTCCAGTAACTGTGTTGCATTCATGCCCGCAAACCCTTCTAGTTTCTGTAGCTTACGTCTAATATCTGGTTGTGACTGGTTTACAAAAGCAGAATTCACCATGCATAGGCTTCCTGGGGCATCTGGGTCATAGGGAGTATACATCCTGTACGCTTCAGTCAATCTCTCATAGAATACTGCTGGGCTCTCATCTATGCCCTGATTAACTTCGGTCACTTTTAAAAGATTCATAGATTTCTGGCACCCCCTTCTCAGACCTTGCATGAGGCCTTGGCGAAACCGGGATAGGGCTCTGGATCCTACTTCAGTATTTGGATCCCATTTGGGGTCTTCGTTAGGGAATTCCTTCTGGGCTGCTTCGCGATTGTCTATTCCTGCTTCCTCTCTCTCTACCAGGGGATTGTCTGCCATCCAGTCGATAGCAGCTCGCTTAATTCGTGTCCGCTCCTCAGTAGTAAATAAAGTAGACAGGAGCTGACGGCAATCTGCCCAAGTGGGCTGGTGAGTTTCCATGATCGTATGCATCAATTCTGTTAACTCTTGGGGCTTATTAGTGTAGGAAGCATAATGTATCTTCCAATTCAATAAATCAGCAGTGGAGAAAGGCACATATACTAAACTCAGGGGTCCCGCTACTATCTGATCATGCTCATCCCGCACGGGCAGCCCCGGGACTTGTCTCAAGGGGGCTATTACTTTCGGTAGGGCTTTCGGCTTCTTAGTAGTGACTTTCGGGATCTGGGTGGGGACTTTCAGCTTTGAGACTCGCCTAGTCTGGGGAGCCTCGCTTGCAACAGATGAACTAGCACTAACAACTGATTTTTCACTTTCTGTCTCTGTCTGGGAGGATACATCTTCATCTTCCTGCTCTGACTCCTGCTTATCCTCAGTCTCTGTCTCAGACTGATCAGCATCTTCTCTAGCCCCTTCTCTGAGTATTTCATCTGGCTGATCTTCTGGCTGGTGAGGAGGTGGACTCTCCCGGTCCCGGGGGCCTGCCCCGGGATGTGGTGGTACTCTCACTGGGTGCTGAGCTCGGGACTGCCTAATTACAGCTCCCGGGGACTCAGGATCTACAAGAACAGGTTTCTGGCTAGGTTTCTTAGCTGTCCCTGTTTTCTGGGTCTGATCTGTTAATGCTAACATTATTCTGCACTGCTCTTCATAACAGCGCTTTGCCCAAGGGGGGGGATCTTCACAAATACTTAACCAAGAATCTATATAGGGATACTGATCGGGGTGCGCTATTCGCACCTTCCGATGCACTGACTGAATAATTCCTAGGTTAAATGTTCCATCTCGAGGCCACATGGGGTTTAAGACGGGCCACTCCCTAGTACACAAAAGCTGTAATCGTGAGGCAGTCAGTTTTACTCCATAATCTCCTGAATATCCTTTACTAAAATGTTTGATCATACATTCTAACGGAGTGTTCCTAGTAGACTCCGCCCCTCCCATTTCGATGTGTGCGCGCAACAACAAACAGAAGGGAAAAGGACGGCGGACCGTGGGTAAGGGGTCCTCACGGCCCTGGAAACATTCAAGGGAGACAAATAACAAGACAAGACAACGGTTGCTTCCTCCTTTTTACGATCTGGACGCGGTCGCCCGGCCAGAAAATGCGTTACTCAGGAGTCCGCCTTCGCTTGGTCTGTGTTGCAAGACCTCTCATTCACACTTCATTCACACAATCATGCTAGCAACGTATCCCAAAAACAGCCCAATCCTGTCTCTGCTGACTAGGCTATATCAAATTCCAAAATCAAAAGACCTTGCGTATACTCATGCAGGGTTCAAAAAGACGATAGTTTCACCTTGCGCATACTCATGCAGGGTTAGTCGGACCGTCTTGAGAGGTGATCAAGCTCTCTTATCAAATATCAAATTCCAAAGTTCCAAAGTTCAAACAACAGTTCTGCTCTGACGCTTCTGTCTAGTCAAATCAAAACTATACTCACCGGATCCGGTCCTAGTTCCCAAGCAAGCGCATGAGTTGGACCTCGGACTCCCCTCACGGGTTCGAGGTGTTGGCTCCGTCCAGGCTCGGCACCCGCCGAGGTCTGGCCAGCTCCCTCCTATACAAGGGACCGGTGGCGCCAGAGAGCGAGCCCACGTCGGGAGGGCACGATCCCAGCAGGACCAAACCTGTCGAGGCGGAAAGTCGTGGTATATTGCCCTATATACCCTCTATTACCACACCTTCCCGGCTAACGCACCAAGAATATGTAGCAGCAGAGCGCAGACAAACCAATGATACCAGGAGTCTGTTCAGAAGGTCCAAATCATTTATTTGTGCACAAGTCTCAAGCAGAATCAAATTCAAAATGGTTGAGCAATGGCTGTTAGTAAAACAACAACTTTTATACTTTTCTTGTCCATTCTAGGTATAGGCAAACTTCTCATTGGTCCCGGTAACCCCTTTCACCCCATCTATTGGTCCCGGTAACATTACGTAGTCATCCAATTAGGACTTTGGTCTGGGCTCAGCACCTGCTTACCCCCCTTCTAGTCCCAATTACAATGGTCAGTTCTTCCAACTTTGATACTTCTCTCCTCCAAAGTCTTAGCTAGCTAGAACATGTGGGAAAGCAGGGCACTGTAACTTTTCTTTCAGCAGTGTTAATTAATTCCATAGAAGCTGTGCTCTCTTATCAATACCAATTAAACTTTTTTTTCTATATTTTCTAAGTTTCGATTCTGCTTAGCTATACTTAATTGTGCTCAGTTAAGTTTCAATTCTATGGTAGCAGCATTCAGGGGGGGGGGGGGGTCATTCCTCTGGGCCTAACCACAGGCTTCAATTAGCATGGATCATAGGCCTTCGCCTACCACACTTATGTTATGATGGTTCTTTGAAAGCTACTACTCTTTGATGCTCCCTAGAAGCTGCTGCCCTAGCTGACTGCCTAGTCTTTCCTAATGGCTGAGTTGCCCCTCGATCAACTTGGCGCATTCCCAAAGTCCATGGGTCCAATATTTAGCACCTGGGTCATATCCAATCTTAGCTTTGAATATCTGGGGTCGCCACATAGGACTGGGCAGTGGCAATAATGAGGCGCACTGCCTGATTAGTGATTCTCGGCTAAAATTAGGCCAGGGTATCCTGCGCCTGGCCTTTGGCGCATATCACTGCTATCAGGTTAGTGAGCGGTGCCACCTCTGCCCCGATGCTAAGCAGTTAGAATTAGGGCGTGTAGAGCCTGCAGCTGCGGATATTCAGCAACACTAACCGTGGTAGTGCCACTGAATATCCCATTCACTGCATTAATCATTTTGAATATCAGGCCCCATGTGTCTTTTCCCCCACATACCAAGTTTCATCCAATTCTGTTAATTTTTAAGTTATTTTGCCCTCCCGCAGACAGACATTGTCTACCCCTTTTGTATTCTTTCAAACTTCCGTTATGTTTTGACTAGATTATAAGCTCCGATGAGCTCGGACTGTCTCTTGTTTACTGGCTGCCTCCTGTAGGTCAGCTGTTCAGCGCTGCGTGCGTGGTGCTCTATAAGTGCTAAATAGTAGTAGTAGTAAAATTTGATAGGGAAAGTAGAAACTCCCGGGCACTAAGCAACTTTACTCCCTTATTTGAAATAGACTGGAGACTGCACATGACATGTCAATATCTGTCAAAGCAAGGTTTCAGTAATCAAAGAAAAATAACATGCACATTGATTTTACTATTCTCTGAACATAGTATTACAAAAAAGTGAGTTTTCAAACCTTTATTACCGTGCCCGGTCGCCTGGGGAAAGGAAAGACGAATTATAACCAGGAAATCTGTGCATATGGATATTTCCTGTAGGACCACCCTGTGGCGAGACAGTTATTTTTACTTCTAACAAAAGTGTTTATATTTCCTGCAAGATGCAGGACTAAAAAAGCACAGTTGTATTACTTTACTTCCAAATGCAGGATGTCGCTTTCCACATAGAAGTCATGTATGGGGAAATCGGTTCTAAATCCCAGAATGCAATGGGGTAACATCTAGACTGGATTAGTTGGCATGAACAATGAAGCCAACTGGGACAATTATGTTCTATATATTACATTATGGCATATAGCTGTTCAAAGGGACTCGCCATAAGTCCGAGCCGGCAGCGGTTCCCCACCTTAAATTCATATAAAATGAAGCTGCACAAAGCTCCGCCTAATTTCTCGACCAAACAGCTGTCGTCAGCCGCTGCCAATCACATCGCGTTAGCCATTGCTGACGCCATTAGCGACAGCTGCGCACTCTCGAGGTGCTCCCGGGACGGTTCAGCTAGCGCTGTCTTCAGCTGGTCCCGTAACCGTGTTTGCAGGATGGCGGAGCTAAGGCAGCGGGCGGGCCGCGAGCATGATGGTGAAGAAAACCAGGTGAGGCTTGTGGAAGGAAGGAGGAGTTCGGCGCTGTCTTATTCCGGGTGATTCCACTCTAGGAGCCTGTGAAATAAACAGCCCCCTATGTTGCCTAGTGTCTCATCCTAGCCCTGTGCTTCCCTCCTTCCACAATGTATGGTGAATCCCCAACCCATACGTACATCTTTCTTTGTATTACATCTGGGTAACCTTTTTACCAACGGGTATCTATTTTTTTTTTGTCGTGTCTGTGGCCCTCTTCCCAGCGTATATTCTTTCTGCCATGTGTGAGTGCCGTCCTCCCATTTACTTGATTTTCTCTGCACTGCCTATGTGCTCCATCCTCCCCCCCCCCCCCCCATGCATTCATATCTCTTCTGGTGCTCCATCCCAATGTGCGTCTCTCTCTTTATCCTGCATACAAACTTTCACTCTTCCCTGTGTTGCCTCCCTCCTTTTTCTGACTGGTTGTCTTCGCCTCTGCGTGCATCTTCTAACCTGTTCAGGCGACTCGTTGCATATATCATTCTCTCTGTCCTGCTTGTTTCTCTCTGTAACTGTATCTGTTGCTCTGCCCCAGTAAAAGTCTTCCTTCTGTGCATACCAAGGTTGATACAAGCAGGACATCATCTTTCTACCTGTGTAATTTGCTTGTATTCTTCAGGCTCTCCTGACTCTTACTGCTTGCCCACTGTTTCCTTCCACGCATGAGTGACTCTTCTGTGGAACTAATCTGGTGGTATGTCCCTTGCATGCTTGCTGTCAGTTCATGCATAACCCTTGAATTTTATTCCGAAAATGGGCAGCAAAGAAGAAAAAAAATGCAGTATGAGAATAGGCACAGATAAAAGAAGGATGGTTTTGGACAGCTCCTTTACTCTTAGCCTTACTGTTTCTCCAGTGACTAGGTATGGACTTTTTTTTTTAGCAGATGGCATCAATCAAGAGTGTTTTCCTTTTTCAGACAGGTGATCTGGGGGTGTTTTCTCTTTCTAGTTCTTTGCTCTTTTGTTTGCACATGACTCGAATGCATGCTTTGGTGAACATGAGACTGAAGAGACATGTCCTGGGCTGTTATCGATCTTGCAAAGAAATTGCAGTCAGGAGTTGCATTTCAGCACCAGTATTAAATAAATGGTGCTTGTTCTCTGTTTCATGCTGCACCTGTAGCTTCTAGTAATTGATGACTCCAGGGACAGTATCTTTTGACATAATTCTTGGCATTAGGTATGCAGCCTGGATGACCTGCCTAGCCCTGGTCTAAATTTCTTATACACAGGGTATTTGGAGATGACCATTAAACCCTCAAGATGGTTGCTGCTATTCCTATAATTTACTCCTCATTCTAGAAAAGATGCTGCTAACTGATGAATCAGATGCAATTAGAACCTTTTACCTAGTGACTAGTTCAAGTTTTGTGAGTGCTGCAAATAGCTGTGGTTTATATGCTGTAGCAGAAATTCAAATTATGGCCCCTAAGCAACCATTTTTAAAGGGCCTCAGAACAGGGAGGGGGGTGTCCTGTCCATTTCAGAATATACATGAACAGCTGAAAGTGTGTCCCCTTGAGTAGAATTTATGTCACTCTATGCAATCCATGAATATTGTCAGATGAATGACAAATTGCTGTATGTTTATTTAGAAGCTTGCTATATGCCTGGTTTGGTACCTTAGTGGTTTTACAATTTAAAAAAAAAAAAGGAAAGGAATTCCCATAAAAACAAAGTAAAGGATAGAACAGTAAGCAAAAAGAACAGAACAACAAAGAGCGAAAATAACAAAGCATAGTAGCATAACCAAAGTATGAGACAGGTCATACTGATGATCAGAAAGATATGATACCTTGGATTCCCCAATTCTGAAAGAACTTGTTCAAAATAGTGAGACTTTAGTACAGATTTAAATTTTTTGAGAGAGGTTTCTAAATGGATATAATCAGGTAGTGAATTTCAGAGGCAAGGGGCTAAAAAGAAAAAGGCAGAGTGGCGGGTCGATTCATAATTTGGCTTGCAGCAATGATGGCAGAACCAGATGATTAATACTCTGTGACCTGAGACATCTAGATGGGCAGTACGGAATCAGTAGAGAGATAAGGTAAACTGGGAAGCCATTATGGAATGCTGTGCATGTAAGGATAAGAATCTTATGTTGGAATCAAAAAGGAAAGTAGCCAATGATGTTTTATATAACCATGGTGATACATGGTCATAACTAGAGGCATTATTTGTTAATCTGCTGTATTTTAGAGTAGTTGTATGTTTTTTTTTCAGATTGGTAGTTTGGAAACTGCAGTAAACAGTATTGTAGCAGTCCAGTTTGGATGCGACCAAGGCATCGATTAAAGTATGAAGAGTTGAAAATGTCAAAGGTTTTACTGTGTGAATTTGATGGAGAAAGAAGAAAGCAGATCGGGCTGTTGCAAAAACTTGAGAATCAAAAGCAAGAAACTGATCAATGATGACACTGTTTTAGGTAAAAGAGGTCACCAAAGGTACAGGAACACCAGAAATAAACGGTTGAACGGATGGACAGGTGACCAAATTAGTAATCCAAAGGGACTAGGATTCGGTTGGCTTAATTTTTAAATGATGTGAACCCAGCCAAGAGGCAACAGAATTAAGACAATTTTTCAAAGAAGAAAGATCTGGGTGAAGGGACGAAGAGTAGAAAATTAGAAAAATGTCATTTGGCAGGGAGGAGTGGCCTAGTGGTTAGGACACAGTACCTCAGGCCGGAGGGCCAGAGGTTCAAGTCCCAATCTCAGGCTGGAGGGACTGGGGTTTCTAGTCCTATAGGCACTCCTTGTGGCCTTGGGCAAGCCACTTAACCCTTCATTGCCTCAGGTGTAGCAGAAGAGCGCAGACAAACCAATGATACCAGGAGTCTGTTCAGAAGGTCCAAATCATTTATTTGTGCACAAGTCTCAAGCAGAATCAAATTCAAAATGGCTGAACAATGGCTGTTAGTAAAACAACAACTTTTATAGCTTTCTTTCCCATTCTAGACATAGGCAAACTTTTCATTGGTCCCGGTAACCCCTCGTACACCTTCTATTGGTCCCGGTACCGATATGGCTATCCAATTAGGACTCTGGTCTGGGCTCAGCACCTGCTTACCCCCCTTCTAGTCCCAATTACAATGGTCAGTTCTTCCAACTTAGATACTTCTCTCCTCCAAGGTCACTTAGCTAGCTAGAACATGTGGGAAAGCAGGGCACTGTAACTTTCCTTTCAGCAGTGTTAATTTCACAGAAGCTTCACTCTCTTATCAATACCATTTAAACCTTATTTTTCTATATTTTCTAAGTTTCGATTCTGCTTAGCTAAGCCTGACTATGCTTAGTTAAGTTTCAATTCTATAGTAGCAGCATATTGGGGGATGTGTAATTCCTTTGGGCCTCTCCACAGGCTTCATTTACAGGTCAAGCTACTCAGGCCTGTCTGCTTATTTCAGACAGCATGGATCATAGGCCTTCGCCTACCACATTCCCCCCTTTGATTAATCTCACCCTATTACTAATAAGGTGTGAGAGTTAAATCACTCAATTATACTGGGGTTGGGTTTTGACCATGAGCAATAGGATTAGGGTGCCATAAGGCTAAAATCTTAGTTGCGGTTTTCCGCTCTACTGTGTTCTCAATAACACTGTTAATAGAACGCATACAACATGGGATTATACATGGTAACATAAAAAACAAAGCTAGAAAGACTAGTATTATCATAGCAAAAGTAGTGAATCCTCCTAAGCCAGAAAAGATAGATGCAAACCAATTGGGTATCTGAAGACTATGCCAGGTCTGTACTGGTACATAAGTTTGCTTCCGCATGTGTTCAGCAATTTCTTCAACAACCTGACTCTTATCATCTATCTTTAAACAACAATTTGTGAGATTCAGCTTACCACAGACTCCTCCTTCAGCAGCTAATAAGTAATCTAAAGCTAGGCGATTTTGATAAATTGCAGTGCGCATTTGTGTGCTTTGTCTCGCTAAAAGTGTGAGTGCTTGGCTAGTTTCATTAGTGATAAGTTCAACTACTGCTTGCAAGAGTATTATTCTATTCAACATATAAATTGGGGTACGATATCCCCACATGCCATCTTGCTCCCAAGTGGCAGGTCCATAATAGGCAATAATTCGCTCTGGCGGCCAATCTTCACCATCCCATTTCTCCCACTTGCCTATCTGTAAGGCTGCTCTCCTTTGTCTTTTTGAATAAACTGGATATCCTAATTGTTCACCATGTTCTGTGGGCAACAGAAAGAGAGTCGAATAGTTCTTAAGACACACGCTCCTCCCCAGTGGATAGGGAGTTTGGCATATGCTCGGGTTCCGCAAATCCAATACAGACCAGGTGGGGCTTGCCAGCTATGATGTCGGTTTAAATTAGTCCATAAAGGGGCAAGCTCGGGGAACCTTGCTAATGGATTGGTGGGCTCCCGTTCATTAACTCCTGACCACCAAGATGTCCGTTTTGTGGTATCATTGTAGTACTTTTGGCTAAGACAGACAAGCTGTCCTACCTTGGAGGTAAATTGGGGTCCAGTTCGAGCATAACACAATCGCCCAACTATTGGGTGTGCTAATACCCATTCGCTGGTAGTTTTGTGTAGCTCTGTCTGATTGTGGATTACTGAGTAATTCAATTCTTGGGCCTCCCAAGGCCACTGATCACCCATTTTGATCCCACCACAGAAATAGCAGTCTGTGATACGGAGGCTGGATACCACAGCTCCGGCCAACTCTAGGAATAAATTCTGGGAGGGGTGAGGGATATCGAACTTGTTTACATGCATGGTTTCATAGAAAGTGTTATGTATATGGTACTTTGATGATCGATGGGCTTGGGTATTTAGTCTAATATACACAATGGTTCCTGGATCTGATCCAGTACCTGCAATGCGCAATCCAAATTTATGTCCTTGTTTCCATACACTGGGATTGGCTATGGACAATGCTAGTGGATTACAAGCACCTTTCTTACAATTCTTAGGATCCTTCACATATGGTTTGGTTAAAGTAGCCATTCGTTTATCTTTAGTATGTGCTATCGTGTCAGTTTCCCATGTAGCATAGAACACACATTCCCATCTTGGGCAATAATAGTCTTTAACTGGTGCCGTGCTATATATATCTGCGACACCTCGTTTACCTAGACATGCCCCCCACCCAATTGCTCCTTCTGGACACATATATATTTACCATCATTAGCATAATCTTTTTCCCAATTGGCACACTTTGAACGGCTATCTCTATTAATGGCATCACAGGCATCAAAATATAAAACAGCAGGCTGTGTGGGATCAATTAGTGGGAGTGTAGCGTTTAGTAACACTCCATCCGCATCATTCCATCTTATTTCTAAAGTATAATACGATGGGTTCTGATGTGGGTTGAAACAAACCTTAGATTTACCTTTTGTACAAACATTTAGTTCAGTGGTGTTATAAATACACCGACTTACTGTACCGGTACAGGTATAGTAAGAATGGTAAAGCAAAGTCTGAGTCACTTTCATTCCAGTCCGAGTGGTAGTAACACAGGCAGTACATGGGGGTAAAGCATGTACCAGTTCAAAATTCCCCAGGCAAGCAGCCAAAGCAAGATAAAAACAAAGATGCATGTTGATTGTTCTTCTGGATCTCCGCTAGAAAATCTTGACCACGTCGTCTTCCTCTCGGCGCAATGCTGACCCGTTTGCTAATGAAGCAATTCAACGGGTGTCAATGTTGATTGAAAAATCCTCAAAAGTCTCGTTATGATGCCAACTTACCAAATGTAGTTGGTCTGATGAAAGTCTATAAAGGCATAGTTAGTCGATGAAGAAAACCAATGTCTTTGCTGTATTGGGAACAGCAATCCTCTTCGAAAGACTTGGCTACTATAGGGCACTGTAGTTCATAAGTGTCCCCAATGAGATCTAGGCTGCTGGCTGCCTCCGTAGGGTAAGACGCAAAGGGACATCAGGATGCGGCTCTGCTGTCCACTGGTCCTGATCTGGAACTGCTGCTGGCTTGACTCTGCTGTGATGAATCCAGGAATCGATTTCTGCTACCTTTACTGCAGTTGGGGTAGACAGGATGACGGTATATGGTCCCTTCCAATGAGGTTCCAACGGTGTCTTCTTCCAATCTTTGATCCACACCGAGGTACCAGGCTTGTAGGGATGCAGTGGTTCCGTCAAATTGATAGGCAACTGGTCCTGTATCCACGTGTGGAGAGTCTGCAGAACAGAACTAAGAGCTAGGAGTTCTTGTCTGGTTATCTCTGAACCAATCTGTGGCAAATTACCTTTAACACCCTGTACTATTGGTGGGGGTTTACCATACACAACTTCAAAAGGGGAAAATCCTGATGATTTTACAGGAGCTGAGCGTATTCTAAGTAAGACTATTGGGAGAACCTGGGGCCACTTCAGGTGGGTCTCCTGACATAGCTTAGACATCTGAGATTTCAAAGTTCTATTCATTCGCTCAACTTTCCCTGAACTTTGGGGTCTGTATGCAGTGTGTAACTTCCACTGTATCTGTAGGGCACTTGCCAACTGCTGGGTAATTTGAGATACAAAGGAGGGTCCATTGTCTGACCCTATTACTGCTGGAATTCCAAATCTGGGGATGATCTCTCTTAGCAAAGCTTTAGTTACTTCTCGGGCTTTTTCAGTTCTGGTGGGGAAAGCTTCCACCCACCCAGAGAAGGTACAGACTAATACTAACAAGTAGCGGTATCCATTAGCGTTTGGCATTTCAGTAAAATCTATTTGTAGGTGATGCATGGGGGTCACACCTCCTGACTGAACTCGTGGTGGTGGCGTGGGGCCCTGTTTGGCATTGTTCTTGGCACAAATCAGACATTGGCGAGCTACTGAGGCTGATAGGGCTCCCATCATAGTAATGCAAAAATGTGGCCTGAGTGCTTTCTCCATAGCACTTTTTCCATAATGTGTGGCTTGATGGAAAGCCTTGACAAAGGCTGGCCCCAGTAGTTCTGGGATCACTATTCGTCCTGGGGGTTGACTACCCTCAGGAGGTGGCAGTTCAATCCATCCATCTTTTAGTACTCCCTCTTCTTTGTTACAATAGTAGTCCAATTCTTTGGTGGTATATCGTGGCGTCCATAAATTAAGGGGTACTGGAAACAATGCTGCCTGTTTTGGCATGGCTTGTGGTGAAATCTGGCCCGTCATGGCTGCTTTACGTGCTGAAGCATCAGCAAATCTATTTCCTTGGGCAACCTCTCCTTTTCCCACTTGGTGTCCCCGACAGTGTATGACAGCCACACGCGTCGGGGCCCATACTGCGTCTAGTAACATCAATATTTCTGGGCCATATTTAATTGATTTGCCTCCTGAGGTGATGAGCCCTCGTTCTTTATAAAGAGCTCCATGTGCGTGCAGAGTGGTGAAGGCATATTTCGAATCTGTGTATACATTCAACAAAATTCCCGCACCCAATACTAGTGCTCTGAGTGCTATTAATTCTGCTTTCTGTGCTGATGTACCTGATGCAAAGGCTGATGATTCGATGACTTCATCCCGGGTGACTACTGCATACCCAGCACAACGTCGTCCATCAATGATGAGACTACTTCCATCTACAAAATAAGTCCGGTCAGGATTTTCTAGGGGCACATCAGTTAGGTCAGGTCGGCTCGAAAATACAGTATCCATGACTTCTATACAATTGTGCTCTGGGGGGTCCTCGCTGATTGGTATCAGGGTAGCTGGGTTCAAGGCATGGCTCACTTCTAGTTGTATTTGTGGATTTTCACATAGCATACTTTGGTATTTCAGCATTCGAGAATTGGTAAGCCAATGATTTGCTTTTTGTTCCATAAGGGCAAGTACCGCATGTGGTACGGTAACACGTAGATTCTGTCCTAATGTGAGTTTGCCTGCTTCACTCACTAGTAATGCTGTAGCTGCAACAGCTCTCAAACATGGTGGCCATCCTTTGGCCACAGTGTCCAATTGTTTCGATAGGTATGCTACAGGTCGTTCCCAGTGTCCCAGTTTGAGTCAACATGCCTAAGGCATTTCCGTGCATCTCGTGCACGAATAGATGGAAAGGCTTGTGGACATCTGGCAACCTGAGTGCTGGCGACGACATCAACTCTTCCTTCAGGGTTTTGAACGCTGTATCTTGCTCAAGTCCCCATTCCAGTGGTGATTTTTCTTCTCTCTTGGTGGCTTCATATAGTGGTTTGGCAATCTGGGCAAAGTTGGGTATCCATATCTGGCAGTATCCTGCTGCTCCCAGAAAGGCTCTGACTTGCTTCCTGGTAGTTGGGGTTGGGATACTGCACACAGCCTCTTTTCTCTCGCGTCCTAATTGTCGGCTTCCTTTGGTCAGACGAAAGCCCAAATATTTTACTTCTTTTTGACATAGCTGTGCTTTTGCTCTGGAAACTTTATATCGAGCTTCATCTAACAGTTGCAAGAGATCCGTAGTGGCTTGTATACATTCATTTTCAGATGTGGCGGCTATCAGTAGATCATCTACATATTGGAGGAGTACTTTTTTTTTTTTTTTTTTTTTTCGGGGGCCACTGGATAACTTGAGAGATCCTGGTTTAGTGCAGCACTGAAAATAGTCGGTGAATTCTTAAATCCTTGAGGTAATCGTGTCCAAGTGAGTTGGCCCCGCCTCCCTGAGACAGGGTCCTGCCATTCAAAAGCAAACAGCAATTGGCTAATTGGGGCTAATCTTATGCAAAAGAATGCATCTTTTAAATCCAGTACAGTAAAATGAGTACCTTCGGCAGGAATTAATCCTAGGAGTGTGTAGGGATTTGGTACAACTGGATGTATGGTCTCAACTGCTTCATTGACTCCCCTGAGATCTTGCATTGGGCGGTAATCACCTATCCCAGGTTTCTTCACTGGCAGAGGTGTGTTCCATGGGGACTGACAAACTTTGAGTAAGCCGTACTCCAGTAGCCTTAACAAGTGGCGATGAATGCCTTCAATTGCTGCTCTTCAGAGGGGGTATTGCTTGACATGTACTGGCTGCGCACTAGGCTTGAGATTCACAATTATTGGAGCTATATGTTTGGCTAGGCCTGGGGGATTGCCTTCTGCCCATACTCCAGGTGGGGCGTCAATGCTTTTCAGAGTATGTTCAAAATAGGTGTCCTGGGCGGACTCATTACTATAATATCTCCATTCTTCTCGAGGAACAGTAAGCAGCATTAATCCAGCAGGTTTTGAGTTTACTGTCATTTGCATTTCTCCTTTCTCAGTGAAGGATATTTGGGCCTGCAACTTGGCTAGCATGTCTCGTCCCAGTAATGGCACTGGGCACTCGGGCATATAGAGAAATTGATGCGTTATTTGTTGTCCTCCCAGATTGCATATACGGTTCTGAAGAAAAGGCTTTGTGGCTTTGGCACCAGTTGCTCCCACAATGGTGACTGCTCTCGCAGAAAATGGGGCGATTTGTTTATCTACTACAGAATGTTCTGCTCCAGTATCAACCATAAAGTCCATAAATTGGTCTCCTATTTGTATGCTGACCATAGGCTCCTGGAGACCTAAAGCGAATTCGGAGCCCGGTCTGTCCTAATCTGCTTCATCTACATCGTAGGTCGCGGCGGCCACTGCCTGTATGGCCTCCCCCCTTTCTCGTTGAAATTGTTCCCGATTGGCCCCTCCGCGGTTCCGGGGTCGGCCTCTTCCTGTTTCTCTCCAATTGGCATTATTTTCGTCATCCTGAGAGGCGTCTTCGAGTTGCGGGCATGTATCTCTCCAATGTCCTTCTTCTTTGCAATAAGCGCATTGGTTCACGCTTAGTAGGGGCCGGCCATCTCCTCGGCCTCACCCTCTTCCTCTGCTCCTTCGACTAGGGAAACCTCCCCTTTTCTGTTCAACTATGGCCGCAGCCAAAAAATCAGCTTTCTTCTTCATCTTTCGATCACATTCTTTCTGTCTTTCATTATCACGGTTCACATACACTTTATGAGCGACTTCCAGTAACTGAGTTGCATTCATGCCCGCAAACCCTTCTAGTTTTTGTAGCTTGCGTCTAATGTCTGGTTGTGACTGATTTACAAAAGCAGCATTCACCATGCATAAGCTTCCTGGTGCATCTGGGTCATAGGGAGTATACATTCTGTATGCTTCAACTAATCTTTCATAGAATACTGCTGGGCTTTCATCTATTCCCTGATTAACTTCGGATACTTTAGAGAGATTCATGGCTTTCTGACCCCCCCCCCCCCCCCCTTTTCAGACCTTGCATGAGGCCTTGGCGAAACCGGGATAAGGCTCTGGATCCTACTTCAGTATTTGGATCCCATTTTGGGTCTTCGTTAGGGAATTCTCTCTGAGCTGCTTCGTGATTGTCTATGCCTGCCTCCTCTCTCTCTACCAAGGGATTGTCTGCCATCCAGTCGATAGCAGCTCGCTTGATTCGTATCCGCTCCTCCGTAGTAAATAAAGTAGACAGGAGCTGACGGCAATCTGCCCAAGTGGGCTGGTGAGTTTCCATGATCGTATGCATTAATTCTATTAACTCTTGGGGCTTATTTGTGTAGGAAGCATAATGTATCTTCCAGTTTATCAAATCCGCAGTGGAGAAGGGCACATATACTAAACTTAAGGGTCCCGCTACTATCTGATCATGCTCATCCCGTACGGGCAGTCCTGGGACTTGTCTCAAGGGGGCTATTACTTTCGGGATGGCTTTTGTCCTCTTAGTAGCGGCTTTCGGTATCTGGGTGGGGGCTTTCAGCTTTGAGACTCGCCTAGTCTGGGGAGCCTCGCTTGCAGCTGATGAACTAGCACTGACAACTGATTTTTCTGTCTCTGTCTGGGAAGATACGTCTTCGTCTTCCTGCTCTGACTCCAATTTATCCTCAGTCTCTGTCTCCGACTGATCAGCATCTTCTCTGGACTCTTCATCTGGCTGCTGATCTTCCGGCGGATGAGGGGGTGGACTCTCCCGGTCCCGGGGGCCTGCCCCGGGACGCGGTGGTACTCTTACTGGGTGCTGGGCTCGGGACTGCCTAATTATAGCTCCCGGGGACTCAGGATCTGTGAGAACAGGTTTCTGGCTAGGTTTCTTAGCTGTCCCTGTTTTCCGGGTCTGGTCTGGTCTGGTCTGTTAATGCTAACATTATTCTGCACTGTTCTTCATAACAGCGCTTTGCCCAAAGGGGCGGATCTTCACAAATACCTAACCAAGAATCTATATAAGGATACTGATCGGGGTGCGCTACTCGCACCTTCCGATGAACTGACTGAATAATGCCTAGGTTAAATGTGCCATCTCGGGGCCACATAGGGTCTATGACAGGCCACTCTCTAGTGCACAAAAGCTGTAATCGTGAGGCAGTCAGTTTTACTCCATAATCTGCTGAATATCCTTTACTAAAATGTTTGATCATACATTCTAACGGAGTGTTCCGAGTAGACTCCGCCCCTCCCATTTCGATGTGTGCGTGCAACAGACAGAAGGGAAAAGGAGGGCGGACCGTGGGTAAGGGGTCCTCACGGCCCTAGAAACATATAAGGGAAACAAATAACAAGACAAGACGGTCGCTTCCTCCTTTTTACGACCTGGACGTGGTCGCCCGGCCAGGAAATGCATTACTCAGGAGTCCGCCTTCGCTTGGTCCGTGCTGCCAGACCTCTCATTCACACTTCGTTCACACAATCATGCTAGCAACGTATCCCAAAAACACAGCCCAATCCTGTCTCTTCTGACTAGGCTATGTTCAAATTCCAAAATCAAGAAGACGATAGTTTCACTCTGCGCATACTCATGCAGAGTTAGTCGGACCGTCTTTGAGAGGTGATCAAGCTCTCTTTCCAAATTCCAAGTTCAAAGTTCCAAAATTCAAACAGCAGTTCTGCTCTATCTCATCTGTCTAGACATGTCACAAAATTGTACTTACCGGATCCAGTTCCCAAGCAAGCGCATGAGTTGGACCTCGGACTCCCCTCACTCGGGTTCGAGGTGTTGGTTCCAACCGGGCCCGGCACCCGCTGAGGTCCGGCCAGCTCCCTCCGATACAAGGGACCAGTGGCGCCAAGGAGCGAGCCCACGTCGGAAGGGTGCTATCCCGGCAGGACCAAACCTGTAGAGGCGGAAAGTCGTGGTATATTGCCCTATATACCCTCTATTACCACACCTTTCCGGCCAACGCACCAAGAATATGTACAGCAGAGCGCAGAAAAACCAATGATACCAGGAGTCTGTTCAGAAGGTCCAAATCTTTTATTTGTGCACAAGTCTCAAGCAGAATCAAATTCAAAATGGCTGATCAATGGCTGTTAGTAAAACAACAACTTTTATAGCTTTCTTTCCCATTCTAGACATAGGCAAACTTTTCATTGGTCCCGGTAACCTCTCGTACACCTTCTATTGGTCCCGGTACCGATTATGGCTATCCAATTAGGACTCTGGTCTGGGCTCAGCACCTGCTTACCCCCCTTCTAGTCCCAATTACAATGGTCAGTTCTTCCAACTTAGATACTTCTCTCCTCCAAGGTCACTTAGCTAGCTAGAACATGTGGGAAAGCAGGGCACTGTAACTTTCCTTTCAGCAGTGTTAATTTCACAGAAGCTTCACTCTCTTATCAATACCATTTTAAACCTTATTTTTCTATATTTTCTAAGTTTCGATTCTGCTTAGCTAAGCCTGATTATGCTTAGTTAAGTTTCAGTTCTATAGTAGCAGCATATTGGGGGATGTGTAATTCCTTTGGGCCTCTCCACAGGCTTCATTTATACGTCAAGCTACTCAGGCCTGTCTGCTTATTTCAGACAGCATGTATCATAGGCCTTCGCCTACCACACAGGTACACATAGAGCGTGAGCCCTTTGGGGACAAGGGAATATATCCAGTACCTGTTATGTATTAATTACATAATGTAAACCGTTTTGATTGAAGGATAAGGCGGTATAGAAAAGTCATGGTAGTAGTAGCAGCCGCCTTGAGAAAGGGGGTGCACAAGAATACCCTCCTTGCTCGAATTAACCAATCGTCAAGCTAAGTCCAGGAGCGAGAGCGAGTCGGTGTCCACCAGAGTATAGAGTTTCTGCAGAGCCTAGGTTGGGTGGTCAATATGGCGAAGAGCAGTTTGGGGCCCCCTCAGAACTTGGAGTATCTGGGGGCTTGATTCGATACAAACAGAGGAAAGGTTTTTCTGCCACAGCTGCGGGCATGAAGTTTGAGGAAGCTAGTCCGTGATTTTCTGAGCAGAAGGATTCCCATGGCATGGCATTATTTTCAGTTGCTCGGCACGATGGCAGCAACACTCAAGTTGATGCCGTGGGCACGGGCTCATATGAGACCATTGCAGAGGGCCTTGCTCAGACGGTGGTCCCACCAGGACGATCCTTTGTCTCAAACTATCATGTCCACTGGAAACGAGACAGGCTCTTCAGTGGTGGCTGAAGCCAGGGGTCCTGGAGGAGGGAATGCTTCTGGAAGCTCCCACTTGAGTAACCCTTACAATGGACGCCAGCTTCGGGGGTTGGGGAGTGCACGTCGAAGGAAATTTCGCCCAAGGACAGTGGACCGATGTGGAAAAGACTTGGACCATCAACAGATTCGAGCTGAGAGCGGTCACTCTAGCTCTGAGGTACTTTCAGGGTTACCTGAGGAACAGAGCGGTGCAAGTGTTTTCCCGACAATGCCACCGCAGTGGCCTACAACAATCGTCAAGGAGGCACCAGCAGTGCGTTGCTAGAGTCCGAGGCTGAACAGCTCTTTCTATGGGCAGAGGTCCATCTCGTAGCGTTTGTCAGCGGCACATGTGGCAGGAGTAGACAATGTGGCAGCAGATTTTCTGAGTCGTGTAAAAGTGGACCCGGCAGAATGGGTTCTTCATCCAGAGGTGTTTTGAGATGGTAGTACACCACTGGGGGGAGCCAGTGATGGATCTAATGGCAACATTCGAGTCGGCAAAGGCCAGCTGATTCTTCAGCAGGCGAAAAGAAAGAATGTCGGAGGGTCTCGATACTCTCATCCAGAAGTGGCCAGAGTAGCAGCTCTTGTATGTGTTCCCTCCTTGGGTATTAATAGGTCAGGTGCTACAAAGAATTCACAGGGGCCAAGTTATTCTGATAGCGCTGGATTGGCCAAGGAGGAGGAAAGTCTAATTTCACCTTCCTTATTGTCCCTCCAGTCTAGTCCCGAACCTCTGGGGATGTAACAGAGCAGTGAAAAAAATCAATGGGAGGGACCTGCTAGGCCAGCCTGAAGCACCGCTGAACCAAACCTAGTATCTCTCTCCGCCTGAACATCTAGACGGTAATGCTTCACAAACATATTGAAAGACGACCAAGTGGCCGCCTTAGAAATATCAACCGGCGGCACTGACACTCGGCCCATGACGCCACTTGTGCCCTAGTCGAATGTGCTCTAATGCCCTCCAGCACCAGCTTTCCCTTCAAAATGTAAGCTGATGCTATAGCCTCCTTAAGCCACCTTGCAATGGAAGCTTTACTGCCCGCTTCTCCTCTCCTTGATCCACCAAACAGGACAAATAGTCTATCTGACTTTCGGAACTCGACCGTCCTCCTAAGATACTTCTTTAACGCTCATCAAACATCTAGAAAACTGCAATCCCGAGTCGGTCTTTTCGGTAGACTCTTCAAAGACTGGCAGAGAGACCACCTGATTCACATGAAAAGGAGAAACTACCTTTTGGCAAGAAAGATGGCACTGGTCTCAATTCCACCTTCTCATAAAATGACAAGAAGGGCTCTTTACAAGACAAAGCCTGCAGCTCTGAAATTCTACAAACTGAACATATCGCTACTAGAAATACTACCTTGAGAGTAAGATCTTTGAGTGAAGACCTAGACAGAGGTTCAAAAGGCTTGCGTACTAACGCATCCAGCACTAACGCCAGATCCCATGGTGGAACCTCAGATTTCCGTGGAGGTCTGAGAAGACACCGCTTTCAAGAAACGCTTAATATCTGGGTGAACACCCAGCAATTCGCCTTTTATCTTTCCTCTATAACATGAAAGCGCTGCCACCTGCACTCGCAAGGAAGTCGCCGTCAGTCCCTTGTCGAAACCATCTTGCAAGAAAGACAAAACGTGAGGAACGGAAGATCTCAACCCTTGAAACGACCTGTCTGTACACCAGGCCTCAAATACTCGCCAGATACGAACATACGCCAATGAGGTAGACCTCCGCCTAGACCTCAACATGGTGGAAAAAAACACCACGGAGTAACCTCTCGCTTTCAGCCTTGCCCTTTCAAGAGCCAAGCTGTAAGCGAGAATCAATCCACCTGAGGCATAAGGATGGGACCTTGGAACAACAGTTCTCCCCCCCCCCCCCCCAAATTGGTAGCCGCCAAGGATGGCCCACCAAGAGTCTTATGAGATCCGTGTTCCTTGAGGAACTCCAGTCTTGTCCTGCATCCCTCCCTCGTTTATGCTATTACTGTGGCCTGAAGCACGAAATTGTGTCACAAGGGAAGAGAGACTACTGTGAGGATGCGGGGGGAGGGGGATTTGATTGAGGTTACTGTCCTCCGGGGAGCGGAAAGGGACGGACCTCAGTAGCACAGTTTCTTATAGGTACCTCTGGATTTTGGAGGCGTTACAGCAGGAGCGGTTCCGGCTCTTTGCTTAGTTAAATTTAGGTTAGTGGACAATTGCTGGTTCTATTGCTGCTTGATTGTTGCTCTGGTGAGTCTGCTTTGTCAATAGATTACTGGTCAGAGGAGGTGGATCCAGGAGTATTTGTACCAGTGTCATCACAAGAGTGACGTTTTCTCAGTCTCCAAAGCTGCTGTAGGAGGTACTAAACCCCAGAGGTTCGGGACTAGTCTGGAGTTCCTCAAGGAACAACAATTAGCAGATAAGTCTAATTTCACCTTTCTGCATTACCACTGGTGTTAAATACCATCGATACAGCATCTCATAAGTGTTTTCCACCAAGTTTGTGAACACAGACAGCTTCCCTATCGTCTGAAATATGCTTTCCCATTTTGCCCAATCCCAAAACACCCCCAGATCCTGTTCCCACAACCATGGACCCCTCTTTGTCTCCCTCTGACGTTTTAAATCCCTGATATAGCTTGGAAATCTCCTTTTTACCCAGCGAACCCGGGCAGAGAGCATCGAAGCTGGTGCATTCCCAGCCCATGTCCGCCCTCACTTTCCCCTGCAGCAAAAAGTGCTGAATCTGCAAGTATCCATAGAATCCACGATTGCTCAGGGAATATATCCCACAATCTCTCAAAGGACACTAGCACCCCCGCCCCCTGGAAGAATTGGGCAACGCTCTTCAGTGCCTGCTGCTCTCGCTCATCCATCAACTGTTTATGCGGCCCCTCCCTCTCCTGAAAGCAGTCCCTCAGTTGCCACAGAATGGAGTGTGATTCCAGCCAGTAAGCTCTTCCATTGTCTTGCCCAAATGCTCAGTGTGTGTCTCGCCAACTGGTGCTCTATTCCCCTAGCCCGCCGCGTTCCCTCAGAGCCCCTCCCCTGGTCCCTGCTCTACCAATACCTGCCACTCTATCCGCACCAAGTGCTTCTCCCTTTCCTGCAGCCAGGCATATACACTTCACAGTTGTGCTGCCGCATAGTAGTCACCAAAATCTGGCAGCCCCATCCCCCTTTGCTCTTGTCTTTGCAACACCTTCCGAGCTACCCTCGGGGGGGCCTACGCATTCATAAGAATTGCTCAACTTTCCGCCAAATGCTTTGCAACACTTGTTTGGGCATTGGGACAGGCAGGGCCTGAAATATATACTTCGGGATTGCCATCATCTTGTTAGTGACCACAGGTGGGTGTAGCTGGCCCCAGTGCTCCAGTTGCTCATCAAGCTCCTCCAGAAGCCGCAGATAGTTTAGTTGGTAGAGTTGCTCCAAATCCCTCCCTACCTGCATCCTCAAATATCGTACCCCCTTGAATGCCCACTTAAACAGGAAGCGAAGCATGAAGCCTACCGTCAGATTGAGAATCTCTGACTTGCTCATATTTAAACTAAACCCTGACAACTGGCCATACTTGCACAGTTCACACACTATTAGATACAGCGAGATCAGGGGCCGTGCTACCATGAATATTATAATGTCAGTGAATAGTGCAATGTGTGGTGACTCCCTGCCAACCCTTATTCCCCAAATATCTAAACTCTGTCACACCTGCTGTGCCAGAAGTTCCACAGTCAAGGCAGATGGGGAGAGGGGACAGCCCTGCTGTATCCCCCTTCCCAGGGTAAAAAACTCTGAGTAGCTTCCATTCATCTTTACACACGCCCAGGGGTTTCATTAGGGTGCCTGGATCCAACTCTGAACCCCTCCCTTAATCCTGTACTCTCCAGCACGTTAAAGTGAACCCCCAAGCTATCTAATCAAAGGCTTTCTCTGCATCGATTGCTAAGAGCAGGGCCCCCTCCCCCATATCAAATTGAGCACCTTTCTTATATTATCTGTGACCTGATCTGGATTTATCAAGTGGGCCATCACATGATGCAGGTGGGCCGCTAGCACTTTTGCCAAAATCTTCATGTCTGTGTTTAGCAGGGTGATCAGGCAGTAGGACGCACAGTTCTGCAAGTTCTTACCCTCCTTGGGTATCAGACACTCCTGCCCAACCCATGGTGTCTGCAAGCTGTTCCCCCCCCCCCTCTAGTACCATATTAAACACCTCCACCATAGGCTCTAGCTGCTGGGCCTTGAAACTTTGGTAGAACTTGGCTGTGAAGCCATCCAACCCCGGGGCCTTCTCTAACTTAAGGGAATGAATTGCCTGGCAAACATCATCCAATAAAATTGTGCTATTCAGCAGGCTGGCTGCCTCTGCTAATACTGGCAAGGTCACTAAGGCCAAATAGCTATTTCACCCCACTGGGGGTCAGGCTATGTAGTGTCTCATAATAGCATCTAAACTCCTTCCCTCAACTCCCTTTTCTCCTCTAAGGAGGACCCATTGGGCGTTACGGGTGTCCCCAGCCAGAGACTGCTGTCACTATTGCTGAAGATGGTGCGTCAGGTGTTTACATGCTTTACTGCCAAACTCTGAGTAGGACTTCTGTACTTTTCTCAAGGACTGTTCAGTATCCTCCATTAGTAAGCCATTCAACTGGGTGCACACTACCTCCACCTGGCACTGCAGTCTTTCATTGGGCAGCTGCTGCTATGCCTCCTCCCACTTCTTAAGCTTTGCTCGTAAGGAGACCTTGTGAGCCCCCTCTCCTTTTTCAGTTGGGCGCCATCACTCTACTCATTTCCCCCTGCCGAGTTTTCCACAAAAAATAGCTGTTGCCCTCCAGACATCCTACATTACCCACTTGTCCCCCTAGTAAGGAGTCATTCAGTCTCCAAAAACCCCTACCTTGTTCTCCCCTATTGCCTGCCAGGACCACTGTAACAGGAGCATGGTTCGACCATGTTTGAGTCAATCTCGACTCTACAGAGCCTTGCCCTGCAATCCCTGCCCACCTACACCATATCAGTCAGCGAATGTGTTCCATGCACTGCTGAGTTGAAAGTATATCACCTCGATGTGGGATATTGTATATGCCAAGCAACTAGCATATCCAGGTTTTGCATGAATCTACGAAACCGAGCCTTCTCCCCCCCCCCCCCTCCACTCACCTGTGAAATCCTTGTCTGCATCCACAACCACATTGAAATCCCCCCCCCCCCCAATTATCAGGGTGCACGCACTCAGCTCTGTTATTGTTCCCCCCCCCCAGGCGACTATAAGTCCCTGTGGACTGCTGGAGCCATATATGTTAGTTACTATAAACCATTCTTGCCCTGTGTTGTCCTTGACTATCTTCTCTATCTCCAGCTTCAGTGCATTGGAAAACAAAATCCCCACCCCCCTTTTCTTTATCTACAGCCTGTTGGAGATGAACACCTGTGTCCCATGGAGGCCTATTCCATAGTAGACATCCCATCCTCTGTCCATCCAGTCAGAACCGAACGCACAGAGATAGATGGGATTCTGATCCCACAGGGCACATCTAACCCCTACAGGATCAGAATACTGTCTAGGCCTGTACATGCAGGTCCAGACTCTATTCTGGTCGGCTTGCACATAAAAGGTCACTACCCGTCTACCTCAGTCAAGGCTCCTGAATGGAGCTGTGGTGTCATGGCACCGGAGCCGCGATCCCCAGCCATCGCCGACTTTGTTCTTTCCCTGCAACCTGACCCCCGATCTGGCCTCCCATGGCCAGGGTCATGCTGCAGGGCATCTTCTGTGGCCCACCCGCCCTTTGATGCGCCCCCGGCCTGCGGTCCCCTCCTGTCTAGGGGAACTTATTCCACCTCAGAGGTGGAATAAGTTCCCCGTCTACTCTGCCAGCCCAAGACATACAGGGCCAACATCAGAATTGGCCCTGTACATACAGGGCCGCAGACCGCCCATTGCCTGCCCCATCTCCGCCTTCACGCCTCCCCTTTCCCACTCCCTTCTAACATCCCCGTACACGTTTGTACAGGGAAACTTGGCAGGGACGGGAAAGGCAGACGATCCCCGCTATTCATTCCTCAGAATAGACCCCATAGCGCTTGCAGGAGATCAGCTGCTCATGCGTAGGCAGCAGGTATGTCTCCTGAGTGAAGCATATAGAAGCTGCCTAGCATTGCAACTCCTTATACAACTTTTGCCACTTCATTGGTGAGTTCAACCCTTTCTTGTTAAGAGTGACTAACTTTAGATAGTTTGTCATCCTTCCCCCACTCTCCTTTCTTACACTGCCTCCCCCTCCCCCCTGCCTCCCCTCCTCGCAGGACATCTCCAGACCACTTAACCTCACGCGTCCGGCCTCTTGCGTCCACCTTTTTCTCTCTACCTCTTCTCCCAGCTACCTCTCCGCCCTCTCACCACCACATCTTCCTGCCCCCACAACCCCCACTCGCCACATCCTCCTTCCATTCTGCATGTACCCCCCCCCCAAGCACCAGCTCCATTTATCCCTAAGTCCAACATTAAATATATCGTAGTAGTTACAGAAGCAACTGCAAGAAATAACAATACTTCTCTGAAATAATGTCCAGTCCTTCCAAGGTTCTGCATTTCACAGTCAAGTTGGATGGGCATCATCTGGCGCAGCGTCTGTCATACCCAGACTAATTCCACAGGTGTCGACTGCTATAGATGGCTCTCTACCATTTGAGATGGTCACAACACTGTCCTCCCTTGTTAGTCTTCCAGAGATAAGCCTGTCATTCCCGTCTCAGTCAATATCTTCACAGCATCATTCTGTGTCCAGGCATGGTGTTGCTGGCCTGTAAAAAGTGAAGTTCAATTTGAAGGAAAAGGTCCAGCTATATCAGACTTTCTCTGCTCTCAACTTCTGGAGCACATTCCGTATTTCCTGCAGCCACTGCAGTGTAGCCTGAGCCAGGTCCTTCTATACCTCCACCAGACAGCTCCCCCATTGCAGGGCTCTCATACCATGAAATTTTGCTGGCAACATGCCTCTTCACTTGGTAGTCATGGTAACGGGCAAAGATGCCATTGGCCCTAGCATTCTGTGTGCCCGATCGTTGTGCAGATCCAGTCCCATCCATTGCACAATAAGGCAATCTTCCAGGCCACCAGTGATCTGTACTACCACTTGCTCAAAATTCATGAACTCAGCCTCTTCCTGATACCTCGGAAGTGCAGGTTATTGTGGCATGGGCGATTCTCCAAATCTCCTAGTTTATCCAGCATGTCTTTCCTCTGGCTGGCCGAATCTGCAATATGCTGGTTTAATCTGGCTCTCACCTCCACCTGTTCTTCCAATTGGTTTTCTGAGGTCTCCACCTGACTTCCCAGCTCACTAATATCCGAACGCAGCTCAGCCAGGCGTGTCTTGAGGATCTCTCACTGAGCACATGTCTGTCCTCATCAGCAGATCCTACCTTGAGGTCACAAAACCATTCTGTCACCTCCTCTTGGAATTCAACATGGACTCTCTGCATCTCTCATCCAGGCTCTTCTGATCCTGTGGGCGATAGTGCTGGCTGCTTTTTGTGGTGCACCTCTGCCGCTTGACCTGATGTGCTGCTGGTGGCCATCTTGTTCTCAGCCAACCCTTTCTGGTCCGCTGGGCTCTTGAATGCGAAATTGAACATATTCAGCGCTTTCTTCTTCCCTGCCATGGAAGGAGTGCCTGGGCTGCTAGATTAATGCCAAAGTTTCTGGGAGTGGGCAGCCTGACTATCTCCCAGGCTTCGCGGAGCTCAGATTGCTGTGGCCATGTCAGCGCATGAAGTCGGCACATCTCCTGGATGGTAATTTTAAAGGAGATAAGATATTAAACGGCCATTTTTAGTACTGGCCAGACAATGCAGTAGCTTGTTTGAAAGAAAATGGGAGAAATCCCATGGTCAGACTATAATCAAAGTGCAGAGAAGTGAATAAGCTTTTACATTGGTGGTTTTCCAGTCAGAGATTAGTGGGTCTAAAGGATATATAGTTGCTTTCAAAGATTCTGAAAGTTTAGTAAGAGAAACGGGAGTAAGAAACTTAAATGACCGAGAGCTACCTAAACCTTCGATGGGTTGTGGCTACCAAATAACTTATCTGAATTGGAGAGCAAGAGAGATGTCCACCATGGGGAAAAGTGGATGTGATAGCTGAACATTTTGTCCCAAAGGATTCTGCTAATGTCTGGAGATGTTTTAGCAAAGGAAGGGCCTTGTTTGCGGGCTTGTCCTTAAAGAAACTATTGAAAAGCGTGTTCTATGCTTGTTAACACAAACTTAAATTTTCTTGGAGAAATTTTTTTTTGCAGCTTTAAACTGACATTTGTAGTGAGGAAGATGATCTTTGAGAGAGGATAGAGTGGTAGGAGTTATGAGCTTTCTCCACGAGCCGTTTGCCTTGCAAATGTATGTATGTGTGGGTTTTTTTGTTTTTTTTAAGTAGATGCAGTCCCAGATGGAACCAAGGGTGAGAGTGCCTAGCTGTATAACATGTAGGATGTTGTGGGGCTACCTCAATCAGATAGGTATGTAACGTATCATTCCAGGTTTTGATTTCTCAAGAGTTCTGAGAAGGCAAGGGAGAAATGAGTCTAGAGATGGTAAGGGCTCTAGGCAGATTTTCCATAGGTACGTAGATGCTTCAGATGATGTTGTAGGCAAATGATAGGGAACTGGGAGAGTCATATGAAAAGTGAGCAAAAATGATCCATCCAGGAGAAAGGAGTCATTTTAATAGTGGAGCGTCTACTGGAGATGGAATCCAAGGAAACTATTAAGCCAGTGCCCAGAGTTATGAGTAAGGAAGTTTATGGACTGATACATACCTAATCAGAAATATAATCCAAGAAGGAGGCCTTAGCTTGGAGCGGGTCATCTGCATAAATGTAGAGATCACCTAGGAATAATAAAGTTGGGAAGCGAATAAAAGAATCGGATACAGATGAATAGAAAAGACCCAAGTAACTGTTTCCAGAGTGCAAGGACAGTAAGCCAGAAAGATGTGGAAGGAAAACGAAGAACAATAAACGATCTGTGCACTGTAAAACTGAGATTAAAGAAGAGAAAAGGAGAGTTACCCCACCTCCACGATGAGTAGGCTGTGGGCAGGATATATGGTATTAACCTGGTGACAAGGATTGAAGAAGATGTCTTGAACCTGGGCATGAGGGCTAAATTTCAGTGAGAGCAGGGACGGTTGATATTCATGAATAAACATACCTTTTTGATTTGAGAAACCTAGAATTCAATAGACCATAGCTAATTTCGCTGAACGTGATGGCCTGGGGGTATGAAATTTATTCTGACTAGTTAAGAACATTGACAGCTTGCCTTTTATCTTTATCTGATTGGGTAAAGTGATAATAGGGGTCTGAAATGGATGATGATCACAGAATACAGGGATTTTGGAGGGCAGTATATAGGGGGAAAATTGAAAGCTAAGAGAAATAAACCAATGTAAAAAAATTCCAATATTGACAGAAAGCAATTGAAGAAAACGGGTCAAAAACATATGTCAGAAGGGCTTGGACATGCTCCTCCAGCAAGTCTGTTGTGCAAAGGCTGCAGAATGGTGGAATAAATCATCATGGTGTCTGATGTCACCTTCTCGTGCATGAGGATGGGGCCTAGGACAGGTCACAAAGCTGAAATTGTGAACAATAGAGGCAGATCTGGAAAAAACCCAGCAACAGTGAGAGCAATGCAGTATGTTTTGGAAGAACGACACTTTAGAGCTTAAACTATGCAAGTGCCGCAGAATGGTGGAATAAATTGTCATGGCATCTGAGATCATCATCTTGTGCCATAGTGGGCGAGGCCTCAGATAGGTTACAGAGCCGAGATTGGGAACAACGGATGCAGGTTTATCATCTTTCTTCAGGAAAATATCGACATAGGACTGGGCAAGATGGACCTTCCGTCTCAGTAACGCAACTAACCTCTTATTAACTTCCTCTGACAGAAGAGCCACTTCTGGTGCTTTATTGTGATGCCAGAGATCTTCAGCTGCATGGCCAATGAACATCCTAACTACAACAAAATGAGAATACTAGAACTGGGGATGCCTCTTACGTTATGAGTATGACTGCTTTCACTTTCTACAAGCCTTATACCAAGTATGTATGTGGTGATGCATTCTTACGGTACGAGGCACCAAGACCAGTATGCATTAATTTCCAAATAGCATCAATCATTGTGAATATTCTGTAAATCTGACCCAGGAGGCCTGCTTTGCCTGTTTCCTGTATGTTTATAAATATTGTCAACGCCCTCACCACTCGCCTCTAGTTTTAGAGGGGCGTGGTTATTGGAGGAACCTTCTATCAGCCTTAGCAGCCTATTTCCTTGTGGCGTCTTCTGGGAAATGTAGTACTGCTAAGATGTGTTTGTGCTTCAGGTAGAAAGTTGTAGTTAAGGCCATCGAGGTAAGGCATATAACAGAAAATTTATTTCGCACAAAAAGATTCAAAGTACCAGTTACAGGATTATTTCTGTAGGATTTGCTCAAGGTACAGCAGATGGTTGGCAAAGTAAACAAAAGAACCCAAAAATGGCTGTTTAAAGTCTTCTTACTTTCAGAAGCACAGCTTTTGATAGCAAGGCTGCCACCTTCCTTTTAGTCCTTGGTAATTACAGCATAAAGTCCAAACAAGCTTAATCTTCTGTGGCAGTTTGGCTTCTATCAGCCTCAATTCCTTCTAGGCTGCATTTCAAGTACAACAGAACTCAAAACAAGAAGCAAACATTCAGACTGCCATCAAAAACTCTCAACAGGCTTTTCACATAACAGAGGAGCAAAGAAAAACTCTTCTAGCAGGTAAATTGGCTTCTGCCGTTTCACAGTTCAAACCACAGGTGGAAAACAAGCATGAATCACAGCTTCCTGCTTATCCTTATACTTCAGTAAACTTCCCTTTTTAAAAACATATGGGGAATTTACGACCACACTGCCTGTTTCTTATGGTTTACCTTTTCAAGGAGGATAATTCTTTCAGGGCTGGCTTTTCCTCAAGACTTCATGTCTAAAACTTGGCACAGAGAGCAATCCATAAGGATGTCTTCTTCCCCCAACTCTGCCATGGGCTCTCCCAGCTTCATGGGTTCTGACTCACCCACCCGGTCAGACTGCTCAGCTGACAACCTCTCCGGTGCTCTTCTCCACTTCCTGTCTCCAAGCTCTGCTGCCAACCTGTTACAGGGAATTCAGCCCTCTCAGCTCCTGGTAGCTCGGCTCTTCTGCATGAGTCAGCACCTTCTCTACCTCCTTCTCTTCTCCGGTCTCTGCCTTCTCCTCCCTCTCCTCCGGTCTCTGCCTTCTCCTCCCTCTCCTCCTTTCTCTCTTCCTTTCTCCCTTCCTTTCTCTAGCATAGGCTTATACCTCCAGGGTTCTAGCCCCACCTCCTTCCTTCCCAGGTGTTGGCAATCGCCCTGCCTTCTGGTATTTGAGTAATCAGGAACTTGTTGAAGTAAGGGTTTTGGACCTTGTGCCCGTAATCTCTCCCTCTTACTCCATTAGACACTGCATGAAACCTGTTCCAGCTGGGGTTCTCCTGGTTCTTAGGTGTGGCTGTGGCTCTCTCACCCCGCACTTCCAAAAGGGGGACCCTTTACTAGGGTGAATTCTCTGTTTCTCACCTCCCCCATACTCAGGATAGATGACCTCGCCACAATATACAGGAAACAGGCAAACATTTTAAATAAGGGTATTTTGTGTTGCAGACCCATTTGCGTTAGTCTCTTTTGTGTTGTGCTATTGCCTTATGGTTTGGGAGCTTAAAGCCATGATTGCTACTCTTTATCTTCTCTATAATCGAAATGCAAAGAGTGGCATGGTAATACTTTTTTGGAAGTTAAAATGCCCAGCTTAATGTTAGTTAAAGGTTTTAGAGGGTTGTTTTAGAGCAGGATACCAATTTGCATCAGCTATTTTTCCTTGCTAGAAATTTTACATTAATTGAGCATATACCATGAAGTTAAAGTCCAAGTCCATGCCTAGGATTGCTTCTGGTGCTGATTTTGGTGGATGTTTTTTATATTTTATTTTCAGTAAGAAATGAAGTCCAGCTTATAAGAGCATCTTGTGTAGTTCATCAAACACTTCCTTCAGGGTCTTCCTGGAAGCTCTCTTTGGCATAAGAGCATTAGCAGTAAATTTGAGTGACTGAGGTTATACGCTACACTCCTCCTCCTCCTTCTCCACACTCCTGGTTTAGGAGTGAGGTCATTACTGTCACAGATTGCAGAAAAATAACCCATTTGGAGAAATTGCCCCAAAAGAAGCCTCCATACTCTGTTCTTGCTTAATACCGGCACTATCTAGCATTGTACTTGAGAGAGAGAGAGTGAGAGAGAGCAATCAGAGGCGCAGGGTATGATATATGTATATATCATGGCATTCACATTACAGATTTGTGAGGAGAAAAATCTATTAAAAATAATTTGCCCTGTCAAATTATTCTCCCCCCCCCTCAATTTTTTTTTTTTTAAATTTGAGCAGTGTTTTAATTCTTGTGATAACGCCTTCTCCTTGTTATGCTTATAAAATGCAGAATACAGTCATACCTCGGTTTTCGTTCGCCCCGGTTTTCGAACGTTTCGGTTTTCGACGTCTTTTCTGACTGAGATGTTGTCTCGGTTATCGGATGTCGCCTCGGTTTTCGTAAAGAATGTGCTGCCAGATCTGAAAACTATATACTGTACTGTACAACTCCTGAAGAAGTGTCAACCTAATGATTTTTTATATTGACTTACCAAAGCGATCGCAGGTAGGGCAAAAGGAGCAGAAACTAGGGCAATTCGCAGCAGCAGGCAAACTTCAAACCAGCAGAGAAGCAAGCGAAAGTCAGCTGAGCAACATCCTCGAGCCAGAGTCAGAGGGATTGCACAGAGAGGAAGGCCCCGATCTCTCCACCGCCTGCCTGTTCTCTGGAGCGCCCCCTCAGGCTCGGAGGTAGCAGGGTAGCTGTCAATGTAAGCAGGAGATGTTGAATGAATGTGGGAGGCAGTTCTTGCAGGGTACGCTGTTGAGACTGAGTCAGCGATCAGATTAGCGTCGTACAGTATCTGTGTGCTGTCCTGTGGACGATCGGGCAGCTGAGAGAAGTGACAGGAGCTGTTTTACTGCTGGCTGAGACTTCGGGAGCTCGTGCTGCTGCAGCCATTGCCACAGGTTTCCTGAGCGGGAGAGTGGTGTTTCCGGTGGCTGTGGCCTTTTTTTTTTGTGGATCCTTCTTTTTTTCTGTTTTCTTTAAAAATTACTGTGCCCGATCTCCTTTCTGGGTGTTTTTTTTGCTGAAGATTTGCATCTTGACCGTGCTGTTAATCTTTCTCCCCTCTCAGCAGTTTAAACAATTTGTCTGCCAAAAATACCTCTGGAGCACCATCTTGTGGCCAGAAGTGGGATTGACTCTCTATAAAATGTATTTTTTGTGAATATTTTTGGGTGTCTGGAACGGATTAATTGAATTTACATTATTTCTTATGGGAAATATTGCTTCGGTTTTCATACGTTTCGGTTTTAGTCAGACTTTTTCGAACGGATTAATCATGAAAACCGAGGTTTGACTGTATAAGCAAATTATATATTTTAAATTTGGGTGGTTGTTAAAAGGCGCATACTGCATTCTTTTTTTTGAGTCAATACTGACTCCTGGCAACCCAGGAGCTGCTGGGATTTCTTGGCAGTATGACCAGAAGTAGATTGCCATGCCTTTCTTCAGAGGTAGTGGCGGGTTAAGTGACTTGCTCAATGTCACACCGAATGCTAGTGTTAATTGAATCCTGGTCTCTGGTTACCAAGCTAGTGCTGTAAACACAAGGTGGCTACTCCACTCCTTAAGTGGGTAGAGAGGAGAATATAGATAAGTCATTTGCTGTCTCCTGGAAGAACAACTCTTGAGCAGAAGAGGACACTCTGCCACTAAGGAACCTAACTCTGAAGCGGTTTCATAGGCAAAGTAGTTGGTGTTTGTGGGTTTTTTTTTTTTGTTTTTTTTTAAATATTGCCTTCAGTATGGCAGGTTCTCCCCCCCCCCCCCCCCTTCTCAGCTGAATGCTTTTGTTTCCTTATCTTATGCAGTGGGACCTGAGCTTTTGGAACTGTTAGTGATTTAAACCAAACAGATTTGAAGGTGCTTTGTGCCCAGTCTGACCCTGGAACATTGGCTGGTATGTCCTGTACTGTGGTCAAGATGTATGTATGTTTATGTGGTGCGTGCCATTTCCTCTTTCCAAGGCCGGCCCAACCATTTGGCAAACTAGGCAGCTGTCAAGGGCAACACCTTTGGGGGTGGCAAAGAGGAGGACATTCAAAACTAAATGATGGATTTTGACAGCTAGGGGGTGTAAAGCTTAAGGTTTGTCTAGGGCGCTAACACCTTGAACCAACCCTAGGGCCGGCCCTGTTTGTTTCATTTCCAAAGATTCAGGTCTGAGGGAAAAGGGAGGTTTATGGATCCTTATTTTATTCACACTTGACTTTAATTCATCTGTCCAAAATGCATATACTACTTATTGCTCCCAGGAAGGGGTATGGCATTTTTTATTTTATGTGTTAGTATGCCACTTGTTAAATTGCAAGCGATTTGCTAAAAACTGCCGATTCCAGCTTTTCTTAGGAACTTCATTTTCAAATATTGTCTGAATTATAAAAGTAATGTTTTCATTTAATGTATGATATGTGAAGGAGATAAGTGTCTTCAAAAGGATAAGTCTACAATGTGAGCCTGAAAGGGAGGGGCACACGAGTAACATCACAAAATCTTTTGTTAACAGAAAGTGGGTTGACTGCATGGGACAGCCTCCCAGAGGAGGCAAAAACAGCAACACTTTAAGAAGGCCTGAATACAAATCACATAGAGTCCTCAGTTTCAAAGGAGTGAAGGGGACAGCCAGAGATCAATTGGGAGTGTCTGGCATTGTGGCATGCATAAAATTAGGTGAGTCTTAGGGTGCTTATCGATGATCAACATCTTTTAATTGATTGTGTTATAAGACTAGTGAAAAGAGATAATATAATAGTTATTGACATTACCGGCAACATTATGACGAAGAGCCATCACTTGCACTGTGAAGAACAATCATAGTGTGCATATGATAGCATTCCTAACAAGGACTCCATTGCAAGCAAGGTAATACTGTGGGGCTTTTAAACACAATCTCTTTGCCTGAGAGCTTTTAAAGGGGTCTTAGTATTTATTTTTAAAAGCTAATTATTTTTCTGTATTGCAAAAGGGCAATTTTTTTGTGTGGTGTTGGGCAAAGCTCTGTGAGTTAATTGTTTGTTGTTCCAGCTTCCCATTCAGAGTTAGCTCTTTGAAGCCACTGACCTCATCAGGTCTTAGATCCCTCTCTACCCATCCAAGCTCCCACTGACCCCATCTGAGCATTCTTGCTTTATTGCACAACTCCCTAATTAGTTATATACAAGGACATAGAACAGCGCTGTTAGAACACACTTAACAGGTCAATTGCTTTGTCTCTTAAAGGGCAGCTGAGGAAAAGGTAGGGACTTTGGAGGACTCTTTTGTATACTTTAACAGGTACCATACCTCCTCCAATTGAACAGTGGCTGAGAAAAATCGTATTGCCAAAGCTGTTGCCCCATCACAGCTTCTGCCTCTGTCCAACAGAGAGCCCGATGTCAGTTGAAGAACCAGTTCCATGTGCAGGATGCCTGCAAGCTGAAGCTCACATGAAATATGTGGAGGAGCTCAGAGAAGAGGTGGTGAGGCTGAGAAGCATTTGAGATAGTGAGAAGTGCATGATGAGATGCTTCTCAAAACATCTAAGCTCTCTGACAAAGGTGAAGATGGGAGACAACAGGTTGAAGAGAGTTGGACACCCTACCAGAGCCTGCAGAATCGACACTCTAACTCCTCCAGCACTTGAATTGAAGAACCAGGAAAGGGAAGAACCAGAGCTGAAGCACCCCAAAGTTACAGAATCAGTGACCACAAGGAAGCGAAGGATTGTGGTAGTTGGTGATTCTTCTGAAGTGTACTGAGGCATCCATCTGCCATCCAGACTTGATGTCCAGAGAGGTGTGCTGTCTGCCAGGTGCCAAAATCCAGGCTTTTATGGAGAATTTGTTGAGACTCATCAAGCCTACTGATATTATCCAATGTTGCTCATCCATATCAGCACAAATGATATGGAATCCCTCTGAGCATATCAAAAGTGACTTCATGGCTCTGGGACAGAGGGTGAAACAAATAGAAGCACAGGTGATATTTTCTTCAATCCTCCCTGTTGAAAATAAAGGCAGAGAAGCTTGCATCCTGGAGATGAATGCATGGTTTTGTGGATGGTGTCATCAAGAACGTTTTGGTTTCCTGGACCATGGGATGATGATCCAAGGACTGCAGAGCAGAGATGGCATCCATCTGTCCAAGAAGGTTTGAAATGTCTTTTGCAGCAAGAACTAGATATCGTTGAGGGGTGAAGAGGATCCCCAGGTAAGTGAAAGATTAAATACTTCTGTAGAAATGGATAAAAGGGACAACATCTGGAAAAGCAGTGTGTATAAATGCTCATAGCATGAAGAATAAGATCCCAGATGTTGAGGCTTTAATGGAAGAGGCTGGCTTGGATTTAGTGGCGGTTACGAAGACATGGTTCATGGGCAGCCATGACTGGGGTGTAATTATACCAGGCTATACTTTATTCAGGAAGAATAGGGTGAAGGGGAGAGAGACTGGCACTATATATAAAAAAATATTAAAGCTATAGAATTACAGGGCTTAAAAGGAAACGAGGAGACACTGGGTTAAACTAGAAAGAGGGAAAGGGAGATCCATTTGCATTAGAGTGATATACAGATCCCCCTCACAGGGAGAAGTGGATGGAGATTTAATAGAAAACATACACAGTATTGCCAAGGTGATTTCAGTATGCAGGATGTTGATGGGCACGTCCCTGCTGCAGTGTCATCTAGAAGTAAGGAGATCCTAGATTCTCTACAGAGAAAACTATTCCGGCAACTGGTAACAAACCCACATGTGAGGGGACCATACTGGACCTGGTGCTTACCAATGGGGAAATTGTTTCTGATGTCATAGTGGGAGTTCATCTCGCATGCAGTGATCACTAGATGGTATGGCTCAGTATTAGGATGAGGGCTGTGCGAGGGTTTTAGATTTTAGAAAAACTAACTTTGCCAAGATGGGACAATACCTCAAGGGGTCGTTAGTGGGATGGAAACAGCTGGGAGATGTAGAAAAGCAATGGACAAAACTATAAAAGTGATTATTTTAAGGGCAACAAAACTTTTTGTTAAACAGGTAAATAAATGTAAAAGGATAAGGAGGCCACTATGATTCTCAAAAGAAGTAGTTGAAAAGGTGAATCCAAAGAGGGTGGCCTTCTTAAAATACAAGAGATCAGAGAGGAAGACAAGCATCTATATTTGGGAAAAAAATTTAGGAAAGCAAAGATACAAAAAGAAGACTAAATAACCAATGCAATAAAATGGGAGGATAAGACCTTTTTCAGATATGTTAGCGAGAGGAGGAAGGGCAAAAGTGGTATTGTCAGACTCAAGGGTGAAGGGGAGAAATATGTAGAAGCTGATGAGGATAAAAGGCTCAATTTCACGGCCATCGAGGTCCATGGGAATGGTGGCTATCTTGCAGAGGGCAACCATTTCTCCCGAGAAGCACAAAAATCTGCGTAAAAGCAAGGCTAAAGCAAAAAAGCCTGTGCTGACCGTTTCAGCATCTCAGCCTCTGTTGCCAGGGCTACAGGAGGGGATAAAGCCATTTTTTTTTTCAGTGGATTTTATTTTGTCTCTCCACAGGGCATATTTGAAAAGAAAGCAGGTACAGGGGTCTGGTCCTAGCAAGATTTCTGTTCCCCCGGTAGGTGAGATAGGGATCGAAGGAGACCCTGGAGAGGGACCATTGCAGGGAGAGCTCGGGATGGGGATTCCTGATTTAACCAATCGGTGTCATCCTCCAACGCAACAGGCAGCAGTGGAGTTCAGAGAAAACGTCTCTGAACTAGGGCTAGACCCAAGGAACATGGAGTTGGAGGAACATGAAATTGCCCCAGGAAAGGATCTTAACATTTTCATGGTATTTTGCAGGGAAGAGCTGGGGGTGCTCATTGCTCAATCCCTAGCGGCTCTAAATTTAGTACAGCCAGCGGCTCAAGAGGAACTGTTTCAGGGTCCCAGGAGTTTAAAGGGGAGCAGAGATGTTTTCTGGTTCAGAGTGGTCAAGAAGATTGAATCGGAATGGGAGTGCCCAGAGGCAACCTAAAGAGGTAGCCGCTCCATGGGCCGGCTGTGTCCAATTCCGCATGAGGAGGAGGACCTATTTTGGATGCCTAAGGTGGACGCTTTGGTCTCAGCTGTGACCAAGAAGATTACCATTCCAGTGGAAGCTGGTGTGGCCCTTAAAGATCTTCAGGATCAGAAATTGGCATCTGTTCTCAAACAGGCATTTGACTCGCATGCACTAGCCTTGCGAGCCTTGATTTGTGATGTATATGTCTCCATTGCCTCCATCCGTTGGCTCCAAGGGGAGGCTCCTTCCGACATAAAAGGAACTGCTCCTGCAGAAGGAGCAAAATTGGAATCTGCAGCTGCTTATTTGGCCTATGCCTTCAACGATTTGGTTCGGATAATCTCAAAGATTATGGTGTCCTTGATTGCAGCCAGGCGCTTCCTTTGGCTTAGGAACTGGGCAGTGGACACGTCTTCTAAGGCTCGCCTTAGTAAGCGCCCTATAAGGGCAACCTGCTCTTTGGGGAGGTGCCAGAAAAGATTGTGAAAGGCTTGGGTGACTCCAAGGGAGGCCGTCTGCCGGAGGACTGTCCGAAGCTGGGAGGTCCACAGAGAGGGCAAGCGAGAGATTTCTGTAGGTTTCGGGCAGCCTGGTATGCTCCATACTAGAGAGATCGCTATGTGGCCAGAGAGCAGTGCTTTTGGGGGGCCCAAGGGTTTGGGCTATTTCGCTAGCCAGCAGGCCCCACCCAAGAAGCCACAATGAAGACATGTAGGCCCATCCAGAGTTGGCAATAGGGGGTTGATTGCAACATTTCTACTCCGACTGGGCCACAGTCAAAACAGACCAGTGAGAGATCCATGAAGGCTATGCGCTGGAGTTTTTGAGGCCACTGGCCGAAGCATTTGTCACCTAACCATGTAAGGCGCTGGAGAAGGGAGAAGTAGTGTGCGCCATCCTTTGGTGCTTACTGCATCTTCAAGCGGTGGGATCGGTGCCCCAAGACTAGTGCATGTCCAGTCGATACTCCATTTATTTTGTAGTGCCCAAGAAAGAGGATGGGCCGGAGGGACCTCTCCATCTCAAGCACGTAAACAGGAGTTTGAGGGTGCCATGTTTTCGGATGGAAACATTGTGTTCAGTGATACTGGCAGTGAGACGGGGCGAGTTTTTCTCTTCCTTAGACCTCACTGAGGCTTATCTGCATATTCCCACCAGATCATCAAAAATTCCTGTGCTTTGCCGTGCCAATTGGACACTTCCAGTTCAGGGTGCTGCCCTTTGGTTTGGCTACAGTGCTGCACACTTTCACAAAGGTGATGGCCGTAGTGGCGGCAGCACTGAGACAGAAAGGAATCTTGGTGCATCCCTATATGGATGACTGGCTTATTCAGGCAAGGGCTGAAGTGGAGGCCTACAGGGCTACACAGTGCGTTCTGGAGTTCCTACAATAGCTAGGCTGGGTGATCAGGCCAAAAGCCAGCTTCGGCTGGTGCAGCATTTGGTGTATCTTGGTGTCTTGTAAGATACAAAGGCAGGTTTGGTGTCACTACCTAATGTCAGAGTACGGAAGATCTTGGCACAGGTTCAGAGATTTCTATACATGAAGGCCCCAATGGCGTGGTACTACATGCAGCTGCTGGGTTCGATGGCGGCATCCTTTATACCTGGTGTCGTGGTGGTCGCCGCAGAAACACTTTATCTCTTAGGCTAGTGTGCCCAGAAGAATTGTGGCTGGATTCTGCAGGCATACCATTGGAACAGTCCAGGTGGATTTTGGTAACCACGGATGCAAGTCTCTCTGGCTGGAGAGCACACTGTCAATCCCAGGTGACTCAGGGCTGCCAGTCCGCAGAGGAAGCTGTGTGGTCGATCAACCGACTCGAGATGAGAGCTGTGTGGTTGGCGCTGCAGGAATTCAGAGTCCTAGTACTAGGGAAAACCGTCTGTATCTTCTCCGACAATGCAACGACCGTAGCCTATATCAACAGATAAGGGGACACGGGCAGTACCACCTTGGTGGAGGAGAGTCGGATTCTTCTGCAGTGGGTGGAGGAGCATCTGGTAGCCTTTTTGGCAGCTCATATTGTGGGAAAGGACAATATTCAGGCAGACTACCTCAGTCGCCATACTTTAGATCCCAGAGAATGGGAACTGAATGCGGTGGCGTTTCATGACATAATGGTGCATTGAGGGCAGCTGGCCATGCTAACCAACACCAAAGCTGCACGGTTCTTCAGCAGGCACAGGGAACACGTGTCAGAGGGGCTTGGTGCCCTTGTGTAGCCTTGGCTGACAGAAGGGCTGCTGTATGTTTCTGCCATGGGCTCTTTTCAGTCACCTCCTACAGAGGATAGAGGCTCATGACAGGGAAGTGATTCCGATAGCATCAGATTGGCCACGGAGGCCTTGGTATGCAGACCACGTCCGTATACTGATGGATTGTCCATGGAAGCTGCCCAACAGGATCAACTTATTGGGGCAGGGTCCAGTGTTTAATGCCACAGGTTGGTTGGTTCTCGCTTACAGCTTGTCTCTTGAGAGGGCGCATTTGAAACGCTGCTGTTACTCGGTGGCGGTCATTTCTACCATGTTAAAGTCCAAGAATCATCCCACCTCCTTGTCTTAGATCCATATGTGGTGCATCTTTGAGGCTTGGTGTGCAGGTAGGGGCGCAAATCCGTTCACCTGCTCGCTTCCAGACATATTGATGTTTCTCCAGGGCATGCTCAATAAGGGTCTATCCCTCAGTTCCCTGAAGGTGCAAGTGGCAGCGTTAACCTGTTATCGGGGGCAAGTGCAGGATCGCTCGCTGGCAACACACCCGGATTTGGTCTGATTCCTTCGAGCAGTCAGGAATGTTCGGCTGCCCTGGGATCTCAACCTGGTCCTGGAGGAGCTGGCAGAACCGCCTTTTGAACCCTGGGTCTCCGTAGAGTTCTCTGGAGATACAAAAAGGCTCCGTCCTCTTGTTGTAAGATGGACCGGTTGTCATATTTGGCGGGCTTTGCAAGGGGGAGGCAGCTTCCAAAGCTCGATTTGCTCGATGAGTGAAGCACGTTATTGGGGCAGCATATGCTTCGCATGGGAAGACCTCTCCTTTGGGACTGAACTCATTCAAATCGGGGTCAGGCTATGTCCTGAGCAGAGCACTGTTTGATTCTGCCGGTGGACAACTGCCGGGCAGAGACTTGGTCATTACTCCACACGTTTTTGAAACATCAACTAGATGTGCAGGCTAGAGAGGACGCAAATGTTGGAGCCTCAGCTCTTCTGGCTGGACTTGTGGGTCCCACCCGGAGTTAGGTACTGCACTGGTACGACCCAAAGGTGCCTGGACTGGCTGGAGAGATGAAGAGGAAGGAGAAACTAGACCTTATCTGCTAATTGTCTTTCCTTGAGTTCTCGCCAGGCCAGGGCCCACCATGTTGATTTGCCCCATAGAGTCAAGGGTGTAGTGAGAGTGTCTGGCTGAAGAGTGTTAAGCTAGTGGTCTCTGAAATCTAAGAATTATACTTTCATGCCCAAGGAAAGGGCGCATTTGGAGGCTGCGGGACAACTGAGCCAGTTGGACCTGCTCACCTGTTTGTCTAGCTTATAGCCCCTGAAGGGAACAGTGTCCCATGGGCACATAGGTCTTCTGGGGAAAGAAAAGGGGGGGGGGAAAGGGGGGGGGCAGGGGCTCCCTAGATTCTTCTGTCTCCTTCTAGTTGCCGTACAAGGTTCTTTAGTAGTTCAAGTTTAGTAAGTTATAGTTAGTTGTTGTAGGCTGCTTTGTCAAGAAAAGACTGAGCCTGAGGCTGTAGGGGGAGCTAGACACTACGCCAGCAAGACTCTGTAGAATTAAGTCCTCAGTTGCTGAAGGGGGCTGATTACCTAGAGCAGGGGTACTCAAATCCAGTCCTGGAGGGCCACAAACCAGTCAGGTTTTCGGGATATCCCTAATGATATGCATGAGATATATTTGCATGCACTGCCTCCATTGTATTTGACTCTATCTCATGCATATTCATTAGGGATATCCCAAAAACCTGACAGGTTTGTGGCCCTCCAGGACTGGATTTGAGTACCCCTGACCTAGAGGTACCTGGACTGGTCTGGAGAGAACTTAAGGAAAGACAATTAGCAGATAAGGTCGAATTTCTCCTTCCTATTGTTAAGCTGACCTTCACTGTGTGTGCAGAAGGTTGTTTTTTGTTTTGTTTTTTTCTTTTGTTTTTATAGTTTGCCATACATGTTAGTGTTGTGGGGGAGTGAGCAGATGTGATGTTATCACCGTTGTTCATGCTCCTCTCCTGCTGTCAGTTGTGCAACTTGATATTTGGTATTTTTAGGGATAAGAATGTCTGTCTGTGTCTGTCTGAGAACATTTCTGAAATCTGGATATTGGAAATTTCAGAAGTGGAAGAGGGAGTGGTGGCGGTAAGATCTGCGTATATATTTATTGAGCTATAGTTCTCTAGGTCCATATAATTCCAATGTTGTTGATCCCTTTAATGTTATCACTCTTGGACCTGTTGTGATGGCTTCTCTTTTTTTTATAGTATTCTTAGCTCTTGTGTTAGCTAAGAGGACCAGTACATCCTCCTCACTGTTAGAATTTGTGCTCCCCAACCCTCCACACTCCAGTCTTTGACTTGAGACCCCAACCCAATACCACACCGCAAGTAATGGAGAAATACATGCATGAAAGCTAAGTAGGAAAATGCTTTTAAAGGTCTTGTTTGCTTTTGACCTCTGCTCCCATTAGGAAAATTTTGAGTTCTAAAATCATGTGTCAGTTTGGACACACAATGTAAAACTTCGATATGTAGGCGAAAGAATATTAGATAAGCATCGTATCAAGGCCCATCATCTTGCTCTGTTTCTCCACCTGTTCGTACTCCCATCCAGTTCTTATCCATGGGGATTCTGCACAGAGCTGGAATATCTTGATGCTTCCTAGGGGAGCAGGAACTGAGAGTCAAACGGGAGATGCTTTACATAGTTGCTGTGATCATTGGGTTGGGGACTGAAAATTAGAGGAAAGGGTAATTTGAATAGCAGAAAAAACAGATTCCAAACTTGAAATTTATTCTGTTATTTAGCACACATACATTAAAAAGAATGTTACTTAGACTGGAAATGTATTTAATGTATGCCACCTAAGGAGTTAAACTAATGGGCTTCTGGATTGGGCTTTGATTGCTATAATGGGCCAGACTCATTTACCTGTTGCAGAGAGGTTGGTACAATATTCCACCACTTTTGTGTTTTAATAACTTTGATTTTGTGTCATCTGCAAATTTGATCACCTCACTTGTTCTCCTTTACAGGTCATTTATGAAGATGTTAAAAAGCAGAGGGCCCAGCACAGATTCTTGGGGGTACTTCACTATTCACCTTTTCTCTACTGAAAAAATTGCCCATTTAGCTCTACTTTTTTCTTTCTATCTTTTAACCAGTTTCTTATCCACAAAAGTACACCGTCTCCTATCCTATGACTTTTTAATTTCACCAAGAGGCTCTCATGAGGGACCTTGTCAAAGACTGTCTGAAAATCCAGATACACCATGGTTCTGGTCAACATCATTGGCACCCTTGCAGTTCAACCCCTTAATGTCCATTATCTCCTAAAGAAAAATGGTCAATGAAATGACTTTGGACTACATATGCACACACAATTGACACACAAAAGAATCAAATAAAACAAGACCAGTTAAAGGAAATAGTATAAAAACAGGGATTTTGCCAGGACATGATTATTCAAAAATTAAGTGAGACCCTATCTAAAATCCTTATTTACTCTGACCTACATATACCTCTACTTTCTTTAATATATTTTTTTGTTTGATTGTTTGCTTTGAAAGGAAAACCTCTCATGGCTAGCTTTCCATTTTTCTCTTATAAGGCCTCCCAGCCTAAATAAAAGCAATTGGAGGGACACCGCAACAAAGCGAACTCCCAGATGTACTTATCTTTATGGCGTTCTTCTGCACTGTAACAGGTCGCTGAACTTCAGGCACTGCTGCAATTCAAATGCCTCTGCAAGCTGCTCTATGTGACCGTTTTCTGCACCGTAAATCGACACAGGACACTGAACCCTCAAACACTTCTCCCAGAGAACGTGCCTCTGCACTTCATCTGGGTGATGAATTCAATTGTCCTGCGGTCTTGCACTATTAAGATCTCCCCGAAAGCCGATATGATAATCTTGTATGTTATAATTGACTGGAGGCACTAACCTTCAGGCACTTCTTCAGATTTTTGTGCCTCTATGTGCCCCGCACGCTGCTGAACTTCAGGCAAAAGTATTTGGAATGTCTCACGCCTCTAAATCCTTCCTAAGAAACGTGCTGACCTTCAGACACTTCCTCAAAATGTTTGCCTCTGTGTACCTGGCAGGCTGGTAGACTTCAGACAATAATTATTAAAAAAAAATGTCCTGACAGTCTCACACTACTGAATAACACAATGCTGTGTTTCAAACCTCCAAATCTTTCCGGCTCTTCCTCAAGCGCTTGAACATAGAAGATGCTTGTTCAGTGTATGTGCGGAGCAGGCTACATAAGAACATAAGATATGCCATACTGAGTCAGACCAAGGTCCATCAAGCCCAGTATCCTTTATCCAACAGTGGCCAATCTAGGTCATACGTACCTAGCAGTTTTCCCAAAAGACACAAGTTCCACAGTGCTTGTATTGGGTCAAGCAATGATATCCTGGGTCCCTTTTTAATAATGGTTTATGGATCTTTCCTCCAGGAACTTGTCCAAACCTTTTTTTAAACCCAGCTACACTAACAGCCTTTACTACATCTTCCGGTAACAAATTCCAGAATTTGATTACATGTTGAGTGAAAAAAATATTTTCTCTTATTTGTCTTAAATAGTTTACCCTGTAGCTTCATTGCATGTCCCCTAGTCTTTCTGTATTCTGATAACGTAAACAATCAATCTCCGTTCATTAATTTATAGACTTCTATTATATTTCCCCTCAGCCGTCTCTTTTCCAGGTTAAAGAGCCCTAACCTTTTTAGCCTTTCTTCATAGGAATATCCTTCCATCCCCTTTACCATTTTTGTGGCTCTTCTCTGAACCTTTTCTAATAACGCTATATCCTTTTTAAGATACGGCGACCAGAATTGCACACAATATTCAAGGTGCGGTCTCACCATGGAACGATATAGAGGCATTATAATATCCTTTGTTTTATTTTCCATTCCTTTCCTTATCATACCTAGCATTCTATTTGCTCTCTTGGCTGCCGCTGCTTTCTATCTTTTAACCAGTTCCTGGTCCACAATAGTACACTGCCTCCTATCCCATGACTCTTTTTAGTTTTGCCAAAAGTCTCTGAGGGACCTTCACTCTTAAATGGTTTCAATGAAGGCTGTCTCTGACCCCCCTCGTCCCTTCTGTTTGCACCTTCGGGTGAGCTACTTTGTGCATGTTTTGCTCTATTCATACTTGTATGTCTGTGTTTTATTATGAGTTTTTTTGCCTAACCTTTACTGCGTCATATGAATTTTAAACATTATTGTTTAGGGCTCATCTATGGTTTTAACAGTTTATTTATTCCTTTTAATTAGTTTTATTTATGTTTTATTGTTTTGGTTAGTGATTTTTTTTTTAATACATGTGTTTAATTTCTTTTGAGGTGTATTCCCAATGAAGCCGTCAGCTGAAACGCATGCTTGACCTACCACTGTCTTGGCACACCTGTTTTGTTTGTTCCTGAAGACAGTCTATCTTCTTTTTTGGTCGGGGGACAGGAGTTTCAGCATGAAATTTGCAGACACATGTCTCATTCCCAAATTGACAGTAAGAATGGACTGTACCGACTCAAAACTGATGTCCATGAACTCAGCAAGCTCTCTGATAGTCAATTGATGATTTGAGCTTATTTCAGCACGCAGTGCTTCAACTTTGTTTTCATTCCTATTCATAGATGGCCTTGCAGAACTTCGTCACTGCCAGCGCTTTGGTGGCCCTCTTGGAAATGTTTGTACCAGTCACAAACTCGAGCATGACTCATGCATTCATCGCTATACACTTACTCATCATAAGTCTCTCTGCATGAATCTCCAAGTTTCTGGCAGAATTTAATGCAAATTCGCTATTCAATTTTTTCACTCATCGTAAATCTGACAAATTTTTTAATCACATGTTTGGTATCGTATAAAAACAATGTACAGGTGTGCTGCAGCCACTCTACACTCTGCACATGCAGAGCACATAACTAGGTCACTGCATAGCATTGTGTGTGACATTGTTATATAGCTACACAAGTCTCAATACTTTTTGATCACACCTCGTATATATGGTATCTGACCCCTTGTAGGTTGAGCAGAATATACCAGTCGCAGTCAGATGATTTTGGGCAGGAGGGTATATTTATGTGTGTCTGGGACTACCTAGTGATAAAGAGGTATTGGGGTAATTTATATTTACTTTTTGTAGGAAAGTGTCTGGGGCACAAGTGGGCAAAGGGACCTCTGTCTCTTATTGCAGATATTTTGATAGGGTTGCATGAGGATAGGTTGGCCACTAATAGCATCTATCAAGTACCTTGATGATCCCTTGGCCTTCTTAAAAGGAAAACTGGCAACAATATTTCCCATTTGATCTTCGGGCATTGAGACAATCAGGAGTTCTGAAGTCATATTAGCTTTAAAACCTAAAAGCGTCCCATATTGCCTCAATTATTGTATAATGCAAGATCAGGAAGAAGGATTGCCTTACTGTCAGCTTGGTGTCGCCAGCAAACAAAGATATTTTAAGCTCTTCTTCCCCAATCTGCACCCTCTTATTTTCCTGAGGTCAACTGTAGCACCAGGGACAGAACTAACAGTAGTCAAGGGAAATTCTCTAGAGTATCCCCCATTAATTCATACTCTTGATGTTGGAGAATGTTAAAGCGCCTATATCCACGACAAAAAATAGTATCTGGAATAATTTTGATTATGTAATTGGACATGTTGCTGTTCAGGAACTGTTCCTCAGTTATTTGTTCAAAGTTAAAAAAAAAGATTTTCTTCTCTGCAGCCGATGCTGTGCTGGCTGTTCTGAATGTGCTATGTGAATAATTCAGCTCTGGAGATAAAGGATTCTGTGTCCCTTTGCCTTTACATGGAGGTTTGAACTCAACCAGTTGCATATGTTTAACTATATTTTATATTTCATTCATTTAATTGACCCATACCATTTCTAAGCTGCATTGTATCCATAGTTGGAAGGAAATGATTGCACTCTAGGCAACCTTTTTAGTCTTATGCTCCCCCCCCCCATCAAGACATTTTGATTACACTGGTCAACATTGAAATCGTTACTGACTTTAAAAGGCCCTAATCTGTAGTATCTTGGTGAGCTGAACACGAATATAACATTTAAAAAAATTTATTGGCTCTCGTTTTGAAGATATTGCATGTAGTCCATTTTTGACGTTTCACCGTGTAAATTTATCCAGTTGGACATCAACAACATCCCAAATAAGCCTTGAATGATGTAATATTGCATCACATTGCATAATACCAGCATGCACACATCATCCAGAGTTGACTGCATCATTTTGTGATGCAATGCAATACTATTGCCAGACGGCTGCTGAAGCCATCTGATGTCAGCAGTGTACTATACGCAGTCGGAAAGGCTGAGCATTTAAAATATTTCAGACTGTGTGCGAGACAGTTTAAGCTACTGTTACATGTAACTTTTATTAATCATATAATTTTAGCCATTTAGGTACAATACAGAACAGTAATGCTGCGAAAGTGCGTTAATACCGTTGACAATTTCTGCTAAATTTGTGGGGAAGTGACATTTGCCAACCAGAAGAAAAGCATCACTTCTCAACTGAAGAAGGCATATCATCTTTACTTCGGATGCAAGATTGGTGACCAAGACAAGCCTTGGACCCCGCATATATGCTGCGCTACATGTACAACACAGCTTTCACAGTGGCTGACTTGCAAAAGACCATCAATGCCGTTTGCAGTCCCCATGGTGTGGAGAGAGCCAAGCAACCACATAAATGACTATTTCTTCTGCTTGTTTCCTCCTCTTTCCAGCGGAATAACGAAGCAAAAGAAGTCGAGCATAGTCTACCCAAACATTCCGTCTGCATTGAGACCAGTTCCACATGGTGAAAGACTTCCTATTCCAGAACCTCCATCAGAATATTCTCTTGATTCATCTAATGAGGACAAGGGTGAGCTGACCTGTTCTTCTCCTGGTCCTTCAGCATGCAGTGACCCAGATTTTCACTGGGATGCATTATCAACTCCACACAGAATAACACAGGAAGAACTAAATGACCTGGTTCGTGATTTGGACTTATCCAAGAACAAGGCAGAATTGCTAGCATCAAGACTCCAACAATTGAATCTTCTAGAAGAAGATGTCAACATTACTTCATATCGAAAGCGCCACCATCAGTTGGAGCCTTTCTTCAGAAAGGAAAGTAATCTGATATTCTGTTCCGATATTGAAAGTCTCATGAATGCCTTAAAAATCACTCATGACCCACAAGACTGGAGACTATATAGACTCTTCGAAAATAAGTCTGAAGGCTGTGCTTTTGAACAATGGAAACCGTCTTCCATCTATTCCAGTAGCGCATGCCGTCCACATGAAAGAGACATACGATAACTTAAAGCATCTACTGACTTCCATTAACTAACAAGTACAGCTGGCACCTCTGTGGTGACTTGAAGGTAGTTGCCCTTTTAATGGGACTGCAGCAGGGATATATAAAGTACATGTGTTTCTTATGTGAGTGGGATAGCCGAGTAAGAGAGTGGCACTACTTGCGGAAGGAATGGAATCGCAGAAAAAATGTAACAGTTGGAGAGAAGAATATCCAGCACCCAGCTCTGGTTGAGGCTCACAAAATCCTGCTACCACCCCTTCACATCAAACTAGGTTTGATGAAAAACTTTGTGAAAGCCATGGACTGCACGTCGCCAGCTTTCCGATACCTGCATGAAAAATTCCCTCGACTCAGCGAAGCAAAGATTAGAGGAAGTTTTTGTGGGTCCTTAGATTCAAGAGCTCTTCAAAAATGACCGGTTCAACAACTTGCTGCTGGGTGATGAGAAACAAGCATGGAATGCGTTTTGCCTAGTGTCAACAAACTTTCTCGGGAATGTTAGGGCAGAAAACTACAAGGAACTAGTAGAAGACATGCTGATGCAGTATCAGAAACTTGGCTGCAATATGTCTCTAAAGATCCATTTCCTTGATTCCCATCTCGATTTCTTTCTTGACAACTGTGGTATGGTTAGTGATGAACAGGGCGAACATTTTCATCAGGATATCGCAACGATGGAGCAAAGATACCAGGGAAAATGGTCCACTACAATGCTGGCTGACTACTGCTGGACACTCCCAGAGAAGCTCCCGAACAGCTGTAGAAGAGACAGGTGAAAAAATCTAAGTAGTCTATGACTTGTTTTTACAGGTATTAACCGAAGGCCTATTATATTTGCTATTGACATGCATTTCGTGATGTAAACATTAATTCTTGTACATTACAAAAAAAACTAGAGCCATCTTTGCAATTTCACTGTCATATTTGTGTTCAGCATATAAAAATTGATAAGAAATGACTGTTTTTATTTCACTAACATGACTTTTGTAAAAATTTGTTGACCAGTGTAATTTAAACTGTACAGTCATGATCATGTGCTTTTGTTTATAGTACTGTACACTGCCCTGAATGCTGGTTCATAAAGATGGTATACAAATGTTTTTAAATTAAATCATTAAAATACTATCTCTCCCATAACAATTTTTGTAGGAATGCATAATGTACATCAGTTATAATTTTATTTAACTTGATAACTACCTAGTTGTCTTGCTATAGGCAGTATAACAAAGTAAGTCAATGATACAAAACAAAACCGAAACACAGGAAACTAACAGAGGTAGATGAGAGGACAACGGATGACATAGAGGAAGGAGGGCCTGTGTTACAATGCAGCAGCGAGCGATAAAACGAAGGACACTGAAGAATGGGAAGAGAACAGGGAAGACATAGACCAAATTGGCTGTAACTGTTCAAGGGATGCCAAGAAAGAGGAGGAGGGGAGAGGGGATAGCGATCACTAAGGAAAACAAAGATCAAGAAGGCACAGACGTGGGAAAAGCTAAGGTAAAGAAATGGGTTTTTAATTGGGACTTTTAAATATTAAACTTTGCTTTTTATGTGTATGGGTGCCCACCTTCTCTGCAGATAAAAGGTTATGCTGATGGCTCTCAGTTTGTGTGGCTGTCCGGATCTGTTCTTTTGCTTTGACTACTGCTGCTGCTCTTTGTGCCCTCTCAGAAGCTGCTCTCCTAGGCAACCATCTAGTCTTGCTTAATGGTTGGGCTGGCCCTAGATTGATATGCTTAGTAGATTGTTGCCAAGGAAGTCCCCTCACAACTGGATGAAGGATGACAAAACCTGTAATTAACAGAAGCCAAGCAAGCGCCTGGTATAGCTGAGGGAGTGAACAGTGTCCGGAAGAGGGGAGGGCATTAACAGTACAGATTATTCTTTCCTACATCTTGATCTGTAAAGAGCAGAAAGGGAGGGAGGTGCTTCTGAAGTGCCATCAGACTCTGGAGCTGAAGTCTAACATTCTTTATTGTGGTATTTTTATTTTATTTTTTTGCTAAAGGAATCTGCAATTGAATGAAGCTGAGCCGAGGCTGGCAACATTCCTTCTGAGAGAAGGAAGCAATTTAGGGCGACTGAGGACATTTCTGTTCTCTTGAGGGGCAAGCTGCATCTTCCAGATCCTGTTAGCACAAGAAACATCTGTATTGCTTCAGATGGTGAAGTGATAAAAGCCTATGCTGTAGTGTTAGAAGTGCTGGTCTTCTGGAAAGGTTAAGCATCCGTTGCACATTTCCCTTCCCCCCCCCCTCCCCCACTCAAGAACCTCAGAGCTTGTTTTCATTTATCTTTAGAGCTGTGATAAGTGCCCCAGTTAATGAGGGCAGTATCTCTGTGTATTAGGTTTGTGCTTACCATAGCAGTAGTGAACATTTAGTCCTAGACCAGATGTGATGGGTGTGATCTCGGTTTCACAAAAATACCGCTGGTGCTCACCTTAATGTTTGCATTGTGAAAAATACAACTTAGGTCAGTGGCACCCAAAACAATTTGGAATACTTCTGTATCTTTATGCATTTCTTGATACTTGAGGATCTTTTGCCTCTCTGCACTTTATACAGAATAATTATTTTATATTGGCACTTCTGTTAGCAATTCATTCTTGTAGGGTGGCTTTTTTTTTGTGCTATGTCAGGTTTTTAATCTTTCCAATCCAAATTGGAAGTTGGAAAGAATTAAGATCATAAAATATGCCATACTGAGTCAGACCAAGTGTCCATCAAGTCCAGTATCCTCTTTCTAACAGTGGCCAATCCAGGTCACAAGCATCAGTCAGCTTCCCAAAAAGGTACACAGATTCCATGCTGCTTATCTCAGGGGTAAGCAGTAGATTTCCCCAGTCCACTTTTAATAATGGCTTATGGACATTTCCTCCAGAAAACCTCTTTTAAACCCAGTTACACTAACGGCTTTTACTACATCCTCCGAAAATGAAATCCAGAGTTCCTTATTCTTCCCGTCCAGTCCGGCACCCGTGGGTTGTGTCACCACACCTCCATGCTTGGAGACTGAGCATGTCATGTTAAGACATCAGGATATACATACTGGTGGCAGCACCCACCACCTCCAGTATGTCAGTCTCCAAGTAGCTGGAGTGGCGTGATTCCTATAGGGAGGACTCGCTAGAGAAACAGCTAAGAAATTCTGTAGATTCAATTTACCTTCAAGGTTTGAAAAAAAGAAAAAAAAAGGAAGAGATGTAATTGGAGTTTTCAGCATTTAAGGCTGAATAAAGATTAAAAAAACAAAACAAAAAAACCCTCAGATGGGCTTAGAGCAGACACCGGAGGGTTCACGGTGTTAATTTAATTGGGGGGACAGAAGGCACTCCTGCATTTTAAACAGAATCGGTTCTGTAGCCTCCTCGTTGGCCTGGAGAACCCGTGGAGTGAAACTGCCTCAGACGCAACAGACTTGTCCCTCTGACGTCTCCCGATGCCGACGCTCTTGGGGCAGCTGAGCATTCCGTTGGGAGCATGGTAAGCAGCGAGGATTGGTTTTATTTGGTTTATTTCAGTATCTTCGGTGGCAGGCAACTTATTCAGAGCAAGGCAGTGGGAAATAGCCCAAACTGACAAGGATCGTGGCTGTAGTTTCCTGCTCAGTGCAAGAACCAATTCCATTTTAAAAGCCGCATTTTTACTTTTTTTTTTTTTTTCTCCATTTCATTTCTTTGCTTTTTGGGCCTGCAGGGCTTATTGGAGGTCTCGAGTCTGTTAAGGTAGGTGTTACTGGAATCGGGGAGCTTGATTATAGTGTTCTTGTTTTGAAAAGAAAAAAAATAGTACGCTAGGGAGCACTGTAGGCCTTAGTAAGGCAGTCCAAAAATGGCTGATGCCTTCAAAGTGCATGAGCCTGGCATGTGGCACGCACAGGGGGTCTGTTTCAAGCACTGATCTCTGCTGCAGCTGTGAGGCAGAGATTCGAGTGGCGGAGCAGGATCTCCACCAGGAAAGGATGGAACAGCTCTTGGGGAAGGAGGGGGGTTTCTACAGCCCAGAAAGCGAATGGAGAGTTGGGCTTTGCAGCCCAAGCTGTGCCAGGGGAACTGCACACAGATGTTGGACCCCAAGGTGCAGGAACCTAAGAAGACAGGTAAGCCTTTTAGGTCCTCAAAGTCCTCTGTGGCAAGGATCGTCTTTTTGCCTGATTTTGTCCTCCACATGCATAAGGCCTTTTCTTTAAGGCAGCAAAGCGAGGAGGAGGCAGGGGGCTCGCAAGGTAAGATGTTCTCCAGAGACTCTGTCGGGGGTCAGCGCTCAAGGGGGGCTCTGTCTGAGCAAAAGATGACTGGAGGAGGACCCATTTGGGGTGTTAGGTTTCCTGTAGTCCGATGAGGAGGATGAGTTTAGATGTGGAACAGGATCTGGGGCAGAGTAGATGGATATAGAGGAAGCACAAGCATATCCATAAGCATAGGAGGCACGCATTGTACGTGTTTTCAGGAGAGAGGAGCTACCTGCATTGATTGCTCACTCCTTGGAGGCCCTCAATATTGGGCATAGAGGTTCCGTTGGAGGAAGAACCACTGGAAGACTCTCACTTTTCCAAGTGGACCAGAAGACAAACTGTTTCCGATGCACCACATCATCCGTCTGATTCAGGACAAGTGGGTTGTGCCGGAGACTGCACTTAGAGGTACATGGACTATGGCCTGCTTGTATCTGCTTCCAGAAAAGGACAGGGAGCTGCTGTGATCTCCTACGGTAGATGTAGCAGTTTTGGCGGTGACGAAGACTATCATCCTGGTGGAAGGAAGCTCGGTGCTTAAAGATGTTCAAGACAGGAGGGTGGAGATCCTGCTAAAGCAGGCCTTTGATATCAATGTCTTTTCGCTGCAACCTCAGTCTGTGGTGCCTTTGTGGCACAGGCATGCTTGCAATGAGTACAAGGAATGATAGAAAGTATGCAGGGATCTCAGCCTTTGCTATCTGAGGCAGCCAAGCTGGAGTCCGGTGCAGCATATTTGGCAGACTGCTTTTATGATTTGATCAGAGGTCTGTCCAAGAGTATGGCGGTGGTCATGGCAGCTTGTAGATATCTCTGGTTGAGGAATTGGTTGGCTGACATCTCATCTCATTCTAGTTGCACTTGTGTAAACTTCCTTTCTGGGGCAAGCTCGTGTTCAGAGAAGACCTGGATAAACTGGTGAATCTAAAGGGAGCCTGCTTCCAGAGGATAGGCAGAAAGTGGGCTGGACCATGCTACCAGTAAGGGGGCAAGTGACCAGCTTCCGCTGCTTTTGGGTGGTGCATTTTGCTCCTTTTTAGAGGGGCAGTTTCCAACCAGAGGGGCAGTCCTTGCATCCTCTCCTCAAGTCCCTAAAAAGACCCAATGAAGCGAGGATAGCCCAGGCAGGGGTGATCCCTGGGGGGGGGGAGGGGTCGGCTGTGGGATTTTTACCTGGCCTTGGCGCAAATTACATCCGACCAGTGGATATTGAAAATTATTAAGGACAGATACATGTTAGAGCAAGACACCTCTGCTGGATGCATTTGTCCTTTCTCAGTGCAAAGCTGCCCGAAAGCAAAGGGCAGTGTAAGAGACCTTAACAAAGCTTCTGGAACTTCAGCTGGTTCAACGGGTGCCAGCTGGCCAATACGGTTATGGTCGATACTCTGTTTTGTGGTTCCCAAGAAAGAAGGCTCCTTTCGACCCATTTTAGATCTCAAGCATGTCAGTCGTCTCTGGGTGCCCCATGGAGACATTAAGGTCCAACATTGTAGCAGTCTGAAAGGGGGAGCTTTTGACTTCTCTCAATCTCACGGAAGCTTATTTGCATAGGCTGAGCATCAGCAGTTCCTAAGGTTTGCAGTGCCTATGGGGCGTTTTCAGTTTTAAGCACTTCTGTTCAGCTTGGCGACCGCTCCACACATGTTCACCAAAGTGATGGTAGTTGTCGCGGCCGCTCTTTGTCAGGAAGGGATCCTAGTGCCCCCTTACCTGGACGATTGGCTCATTCGTGCAAAGTCCAAGTAAGAAAGTGAGCAGGTCACGGTGGGGGTGATTTTGTTACTTGCAAGATCTTGGATGGGTGATAAACTTCAGCAGGAGTCTGCTCCAACCATCTCAGGGTTTGGTGTACCTGGGGGCCAGGTTTCCAGTAGCAACAGGGCATGTGGCCTTGCCGAAGATCCAAGTGGCCACACTGCAAAGACAGATCAGGGAATTTTGAAGCAGAAAGTGCCCAATGGCATGGCACCACCTGCAGGTATTGGGGTCCATGGCAGCAATCGTAGAGTTTGTTCCATGGGCATGGGTGCACATTTGTCCATTGCAGAGCAGCTGCTTGTGAAGATGGTCTATCCTCTGTTGCTCATTGCCATTTCCCCTTACCTGTCTGGCAAGGGTTCAGAGGGATCTCTAGTGGTGGTTGCAAGGGGTGCATCTCTGAATAGGCACGTTCTTGGAGACACCCAAATGAGTTCCCCTGACAACGGATGCCAGCCTGATCTTTTGGGGAGCGCAGTGTGAGGCAGAGTTTGCACAGAGGTGCTGGTCAGCGCAAAAGTCGACTTGATCAGCCGGCTCATGTTGAGAGCAGTTTACTTGGTTTTGCAGTGTGGTTCTGTCCCTTGCTTCATGGGAGAGCAGTTCAGAGTGTTCTCAGACAATGCCACTGCAGTGGCTTACAGCATTCGGCAGGATGGAACAAGCAGTGTATACCTGGAGAAGGTAAATAAGAACATAAGATATGCCATACTGGGTCAGACCAAGATCCATCAAGCCCAGTATCCTGTTTCCAACAGTGGCCAATCTAGGTCATACGTACCTAGCAGTTTCCCCAAAAGACACAGGTTCCGCAATACTTGTACTGGGTCAAGCATTGATATCCTGCGTCCCCCCTTAATAATGGTTTATGGACCTTTCCTCCAGGAACTTGTCCAAACCTTTTTTAAACCCAGCTACACTAACAGCCTTTACTACATCCTCCGGTAACAAATTCCAGAGTTTGATTACATGTTGAGTGAGGAAATATTTTCTTTTATTAGTTTTAAATAGTTTACCCTGTAGCTTCATTGCATGTCCCCTAGTCTTTCTATATTCTGATAACGTAAATAATCGATCTACGTTTACCCGTTCCACTCCGTTCATTAATTTATAGACTTCTATCATATCTCCCCTCAGCCGTCTCTTTTCCAGGTTAAAGAGCCCTAACCTTTTTAGCCTTTCTTCATAGGAGTATCCTTCCATCACCTTTACCATTTTGGTGGCTCTTCTCTGAACCTTTTCTAAAATCGCTATATCCTTTTTAAGATATGGCAACCAGAATTGCACACAATATTCAAGGTGCGGTTTCACCATGGAACGATATAGACGCATTATATCTTTTGTTTTATTTTCCATTCCTTTCCTTATGATACCTAGCATTCTGTTTGCTCTTAATAACACTTATTAAAAGAGGGCTGCTACACAGTACCCTGTTCTGTGCTGCTGAGAAGCTATATTCTTATTTGATTAGGTCTAAATAGATTCCTCTTGTGTTGGTCCATGAACCAGCTGTTCCACGAAGCTGTCATTTTAACTCATCTAGAAACGTATCTGCTTAGCATGATCTGCAGCGTCATTGACCCAGTCAGTATTGAGATAATTAAAATTACCCATTATTACTGTGCTGTAACTTTTATTTTCCCTGATTTTTCTTTTAGGATGTCATCTTTCCGTTCATTCTAGTCAGCTGGACGGTAGTACACCCCTGCTGCCATTGCCTTCCCCTTTTTTTACATGGAATTTCTGTCCATAGAGAGTTTACAGTGTATTTTGTTTCCTGCAAAATCGTTAGCCTTTTTTGATTCAATGCCCTCTTTAACATACAGCACAACCCCTCCACCAATTTGATCTACGCTGTTATTATGATATAATTTATAACCAAGTATTAGTGCCCCATTGGTTTTCCTCCTTCCACTTTGTCTGAGATGCCAATTATATCTAACCTTTCATTCAGTGCTATATATTCTAGCTCTCCCATCTTATTTTTTAGATTTCTAGCATTGGCATCCAAGAATTGCAGAGGTGATATTGTCTTCATATTAACAGTCTGGTTATCAGTTAAGAATATAAGATGCCATACTGGGTCAGACCAAGGGTCCATCAAGCCCATTATCATGTGTGTCCAGCAGTGGCCATTTCAGGTCTTAAGTACCTGCTGGGTTCTCAAAGGTGGTCTACAAAAAACACACATCTTATCTTGCTGAAACTCTGGGATCAAACAAGGGTGAGAAGGTAAAGAGAGTCCTTTATTAACAAGACTCCCTGCACGGCCACGAATTGATGTAGCCTTCGTCAGGGGATAGCCTCAAAAGAGAGGTCTGGTAAGTCTCTAGCCTTGCTCCTGGACATCTTGCGCCTTCTCCAGGGGTTTGGCATCTGTGTCCTCCCCTCCGGTCTGGGATCTGTGTCTGGTGCTCAGGACCCTGATTGCAAAGCTCTTTGAGCCGTTGACGCATGCTGCTTTCAAGGATTTGATGCTCAAGACTGTCTTCTTGGTCGTGATTTGTTCTGCATGTGAGATTTCCCAGCTACAGGCTCTGTCTTGCCATAATCCTTAAGTCTTTTCCATTCTGTCTTTGTGTTCCTTCTTGCCTAAGGTGCCTTCTCCCTTTCCTGTGAGCCAGGTGGTATGCCTGCCCCCCTCCTCTAAGGAGTTGTGCCTGAAGATGGATAAAGATTTTCGTCTTGTGGATATGCAGAGGGTGCTTCTCCGGTACTTGTAGGTTAGGAATTCCTTTCATAGGTTCGACTATTCTCTTTTTGGTGCTATTTGCTGGCCTGAAGAAGGGTGACACAGCAGCTAAGTCGACTTTGGGGCACTGGATTAAGGATGCCATTTCCTTGGTGTATCTGTTATGGAACCGGCCAGTTCGGAAGGTTTGCGTGTCATTCTAGCCAAGCACAAACATTCATGCGGGCAGAGTGGAGCTCAGTAGCATTTGTCGGGCAGAAATATGGACATCACCTTTCGACTTTTGTCACGCTTTACCGCTTGGATGTCTACGCGTGGGCAGACATGCCCTTTTGGCTCAAGGCTTTTGCAAATTGCTGTCTTCTTCCTGCCCAATGGAGTTGTAGCTTTGGTACATCCCATTCGTCTGGACTGGTCTAGCAGGACGATATTGAAGATGACATTTTACTTACCAGTTAATGTTCTTTTTCTTGAGTTCTGCTGGACCAGTCCAAGACCCACCCCTGAAACTGTATTTGCTTTGTTCTATTGCTGCGGTACCCTTGGTCTGCTATGATTTTTATACTTGGCTCTGCAGGTTCATAGTCTACTGATAATGTTATGTTTATGCATTCCCTTACATAGTTCTCTATTATTGATCACTAATTGCTGCCCATTGTTGAGAGGCAATTTCTCCAAATGGTTAGTTTTGCTGATATCATGATAGGCGTGAACCTCACTTCTAAGCCAGAGCATGGGGAGTATGATCTCAGTCTCTCAAATTTACTACTAAGGCTCGGCGTAATACTTGCATTGTGCCAAAGAGAGCCTCCCACTGGAGTTCATAAGATGTAACATGTATGGGTAGTTTTGTCAAGATGTGCTTGGAAATTCTTTATCAACATGCTGGAAAATATTTCTATATCTTTCTGACTGCATTTCCTGGTATTTCAGTATCTTCTGCCTCTCCACATGATTCACAGAGTAGTCACTTAGAACTGACATCTCTATTATCAATGCCGTTCTGGTGTTTTTCTCCATAACCACTATATCCGGCTTTCTCGCATCCAGCTTTTTCAGTGTGAATGGGATATGATCACAGTCTCCTCATTCTCTGTAATTCTTAGGATCATGATCCCAGTGCTTTTCGGGCACAGTGATGTTGTAGTGTTTACAGAGTTTCCAATGGATGAGGCACGCTACTTTTATTTCTTTTTTGTATAGAAATTTTCTGCCATCAGAACTTCACAGCTAGCAATGAGGTGAGTCACCATTTCCAGGTCTTTCTTACAGAATCGACATACTCGCTGTAAACCATCTCATCCGTAAGCCACTGTCCTGGGCTGCAACTATCAACCTCTCATCCTTTGGTTTCAGTTCACTCCTCCTTAACCATTTGTGTGTCTGTTCTTGATTGACAAAGGATTCCTGGAGTAACACTCTTTATTTCCCACAGTATTTATGCATCTGCCACTTGTCCGTCCTTGTTTGTTGATCTAATTCCTTGAAGAGATTTTTTTTTTCTTTTGTTTTGCATACTCGTGGATTTTCACTTGTTTTCTTCTAGTCATCAGGACAGTTCAAGTTTGATGGAGACAAATTCTGGATGTTTACTGTTATATTTCAGCACTTTTTGCGTATTTGGATCTGAGGATGCAGTTAAGTAGGCCTGGAGGCCTATGGTAGTAGCTCTGTATATATCAATCTTTGAGTCCTAGCCCTCCTTCAGCTGTAGGGATGTACAGTCTTGGCATGCATTGATTCTTGGGTCCAACAAAGGGCACAACACCACGTGCAAAAGCTGTCCAACAAAGAAACGTGGATAGCAAAGGAGGACGTGTGAAAATCTTTATTGGTCAAATCAGCCAAAGGCCCGACACAGGCCGTGTTTCGGAATTCCCTTCTTCAGGGGCTAAATGGCTAAAGACAAATACACAAATTAAAATAAACAACAAAAATAGTTATTTAAAAACAATGAAATAAAATAAAACTGGCTAAAACCACGGACATCAATGAATGCATACTAAAACAGTTTTAAATGTAAAAATAATAACAAATTTAAAACCATTTTTCTAATAAACGGTTGTATCAATATAAATATATGAATATAAATATAAATGGTGGAACAAATAAGTACGGCTAACAGCAGAACGACACAAAAAAACAAAACAGTACAATTAAAATTAAATAAAAATATATAAATATAAATTTATTATAAATAAATAATAAATGTTTCAACAGACGATAAACATTTCATAAAAAAATTAATGTTGTATCTAAAAAACATATAAATTACACATACCTGAATCAACAGACTATATCAATTAACCAAAAGGAACTAAAACAATGTGTATCTTCAAAAATGTACTATAACAAATATGACACCTAAACAGTACAATTAGTAAAAACATATAAATATATAAAAAAATAGGATATATGAGTGTATAAATATAAATATGTAGATGGATAATAATGTTTCAACAAACAATAAATATTGATAATATAGCATAAAAATAATGTATTTAAAAAACATATAAATTACACATACCTGAATCAACAGACTGTATAAATTAACCAAAAAGGACTAAAACAGTGTGTGTCTTCAAAATTGTGTGGCGTCTGTAAAAACAATCAAATGAATTTATGCATCACTTTTGAATATACTCTGTGACTACTTCCATGCATTTATGTTCCGCTGTGTCCCCCAATTTTTAATTGTTTTTTTGTATTTCTCATAAATTCATTTGATTGTTTTTACAGACGCCACTCATACCGTTTTGAGATTCCGAATGGTCTTTGGTTTTAAAATCATATGTTGTCAATTTTGGTCAGATTTTAGCCTTTGTTTTTACATCATTATCTTGGCAAATTATTATCTTTTAAGAACAATTTAATTATTTATACATTCTTCACGTTTCACAGATTGCACATTTATGGTCGTAGGAAGAGTTTCTTGGTCAGGTATTATTTTTATTTTCATTCTCTCATTTTATTACTCTTTTTAAATATCAATTTACATGGGTTGTCTTCATCTCTCTTTAAATCAGGCCGTTTTCTATTTATAATTTTCGAAATTATTTTTTAAAAACTTTTTTATAATTAATTTTTAATATTTTTTATATATATGTATGGATTTCATGATGCTTGTTTTTTTTCTATTTAAGAGTTATTTATAAGTTTTCAATTTAAATGCTTGTTTTTTGTTATAGCACAATTTTGAAGACACACACTGTTTTAGTCCTTTTTGGTTAATTTATACAGTCTGTTGATTCAGGTATGTGTAATTTATATGTTTTTTAAATACATTATTTTTATGCTATATTATCAAATATTTATTGTTGAAACATTTATTATCCATCTACATATTTATATTTATACACTCATATATCCTATTTTTTTATATATTTATATGTTTTTACTAATTGTACTGTTTAGGTGTCATATTTGTTATAGTACATTTTTGAAGACACACATTGTTTTAGTTCCTTTTGGTTAATTGATATAGTCTGTTGATTCAGGTATGTGTAATTTATATGTTTTTAGATACAACATTAATTTTTTTATGAAATGTTTATCGTCTGTTGAAACATTTATTATTTATTTATAAATTTATATTTATATATTTTTATTTAATTTTAATTGTACTGTTTTGTTTTTTTGTGTCGTTCTGCTGTTAGCCGTACTTATTTGTTCCACCATTTATATTTATATTCATATATTTATATTGATACAACCGTTTATTAGAAAAATGGTTTTAATTTGTTATTATTTTTACATTTAAAACTGTTTTAGTATGCATTCATTGATGTCCGTGGTTTTAGCCAGTTTTATTTTATTTCATTGTTTTTAAATAACTATTTTTGTTGTTTATTTTAATTTGTGTATTTGTCTTTAGCCATTTAGCCCCTGAAGAAGGGAATTCCGAAACACGGCCTGTGTCGGGCCTTTGGCTGATTTGACCAATAAAGATTTTCACACGTCCTCCTTTGCTATCCACGTTTCTTTGTTGGACATGCATTGATTCTTGTACATCACTTCATGGCCACGGAGGTATTTTTGTGTTCATGCATTCAGTTTTTCAAGATCTTTAAGACACCAGTCCATGACCCCAAAGCTGTATGAAAGGACCAGAATTGCCAGCTGATTAATGGCTTGTATCTTATTCCATGATGTTAAAGCACTTTTCAATAATGATTTTAATCTCCTATAGTATTCTTTACTTATCTTTTCTCTCAGTAATTTCTGCTTGAATGTTGTTCCTTCTTATATTCTGAGATACTTATATACGCCTTCCTGTTCAAGGTCCTTGATGTCACAGCCTTCAGCCAGGGAGATGTTTTCTGTTTTGCTCAGTCTTCCTCTTGAAAAAAAGTTGCCATAGCACATTTGTCATGGCCAAAGGTCATCCTGATGTCACAGCTTTTCACCACACGGAGTTGCTCTGCTAATTGTTGGTCACTTAACTATAGAACTTCAGATCATCTACAAATAGAGATGTTTTTTCTGAGTTGATAACCTTCTTTAGGATTCATGATAAATCTATATCTGAAAGAGCTGATGAGAATACTCATTGGATTAAGTGCTCCACAAAACAGAAGGGACGACGGAATCCCCCTGAAATATTCCATGCTGGATCCTGATATTAGAAATGATATACTGACCATCTTCATATTTCGAAAAGTGTGGTTTGCCACATTGCCATGATGAACTTGAAGTACTCTATCAAACCAGGATGTATTTTATATATTTCAAGGCAATTTATATCCATGAGTGTGGGACACTGTCAAAAACTGTCTTATAATCAATCTATGCTATACTTAGATTTCTGCTTAGCGCTGGACATGATGGCTTTATTCTACATTAACTGGTCATTGGTGCCATATGCCCCTCTTGTTGCCCTTTTGCTCTATTGCCATTATGTTATTGGACTTGATATGATCATATATTCTGTTTACATGTATTGCAGTGAACAGCGTATAGATTGTAGGTAAGCAAGTTATTGGTCTATAATTGGGAGTGTTACTTTGGTCTCCTTTTGGAAGGAGAAATGTTTTTTTCCTGTAGTAAGCCATTATGGTGTTAAGTCTGGCTGCATACATTTATTTTTGCAATTTACCAGGTATGGGTGGAGTGAAAATGTTTTGAGCCAAAAGTTGGTTGCTCCAAGGCTCTTCCACTTTGGGACTCGCTTTAACCTGCTTGCTAGCTCTTTTGTTACTGTAGGCCATTCCATAGGTGTGATGTTTGCTTTTTCTAAATGTTCCTGTATGCAGGGTAACCATTCTGCTTCTTGACTGTGCTTTATAGGGTCCCCATATAGTTTTCTCCAGAAGCTTTCTATTTCAGCTTTGGTTGGTGGTGCTTGTAGTATCTTAATGCTCTTTCTCAATTCCCTGTAAAATTGTTTTGAGTTCTCTCTAAATAACCAAAAAGAAAAGATATCAAATTAAGCTTTCTTCATATCAGTTTTTGCGCTTCTGCTGCTATTTTCAATTTATTGTTGGAACATATTAAATTCAGGTGGTCTTTTAATGCAGCATGATTCAGCTTAATGTCTTGGCTCTTCCTTAATATCTTTGATCTTAAACCTTTTAGATACCCATCTATCAGGGATACTTCTGCACGCAAATGACTTTATTTTTCCCTCAATGCATTTTTTCCAAGGAGGAACTGTTACTGTTTTCGTTTTCTTCTGGCCTTGCATCATAGCTGGTAGTATTCTTGCAGTAATAATTATAGCTGCACAATACTTTTTATGTTAGTGGTGTCAATAGAGGGTCCCTTTATACTGGATATGACCTTGTTGATCTTTATAATCATACTTTAATCTTAGGTGTTAAATTTAATTTGTGTATTCTTTCCCTTGCCTGAAACCCAGCATATATATCTCTTTCCATATGGACTAGGTGTTCGATCTTGAATTCTTCCACCTCTGAGTCTTTCTCCTTCCTTTCGTCCCCCTCTTCAGTAGATTGGTTGACTTGTCTTGTAGTTGCCTCACTCCCCTGCATTTCCAGATTTCCAAGCTGCATCCCCTTCTCAACTGCTCTTTCTGCGTATTCCTTTCTTCCATTACTCTCACCCAGGTCGCTGCCGCTGCCTCCCTGTATTTTTCCATGGAAGCTTTTAGTTGCTTCAGTATTTTATCATCCACATAATACTTTGCTTTGATTTGCAAAATTAAAGATCTTAAATTTGCATACATTGCTTTTTTTCTTGTGGCAATTTCCTTCTTTCTTCCAGTTTTTGGTGGATTCTCCATGTATACCCTCTTAATTTAAATATAGGGTTTGTAGCATAAAAGTAGCAATACATTATCTCCTCTTTATCTGCAGAAGTCCACATAACCCTAATTAATGCTCTTAACTTTTTTCATTAATTTCCATGGTTTATCTCCTGCCACAGTGGGTCCGTAAACATGCTCACCACAGCTTTTATCTGTGGCAGGGATGTTATCTACATCTGCAGTGCTTGCACTTAGCAATCACCATTCTTAGCCCTAGTGTGGAAGCTACGGGTTGGTACTTTTTTATCCTGGGCAACTTGCGGCCAGTATGTATGTTTCATTTTCGTTCTTAACATACTTCAATACCTCTATACTGTTGGGATTCAGTGTAGATTTTATACAACAGGGTCACCATGTGAAAGTACCCAACAAGACTTTGGGAGGGAACTGTGATCCCATCCCCAAGGAAAAACAGCAATTCACAGCTGGTTTATGCTGCACTTCCCCTTGATCCCTGCTGCACTTCCCCTTGATCCCTGCTGCACTTCCCCTTGATCCCTGCTGCACTTCCCCCTTGATCCCTGCTGCACTTCCCCCTTGATCCCTGCTGCACTTCCCCCTTGATCCCTGCTGCACTTCCCCCTTGATCCCTGCTGCACTTCCCCTTGATCCCTGCTGCACTTCCCCTTGATCCCTGCTGCACTTCCCCTTGATCCCTGCTGCACTTCCCCTTGATCCCTGCTGCACTTCCCTTGACCCTCCTTGAGGTTGTCTGAGGCTTGCCATGTTTCTCCCATATGCTTTGGGATAAATACTGAAAGAACCTCTGGTGGCTGAGGTGAATAGAGGTATGGGAGTGATGTCATTGAAACCTGGGTCTTTAATTGTTTGGGGTTTTTTTTTGTCTCCATCAGCCTGCTGATAGGGGGATCACAACTCACTTGTCCGGACTGGTCTAGCAAGACTCAAGGAAAGGACATTAACTCGTAAGCAAAATGTCATAAGAACATAAGATATATCATACTGGGTCAGACCAAGGTCCATCAAGCCCAGTATTCTGTTTCCAACAGTGGCCAATCTAGGTCATACGTACCTAGCAGTTTCCCCAAGAGACACAGGTTCCACAATGCTTGTATTGGTTCAAGCATTGATATCCTGGGTCCCTTCTTAATAATGGTTTATGGACCTTTCCTCCAGGAACTTGTCCAAACCTTTTTTAAACACAGCTTGTCAACACCTTCACTCACTCCCCAACCTTGTGGGTTAAGGAGGGAAAGGGCTTGTGTAGTTGTGGGGGCCCAAATGAATAATATGGGTGACAAGAAATTTATTTTTCAAAAGGATGTTTATTTTCCCCGCTCCGTGAGGCACACAGAAACAGAAAAGTCATTAACTCAGGATTCTGCAAACAGAGGGTTTTCCAATAAAGTGCTTTAACAAAACTTCTTCAGTAGAAAACACATTGCTTCATGTGTCTTTCTCCTGGTCATGTACAGGTGAGTGGATATAAAGTATAATGGTTCCCTTGAACAGTTAACTCACAGTCCAGGATACAGCCTATGCACAATAGCCTTTTCTTGCAATTACCCAATCACAGTCCTGGTGGGTAAATTTCAGCAATTCTGGCTCAACAATAAACAGAATTAAATTCAGGAATAATCACTCAAGCTTTGGTTTCCTTAGGCTTATCAATCAGTCCTATCGAGCAATCCATCGGCTGATTGATTTCTCTCATCGGCAAAGGGACGTGGGGTAAAATCCTTTCTTCAGGATTGTTCCCTGCTTGAATATTGGCTGGTAATAAAATGTCTCTTTTATTCAATAGTTTGCTCAGCTCAGTTAGGAGGTATTCTGCTTGGCTGCTAGCAGGGGTTAGGGGCAAAGCTTGCTGTTTAAACAGCTGATTAACAGGCTGTAATGAGGCAGCAGGGCTTTCCCTTATTAAACATTCTGGTCCCGAGGTGGAGATTCCCTGCCCCCACTGCTCTCTGCTATCGAGTGGAGGAATCTCACATCTGTTGGTAGCAGTCCTAGCTTTTAGCACAGCTTCAAAAGTAGGTCCTCCTAAACCTGGATAGTTTAATCTATCTGTAAACCCTTTTGCTGTGTTTATCTCCTCAGCTTCTCTATTAAGCACAGGAATTACAGGCTGAGTAAAAGTTGGTTTACAGGGAGAGCTTTCAGGGTAAAATAAACTCCCTTTATATTCCCTGAAACTGTCCTGTCCTCTGCACACAGGATTCTCTCTTTTTTGTTTATAAAAGTTTGCATAAGGATTAAGAACAGCAGATACCTTGTGTTGAGAGTGCTCAGGAACTATCTTGCCAGCATATCTTTCTCTCCATGGAAGGAAATTGCTTCTCAGAAACGTGAGCTTTTCTCCTGCTGAGGAATTAGCTTCCTTCCTGGTGCAGCTGGGCAGAGGTTGTGAAGTCAGGTCACAGGGTTCTGCAGTCAGAGGAACTTCCTGCCTTCCCCGTAGCTTCTGCTTACTCTCTCGTGGGTAAAAAGGAACTTCCTTTCTCCAACCACTTGCAGCATTCACTCCTTCATTCCTTTTCCATACGCTCTCAAATGGTCCTGTTTCTGCATCCGTTCTAGTGCTTCTCCTTCTTCCACTCTCTCTCTCTCTCACTGTGTTCCCTCTCTTTGTTTAAGAAGGGACCCTTGCTCTGGGAAACCCGCCTCCTCCTAGGGCATGCCCAATCCATGGGTTCACTTCTCTCCTCCTCTGAGGTGAACTGATTGGCTGCCTGCAGGCTATGCTGAGAGTGTGAATCTCTTCTTTTGCCTGCAGTACCGGACTCTACCAGGGGGTCACTATCGGTCTCCATGGCTTCGGTGCTTGGCACTGCGTCACAAGCTACACTAACAGCCTTTACTACATCTTCCGGTAACAAATTCCAGAGTTTGTTTACACGTTGAGTGAAAAAATATTTTCTTTTACTAGTCTTAAATAGTTTACCCTGTAGCTTCATTGCATGTCCCCTAGTCTTTCTATATTCTGATAAGGTAAACAATCGATCTACGTTTACTCGTTCCACTCCGTTCATTAATTTATAGACTTCTATTATATCACCTCTCAGCCGTCTCTTTTCCAGGTTAAAGAGCCCTAACCTTTTTAGCCTTTCTTCATAGGAGTATCCTTCCATCCCCTTTACCATTTTGGTGGCTCTTCTCTGAACCTTTTCTAAAATCGCTATATCCTTTTTAAGATACGGCGACCAGAATTGCACACAATATTCAAGGTGCAGTCTCACCATGGAACAATATAGAGGCATTATAATATCTTTTGTTTTATTTTCCATTCCTTTCCTTATGATACCTAGCATTCTATTTGCTCTCTTGGCTGCCGCTGCACACTGGGCCGAGGGTTTTAACATGTTATCCACAATGACGCCAAAATCTTTTTCCTGGGTGGTGGTTCCTAATGTGGAACCTTGCATCGTGTAACCATAGTTTGGGTTGTTCTTCCCTAGGTGCATAACCTTGCACTTGTCCACATTAAATTTCATCTGCCATTTTGATGCCCAGTCTTCCAATTTATCAAGATCCTCTTGCAATTTTCTACAATCCTCTTGGGTTTTAACAACTTTAGTTTTGTGTCATCTGCAAATTTGATAACCTCACTCGTTATTCCACTTTCCAGGTCATTTATGAATATGTCAAAAGCAGCGGACCCAGCACAGATCCCTGGGGTACACCACTATTCACCTTTCTCCATTGGGAAAATTGGCCATTTAGCCCTACCCTCTGCTTTCTATCTTTTAACCAGTTCCTGATCCACAATAGTACACTGCCTCCTATCCCATGACTCTTTAGTTTTGCCAAAAGTCTCTGAGGGACCTTGTCAAAGGCTTTCTGAAAGTCCAGATACACACAATATCAACCGACTCACCTTTGTCCACCTGATTATTCACTCCTTCAAAAAAACATAACAGATTAGTAAGACAAGATCTTCCTTGTCTAAAGCCATGTTGGCTGTCTCCCATTAGGTCATGACTATCTACATGCTGAGTAATTTTATTCTTTATGATGGTTTCTACCATTTTTTCCCGGTACTGACGTCAGGCTCACCGGTCTGTAGTTTCCCGGATCACCCCTGGAACCCTTTTTAAAAATTGGTGTTACATTGGCGATCCTCCAATCTTCAGGTATTAGAGATGATTTTAATGATAGTTCACAGATTACTAATAGCAGGTCTGCAATCTCATATTTCAGTTCTTTCAACACCCTTGGATGTATACCATCCGGCCCAGGTGATTTGCTACTCTTCAGTTTATCTAATAGTTGTAATACATTTTCCCGATGTATCGATATTTCCTTCAATTCTTCTGCACCTTTAAATACCACTTCAGTCATGGGTAACATCCCTACATCTTCCTCAGTAAAGACTGAAGCAAAGAATTCATTCAATCTCTCCGCTATCGCCTTGTCGCCGCTTAGTGCTCCTTTAACCCCTTTATCATCTAATGGACCAACTGACTCTCACAGGTTTTTTTGCTACGAATGTACTTGAAAAGGTCTTTACTTCGCGTTTTTGCTTCCGCAGCAAGCTGCTTCTCAAATTCTCCCTTTGCCTGCCTTATCAATGCCTTGCATTTGACTTGCCAGTGCTTGTGCTGTTTCCAGGTTTCGTCGTTTGGCTCTTTTTTCCATTTCCTGAAAGATGCTTTTTTGGCAACAGCCTCTCTGACCTCACCTTTAAACCATGCTGGCAGTTTTTTGGACTTCCTTCCACTTTTCTTAAAGCATGGAATACAGCTGGTGTGGGCTTCCAAGATAGTATTTTTCAACAACAGCCAAGCCTGATGTACGTCTTTAACCTTTGCAACTGCTTCTTAAGTTGTCCTCATTTTATCATAGTCTCCCTTTCGAAAGTTAAAAGTTAGTACTGTGGAGTTCCTTACTATCTCTCCTCCACTAATTAAATCAAAGGCGATCATGCTATGATCACTATTGCCAAGTGACCCCAACAACCTTATCTCTTGCACTAGATCTGGTGTTCCACTAAGGACTAGGTCTAATATGGCTTCCCCTCTGGTCGGTTCATGAACCAGCTGCTCCAAGAAGCAGTCATTTATTTCATCTAGGAGCTTTATCTCCCTAGCATGTCCTGCTGTGACACTGACCCAGTCGATACCGGGGTATTTGAAATCACCCATTATTATTACTGCACTGTAACTTTTGTTAGCTTCCTTGATTTCTTTGAGCATTTCATCATCCATTTGGTCATTCTGGCAAGGCGCTCGATAGTACACCCCCAGTGCCATTGCCTTCCCCCTTTTACATGGAATTTCAATTCATATAGATTCTACAGCAGATTTTGTTTCCTGCAAAACTTTAACCCTTTCTGACTCAATGCCCTCTCTAACATAGAGAGCAACCCCTCCACCAATTTGATCAGCTCTATCATTACGATATAGTTTGTACCCAGGTATCAGTGTCCCACTGGTTGTCCTCCTTCCACCATGTCTCTGATATTCCAATCATATCTAACCTTTCATTTAGTGCTATATATTCTAACTCTCCCATCTTATTTTTTAGACTTCTAGCATTTGCATACAAGCATTTTAGAGAATGTATTTTATTCATATTAATTTGGCTATTGTTAGACATGGGTAATTTGGGATCTTTAAGCTCTGTCTGCTCCATACTTGAGGGCATTTGGGCTACTTTACTCTTTTGTGGAACCTTTCTGCTTTTGGTAGTATCCTTCAAAGATACATTCTTCCGAACCATCCGCTCTTGGGCGACTGTCGGCTTTCCCCTAATATCTCGTTTAAAAGCTGCTCTATCTCCTTTTTAAAGGTTAATGCCAGCAGCCTGGTTCCATCCCGGTTAAGGTGAAGCCCATCCCTTCGGAAGAGCCCCTCCTTTCCCCAGAAAGTTCCCCAGTTCCTAACAAATCCAAAACCCTCATCTCTGCACCATTGTCTCATCCACGCATTGAGACTCCAGAGCTCTGCCTGTCTTTTGGGTCCTGCACGTGGAGCAGGAAGCATTTCAGAGAACACTACCCTGGAAGTTCTGGATTTCAACTTCCTACCTAAAAGCCTAAATTTAGCCTCCAGAACCTCCCTACCACATTTTCCTATGTCATTGGTACCGACATGTACCAAGACAGCAGACTCCTCCCCAGCACTATCTAAGACTTTATCTAGGTGGCGCGTGAGGTCCGCTACCTTCATACCAGGCAGGCATGTTACCAGGCGATCCTCACGTCCACCAGCCACCCAGCTATCTACATGCCTAATGATCGAATCACCAACTATAACGGCTGTCCTAACCCTTCCCTCATGGGCACATGGCCCTGGAGAAACTTCCTCGGTGCGAGAGGGTTTTACATCACCTGGAGGACAGGTCCTAGTTACAGGATCACTTCCTGCCACACCAGGGTGATGCTCTCCTGTCACGTGACCTCTCTCCTCCATGGCAACAGGGATGCTGCCAGACTGGAGGTGGGACTTCAGGACTTTATCCCTTTAGGTCTCGTCTATGTACCTCTGTCTGTCTTATGCTTTCCAAGTCTGCTACTTTAGCCTCTAGAGAACGGACTCGTTCCCTGAGAGCAAAGAGCTCCTTGCACCTAATGCACACGTAAGACCTCTCACCAACTGGGAGAAAATCATACATGTGACACTCAATGCAAAAGACTGGAAAGCCCCCATCCTGCTGCTGGACTGCTGTCTGCATCTTAGTTTTAAGTTTGTGTTTAGATCTAAGTTCTTTACTTACTAAGGGTTGCTATGGATATTTATACTAATAAAACTGTACCTAATATGTGTAATATACCTTGTTCACCTGAAGCTTAACTAATCTCAGGTCCTTAGTGTATGACTGATTTTGGTAATGAGCTTCACCTGAGAGGACCTCCTGTCTTTTAAGATGTGTAAGTACCTATAAAGCTACGATTATCCCAGGGGTGGGTGGGTGTGGGGAGGGTGGGAGGGAATTAACACTTATTAAAAAAGGGCTGCTACACAGTACCCTGTCTTGTGCTGCTGAGGTAAGCTATATTCTGATTTGATTTAAATTATAGCTCTTAGCTGCTGCTAGGCTCTAACTTCTTATGAAATTTAAACTACAAGCTCTCTGCTGGGTTCTAAATTTAACCAGAAAGCTCTCTTCTGTGCTTTAAATTTAAACTAAAAATACTTTGCTGTTACTAGGCCCTGAGTGACTATTAAATTTAAACTACAAGCTCGCTGCTGGGTTCCAAATGTAACCAGAAAGTTCTCCTCTGTGTTTTATATTTAAACTTAAACTGCTGCTACTAGGCCCTGACTTTCCTCCAGGAACTTATGGACTTTCCTCCAGGAACTTATCTAAACCTGTTTTGAACCCAGCTACACTGACAGCTTTTACTACATCCTCCAATAACAAATTCCAGAGTTTGATTACGTGCTGAGTGAAAAATATTTTCTTCAATTAGTCTTAAATGTGCCACATTGTAGCTTCATTGCAAGTCCCCTAGTCTTTCTACTTTTTGAAGGAGTAAACAACCATAGCAGTCCATCCATTATTTTATAGGCTTCTATCATATTTCCCCTCAGCAGTCTTTTTTTTTTTTTTTTTTTTTTTTCCCAAGAAGAGTCCTATCCTTTTAAGCCTTTCCTCATAGGTATATCCTTTCATCCCCTTTACCATTTTGGTTGCTCTTATCTCTACCTCTTCCATTTCTGCTATATCCTTTTTAAAACATGGTGCCCAGAACTGCATACAATATTCAAGGTGCGCTCACACCATGGAGCAATACAGTGGCATTATAATATCCTTGGCTTTATTTTCTATTCCATTCCATAGAAACTTACATACAGTGAAACACACAGCAGTCATGAAATTCCTCCTTTCAAACAAACCTGTCCTTGTTCTTTAATCTTTCCAACCCTGCAGACTGCCTCAACCTTTAAAGAACTATACTCAAGCAACAGCCATGCTACACGACACTCCCCCACTCCCAAAAAACTATCCCCCCTGCAACTGCCTTACTATATGAAAACCTACCCCACCACCCTGCACATGACCCATTCTCAAAAACTGTCCCACTGCAACTTCGCAAAACTGTGCAAAGTGCTCATATCCCACAAAATTACCCCTTGCAGCTACACTACCTCAACAAGCCCTAAACTTCACACTACACCACAAAACTACCCCCTGCACACACACACTTCCCCACAAAACAGATAAACATAACACACCTGCAAAACAGATATGCACACAGGCAATGCAGACACAAATGCAGATGTGGGTGTTCTCTCTTTTATCCCAGAGAGAGAGAGAGAAAATATATTCCATGAGCCTCTGTATATTTACCCCATTTCTCCTGCGTTGAGCTCTTTTTTGGAAGTGTGATGTTCCAAGTGACTGCCAGCTCTTCATTTTGTACAGTTCTTTTAGTCATAAGCCCAATATTTTTCTTGTACAGCAGTTTAACAGTATTTACTTGGTTTCCAGTGGATAAGCTGTCCTTCTTTATGAAGATCTCAACCAGCACCAAAAGACTAAAGGACATGTTTACTAAAGGTTAACACTTGTTCAGTAAAGTTAATGAGCGTTAAATGCTACCACTGCCCATTCATTTCTATAGGCCATTGCAGCACTTAGCACACATTAACTCTACTTAATGCACGTTAACCTTTAGTAAACATGCTTCTTACAATCTTGGTGTTGGTTTTTCTTTTGTCTTGCTGATTCTGTTTTCTTACTTGCATATATTGCTGGATTTGTACTCGCCCCTTTTATTTGCCAGAATGCAGGTCCACATGTACAGATGAAGACGGGTTCTGAACATTTGCCTTCATACTTTAATACGTTTTGCATATCTGGGCCTGCTGGCAAGTATACCTGAAGGCCTATGATAAAGGCCTTCCATGATCATGTAACCCCAGGAATGGCTGTAAAATTGGATCCTTCCTGCAGCATTTCCTTCTTCCCATGGAATCGCCATAGGAGACATTTGGCTAGGGTGCCGGCCATCATGGCTGCCCCATGTTTTTGTCATCTTTTGCTATCCTGGCAGTGCTCTGCTTTTAAGCTATATCCTTCCCTGTCTGCTTTTGGGTCTGGATTGTCATGCATTTGGGACCTGAATGTAGAGGATGGTGGATATAGCTTAAAGCTGAGTACTGTTGATGATCTCCTGCTCCACACAAGTTAGGAAATTTTAAATGAAAATGAAGGAATGGAAAGGGGATAAGGGAGGCGAGAGGGGATGGGGGTAGCAAGGGAAGTATGAGTGAGTGAATGGGAGACTAAGAGTAAGGGGAGAAGGAGTGAGAGGATTGGAGGTGTTGAGGTGCAAGTGAGGTGATTGGGAGGGCAGAATGGCCAAGGAGATCAAAGCTGCTGTGGGGGAGGGGGGAAGAAGGTGATTTGGAGGGTAGTGAGGAGATTGAAGGGGATGTGGACTGTAAATGGGAGGAGAAATCAATGTAGGGATGAGGGGTGTGAGGAGACTGCAAACAAGCAGGAATGTAGTCTTCACATATGGATGTGTCACCAAGGGAGCCCATGCAGGAATGCTCCCCATTGTCCAATAGGAAAGCCTTTGGGAGCACTCCACTGCACCTGCGTGCCTGTCTTCCCAACTCCTCTCCTTAGGTCCTACTGGCTCAGTGGAAAATGAAGAAATATCATCTTGTTACCACTGAAAAAAGTTCGTTTTTTTTTTTTTGTGGAATATTGTGCCTCTGTCTTCTGATCAATGTCGGTTCCATCGAATCCGACACCAGTCCAGATAATTCTTTTATTTTTCACTCTTCATTTTCAACATGGTTTTACCCACTAAACTAGGCCTCTAGGCCTTCATAGCCTTATCTTCAATCTCAAAGACAACTTTTTTGAAGCATGGACAAGCCAACTAGTGGTTTAAAACCAAAATGTACCAAGTGTGCCAGTACCATATCAGTTACTGATAAACATGACTGGTGTCTAAAATGTTTGGGCCCTGAACATCATCCCAATTCTTGTTCTTTGTGCCAGCAAATGACAGAGGCCTAAAGAACTGAGCCAGACAGTGTGGATCCGTTGTTCACCTCGGATTTGATTTCAGTGGCTTCCACTTCATCAAGGCATCGACTTTCTCTCATGGGTCTAGGGTTTCTTCAGTCTCTGGCTGCTCCCAAGTCCTCTGTATCGGCGTCAAAGACCTATACAGAGACCAGAGAGAAGTCCCAGCATAAGCATCACAACTTCCCTAGAGGTGCTTCCAATGCTGACCGGCCAGCCAAGCAGCTGGTGGGAGGATCTGTCCTCCAAAGCACAAGTGGGGCTCTGGGACGCTCCCGAGGCATCAACCTCCAGAGAGCTACCGGTTCCATGTTCTGGGACGGTGGCTCAGAGCCCTGTGAGTGATTCCACCCATACATCAGCCATCTCTCTAGACCAGTGCATGCTGGCTCTCAAGTGGAGTTTGGCGGCACCTCTGGCAGCCTCAGTACCCAACAACATCGAGAGCTCCAGGAGTGCAGGCTCTAGCATCGAGCCTACAGCCAGGTGTATCGGCCCTAATGCCAGCCCTCGAACCAGCATCATCGGAACCCCCGAGGTTTATACCTTTTGTGGAACCAATCGATACCACCAGTATCCAACAGACTCCAACTGCCATGGCTCTCTATTCTGATATTTCTGAGTATAGGCATCGGCTGCCAATACTTTGACTTCTTACCAGACTCCGATTCCAGTTCTTCAGAATCTAATGGAGGCTCACTCAATTCCCAAGAACTTCCAGACATCCCTTTGGTCCCTTTTCTGCCTCAGGAATGGTGTTGGTCCCCACTAGAAGATATGTCCTTTCAGGACTTCATACATGAATTGGCAGCAGGGCTTGCCATCACAGTAGCCTCGGAAAAGGAACTGAGGGCAGATACTCCAATACCCTCCCATGCCCAAGGAGGTGGCTACGTTACCAGTGCATTGGATCCTGCCCTATCTTAAGTTCCGCATGTGGGCGTCCCACTCACGGTTCCACCTGTCAGCAAGAGACTCGATACCTTGTACAGAGTACCAGAGTGCCTAGGCTTCCAAATACCTTAGCTTCTCCACCACTCAGTGGTGGTGGAATCGGTGATGTTCCAAATAAAGAGCTCTAAGAACCATTTACCCATGCCTCCTGGCAGAGACTCGAGAACCCTCGATGCCTTTGGACATCGATGCTTCAAAGTGTGCATGTTGACCTCCAGAATTAACTCTTACATGCTGTATATGGGCATGTTTCTGAAGGATGTCACAAGGGATCTGGAAGCTTTCACCCCCATACTTCCTGGAAATAAGAGGAGTACATTCCAGACACTCATCAAGCAAGGCCAAAATACCTCTAAATTTCTTACCAGGGCCTCTTTTGATGCCTCTGAATCAACAAGCAGAACTTCAGCAGTCTGCTTTGGGGTTCACAGGATGGCCTGGTACAAGCATCAGATATTTAGCAATGGGTTCAGGATAAACTGGTCAATATCCCATGTACTAGAGAGAACCTTTTTGGCAAAGATTTGAGGGAAAAAGCAGGGGAGATTTGAAACAGATCTCGCCCTAAAATTCTTTTCGAGGAAAACAGCTGACCATCCAAAAGGAAGGCTCTACCCAAGAAATCTGTCCATTTAAAAAATAAAAGATACTATCCTTACCTGTCTTCTGCTGCCTAACAACCACAGCATCCTCTGCAGAGGTAGCGGGGCCCTCAGCAACCCAAGAAGTCCAAGGCTCCAAAGCCTCAACCAGCTGCACAGGCACAACCTACACCTGTTTTTTGACTCCTTCCTAGAGAGCATGGCCAATCTGCCCCTGGAGGGCCCCCAGCCCCTCCACATAGCAGGCTGACTTTCACTATGCCCACAGGTGGCACCTCATAACATCAGAGCAGTGGACACTCCAGATTGTCCAAAGGGAGTATCAGTTTCACTTTGAAAACTTACCCCATACCAGCTTCACTGAGGATTATCCCACAAAGTACTCTCTTAAAAGAAGAGGTAACCACCCTGTTGTCCCAGGGTGCCATAGAAAGAGTTCCTCATCCTCAAAGGATGGACTTCTAATCTCCATATTTTATCATACCAAAGAAAACTGGAGGATTCAAGCCTATCTTAGATCTCAGAGACCTAAACAAGTTACTGGTCTGAGAAAGAATTCAAGATTTCCTTAGGAACCCTTCTACCATACTTCCGGAGAAATCATTGGCTATGTTCTCTAGACCTAAAAGAGCAGTACACACATTTACTGATCCATCCCTTGCACAAACAATATCTGTGCTTCATATTTCAAGGAAACTATTACCAATACTGGGTTCTAGCCTCTGCCCCAAGGATCATCACCAAATGCATGGCAGTCATTGCTGCCTACCTACGCACCTTGGCAGTATTCATATTTTCCTACTTAGAAGATTGACTGATCAGGGGAGACTCCCCTCAAGAGGTAAGATTTTCCATCACACCATCACAGTGCTCCTCTACCTGGGCTTTGTCATAAACTTACCAAAGTCTAACCTTGCTTTAGCCCAGCAACTGGAGTTCTTTGGAGTGCTCTTAGACACTCAATAGACTCGAGCTTTCCTCCCACAGGATCACTATGCCCATCTCATTGAGCTGGCAAAAGAAGTACAACAGCAAAGCCAAGTAATGGCTCGAGAGATGCTGTGGCTATTGGGACACATGGCCTCCACGGTCCATGCCGTCCCCTACGCTCGATTACACATGCGACAAGCAAAGGGGATGCAAACGAAGGGGCCTCAGAGACAAGATGCATATCACTCCTCATCTGATCAAGTCCCTTCAGTGGTGGTATTCTCCTCAAAACCTACTCATTGGGCCACCTTTTCAGATGCCTCCACCTCGATGCCTGATGATGGATGCTTCCAAGTTAGTTTGGGGAGTGCATCTGAAGAACCTTGCCACTCAGGAAGAGTGGACATCACAGGAATCTACACTGTAGATCAACCTGCTAGAACAGCGGTTCTCAACCTGTGGGTCGCAACCCCCACGGGGGTCGCCACAGGATTTAGCGGGGGTCGCCTCGTCTCCGCCAGGTTAAAAAAAATTTTTTTAAACGCGCACAAGTTGCTGCCGCTGCCTAGTCTGCTTCTCGGCAGCGGCAAACTCACCCCCTTCCTTCTTATGCAGCCGCGGCTCCCTGCCTCTTAGGGAACTGCGGCTGTGCCTGTAAAATCGTTGCGGAGCCTCCCTGTCTCTCGACGGGCTCCGTGCAGCATTGTCCCACCTCCAAAGGGAATTTCCTCCACTTATCCTTAACAGGTCTTATTGGTGCCATTGCGGCCTCTCACAGACCAGTGGATGGACAGCCTATTTAAGAACATAAGATATGCCATACTGGGTCAGACCAAGGTCCATCAAGCCCAGTATCCTGTTTCCAACAGTGGCCAATCTAGGTCATACGTACCTCACACCTCTTTAGTAGCACGCTTCATATGGGATTTTCTGCTGTCCAAGCCAACGATTAAGTTATCTCCCGTGGTCTGGGATCGGAATGTAGTTCTGGTGCAACTTCTAAAGCCACCATTCAAACCTTTAGCCACCACTTCACTAAAGTTTCTATCTTGGAAGGTCATCTTCCTTATTGCCTTCACTTTAGCTCACTGCATCAGTGAGTTGCAAGCTCAAATAGTGGATCACCATATACTCCGTTCCACTATGGCAAGTTGGTTCTCCGTACCCATCCACACTTCCTTCCAGAGGCGCTTTTCTTCCCTAGACCATGTGCATCTTGGGCTGAAGCAGTGCTACATACATTAGACTGCAAGCAAGTGCTGGCCCACTACTTGGATGGATAGAACTAAAGATCACAGATTCTCTCAATTATTAATTTCCTTTGATCCTGGCCACCTGGGTCTACCAGTGATGAAACACTCTATCTACATTGATAGCAGTTATAATTTTTTTTTGCTTATGCACAAGCAGGGCTTTCTTTGGAGGGTCATGTCATAATGTGTGGGCTATGGCAACCTCCATTGCTAATCTCCGTTCAGTAGCCCTTGAGATCTGCTGGGCAGCTACCTGGTCCTCCATTCATACTTTTGCTGCCCACTACTGTCTGAACAGAGACTCCTGTCGGGATGCTGTCTTTGGCCAAGCTGTACTCCTGCACCTCCGCACTTCTTCAAGATACCAGACTTATCACTGGGGGGAAAATCACCTCCTGGAATAGAGTCCAGTGGCCCACAACTCTTCCAGACGTGTTGTTTGCTTCAGGGATCACACTGTTCTCCCCCCCCCCCCCATACCACTCTGGTACCTTGGAATTAGTGAATCCCATATGTGAAGACTACATTCCTGCTTGTTCCTGGAGAAAATGTAGTTGCTCACCTGTAACAGGTGATCTCCGGTAACAGGAGTCTTCACAACCCGCCCTCCTCCCCTTTGATTTGTAGGGTTCATTTATTTTCTTCTTCTCTGCTACAAACTCAACTGAGGAGAGGAGTTGGGAAGGTAGGCATGCAGGTGCAGTAGAGTTCTCCCAAAGGCTTTCCTATTGGATGCTGGAGAGTGTTCCTGTGCAGGCTCCGTTGGTGACATTCACCCATATGTGAAGACTGATTCCTGCTGTTCCCGGAGATCACCTATTAGGGTAAATAACTATGCTTGCTTGGATCCCCTTTCTTCACTCCTCACATATCCTATCTGTCGCCCCCCTCTGTACATCCTAATTCTCCATATCATCCCCTATTCCTCTGTCTCTCATAGTTGAGATCCTTCTCCAGTACTTCCTTGTTCCTCATCTGCAGATCTCTTCTTACTTCTCTTCCCGCCTCTCTCCTTCCTAGAACCAATTGCAAAGCTATTTTATTTGGCCCATTTTTTTATTTTGTTTTGTTTAGGGAGAGAAGTAACTGGATACATGATGCTACATGATTTTATTAAATAAAAACAAAAAATCTAATTTTAACATGCGAATATATGAATATATGCAGTTTATGAAAATGTGCCACACAATTGTTTCACACTATTGAAAAATCTGCCATTGGAAACCAGGAAAGGGGTGTGGGGGGGTATGATAGCAACACCGAATGTATAATCTGTTTCTATAAGGCTCATTCTTCCTTTGGCGCTTGGAGGAGTTTACTTGTTTGTATCTTGATGAGTCTACATTTCCAAAGCTGTAAAAATGTATGGGAATTGCAAGCTGATTAATGGCTTGTATCTTTATCCATCCTGTTCAAAGCATGTTTCGGTTTGTCCCCTGTAAATATTCTTTGATCTTTTCTCTCCGTAATTTATGCTTATTGTTCCTTCCTGTTCTTCTAAATATTTGTATACACCTTTAATGCTCAAGTTCCTCTGTCAAAATGTTCAAAGAGATGTTTTCTCTTTTGCCCTTTTTAAAAAAAAAAAAAAAAAAAGAGAGATTGCCTTAGTACATTTATGCAGACCAAATGTCAGAACTGTTCCTGATGTCAGAACTGTTCGCTGAGTGATGATCTTGATCATTGGAACTGTATAATTTCAAATTATCTGTAAACAGTAGATGCAATGTTACCTGTAGATTATTAGTACTGTATCTTTAGGATTAAGGTTAAATCCATGTTCCAAGAAGCGAATATGTGTACTTTACTGGTTTGGGTGCTATGCAAAATAAGAATGGTGACAGGTTATCTCCCTGATTTTTTTTTCACTGGATCTTGATGTTCGGGATAACATTGTCTACCTTCATAACGCAGATGGTGGATAGTTTGCCACATTTTTCACTGTAAAGTGGATTGATCATATTATTTTGCCCATTGATGCAGTTTATTATCCAAGAGCATAAGAGGGTATCAAGCCATGCTTTACTGAGATCTGCTTTTCTTACAACTGGCCATATTTTTATTCAGTAGTAACTGATCTTTGGTTCTATGTGCACCTCTTATTACTGTGGTCATATTCTATCGGCATCTATTACATTGAACAACTTGTAGATGGTAGGTAGATAAGTTCTTAGCCTGTAGACAAATTAGGGTCTGTCTTTGGAAGGCAATGTGTTCTTCCTGTTAGCCATTGTGATGTTCTGGCCAAGATTTTGTTTGTTTTTGTTTGTTTTTGTTTTGGTGGAGAGACATTAACGGTTTTGTTTTGAGCTAAAAGTTGGCCTCTCCATCTAGCCCTGGACTTTCTAATTTGATTTTCAGCATTTTAGCTGTTATAACATTCCATTTTTTTAAAAATTTATTTATTTATGAAATTTTTACAAATAAATCAAAGTTAACAATACACTCTCTTGAAGAAACTGGAAGATACATATGAAAAAAAACAAATCAAAGAAAATAATCATCTCATAAAGCAAAAACAAACAATGTATCTATCCACCCAAGTCCACTACACAAGGGGACCTTCCACTCAAATTTACTAACAAATATGCAAGAAACAAAGCAGCAATCAAGTTCAGACATTTCAAATATAAGCTTATTAGGAGGGAACAATAGGTAGTTCTAATCGCTTGGCACTAATAAAGGCTAATAGCTGGGAGGGCTCAAAAAAACCATAAACTGCCTGATATTTCACCAGACATTTACAAGGGTGTTTAAGAAAAAAGAGTGCCCCCAGCTGTATAACTCCTGGCCGTAACAAAAGAAACTCCCTACGGCGTTTCTGTGTTTCCCTTGATAGATCTGGATATATACGAACAGCAAAGCCTCAAAAGAATCTTCCTTTTACGGAAAAAGAGTTTTAATAACCACTCTCTATCCGAAAGGAGGGCAAAAGTTACAAGTAAAGTGGAAGACACTAAAGAGTCAGGACCAGAGGTTTCCAACATGCCAGTAACATCTAAGACATCAGCTCGCTCTAATCCCCCCTCCACGACTCTACTAGAAGAGGCTCGCTTCCCTGTAGGCAAATAATAAATTTTTACCATAGGTGGCATTAACTCAGGGGAAACTCCCAATACATCCAGTAAATACTCTTTAAACATATCCTTAGCACTTATAGAAAATGACCTTGGAAAATTGACAATTCTCAAGTTATTTAAACGAGAAAAGTTTTCCAATAATTCCAGCCTCATAGGTACAGATAGAGAAAACTTTTTAAAAGTCTCAAATTGTTCTTCCACATTAGATAATCTATTCCGGGTATCCTCCTCCTTAGCCGCCAATCCCGAGACTTTCTGCTCCAACTCGGTTAAATTTCTCATCGCTGTATTCACTTTAGTAGACAAAGAAGATATTTGAGGAAACAAAGCTTCACCTAACAAGGCGATAGCGTTCCAAATAGACTCTAAAGTAAAGTTCTCCGGACGCTGCAGGGAGAATTCCAGCACGGGGGTTTCCTCCATCGGTACCAGCGACTCACCTCGCCGTGCAGAAAGGGAAATCTGCACCTTAGGCACTCCTCCTTCAGACGCCAAAGATGAAACACAAGGGAGCTCAACCACAGCTCCACTAAATGGTTTCTCGAGTCCACCTTTTCCTGGCCCATACAAGGTATCACCTTTCTCCGACTCTGCAGAGGAGGAGACCCTCAGGAAGCCCTCCGGCAACGCGTGACTCCGAGGAACCTTCGGCGCCGGGCTCAATACTGGGGAGGACGACTCTGCCGAAGCGGCTGCTGAGCTATCCAGCTCCAATGAGACCGCAAGCCGGCTCACTCCACCAGACGCGTCTGAACCCTGTGCAGCACGTATAAGGTAAGAATCCAAAGGACCAACTATTGCAGAAACCGGCGTCGAGGCAGCAGAGGGCTGGGAGGGCACCGGCCCTGATTTGCCTTTCCGTTTTTTCCCCATAGAAGAAAAGAGTGCTCACACAGCAAAGAGTGCTGCCGCCATCTTGAAACGCCCCCCCATAACATTCCATTTTTAATATTTGCCTTTTTCTAGTTTCTTCTGTATGCTGCATAGCCATTCAGCTTGTGGTTGTGTACTATAGGGTCCTTTTTTATAGACATTTTCTTGAACTTGTCCTTTTCAGATTTGAACTGCACTGTTTTGCCCAGTTCCCTGTAGAATTGCTTTGGGTTCTTTCTAAATATTTTGTGTTTGATATTTTATTCTGCTTTGTTCACATCTCCTCAGTTGTGCTTTTGATGCTACTTTCAATTTTATTACTGGAGCATATAAATTGAAGGTTGTCTTCTGCACATGAGGAGGCCTCTGCCCTTTTATCTCAGTGCTCTCTTGTAAAATTGGGCATGGGTCATCAATACTGCAGCTTTTACTTACCCATCCACCTCCATCTTAGCACATCGCTGGCAGGATAAATTCCAGCTCCGAAACGTCTGTGGGAGGTAAGAAGCAGAGCAGGTATTGTCTTTCGGATATCTTATACACATTTGTCTGAGCTGCTCCAGCCCTTTATGAGTTGAGTTGGCTGTAACTGGATGGCTGAGAGCAGTGGAGTGTTTTTCTGTCACAAGGGGGCTTGAGGAGCAGGTTAGTAGCACATCTCTCCTGTACAATTGGAAACATGGACTGTATGTGGAGACAGAGTGATGGGCTAACTCGTGTCCTGAGACATCTCCTATACTAGCCTTTATTTTCTGTGGTTCTTAAAGCCCTTGGTTATTATACCTGTTCACTACTTAAAGCAGGGATGCGCATACTGCTAAAGTGGGCATCTTAAAATATTCTCTGATGAAGGAATTGACCTTCAGAAAAGCTTATTGATGGTTGTGAATGGTACATTTTGACTAATTTAAGGGTGTTTGGGAATGATGATTTTCAGAAACATTGCAGTGCCTGTGTAGCTTTGTGCAGTATGTGCCTGTCAAACAGTGCCCTTCACAATATAATACTTAATTTATATAACATAAGATGTAGACAAGCAGCTATGATAGAAAGTTTGGTTACAGATTTGATGTTTGTTTGACCACTTCCAAAGGAGTAGGATGAAAGTTGATGTGCTCTAGTTTACAGGTGTATAAAATAAGGTCTACGTAAGGAAGGGGCGCAAAGGGAAATTTTTCATGCAGGAAGCCCCGACGAAATCGGGAGTTAAAACAATAAGTCATTTTCATTTATTTATTTTATATACAGTGCTTATATACTGCTTTTCACCAGTCAGTGGTGTACATTCAGGTATGGAATATATTTTCCTTGTCCCCGAAGGCCTCACAATCTACATTTTGTACCTGAGGCAACGGAGGGTTAAGTGGCTTGCCCAAGGCTACAAGGAGCATCTGTGGGACTAGAAACCCCAGTACCTCTGGCCTGAGGTTGCTGTCTTCCAGTTGGATTAGAATCCTGGCCTTCCGGCCTGAGGCAACTTGCCTCAACCACTAGGCCACTCCTAGTTTCATGACTTCTAGTTTACCGCTTTAACTGCTAATCCACGTCTGCTGCCATATACTGATTTATCTCTAAGTAATTTGCTAGCTTTATGGCTAACAAACTGCTTTGCGTGTTTTTGCATCACAGCAGCTCCTTTAACTATTTTTAATAAACGTTTTTTGCATGTGAAAAGTTTGTGCATGAAATGTCATTGATAGCAAAGGCAAAAAGCTTCACAAATGATATTTTGCATGCTAAAAACCATAGAGAATGGAGTTTTGCACTCAGTACTGCATTGACCTCCATGTGTGCTGGTCACCGTGTGCTTCATATGCCAAAAAAGCATATCTATGCTTTGTTTTTGGGGAGATTTTGTTTCATTTATTTGTTACATTTTTTCTATGCTGCCCCTTCCAGAGATCAGGGGTGGTTTACAGCGAACCAAAGCATATTACATAGAACATGAGGTAACTTTTTTTACATGATAACTGACATGAACTTGACACAAACATTTCCAGGTGGGTTTAAACTATGTACAAAATCAACTATAACACTGACAAAATCAATAAGATAATCACTCCACTAGATTAACCAAACCTCATATCAGGTACTCAACAAAACATTTACACAAGATTTTAAAAGCAGGAAGGAAGAAATAAAAGCCTCAGAACACAAGTTAATAAATCCAGCTTCAAGCCAAAAAGCCAACCTTCCACACATCACAGGTTGTCTGTACCTCATTCCAACCCTTAAAAACTTTTCTCAATAATAACATTCCATTTTATAACATTCAGTGCACAAAAGGCACAATGCTAGTAGGGAAACACACCCCACACACTACAATTAAGCAATGCTATTAGGGAAGCACACCTGACGCTACACAAAGGCAGCCTTAAGCGTTTCGCTGTTCAAAAGCCCCTCCAAACTGTGCACAAATCACTGTAAAAAGAAGAAAACTAAAGTCAAGAAACTTCTAAACAACGTACCCTCACGAGAACAAAGAATTCTTCTAAACACCCCACAATCCAATAAAAACAGACACATCTTAACCAGCAACATGTTCAACGGCATCCATCACACCAACCAAACAGAACAGCAGAGAGAAAAATGCCACGCATGTGCGATTAAAAAGGAAAGAAAACAATGACGTCACCACAGGAAGCCTCCTCCACTTAAAGGTGACCACCCCTGCAGAAAAAAGGATTCACCGGTTGGGGAAAAACCAGTCCAAAGACGTGGGCAGAGAATGAGCAAAAAAACCTTTTATTGATCCTTATTTGATAGAGGTAGCCAGAACCCAACACAGGCCGTGTTTCGTATAGTACTTCAGGGGTATTTGTGGCTCACTATAAACTATAAAACATCATAATATAAAAAATATAAAAAATATTTAACATAGGATTCTTTATATATAATTTATTTATGATTTTATGTTAAATATTTTTATATTATTATGATGATTTATGGTTTATAGTGAGCCACAAATACCCCTGAAGAAGTACTATATGAAACACGGCCTGTGTTGGGTTCTGGCTACCTCTATCAAATAAGGATCAGTAAAAGGTTTTTTTGCTCATTCTCTGCCCACGTCTTTGGACTGTTTTTTCCTGATGTTTTGTGTGGCAGTGTGCTGTTTCGTGCTTGGTTCACCGGTTGGGGACAATTTCTCCAGGGGGCCTGAATGTTCAGGTTGACTGGAGTGTGTGTCTTTGAGGGTAAGGGAAGTTATTTTGAGCACTATGCCTCTTGGGCTGTGGCGGATAAGCTGTTGTGTGATGGTGCTCTGAGGTTTGTCTTGATGTGAGGGGAGCTTTCTTCTTTTTTCTGCAGGGGTGGTCACCTTAAAGTGGAGGAGGCTTCCCGTGGTGACGTCACTGTTTTCTTTCCTTTTTAATCGCACATGCGTGGCGTTTTTCTCTTTGCTGTTCTGTTTGGTTGGTGTGATGGATGCCGTTGAACATGTTGCTGGTTAAGATGTGTCTGTTTTTATTGGATTGTGGGGTGTTTAGAAGAATTCTTTGTTCTCGTGAGGGTACGTTGTTTAGAAGTTTCTTGACTTTAGTTTTCTTCTTTTTACAGTGATTTGTGCACAGTTTGGAGGGGCTTTCCTGACGAAGCTTTTGAACAGCGAAACGCTTAAGGCTGCCTTTGTGTAGCGTCAGGTGTGCTTCCCTAATAGCATTGCTTAATTGTAGTGTGTGGGGTGTGTTTCCCTACTAGCATTGTTCCTTTTGTGCACTGAATGTTATAAAATGGAATGTTACTATTGAGGAAAGGGTGTTTTTTGTTTTTGTTGTTTTTTTAATTTTTATTTATTTATTTATTTTTTAAGGGTTGGAATGAGGTACAGAGAGCCTGTGATGTGTGGAAGGTTGGCTTGAAGCTGGATTTATTACCTTGTGTTCTGAGGCTTTTGTTTCTTCCTTCCTGCTTTTAAAATATTGTGTAAATGTTTTGTTGAGTACCTGATATGAGGTTTTGTTAATCTAGAGGAGTGATTATCTTATTGATTTTGTCAGTGTTTTGTTCACACTGGTATAAACCAACTGCTGCTTGTGATTTTCAGTATTAACTATATACAAGTGCTCTTCGACTTGGGTGCACATTGGTTAGGGTTTGTGAGGCCTGGTAGTCATCCTTAACATCGGTTGTATTAGGTAATGTGCTGTTGTGTCGGGGAAATATTTGAGTTTGTGTGTGAGTTGTCCTCTCTGTAGAATGCAGAGGTGAGTTTGAACTGTTTTCTGAACTGTTGGAGGTCTATGATTGCACGGATGGGTAATGATAGGGAATTCCAGAGGCTGGGGGCAGTGTAGGGAATTCCAGAAGCTGGGGGCGGTTTCATGACAGGGTCTTCTCAGTATCCCGTTCAAAATAGTGGCATAAGAACTTTAATGTAAAAAGAAATAGAAGAAAGGGATTTCTCATGCGACAGACAGCAATTCTTTGTGTTCCTGAAGGTTTAGGCATATGTGTGAAATGCGCATCTGAAAAGTCAGTTCTCGGTGAAGCAAGCAAGACATGTACTTCTGCTCACTGAAGACAGTGAGGTTCATGACTGTCGTGGTATGTCCAAAACTAATCCATTTGGAGAAACTGCCCAAGACCAGTATGCTTGCTTTCACTCTGGCTAAGATATTGTGCCTTTCTGGGGATGAAGGTCTGGGACTAAATCTGCATGAATAAATGCCCTTTTTTTTGTTTTATTTTGCCCATCATTTTTGACAATTCTTTCAATTAATAGTATAAAAAATAAAAAAATATATATATTTCTGCATGTTGTGTGTGGCATGAAGACATAAGGGAATGGGGAGGCTCTCTGTGTTAAGTTCTCAGAGGATGGAATAACTTAGAAATTCTTCCTGTTATAATGGTGCTATAGAACTTATAGGTTGCTTCATTTTATAGATTTGTGATGTCATACCAGTACATTAATCTCTGTCAATGCCTCCTCCCCGACAGCCAGTCAAACATATCAGCACCCGTAGCCAGGCTATAATCTTTCTCCTATCTTCTTCATGCAGGAGCACGAATCTGCAGCAAAGATGAACAAAGAAATGGCATCGGACAGTGAAATGAAAAATGATCCAGGCGGGTCTCGTATGCCTAGTTCCGTGGATGATACTCCAGAGGTCTTGAACAGGGCTCTCTCAAAACTCTCTTCAAGGTAATGGCCACAACTGAACAGCCTGGAGTCTGCATAGCAGTGTGGGTGTTAATATCATTAGTCCTGGTTTGTTTTCCTCCAAGTGGCATTAAATCAGGTTTATGTTGGGTGCAATGCCGTGTTCCTGGTAGCTGAATATGGGTAGGTGCTGCAAGCTGGAAGGAGGCCAAGGGCAGCCCAGGTGACTTGTGCCAGGAACACTGTTCCTTTTTTTTTGAGTGTGCCTGGATCAGTGTGTCGTATTTCCACCAACAAATATTGAGCATTGTTAGATAAGAGAGCAGGGAAAGTACAATTTCTCGCCCTCTTCCCCCCCCCCCCCCCACACCACCCCAGCAGAAAAAGTGGCAAAGTGGCATTACCTGCCAAACACAGTCTTTTATGAAGGTAAGATCACACTGTCCTGCTTGCTGGGCCAAATTCGCCATGACCAGGACTGTTTTATTCTAGTTAAAGGGATATAACAATTTTCTTTATTCTTGTAGTCCAAAATTCATTTTTTTCATCGCTTTTGAGTCTGTTAACTAGCATCACCATATAAAGCTTTATTCATGAAAAGGTAATTAGCCAGAATACTGAAGAGTATATGACACGTTCTTATTGGAAACAGGATACTGGGACTGATGAACCTTTGGTCTGGCCCAGTGTGACATATCTGATATTATTATCCTATTCTAGTGTAGATTAGAATTGGTGTGTCCTCATGAAAGCTTTGTCAGGACTGAAATGTTGCACTTGGTTATGTCAGAATAAGTATTGTCAGGTCAATATTTAATCACGCAGTCTGTGGTGTGTGTTGTGTTTTTTTTTTTGGGGGGGTTTTTTTAATACCAGCCACGGCGTTTAAATATTTTGGGGTCGATTTATTCAGAGCAATTAATGTAGTTCTCCAGGAACAAGCAGGAAGTCGGTCCTCACATATGGGTGAAATCGGCACAGACTGTGCCCTCACGGAAGCATCCCCCCAGCTTTCAAAGAAAGCCTTTGGGAGATGTTACCATGCATGCGTGGTCCCCTTATCTCCCAGTCTCCTTTTTTCCGTGGAGCCCCTCAAACATTCGTCTGGCTTTTCCCCAGAAAAAATAGATTTTTTTTTTGAGTTTCATACTCGCCTCCGGTATCGCACCGGTACTCTTCCCGCCACCCGACCTCGCTGCTTCGGTGTCGATTTTGGGTCTTTTCTGCAGTTTTCTTTGTCCTTAATTTTCTGGTGTCTTCGTGTCTTTTTTTTTTTTTTTCCCCCAACTGGCAGCCCGGCGAGTTTTCGATCTCGGAGGATACTTTTTTCTCCCCATGGCTACCAGTGACTTTAAGAAGTGTGATCGGTGCTCGAAAATCATGTCTTTAACAGACACCCATGATTGCTGTCTCCTCTGCCTCAGGCCAGGCCAGACTATGACACGGCAGCATGCAGTCTCAGCAAAAGGATGTTCAGCAAGGCCCTCAAGAGCCGCCAGCAGCAGCACGATAAGTTTTTTTTCCCCGAGTCACTGGTGCCTCCGAGGGCCAGGGCCTCATCTGAAGCCTCGACACCTCGGGTGGACCCCTCTGAACCCGAGCCCCGCTGTGGGCCTTCAGAAAGGGGTCTCCCTCGAGGGAACCCAGAAAGAAGAAGGCGAGCCTTGAAGGCGGCATCCTTGGACGGATCTGACCGGCCAGGTGCTCCCTGAGCCAGGTCCCGCAGTCCAAGATGCTCGTCAGAGGGATCCAGAGAAGGAGCGGCCTGCAAAGGTCCCCCGGAAGGACTTGATCTTGGAACAGCCTCGGTCCCCAGACACCATCCTAGCCGAGGATTCCCCTTCGGTGGAGCTAGTGTCGGGCCCAAGTCCCTCGGTGCCCGCAGTTTGTCTGCCTTTAATGGACCATCAGTGGGGGGTGTTGTCCGGTACGACCGGTTCATCCTCCCTGACCACTGGGCCTTCGACATCTAAGATGTCACCAGATTCCGAGCCGATCTTTGAGGTCCTTTGGCCTCGAGTCAATCCTTGGTCAAGGTCTTGATCCAATTCCCGCTCGACAGGACTGTGATCATCCCCAGCAAGTGTGCTCGGCACTGGCCACAGAGTATCAGGAGGAAACAGGCCAGGGTCAGTCCCGAGGTCCGCAGACCATCCTTCGTAGACGGACTACTCAGAGTAGGAGATGGAAGATGAGGAATCCCTTGATACCTGTTGTCGCGGCAATGACCCCTCAGACTTGCCTGTCTTAGAGCCTTGGTGGCGGTCCCCACCAGAGGATATGGGCTTCCTTGATTTTCATCAAGGATATGTCGAAGGCTGTGGCGTTCCCTCCTAAGTCAGAGGAGGACCCTTGGGCAAATGAGTTGGAAATCCTCCAGTACGAGTCTCCTCAGAGGGAATCGTTCACAGTGCCTATCCCTCCCATCCTGGAACAGTTGATGCTCTGGATGTGGGAGACACTGGCATCTGTGCTGGTGGTGAGCAAGCAGCTTGATTCGATGTATCGAGTCCGCCGGAGCCTGGGCTTCCAGAAATCATAGTTGCCTCATAACTCAATGGTGGTGGAGTCAGCCATGTGTAGGCTGAAAAGTCAGAAGACACACTTCTTGGTGCCCCACCCCCCCACCTCCCTGGCAGGGAGGCCCGCACCTTGGGCGCCCTTGGCAGAAAGTGTTACCAGGGCTTGATGCTTATCGGCCACATCCATTCCTACCAGCTGTACATGGACATCTACCTGAGAGACCTGGCAAAGGAACTCGCTGCATTCTCAGTTGGTCTCTCCGAGGAACCCCTGCAGTGGTTCAAGAACTTGGCCAAGGCCGTCCGTGAGTGCTCCAAGTTTCTCGGGCAGCCTATGATGGGTTTGAGTTGGCGGCTCAAGTAGCAGCGGTGGGCATCAGTGCACAACATCAAGCTTGGCTTCAGTTGTATGACCTCGAGCAGTGGGTTCAGGACAAATTTAGTCAATGCCCCCTGCCAAAGAAAGAACCTCTTTGGCAAACCCATTACCAACAAGGCTGCCGAGCTTGAGACAGAGTTCATGAAGAGGATCAGGCTCTCTAAAAAGACCGCTGCCACTCCCCCCGACGGAAGTGCTCGGGTAAAAAGTCCTTCTACCCAAGGAAAGGGTCTGCTTACACAAACTACCCAACTTTTCAGGGCTTCCTGGCACCCCAATAGGGTCATCAGGCCAAGGGACATGGGCATGGCCCTCGTACGCAGAAGGCTCCAAAACTGTAGGCCCTGGCCCAGCCAAAGGGGAGTTGTGTTTGACTCCCTGGGCATAGCCTCTTTACCCCAAGGAGGTCAGCAACCCACAGGGGGATGTCTGACTCACTATGCCAAGAGATGGTTGACCATCATCACTGACTCCTGGGCACTTTAGGTGGTCAGGGAGGGTTACCTCCTCCACCTGACTCGGACACCTCCCCCTCATTTTCCGGGAGAGCCCCTCTACTGAAGGAGTTGGCAGGTGGTCTTGAGGACAAAGTGGTGGAACCAGTGCCCCACCATTGCAAGGGGTTCTACTCCAGGTACTTCCTTGTGCCAAAAAGGACAGGTGGACCTAAGGCCCATCCTTGCCCTGCGCAACCTCAAGTTCCTGGTGAGGGAGGAGTTCAAGATGCTTTCTTTTAGAACATTGCTACCTCCAGCAGGAGATTGACTATGCTCCTTAGACCTGAAGGATGCCTATACCCACATCCTCATTCACCCCAACTACAGGCAGTACCTGCGTTTCATAGTGGAAGGCAGGCACTATCGGTCTCCCGAAGAGTCTTCACAAAATGCCTGGCAATCGTGGCTGTCTTCCTCTGCCTCCAGGGGATCTTTGTCATCTCCAGGAACAAGCAGGAATGTAGTCTTCACATATGGGTATCGCTGGTACCGACGGAGCCTGCGCGGGAACGCTCCCCAGCGTCCAATTAGAAAGCTTTTAGGAGCATCCCACAGCGCCTGCGTGCTGCCTTCCTGCCTTTCCCAACTGCCTCTCTCTAGTTCTTCGTTTTCTGCGGAGCCAGCAGGTCGTTGTTCCTGTCACCGCAGAAAAATTGTCCTTAGTTTTTTCTTTTTGTGGTCGCATCTGCCTTCCTCGACGCTATACCGGTACCGCCGGTTCTCCTTTCTTTTCATTGGAAAAAAATTCATTTTTTTTTTTAAACTTCTCTTTTCCAGGTGCATGCGCCATTTTGGCCTTAGGCCCAAAATTTCCACTACTATGGAAAAACCCGCTTCGGGTTTCAAAAAGTGCACCAAGTGTGGCGGTACCATCTCCGTCACCGACACCCATGAGTGGTGTCTTGAATGTTTTTAGGTCCTGACCACTCCATCACGGAATGTATGGCTTGTGCCATGATGTCCAAGAGAGGTCGACAGAACTGAGCTGCCAAGCTCAGTACCCTGTTTCCCTCTGATTCAGCCTTGGTGGCATCGACATCTTCCTGGGCTTCGTCTTCCTCCCGTGGATCTCAGGTAACATAAGTCCAGCCGGTCCTCAACGGGTACATCTCCTTCCAAGCATCAAGATGCCTCTGGCGTTGCCCTTGAGGATTCTGCACCAGCAAAATTGCCCTGGTGGGAGGCTTCGGCTTCCAAAGCATTATCAGGGCTCCAGGATGTTCTCGAGTCCTCAACCTCGGCAGAACTACTGGTGCCATGCTCTGGGGTACCGGCTGTCTTCTCCGGTACTGACACCCAGGCATCGGCAGCGTCGATAGACCAGAGGTTCCTGGCTATTGAATGCAGTCTGGCAGCTCTTCTTGTGGCATTGACACCCTCAGAACTGCGTCAGACAGTTCAACCGGTACTGGCACCGACTCCGGAACTGGTATCAGTACCGGTACAGACAGCATCGACATCGGTGTTTGCATTGCAGACACCCAGTCATCCGATGCCTTCCGGTACCAATACACCAGTACCGATTTCCCCCCCGGTACCGACTTCGGTCGGTACGGGTATTGGGCTCTAAAAGAGCATCCGGACAGAAGGTACTTGGAGTCCTCGGAGGAGTCCTCGGATTCTGAGGATTCATCAAGAGGTCACTATGCTCCTTGCCCAAGGGGCAATAGAAGAAGTACCCATCCATCAACAGGGGGAGTAGAACCCTGTACCCTATTTCCTTATCCGAAAGAAAACAGGGGGACACGGGCATATCTTAGACCTCAGAGAATTGAACAAATTACTGTTCAAAGAGAAATTCAAGATGGTTTCTCTGGGAACTCTGCTGCCATACCTTCAGAGTCAGGATTGGGTTTGTTCCCTAGATCTCAAGGATGCGTACACTCATGTTCTCATCCATCCAACTCACAGAAAGTTCCTTCGGTTCCTTTTTCAAGGAAAGCACTAACAGTACAGGGTGCTTCCTTTTGGCTTGGCCTCAGCACCAAGGGTGTTTACGAAATGCATGGCTGTGGTAGCTGCATTTTTTCGCACTCTATGAATATTCGTCTTCCCCTACTTAGACGATTGGCTCATTCGAGCCCCATCAGAGTCAGAGGCCAGGACTGCTCTATCTTGCACAATGCGTATCCCGTATCCTTCAGTATTTGGGTTTGTCATAAACATACCAAAATCCATTCTAACTCCCTCAGTCTCTAGAGTTCATAGGAGCTTTGCTGGACACCAGAAAAGCAAGGGCCTATCTTCCTCAGACCCGTTGCCTTCGCATGGTGCAGTTAGCTTCTCAAGCAGTGCTAAAGCCTCATCTCACTGCTCGAAGTGTTACAACTACTAGGCCACATGGCATCTACTGTGCATGTGGTTCCTTATGCTCGCTTCCATATGAGAGCAGCCCAGTGGACTTTATCCATTCAATGGACCCAGGCATCAGGGTGCCTGTCAGACAGAATAGCAAACACAAATCGCCTTATTCTGTTCCTCCAATGGTGGTAGTCCACTCAAAACCTGTTGCTGGGGTCCCCTTTTCAACAACCTTTACCCCAGGCAATTCTCACAACAGATGCTTCTCCAGTGGGTTGGGGAGCTCATCTGGAGGACCTCTCCACCCAGGGTACTGGGATTCCACAGGAGACTGATCTACATATCAATCTTTTAGAACTCGGAACGATCTTCCTTGCTCTTCAAGTGTTCCACACCCTACTCATCTACAAGACAGTCATCATTCATACAGACAATCAAGTAGCCATGTTCTACGTGAACAAGCAGGGGTGAACAGGCTCTGTCGCTTTGCAACAAAGTTTTGCGACTATGGGCCCTCGCCAGAGAGCATCAGATTCATCTCCTGGCAGTGTATCTTCCAGGCATACAAAACTCTTGGGCAGACAGACTCAGTCGAGTTCTGCTTCCACACGAATGGTCTCTGCATGCAGACCAGGTGGCCAAGATTTTTCAAATTTGGGTAACCCCGGACATAGACCTCTTTGCAAGTCCGTTGAATGCCAAACTTCCCTGATTCTGTTCCAGAATTCCGGCTCAGGGCTCTCAGGCCAGGGATGCTTTCTTCCTCCACTGGGGTCAAGACTTCCTTTATGCCTTTCCACCCATTCCCCTAATTCCCAAAACCCTGTTCAAGCTTCAGAGAGACAGAGGCTGCATGATTCTCATAGCTCCACATTGGCCACGGCAAGTGTGGTACCCTCTGCTTCTACATCTCTCTCGAGCTCCCTCTCTGGAGTTAGGAGATCTGGAGTAGACCCTATCTCAGGAGGACGGAATGTTATGGCATCCCAATCCCCAGTCTCTGCATTTCAGGGCTTGGTTGCTGAAGGCCTAGATCTCCATGATCTTAACCTCCCTCAGCAAGTAAAGGATATCCTTTATGCTTCCAGGAAGCCTTCCACAAGACATTCTTATGCTTTTAAGTGGAAAAGGTTTACCATATGGTGTTCGCAGAAGGGTCTTAACCCCCTTGCGATACCTCTGGAATCATTACTGGAGTATCTCCTTCATTTATCCAATGTAGGACTTAAGACCAACTCAGTAAGAGTCCATTTGAGTGCTATTGCAGCTTCTTTTAAGCCTCTAAATGGACAACCTATTTCCTCTCATCCTCTTATAGCAAGATTTATGAGAGGCCTTCTTCTAACTAAGCCTCCCATTAGGCCACCACCGGTGGCATGGGACTTAAACCTAGTTCTTGGTCAGCTCATGAAGCCACCTTTCGAACCCTTAGCTACTACCTCCTTGAAATTCCTTTCCTGGAAGGTTATCTTTCTCATTGCAATTACATCAGCACGTCACATCAGTGAGTTGCAGGCACTAGTGGCTAATCCACCTTATACAAGGTTCCATCATGACAAGGTAGTCCTTAGGACTCATCCACACTTTATGCCAAAGGTGGTCCCACCTTTTCATCTAAACCAAGTGGTCTACCTGCCTGTGTTTTTTCCAAGGCCTCATGCATCAAATGCAGAAAGGAATCTCCATACTTTGGACTGTAAAAGAGCTTTAGCCTTTTACTTACAAAGAGCACAGCAACATAGAAAGTCTTCTCAACTCTGTTACTTTTGATCCTTCTCATTTGGGACTTCCAGTCTCCAAGAGAACACTGTCTAACTGGATTGCTCAGTGTATTTCCTTTGCCTATCAGAGTAAGAATCTTCCTCTGGAGGGCCATGTCACAGCTCAATGTGAGAGCCATGGCAGCTTCAATGGCTCATCTGCACTCTGTGTCTATCGACGACATCTGTCGAGCAGCCACTTGGGCCTCGGTTCATACCTTCACAGCCCATTACTGCTTGGACAAGGACTCCGCCGGGATGCCTTGTTTGGTCAGGCTGTTCTGTAACACCTCTTCCATACCTAATCAACTCCTACCCACCATCCATGGTTGGATGCCAGAGATCCGTGGGGGGAAGTGGAGTCCTTTCACAGGGACACACAACTTCTGGGGTCTCTCCTTGGCATCTAAAGCTAGGGAGTCCCCATATGTGAAGACTACATTCCTGTTTGTTCCTGGAGATAGCATAGTTACTCACCTGTAACTGGTGATCTCTGGGAACAGCAGGAATTTAGTCTTCACAACCCACCCACCTCCCCTAGGAGTTGTATCTCTCTATCTCTCTCTTTCTCCCCCTCTCTCTCTCTCTTTGTCTCAGCTTTAAACTCAACTGGAGAGAGGCAGTTGGGAAAGGCGGGAAGGCAGCATGCAGGCGCTGTGGGATGCTCCCAAAAACTTTCTAATTGGACGCTGGGGAGCGTTCCCGCGCAGTCTCCGTCGGTACCGACGATACCCATATGTGAAGACTAAATTCCTGCTGTTCCCGGAGATCACCTGTTACAGGTGAGTAACTATGCTTTCTCCTACCTGGACGACTGGCTCATAAAGGGAGGCGCAGCCTCAGAGGTTCAGCAGGCCACCGCACGCAGCATCGAGGTCCTGCAGCACTTGGGCTTTGTCAAAAACTACCCCAAGTCTCATCTCCTTCCGACTACAATGTCTGGAGTTCATTGGGGCAAAACTGGACACACTCTCCAGTTAAGACTTCCTGCCCAGGGACCGAGCAGACCGCCTCAGGACTCTGGTACAGGATATACAGCACTGTCCCTCCATGCCCTCTTGACTCCTTCTGTGTCTTCTCAGACACATGACCTCCACCGTCCATGTCATCCTAGACGCTCGCCTCCACATGAGGGCTGCGCAGTGGTGCCTCCAAGAACAGTGGACTCGGACCACAGGGTGCCTCAGAGACCGTCTCCATAACCCGTGAACTGGCAGACTCTGACCTGAAGGCAGACTCCCCAATCTTCAGGCGGGCATGTCTTTTCAGACCCCAAGCCCCTTAAAGGTCCTTACCAGAGACGCCTCCCTGCTCGGCTGGGGAGCCCACTGCGAGGAACTCCGTACGCAGGGCAGCTTGTCACTAGACGAGTGTGCCCAGCTGATCAACCTCCTGGAACTAAGGGCAATATACTTAGCCCTTCGAGCCTTTTGCCACCACCTGTGTCACCAGCTGGTGCTGGTCCAGACGGACAACCAGGTGGCGATGTTCTATGTGAACAAACAGGGGTGCGCGGGGTCTTGTTCCTTCTGCTAGGAGGCAGTGCTCCTCTGCTCATACGTAATCCAATGAGGTATTTTCCTATGGGCAGTATACCTACCAGGTCAGAACAACCTGCTGGCTGACAGGTTGAGCACAATCCTCCAGCCGTACGAGTAGCAGCTGGACCCCAGTATGGCTGCCCGGCTCTTCCGGATCTGGGGAAAGCCCATAATGGACCTGTTCGCCAGTCTGAACAAATTCCAGTTGCTCCACTTCTGTTCCTGGCAGGCCCACCCCTCCAGGGAGGCAGCTTCCCTCCCAAGCTGCTGATTGCCAAAACCTTGTTCAGGACCCTCCACGACAAGGTCTCACTCATCCCGATAGCCCCTCGGTGGCCCAGGCAATCGTGGTTCCCACTGCTCCTCCAACTAACGGTGGAGACACCCATCCCGTTGGGGACTTCTCCAGGACTCCTGTCTCAGGAAGGGGGCTCTCTTCTGCATCCCAACCTGGGGTCCCTGTCTCTGACAGCATGGTTGCTGAAAGGGTGACCTTAGCCCCTTTCAACCTTTCTGGTGAGGTAAAGGTGATCCTGCTGGTCTCTTGCAAGGCCTTTACTAGGAAAGCATACGCTCTCAAATGGAGCAGGCTTGCAGCCTGGTGTACCCAGCACGGGACTGACCCCTTCTCTTGCCTGATGGGACTGGTGTTATTGTATCTTCTCCACCTCTCGCAATCCAGGCCTAAATCTAATTCCATCCGGGTGCATCTCAGTGCCCTGGTGGCGAACCACCACCCTGTGGATGGCAAGTCTCTCTCGGTCCAGCCGCTCGTGACTTGCTTTCTTAGGGGCCTGCTGTTATCGAAGCCACTGGTTTGCTGTCCGGCAACCGAATGGGACCTCTATGTGATATTGGGGCAGCTCACTCGCCCACCTGAGCCTCTGGCTACTTGCCACCTACACTACCTCTCATGGAAGGTGGCGTTCCTGGTTGCACTCGCCTCCGTTCTCAGAGTTAGCGAGCTTCAGGCCTTAGTAGCAGAGGCACCTTATACCAGATTCTACAAAAACAGGGTGGTGCTCTGCACGCACCCTAAATTTCTTCCAAAGGTGGTGGTATCCTTCCATCTCAACCAGGAAGTGGTACTTCCTACCTTCTTTCTGAGACCTCACTCCAGTCGGGCAGAAACAGTCCTTCAAATCTTTGACTGTAAGAGGGCTTTGTTCTTCTATATCCAACGCACTCAGGGCCACCGCAAAGCCGCTCAGTAGGCTGGGGAAGGCGGTGACCAAGCGTATGCTGTCCACCTGGGTGGTGGACTGTATCGTCCTCGCCTATGAGCAGGCGGAGCTCCTGCTGGAGGGCCGTGTCACAGTGCACTGTGTCAGGGCCGTGGCGGCCTCTGTGGCAAACGTTTTATTCTGTCCCAATGGTGGACATTTACCGGGCCGCCACCTGATCTTCTGGAAAGGGAGTCCCAGTGGGAAAGAGCCTTCGGCCAGGCTGTGCTCCGTAATCTGTTTGGGGTTTAGGCATCTCCTACCCTCCGACCCTTCTGTGTTCAGGCTGCTGGAGTGCTGATTTTTTTTGGACACAGGTGTCTTACTGTTGACACTGACGAAATTGGTCCTGCTCGCGGCTCCCCGTGAGGGAGTCCATGCTTTTCGCTGTGGGCTTTCGGTAGCCTGTAGCTGGAGAGTCTCATTTGTGAGAACTGACTTCCTGCTTGTTCCCGGAGAAAGCATAGTTACTCACCTATAACAGATGTTCTCTGGGAACAGCAGGAATCAGTCCTCACAACCTTCCCTCCTCTCCTTGGAGTTGCTCCTTTACCATTTTTTATTTTGCTGTCTTTTAGCTATGTCATCTGACTGAGCAAGATGGCACCCTTTGGCGGGAAGGGGACCACACGTGGTAGCATCTCCCAAAGGCTTTCTTTGAAAACTGGGGGATGCTTCCATGAGGGCTCCGTCGTTGCTGGCATCACACATATTTGAGGACTGATTCCTTCTTTCCCCTGAGAACACCTGTTACAGGTGACTAACTACGCTTTAGCAGACTTGCTAATCTCATTAATCGTGACTGGGATATTCAGCTTCACTAATTGCATTACTGCTGCTGAATATCCCTGAGTGCTGCTGCTAAGCACTCCGACGCTAAAGGGCAAATTAAGAAGGTGCTATGGTTTGCAGGCTGTGCAGTAATGCACTGCCCCATTTTCCCACTGCAACTGCTCTCATATGAGCTGCTCATAGATTATTGAGGCCACGTTTTGTCAGATAACAGTATACATACACCCTAGGATAGGAAGCAATGTGTGTACAGGTGTTAAAATACCTGGCATCGTTTGAGAGAGGCACTTAAGTCACAGAAGAGCATAGGCAGAAACTGAATATATGAAACCCCTACCTTCACCCCCTACTGAGGATGCATGTTTTGGATACCCTGCCCATGGAGCCTCCTGACCGCCTCACACACACTTCCATTCACTTGCAATCACAGCAGACCCTGGATGCAGCCCTGTATCGGCCCTCATTTAAGCCTGGGTCCTGGGTGATTGTTCACTTAGTCTACCTCTGTATGCTCTGCCTAATCACGGAAGTTTTGCTTCCAGATTAGGTGGTGATATAGAGGCAGAGTGTTAGACCAGAGTCTACTGCTCACCTCCATTATTCGGTTTTTATTGCATGCTCTTCCCTCACAACATGTATTAAGTCAAGTCATTTTTGTTACCTCTTTTATCGTACACAGGCTGTAATTTTGAGTTTAACCTTTCACTGTAGACATTTTAATCCATCTGCTGAAAATATCTTGCCAAAGATGTTCAAAAGACTATCAGCTGCTCTGGGGCTTGTGGAGGTGTGTTGGTTTTTCAAGGCGATGAGTGCTACTCTGTAGCTTATGGAAAAATTCAACAACCCTTTGTATCTGAGTTCAGCTATATAAAAGTACATCCCAAAGCACCCAGAAAACCTGTTAGCACAGTAAAAATATTTTTAAATACCCTGTAATTGTAATCAGTTTACAGCATGGCATGGCAAAGGATGATCTTCTTGTCATGTCGCTGTATATGTCCTTGCAGCTTTTTTTTTGTATTTTTTCCTCTTTGTGGAGTACGGTTTGTGACTTCAAAACAGCTGTATCAGCTTGATGCAAAACTGTAATAGCTTTTGTTAAAGATTCACATTTTTGCAGAGTTGAGCCCTTCCTCAGCTGACCTTTTTCTCATAATTAAGTGTATGGGGGGGGGGGGGATGGGACAGGGTGTTTGCTTTCCAGGAGAGGCGCGCTCTGTCCTTCTGGATCTGTGTGCCGGGTGTGGTCCTCTCTCCTACTCTGATGCCTGTTTTTACTCCTTGTGTGGTTTAGATGGAAGAACTGGTGGGTGCGAGGTATCCTGACTCTGGCAATGATTCTGTTTTTCTTCATCATCATCTACCTGGGGCCTCTGGTTCTCATGATGATTGTAAGTGATGCTTGCAAACCATGCTGCTTTAATCTTGTTTTCTTAACTGTGGACTCTGTCTACTAAGAAGTTTTATAAACACCCAGAGCTGGTGCTGTCAAACAGCAGGAGCAGAGTGGGGAATAGAACCTCTGGATACAGCATTCACAGTTGCTCTGATAATGTGTCCTAGGTCTACATTTTAAATCCTCCTTCCTGTCCCTGCATGGGCCTTGTGTTTCCCAGGTTGACTGGTGGGCTCTACAGAGGCGGTGTTCACAGCCTTTTGGAGAATGAGGGTGAGTGGCAGTTGTGGTCGTTGCTTAAGGGTGACAGCTAATGACCAATTTCAGGGATAATGATTTAAGGGTTCCTGAAAGAACTCTGGTACCTGGTCCCACAATCAAGGACCATCATTGCAGTGACCAGATTAGGTATGATGGCGAAAAGTATAAAAAAAGGAGAAAAATCCCTGAGTGGTTGCAGTTGATGCTTTTATGGTACCATATCCCAGTCCTAATTCTCACTGAACTGGAAGCATAAGGGAACAGGAGAAAAAAACTGGGTCAAAGAAATATACGAGAATTATCATTCCTTCTTGAGGAGGAGCACACACATTACTTCCATTAGTTAAGTAACCCCTTTATTGCTGTGTGTTATTGTGTCAAGAGGCAGCCGTTTTGAAATCTCATGGCGAAACTAGAGTTGACCTGCGATCACACAGTTTGCAGCCTTATGCGTTTGGTTGGAGAGTCGTCACCTAAGCTAAGCAGTTCATGAATTTCCACATGCATATAAAAATTTGAAAATTCTTAGTTTTTTGGACTTATAAAAGACAATGGAGTATTAAACTTTGGCCTGAAACATGCATTCATCTTTGTTCCTCCAGTCCAGTCCAGATATATGGGTTTTGCCCATCCACCAGCAACTAGAGACTAATGATGTCAGAGGATAAGAGGTTGTGCACCACCTTCAGACATCTCATTATTTGTCTCCAGCAGCTGGTGGACCGACGTCTGGTAGACTCTAATTGGGTTTTGTTTTTGTTTATCTTGAATTCTGAAGAACTCTTTAACCTGAGAGCAGAGGCTGGACTGCAGAGTTAAAAAGAAAAGAGGAATCTAGGGAGTTGGCAGTCTGAAAAGAGCCCTTTGGCAGGTGTCACTCTTCCTCTGCATGAGCACTGTGACCTGTTAAGTTGGTGACTCGGTGCAGGGAGGGGGGATGGTGGGTGTCAGCACCGTGGGCCTCAGGAGCATCTCTCTCCTCCCTCTTCCACTTCTCCTCTGTCAGGGTAAATCCTTTGGCCTTGTGTGAGTGTCGGTGGTTTTTCTCTTCCCTTTTGACTGCACGGGGGGGTACTTAAAGTTCCATTGGGGACCTTAGGGTGTGCATGGCTCTGGCATGTGACATCAGCATGCCTTCCAAGCAGGTCTGCGCCATGTGCAGAATGAGGAGAAGTTTTCTGTTGGCAGCAAGCTACTGCAAGGGCTCTGAAGTGGAGACTCATGTCCTTCAGTAGCTTGGGAAACAGCTGTCTTTGCCAAAACTGTCCAGGGAGAGGCTGCTCTCTGGCAGCGGGAGGTTTCCCGTGCTCTGGCCTTGGCAGCCATTTTGTCTGATGCACCTTGCATTCCCTGGGCTGTAGCCAGTAATAGATGCGGACGTTTGGGCTCCTCTGGAGGTGGCAGGCACAAGAGGTTCAGATCCAGGGAAGGCTCTTTTTCCCTGGAATTTATTCTTCTGCTCCATCGGGCCTTCCGCTTGGAACAGGAGAAGGGCAAATGCCTTGCAGGTTGTTTTGCTGACACCCTGCAGCCCAGGAGTGGAGCTTCCAAGAGGGGGCTCTCTGGGGAACCTGAGGAGCCCAGCAAATGGAAGAGGACGTCAGGAGATGGTGGTGTATTTCTGAAGTGCCTTTATTCCGATGATATAGAGGACCCTATGGAGGAGCCCTCGGCCCTATATGAGGATCCTCAATCCTTGGAGATGGAGGAAGGAGAACTTTTCTCCTGGAAAAGATCCCTCCATTATTCGCATCTTCCATAAGGAAGAGCTGCTGCTACTCATTGCACAGTTCCTGAGGGCTTTGAATATTCCCTTCAGGACAATGGAAGAGTCGTTGCCTTTGGAGGAACCACTGTTGCAGGGCATGCATACCTGGCAGAACTCCTCCGGTTCACATGGCCATTATGCAGCTGATTGAAGCTGAGTGGGAGCTGCCAGAGGCCAATGTGAAAGGGGGGTCAGACAATGGCCAAGTTATATCCCATACCCCCGGCAGAGAAGGACTTTTTTCGATCCCAAGAGTGGACTTGTTACTGCAGTAACCAAGAAGACAGTCATTCTGGTGGCAGGTGAAACAGCTCTGAAGGATCTGCAGGATAGTTGTCTGGACACCCTGCTTCACCAGACCAAAGAGGTAAACGCCTTGTCGCCGAGGGCGGCCATATGTGGATCATATGTGGCTTGGGCATCACTGCACCGGCTGCAGACACTGTTGGGGCAAAACCCCGGGGAAGATAACAATCCAGCAGAGTTGCCCAAGTTGGAATCTGCATCCGTTTAGTCTGTAGTTGTTGCTTCGTGTGGTTGCATGCCTGGACTTCTGACATATCCTCTAAGATTTGTCTTAGCAAGCTGCCCTTTAAGGGAAGCTCCTCTTTGGGATGGGGCTGAAGGAATTGGTTAAGGAACTCTGCAAGACTAAGGGTTCCTATCTGCCTGAGGAATAAGTCTCGGAACGAAATCCCAGCAGCCAGACCTTGATGGACCGAGGGATTTTCGGCGATTCAGAGCCTCTCTCCAGCATGGACACTTCCCCTATCAAGGCCTGTCTTTTCATGGCTGAGGGGTTGGCAGGTGGTTCTGCAGCCCCTAGGAAAGCCCAATGAGGTGAGCCAGGCCTAGGAGGTGGTTCAGCTGATAGATGGCCTCCTACAGCATTTTTACCACTCCTGGGTCAGGTTACTTCATACCAATGGGTCCTCATGGTCATCTGAGAGGGAGTACCCTTAGTTCGCTCGATTGCTTGCAGACATGTTTGTGCTCTCTCCATGCAAGTCCTGTCTAAAAGCAAGCACAGTGTGACAGACCCTTCAGTGGTTGTTGGCCTTAGGCAGTGGTCGAGTTGCCGAATGAGCTCTGTGGCACCGGGCGGTACGTGATCTATTTCGTGATCACCAAGAAGGAAGGGTCCTTTTTACCCAATTCTCGACCTCAAGCATGTAAACAGTGTTATGGGTACTGTGGTTTTATATGGAAACCTTGCGATCCATTACGGTGGCCGTACAGATGGGCGAGTTTCTCATGGCCCTGGACCTCAAGGAGGCATACTGATACATTCCAATTTGACCAGATCTCTAGACATTTTTGTGGTTGCGACCCACAGGGGCATTTTCAGTTTCAGGCGATGCTGTTTGGCCTCCTGTACCTTCACCGAGGTAATGGTTGTGGTGGCTGCAGCCCTGTGGCAGCAGGGAATCCTGGTGCACCCCTATCTGGATGACTGGTTCACTCGGGCAGTCTTAGGTGGAGAGCCAGGAGGTCACGAGGCTGGTCAAGGAGTTCCTGCAGGATCTGGACTGGGTCATCAATCTGCCCAAGAACAAGTTGACCCTGGCGAAGCGCTTGGGAGTTCGATATGGGCAGCAGGATTGTGCAGTTCCTTCCAGAGCGGATTACCCACATACAGCAACAGGTATGTCACTTTTGATGGATGAAGGAGCCATCCATGTGGCACTATCTGCAGGTACTCTGCCTGATGGTGGTGGTGTTGGACTTAGTCCCTTGAACCTGAGCTCACATGAGACCATTGCAGTGGAGTCTGCTCTCGTGTTGGTCCTCCCAGCATCATCGTTTGTCCAGGCGGCTTCAGTGTCTGTGGGATGTGAAGAACAGTCTTGATGTGGCGGTTGTCCCATCAGCACCTGCAGAAGGGGTTGCCGTTGGACACCCTAGAGTGACAGTGGTCATGACAGGTGCTAGCCTTTCCAGCTGGGGAGCTCCATGTCAGGGTCAGGATGCTCAAGACCAGTTGTTGGAGGTGGAGAGCGCCTGGTTGATCAACCATCTGGAGATTCATGTGGTGTGGTTGATAGCCCAGCACTTTGCCCTGCTACTGGAACAAAAAGCAGTGCAGGTGTTCTCAGACAATGCATCGGCCCTGACGTACATCAACAGGCAGGGTGGCATGGGAAACCTACTGGTGGTGGAAGTGGCTCCACACCTACAGTGGGCAGAAGAGCATCTGCTGGCACTCTGGCGCATGCGACAGGCACAGACAACAAGCAAGCCTATTTCCTCAGCAGGCATCGACTGGATCTGGCAGAATGGTCTTTCGCAGATTCAGTGTTCCATAGGCTGGTGCAGTGTTGGGGGCAGCTGGTGATGGATCTGATGGTGTCTGTGGACAATGCAAAGTCAGAATGTTTTTATAGCCACAGGTGTGAAAGGATGTCGCAAGATCTGGATGCTCTGGTGCAGCCCTGGCCACAGGAAGGTCTCCTGTATGTATTCCCACTGTGGGATAGTGCAGCACACCAATCGGGTAATTCTGGTAGCTCCAGACTGGCCAAGACGGTCGTGATACGCCAATCCTGTCCGTTGTCAGTAGCAAGTCCCTGACAGATCTGCTGCAGGGTCCGATTCTAATGCCTCAGATGGATCGATTCTCATATATGGCTTGGCTCGAGAGGTTGCTTATAGGGAAGAGAGGGAATTCTTCAGGTCTTATCTGAACCCTCCTTGAAAGTGAAAAAGCATTCCTACGTTTTGCATGTGGTGCATTTTCAAGAACTGGTGTGACAGTCAGGGGCTAACGGTCCTTCATTTTACAGTGGCCAATGTGCTGGGTTTCCTTCATCCCAGTCCAGACAGGGGCCTGGCATGGAATTCCTTGAAGGTTCAAGTGGTGACTTTGGCCTGTTACAGAGGCAGGGTGCGGGGAATACTACTGGCATACTCTCTGGATGTGGGATGTTTTCTATGAGCCATCAAGCATGTGCGGCCTCCAGTCCATGTGGTCATGCCTCCTTGGGATTTGAAGGGTGCTTTCAGTCTTGACTGAGGCTCCGTTTGAGCTACTTGGCGGGGTTGCCCTAAAGGATCTGACATTTGAAGGTGGTTTTTCTGGTAGCTGTTCGGCATAATGAATGTCCAAGCTTGGGTGAACCATATCTCCTGTTCTGCAAGGAAAAGGTGGTCTTGAAGCCAGTCCCGTCCTTTCTCCCTAAGGTGGTGTCTCCGTTTGATGTGAAGCAGGAGGTGATCTTTCCGGTGCTCTTGGGGGAGATGGTGAGAGGGCAGGATGGGCGGCTTCACTCCTTGGATGTCTGGCGGGCCTTGTGCCACTATTTGAAATGTACAGACCCCTTTTGGAAGTTAGACAGGTTGTTCATCCTGTTTGGTGGCTCTCGCAAGGCTGAGGCAGCCTCTAACACTTCCATTGCCCACTGGGTTCGGGAGGCCATTGCTGTGTTACCTGCTATAGCGTTACCCAGTGCCGGCTGGACTATGTGCCCAGTCTACTAGGGTGCAGGCGGTGTCATGGGTGGAGTTTGGACTCATGCCCTCAGCAGAGATTTTCAGGACAGTAACATGGTCCTCCCTTCATACCTTTGCGAGACACTATCAGTTGGATGTGCAGGCCCACTAGAATGTGCATTTTGGATCTGAGGTTCTACATGGCAGGGCTCGTCAGTGCCACCTGGGTTTAAGCACTGCTATAGTACATCCCATATATCTGGACTGGACTGGAGAGACATGGGTGAAGGTGAAATTAGGCCTTACCTGCTAATTGTCTTTTATGGAGTCCCTCTAATCCAGTCCAGGACCTGCCCGGTATTCGTTCTTTAAGAGACTGCTGGTCGTGAGCCTGCTGAGGTACAGAAGGGTTGTGTGAGAGATGTCTGGAGCTTGCAGCATAGGAACATGGTCGAGTGGTGGCTCAGAGGGCTCTTTGAAGAGAAGAGAAGGGAACAAACATCAGTCGAAGCAATAAATACTCAGGAAATTCTGCCTTTGCAGGTCCGGAGGCTGGTTTATTTTCTCATCCCTTCGAGGTGAGAGATGTTTTCTTGAGTCTCAGGAATGGATTCTTCAGACGATACTTAGTCTCTTTGTCTGGGGGGGCGCACAGCCTCTTATCCTCTGACATCAAGGTTTTGAATATCCAGTCTCCAGCAGCTGGTGAATGGGCAAACCCCGTATTTCTGGACTGCACCGGAGGGACTCCATGAAAGAGAATTTAGCAGGTAAGGCCTAATTTCACCATAAATGGTGGGTTCTCCCCTATCTGAAGTCCCTTTAATTTGATATAAATGTCTCTCTTGGTTTCAGGACACAAACTAGCATTTTTTTTCAGGTTGCATTCAACTTAATGTAATTTCTTTCTTATGGTCTCACTTTTGTCCAGCTTAGTGTTTGTTTGAGTGCCTTGTAAGGAGTTTTGTGATTAATGTTTTTAATATGAGCATGTGTTTTTGGGAGAAGGCACTTGGATTCCTCAATTTTTACCAAAGAAAGCCTCTGAGCTGCTTGAATAGTCAGAATATATCAGGAGTGTTTTATTCCAACTGTACAAAACAGAGAGAATGGACATTACCACACCTTCCTCTACAGAGACAAAAACAAGAGGAGAAGCAAAACCAGGCACAGAAAAGAACATGCAAATTTCTGCAAATTCAGGGGGAGGTGGAGGAGGTTTTGTTAATGAGAGAGAGAGTGAAGAAGTCCAAAATACAAAGAGGAGTAAGTTGCACAAATGGTGGCCTCCCTAGCAGATCGTGAACTTTTCTTGAAGTTGGAGAAGGGAAAAGGCAGATTCTCATAGGGTCTATGGCTTCCTTGTTCCTCCAGAGATTCAGTACCATTCAGCAAGCCACAGTGATAATCCTGTACACTAGTGTAGCCTCAGAGGATGTTTTTAAATTTTCTGGTGTCTGTCTTTGTCTTTGTTATTGCAGAAATCCATGAAATCTGTTATCACTCAGATTCAAGTGCGCTAATATTGGTCTCCACATACATCATCTAGACTGGAAGTTATGGTTTTGGTCCGTTATAAATGATGTACATTCAGACAAGCAGGGGATGCATGTGGAGCTTGGCTTTCCAAATCATGGTGTGCATGCACAGATGTTTTTGTTTCTTTTGTGTGGGTGTGTTTCTGTGGTGGCTCTGTATGTCTGATTGGAAAGGGAAATTAGAGAGGAAGGGTTTGTTTTATTTCTATTTAGCTCATTCAGGTATAGTTGGTATTCCTTATTGTTCCTCCAGTTCAGTTCTCTACTTCTGGGTTGTGCTCCTCCTCCTGCAGCTTGGAGACTGGGCATGTCAAATTTATGACATCACTGGATGTAGTCTGCTGTTGTCTCCCATCAGCCCCAGTGTGTCCAGTCTCCATGCAGCAGGAGGACGTAGTGAGCCTAGGTACTGGGCTCACTTGAGGAACAGATAAGGAGCAATAGGGTAGCTTAGGGTAGAATACTCTAAATACTCATTTTAATTTGGTGGTTTACCTTTAAGTATTTTAGTTTGACACTATCTCTTTAAAAAAAAAAAAAAAAAAAGTAGTAAGGCTTGCCTCTGGTGCCAGTTCCTGTCTGCCTCCTTTCTGTGGGGCTGTGGACTCAGAAGTGCAGATCTCTCTTCCTGGACGGGACGGAGGAGAGCTCTGTAGCAGGAACACAGGGAGATTCTCCGGCTGCTCTGACAGCAGTGATCTGACCTTTAGCAGTGGCACATTGACGGGAGGCTCGTCCGGCGGTTCTCTGTTCAGCATGGAGGTCAGTAGAACCGCGCGGGCTGGAGCCCCGTCGAAGATCATTGAGTTTAGATTAAATTTTCATGAGTAATGCCTGTTTCTTGAAGCTCTTCTTTGCTTCGGCAGGCTGAGTCTGGGCGGTAAAACCGCCGGCTTCCCTGTCTTGCGTTTGGCGCCCTTTTTTTTTTCCAGCAGTAGCGGTGGCCATTTTGTTTGCGCGATCGCCACGTGGCAGGGCTCCAGTGGAGCTTCTATGGTGTAGTACTGCTTCGGTGGGGGAGGCGCGATCACCTTGCAGCTGGAGGGCTGCCTCCCTTACTTTTATAGGGGCTTAGGTGCACTTTGACGTTTTGAGTTCCCTCGGGCCCTTTGAGAGGTTGATGGGGTGATTGCAGGGAGTCCCTGGGGAGCAGGTAATTAAATAATTTAAATATTTAAATAATTAAATCAAATAATTAAATCAGCAAGTAAGTTGAGCCCGGTGGTTCAGGACTTTCCTCTAGATTTCTAGTTTTTTTTTCTTTTGTCTTTGCTGTCCTGGTCAAAAAAAGACACTCATTCTTGGTATCCCCAGGGGTGAGGCGGCCTACGGATGGCATCACGGCCCCAGTGTGTGGTCTGCGGCATATGCAGGAGGACGGTAGCGGATTCTGGAATTTGCAGAGGTTGCGCTACGGTGTCCCACGTGGAACAGCAGATGGAGGCTAAGGCTAGCCCTGATCCACAGCTGGCGACGGTGGCACCTGACGGGGAGGCCCTAGGGGCCTCTACCTCAGGGAGCGGCCAGGAGGTCAGCGTTGGGCTGCCGGTGGCGATGCCAGGCCTGGGGGCTGGGCTGCAACTTGAAGACTTTTGTCCGGACTTCGTGTTGCTCATGCATCAGGCGTTCTGCATGAGGCGTCAGGGGAAGTTACCGGAGACCTCGTCATGGGCTGCAACCATACAGCAGCCTAAGCTGGCCAGAAAGGGTACGGTTTCCCCGAGACCCTCAAAGAGGTCTCGGTCTCATGAGCTGTCCTCATCCGATATGGAGGGCAATGAGACGGACGAGGCTGACCCTGATCTGGAGGCGGAGATGGCCGACTTGGAAGAAGGGGAAATTCCAGAGCCAGAAGATCAGGCAAAGATCATTCGGGTGTTCCGGAGGGAAAAGCTGACAGCCCTTATTATGGAGTCCCTCCAGACGTTGAATTTGGCGGCTGCACAGTCGACGGAGGAGGAAAGTGTGGAAGATCCTATCATCCAAGTGGTGCGGCAGGCGCAAGTAGTGTTCCCTGTCCACCGCGTGGTGGACAAGATGATTCAGGATAAGTGGGATAAACCGGAGTTAGGACTCAGAGGAATTAGAACTATGAACAGACTGTATCCCCTAGCGGATAAGGACAAAGAGCGGTTTCGTTCTCCCCGCATTGATGCAGCAGTGTCGGCGGTCACCAAGAAGACCACTATCCCGGTAGAAGGAAGCGCAGCGTTAAAGGATGCGCAGGATAGGAAGGTGGATGGCTTGTTGAAGCAGTCCTTTGAGGCGGATGCGTTGTCCTTACAGGCTTCCATTTCTAGAGCCTGGGTAGCAAGAGCATGCCTCAGATGGTCTCAACGTTTGCGGCAGTCCCCTCAGTTGAATCAAGAGTGCGGCAGAACTGGATAGGTTGGAGTCCGGCACTGCATATCTGGCGGATGTGCATTATGACTTGATTAGAGTGCTAGCTAACAGCATGGCGTCCTTGTTTGCCTGCGTAGATCCCTCTAGTTGAGGAATTGGGCGGCCGATGGTTCATCTAAATCGCGTCTCAGCAAGCTTCCTTTTAAGGGCAAGTTGTTGTTTGGGGATGATCTTGACAAGTTGGTCAAGGATTTAGGGGAGTCTAAAGGGGGTAGGCTCCCGGAGGATAAGCCGAAGCCAGGAAGGTCATTGCCAGCCTTTTTGGGGCAGTATAGGGATTTCAGAAAATTTCGGACCTCCCAGCTGGGTGGCTTCCAGAGGGATAGATTTGCTTCTAGAGTCCAGGGGTTTCGTGGATTCAGAGGAGCAGGTAGAGGCTTCTCTGCGACGCCTGCCACGGCCTTCTGCAAACCGCGGTGGAAAGACAACCAATAGGCGGGAGGCTTCGGGGGTTTCTTTCTGCCTGGACCCAAATAACGACCGACCGGTGGGTCTTGGAAATTGTTTGAGAGGGCTATGCGCTGGAATTGGCAAGACCGGTCCGGGATTCCTTTGTGATGTCGCCCTGCAGAAGTCCGCAAAAAGCTCGAGCGATCCGCAATACCCTCGATCGGTTCTTGCGCATGGGGGCGATCGTGCCTTTCCCATTGACAGAGTATGGTATGGGACGATACTCAATTTATTTTGTCGTTCCAAAGAGAGACGGCTCCCTGCGCCCTATCTTAGATCTCAAGGGGGTGAATCGGTGTTTGCGCTACCGCATTTCTGTATGGAAACCCTGAGGTCGGTGATTGTGGCAGTGCGCAAGGGGGAGTATTTGTCCTCCCTGGATCTTACGGAGGCATATCTGCATATTCCAATCAGAGCCACCCATCAGAAATAGCTGCAATTCGCTCTTCCATGGGGACATTATCAATTCCAAGCATTGCCCTTTGGACTCGCAACGGCGCCGCGGATCTTCACCAAGGTGATGGTGATGGTGGTGGCAGGAGTGCTGGTGCATCCCTATCTCGACGTCTGGCTGATTCGGGCGAAGTCAGAGGCCGAAAGCATCCAGTCTACAGCCAAGGTGGTGAAGTTTCTACAGGGGCTCGGCTGGGTGATCAATCTGGCCAAAAGCCGCTTGGTGCCCTCCCAGAATCTCGAGTATCGGAGTGTGGTTCAACATGCGGAACGGGCTCGTGTTTCTTCCGCATCGCCATGCGCTAGGGCTGGGGCACCTGGTCCGCAAGTTCAGATCCACCCTGGCACCGTCTGTGTGGGAGTACCTTCAGGTATCAGGCACGATGGCGGCGACCTTGGAGGCTGTGCCCTGGGCCAGATTCCACATGCGACCCCCTACAGCGAGCGCTCCTTTGTCGCTGGTCGCATCAGAACGACTTGTTGAGCAAGCGTCTTCCCTGTCCTCTCCGGGTCAGGCAATCCCTGCGGTGGTGGCTCCGACCCAGATCCTTACGCTCAGGGATGCCCCTGGAGCAGCCGGAATGGCTCCCCCTGCTGACGGATGCGGAGACCTCTTCGCGCAAGGCACATGGTCGTTCCAAGAGCGACTGGTCGATCAACCGACTGGAATTGAGAGCGGTTTTTCTGGCGCTGCAGACCTTCGAAACAGTGGTGATAGGTCAAGCGGTGAGAGTACTGTCGGACAATTCTGCGCGGTAGCCTACATCAATCGGCAGGGCGGCACAGGCAGTGCGGCCATGGAAGATGAGGCAGAGCTGCTGTTCGCTTGGGTGGAACAAGTCTGCCGGCATTATCGGTGGTGCACATTGCAGGAAAGGACAATGTGACAGCGGATTTCCTCAGCAGGGTGCAGGTAGATGCTGGGGAATGGGAGCTGCATCTGGACGTGTTTGCTCTAATAGCCCGCAGATGGGGGCCGCCCATCATGGATCTCATGGCGACCTTTCGTTCCCCGAAGGCGAGTCGGTTTTACAGCAGGCAGCGGGAAAGAATGTTGGAAGGTCTCGACGCCCTGATGCAGCCATGGCCGGTATACGGTCTTCTCTACATCTTCCCTCCATGGGCGCTTATAGGCCGCGTGGTGCAGTGAATTGAAGCTCATTGCGGCAGAGTACTCTTGGTAGCCCCGGACTGGCCGAGACGGCTGTGGTATGCCGATCTCATGCGACTTTTGGACGGGGAGCCGTGGCGGTTGCCGGTCTCGGAAGATCTCCTTCGCCAAGGTCCATTCCGCATGCCTCAAGTGAATCGGTTCTCACTTACGGTTTGGCCATTGAAAGGGCGCGGCTGAAGAAAAGAGGATACTCTGGATCGGTGATCGCGACACTGCTTTGAGTTAGGAAAAGGTCGACCTCACTGGCATATTTTCGGGTTTGGCATATTTTTGAGGACTGGTTTTCCAGGCGGCAAACCTGCGTGGCCACAGCTTCTGTACCCGTGGTGTTGAGTTTCCTACAAAATGGATTTAGTAAAGGGCTAGCAGCCAGTTCTTTGAGAGTGCAGTTAGCGGCTCTGGCCTGTTACAGGGGCAAAGTACAGGATAGTCCCTTGGGGTCCTATCCGAATGTATTGCGATTCTTGAAAGCGGTGACTAGGCTTAGGCTCTCTCGTCAAATCGTCGTACCTCCGTGGGATCTTAATGTGATCTTAGGGGCGTTAGTGAAGGAGCCTTTCGAGCCATTACTTCAAGCTACGGTGAAGGATTTAACTTTAAAAACGGTGTTTTTAGTGGCCATATGTTTGGCGAGACGAATTTCGGAGCTACAGGCATTGTCTTGTAGAGAACCCTTTCTGCAGTTTTCGAAAGAAAAGGTGGTTTTGTGACCGGTACCGTCCTTTTTGCCAAAGGTCATCTCCCCTTTCATCTAAATCAGACGGTGTCGCTGCCGGTTCTGGCCTCGAGGGAGGATTCCGCATCTGATCGCATTTTGCGCCTTTTGGATGTCAAACGTGTTCTGCGGTGATATTTGAAAGTTTCCGAATCTTTTCACAAATCTGAACATCTTTTCGTGTTGTTTGGGGGTCCTCAAAGGGGAGGTGGCGGCGAAAGCGTCCATTTCTTGATTGATCGGCGTATCTGGTACAAGGACGTTCGGTTCTGCCAGGGTTGCGGGCGCACTCTACCAGAGCGCAGGCTGCCTCTTGGGCGGAACACAGCTTGGTTCCGCCAGGGGACATCTGTAGAGCGGCTACTTGGTCGTCTCTCCATACCTTCAGTAAGCACTACCGCCTTGATGTGCTAGCAACGAATGATGCCTGTTTCGGTTCGGCAGTCTTGCGAGCCGGTTATAAGGATCCCTCCCAATGAACACTGCTCTGTTACATCCCAGAAGTAGAGGACTGAACTGGAAGAACGATAAGGAAATGATAATTACACTTACCTGGTAATTGTAGTTCCTTGAGTGACAACAGTTCAGTCCTCAATCCTGCCTGGAGTAGTGATGTTGGTACGGAAACATCAGTTGAGGGAGCTATGCATTGACAGGTAGGTATAAATTTTGAAGAATCCTGTTTGGTAGCTCTGCTCTGTCTATTTCTCTCTTGGCTCTTCGTTCTCTTTGTGTTGAGGAAGGCAGGAGGAAACGGTACGGGGTAAAGTTTACTGTTTTGATAATAAGGGCTTAGTAAAGTTGAAGGTTATATGTTAAGCTACTTATTTGTTGCTCTGAGTATGCTTTGTCAATAGTTCACTGGGGCTGATGGGAGACACCAGCAGACTACATCCAGTGATGTCATAAATTTGACATGCCCAGTCTCCAAGCTGCAGGAGGAGGAGCACAACCCAGAAGTAGAGGACTGAACTGTCGTCGCTCAAGGAACTACAATTACCAGGTAAGTGTAATTATCATTTTCTTTGTTCTGGAGGGTTTATATTGTAAGTCTGTACTAAGGCAGCGGAGGGTTAAGTGACTTCAAGGCCACAAGGCTAGTCAGTGGAGTTGAAACCCTGGTATCTGACTCCCAGGCTGCTGCTGCAACCACTAGTCCACTCCTCCAATTCCTTGACTGCTAAGTTAGTGAATGTTTGTATGGTGTCCTTTCTGCAACAACTGTTCCCATAGAAATACATTGGGCCATTTTTTGGGAACTTTATTTCTCTGGGATCCCTGTCCAATCTGGCTCATTTTCAGACTTAATGTCTTCACCATTTTTTATACCTTCATGCCAAATTCAATCTCATTCTATTAAATTTTCAGAGTTAGTTAGCTTGCAGATGGACAGATTTTTCTTTTCAACCTCCTTTGTGTGAGTTCTTCAGGAACAAGCAGGAAGTCAGTCCACACATACAGGTGACATTGGCTTTCAAAGCAAGCCTTTGGGAGATGCACCACACATGCATGGTCCCCTCCCCCCCCCCCCCCCCCCAAGGGTGCCATCTTGCCTCGATCTCCTTTTTTTCCGCAGAGCCCATTGGAAGTGTGTCTGTTTTCTCTGGAAAATTTTGGTGTGTTTGTTTTTTTTTTTTTTTTCTCAATTTTTCTTTTTTTTTCTGGTCACGTACCGGTTTCTTCCCCCCTCCCCCCAACCCGAGCCCCGAGCTTGCTTGCCTTGGCATTGCGTCTCTAGTCTGGTTTGCTCCTTTTTTGAGTTTTTTCTCGACTGGCTTCACACCTTTTTCCCTGGCTGGACCTGAGGCTTTCAACTTTGCAGGGGCAGTCTTCCTCACTATGGCCTTTGGTCACAGTGTTTAAAACCATTGGCAATGTGCCCATACCATGTTGTGCACCGATCCACATGACTGTTGCCTCTGCTCCCTTGTATTGTGGTCTCGGCAAGATGACGACCAAGGCCATAAAGAGCTATCCGCAGTAGCGGGAGTCCTTCCATAAACTGGACTCTACACTGGAATCTCTGGTGACTCCGTGCTCCAGGGTCACTTCTGGAACTCCGGGGAGACCAGGCTGCCTCGGAGCCCTGAGGAAAGTGAGCAAGCCCCACAGGCCCCGGACGATAAGCCCTCATTGCAAGCCAGAGGGGAAGGAGCAGGAGCCGCCAATCAAAATACCCCGATGGGAATCATTGGCATCCGGTGACCAGCCTCAGACCCCGTAGGCCATCCTGGTCAAGGACTCCCCTTCGGAGCCAGCACAGGGCCAGTGGCTGCAGAGCCATCTGGCATCGAGACCAGGATGGTGGCTTTGGAGTGCAATTTCTGTCTTCATGGCCCAGCAGCGGGCTCTGATGCACTGTTCTTCAGGTTCATCACTCCTAACTATTGGGTCCTCAACCTAGAGGACTTCCCTGACATTGAGCCGATCCTTGAGTGCTGCCAGCCTTGAAGTTCCTAGACATCGGTCCCAATCCTGGTCCCAGTCCTCAGGACAGAGATCCTCCCCGATGAGTACCTGTGGCTCCAACTGCAGGGCAGGGGCTGTTGGGCTTGGGGGCCTGACCCTGGAGTCTGGACTGCCCTCAACACCTCCACAGACTACAAGTCTGATTGGGAAACCAAGGACAAGGAATCCCCAGACACCATCGTCATTGGGATGTGCCTTCCAACCTGTCTTCCCCCCCCCCCCCCCCAAACCTGGTGCTGGTCCCTGCCCAAGGATACGGCTTTCCTCGACTTTGTGTGGGATATGGCCAAGGTACTATTCTTCGACACAGAGTTGAAGGAGGACCCTTGGATGGAAGAACTCTAGATTCTCCAGTATGAGGCCCCTCCGAAGGAGGTGCCCGTTCCCCCAGTCCTAGAACGACTGCTCCTCTGCATGTGGGAGACCCCGTGTCAGTGGCCATAGTGAGCAGATGGCTGGACTATGTACCAGGTCCGACAGAGTCCTGGCTTCCAAAAATCACAGCTGCCACACCAGTCCAAGGTACAGTCATGTGTCGCACTCTTCGGTACCCCCGGATAGGGAGGCCTGTGCCTTGGATGCCCTGGGCAGGAAGTGCTACCAGAGCTCATTGCTTATTAGCCGGATCCAAGCATACCAGCTGTATATGGGCATGTACCTGAAGGACCTGGTGAGGGAATTTGCCGGGTTCTTGGCTGGTCTCTCCAAGGAACACCTCCAGCAGTTCCGGACCCTGGCCTCGGGTGTCAGACAGCTTCAAGTTTGTCTCAGGCAACCTATGACTGCTTTGAGTCAGTGGCTAGAGTAGCTATGGTGGGCATTGGTGCCCGACACCAGGTCTGGCTACAGTCCTCTGACCTGGAGCAGTGGGTTCAGGACAAGCTGATCAACGTCCTTTTCTGGGGAGAGAATCTCTTCATCTCTTCAGCAAACCAATGACTGATAAGGCTGCAGAATTGGAGTCCAATTTCCTGACTTTGATCAGGCTCTCCAAGAAGACAACTGACCCGTTGCAATGGAAGCCTTTGGGTAAAAAGTCCTTCTAGCCGAAGAAGAGGAAGGCTTAGGAAACTACCCTTAGTACCAGGCCTTCCCAGCTCCCAAACAAGGGCAGCAGGCCAAGGGACAAGGGCAAGGCCCTTGTAAGCCTAAGGCTTCCAAACCCCAGGCATCGACTCCGGCCCAGCCTGGCGGGAGCTTTTGACTCTTTGGGCATAGCCTCTCGCCCCCCTGTGGGCTGCTGGGCTGGGCCTCCTGGGGAAAATCTGGTTCTCTGTGCCCAATGGTGGCCATCCATCACCACAGACCCCTGGGTATTGTAGGTGGTGGGGGAGGGTTACCACCTCCACCTGGCATAGACACTCCCTCCATTGTTTCCAGGAGAGCCCGCCAATACTCCCTCCATCAGACCTTTCTATTGCAGGAGCTCGCAGGCCTTCTTGAGGACAGGGCGGTGGAACTGGTGCCTGCACACCTCGGGGCAAAGGGTTCTACTCACAGTACTTCCTCATACCCAAGAGGACTGGAGATTTCTGGCCTATTCTGGACATGCAGGATCTAAACAGGTTCCTGGTGAAGGAGAAGTTCAAAATGATCTCACTTGGAAGATTGCTGCCATACCTCCAGCTGGGAGACTGGCTATGCGCCTTGGATCTAAAGGGTGCATAGGGCACACACATCCTCATCTATGCCAGCCACAAGCAATATCTCAGGTTCATGGTGGGAGATGGCCACTACCAGTACAGGGTGCTACCCTTCGGACTGGCCTCTGCACTGAGGGTATTCCCCAAGTGCCTGACACTAGTCGCGGCCTACCTTCGTCTCCAGGGGGCCTTTGTTTTCTCCTACCTGGATGACTGGCTCATAAGAGGGCGCACAGCTGCCAAGGTGCAACACACAACGGCGCACATCATCCTTATCCTGCAACACTTGGGGTTCATGATTAAACCACCCTCTGCCAGGAGGCAGTAGCTCTCTGCTCATATGCAAACTGCCACAGGATGCTTCTGCGGGTGGTGTATCTGCTGGGCCAGGACAACGCCCTAGCGGACAGACTAAGCAGGATCCTCCAGCCGTATGAGTGGTGGCTAGACCCCAGTCGCCTATTGGCTTTTCCAGTTCTGGGGGATTCCATGGATGGACCTCTTTGCCAGCCCGGCCAATGCCCAGCTGCCCCACTTCTGCTCCAGGCAGCGACACTCATCCTGGGTGGCAGCAGATGCATTCCTCGACCTGTGGATGGAGGGCCTTCTCTATGCCTTTTCGCCCATGCTGCTGTTTGCCAAGACCTTGTTCAAGGCTCAACACAACAGGGCATCACTGATACTAGTAGCCCCTCTGTGGCCCATGCAACCGTGGTTCCCACTGCTCCTTCACTTATCCATGGTGTCCCAGGGCTGCTGTCACATCCTACACCCCAGTTTGGGGTCTCTGACACTAACAGTCTGGCTGTTAAAAGTGTAGCCTTGGCCCCTTTCAACCTTTTGGGGGGGAGGTGGAGGAGGTCCTGTCCTTCTACCTCCAACATACCCAGGGCCACCGCAAAGCCTCACAGCTTTTTGTCTCCTATGACACCGGTTGACTGAGGGTAGCAGTGACTAAGCGTACTCTGTCAACTTGGGTAGCGGACTGCATTGATCAGCAGGCTAGGCTCTCACTGGAGCGCTGGGTCATGGCGCACAGTGTCAGGGCCATGGTGACATCTGTGGCAAACCTGTGTTCCGTTCCTCTATTGGTAATCTGTTGTGCTGCCACCTGGTCCTCAGTCCATACAGTCACAGCTCATTACTGCCTGGAGAGGGAATCCTGTGGGGGACAGTGCCTTTGGCTAAGTGGTACTCTGTCATCTATTCGGGGATTTAGGTAACTCCTACCCTATGGACTTTTGTGTGTTCAGGCTACTGGAGTGCTGGTTTCTCGCTGGACACTTGGACTGCTTGGGAATCTGTCTTCTCAGGACTCATTACTGCTTACAGCTCACCCTTTTCTGGTCACCCGTGGCTTTTATAGGTCTTCAGTAGCCTGTAGCTAGGGAATCCCATATGTGAGGACTGAGTTCCTGCTTGCTCCTGGAGAAAGTGTAGTTACTCACCTGTAACGGGTGTTCTCTGGGGACAGCAGGAATCAGTCCTCACAACCCTCTCCCCGCCCCTCCCTGTGGAGTTGGGTTTTTTTTTTTTTTTGGTCTCGTTTTTGCCCTTGAGCTATGTCATCATACAGAGGCAAGATGGCCACCTTGGGCTGGAAAGGGACCACCCATACGTGGCGCTTCTCCCAAAGGCTTTCTTTGAAAGCTGGGGAGAAACTACTGCACGGGCTCTGTCGGCGCCGATGTTACCCATATTTGAGGTCTGATTCCTGTTGTCCCCAGAGAACACCTGTTACAGGTGAGTAACTATGCTTTCCAATGCACTGCAATGTTGGAAAAGCATAAAAAGGCAAAATGCTCACATGTTCTGTAGTATACAGACAAATGCAGGTGCATATTAAGGCAAAAAGGACAGGATATTGAGAAAATAATTGGTATGCTTTGGTCAGGATGTTCATCATTTCCCCCCAAAATTTGACAGAAGGTTCTGTTGAAGGTGTGGAGCATTTTATAAAATACATGCATTTGCTGGCATTTTAATATGTATCTGCAGACATGTATAAAGGCAGCATCAATTTCAAGAACCTGCACATGCAGGAGAAGAGCAGGATCACTCTATATCTTTAATGTATATCACACTCGGAAGTACTGATTTTCATTACATATAAGTGCAGCCAGCGAAGTAGCAAAGCCCCAAAATGTGTTAAGGAGGTAATATATTTTGTACATGAAGGCTGCTTATAAAATTCCCAACAGGGTTGCAGATGTAAAAGTACGCATGGTGACAAGAAGATGTGTACTTACGTAGTGTGGAGCACAGGTGGAGTCAGCTTACGCACATACTTCATGTGCTAACATTTACACCTGTCCCCCCACCAATCCTGATACCCAATTTCCATTTTATTCAATTTTGTGAAAAGAGCTTTTAATTACAACTGTTAAAAATTCTATCTTCCCACCCCTTCAGCCTTGGAATTGGGCCCAATATCCCAGAGAACGTAGCAGCTATGGCTACCTGGATATCTGGATTTTCAGTGGTACATTACAGATGGAGGCCGATTCCAAACCCCAGATGCCTGGTCCGTGGGAACACACAACGCCTGGATGGGGCTGAGATAGACCCGATTACTCTGCCGTGGGGTCTAGACATACCCGTGATGGCATGATCTGGGAGATAGATGTCCTGACGCTCCCCGGATTCTGTGGAGTAATACGTACCTGAGCCTTCCCGTCCCCATGCTAGAACGCCACTGCAGGGGCGAGTGAGCCGCAGCATCCTAGCACCATGGCAACAAGCAGCCTAGAATGTCATGGCCCACATCTGCATCTATGGCCCACTGTCTGAGCGACACCAGGGTCCCATATGGACTGGATTGTGGCTGCAGGTGCTCCGGACAGCCATTGCCACTGGGGGCTGCAGCCAGCATACTTTGCTGCACCCGGCACTTATTCTACCAATGGGGTGGAATGGGTTGGATGTCCAGGGGGGTGCCATTCCTGCATACTCTGTGTATGTCCCGGCACTTGGCTACTCCCTCGCTCTGCCCCCTCCTGCCCACATACAGTGCTCCCCACACAACTGAAGAATATGCTTGAGGAGCTGATCGCAGCCTACATGTCCAGTCTGCATGTATACAGCTGCTATTCGCATTTCGGAATGACCTCCATAGTGTTAGAAAATCTTTACAGATTGCTTCAACACTGGATAATGCTGGGGTAGAATGAGAGCAGAATGTGGGCATTCCGCCCAACCTTACAGATAATTACTGTATCTGTATAGTTTATTACCACTATCTGGATAAAGTTCCGACAGCCATTTTGCTACCCTAAATTTATCCAGATCACTATATGGATAGAGGACTGACTATTGCCACCATCTGTATAGCAGCGGTGCTCATTGCTCTAAATGGGTATTAAGCAGCACTTGCTATCCGGATTGTGCAGCTGCTTATATAGATTTAAATGCTGCAACTGAGGCTTAAAGAAAACATTGACCACAGTGTTTAACTCAAATGATCTTATCACTATTTAATATGCTCAAATGAGGTTAGTTTTGCATATATCAAGACAGCAGTGAACCTTTACTCCTAAGCCAGGATATGTGGAGAATGATCGGAGTTTCATAAATGTACTGATAATGCTCTGCATAGTACTTGCATCATTCCAAAGAACTTCCTTCTGAAGTTCAGAAGATGTTATACTTACAGGTGTGTGTGGAAATTAAATGGGAGATATCAGAGGAAGAAGTTGGGGTCTGTTGGTCTCTGTCAAGGAAGGCTTGTGCGTGCTCAGATTTAGGCATAGGCAACATGGGTTCCTTCAAAATTTGGTGTTCTAGAGAGTTGCCTAATGTCTAAGCCAAAGAGGAGCCTGCTGCCACATACATTAGGGTTATGTGCATGTGCACTTCAAAGGTGCATCACTGTAGAACTGTGCACTGCTTTATGCTCCTCTTCTGGCTCTCCAGTGTTTGGGATCTCTGACATCCCCTCCCCCTGCGCTGTGGGATATGCTTTCTGGTCCTGGCTATGGGAGCCGAAAGCTTAAATCCAGCCTATGATGAGGGCGTGTTGCTGTTATCAGTGGAGGTACTGGGACAAAATGCTCATATAAATTATATGTTCATTTTATAGAGGAACACCACTGTTTAAAGTTACGAATATTTACTTCAATATACAGAATGCCACTGCATAAATAGCAAAGTCTTTCTATATAAATGAATAAATAAGGACCTCAGCTGGAGTGTCCCCGCCTTACTTATCAATATACAAAGATGCAGGTACATACAGTAACTATCCATGTTTAGTCTCTTTCATCTGTCCTTATCAAACCAAGTCCATATTTTTAATTCTTTTAGATGCATATAAAAAGCTGCTTAGTTTGTTATAGAAGAAGCTCTGCATAACCTTCCCAACTGTTGAACCGAAACGCAACTCGAGTTTCACCAGTACAGCTTCTAATGACTGCTTCAGCAGAGCAGTACAGTGTGGCTGGAGAGTAATGGCATCCTGTAGATCTTACTTCATTGCTTCAGGTCTTTATAGAAACCTGCAGAAAAGAGTATATAAACATAGAAAACCATTCTATTTCTTCACTGAGCATGAGGCTGCAAATTATTCAATCTAAAAATCCAGTGTTCTAAACCTGCCAAAAACAAATCTCTGTTGCCTGACAGTAGGAGACCCTTGGTCAGTAATAAACCACTGCATATCATGCCAAAAGTGTGTCTGATCAATGCAGTGTTGAACAAGAGGGGCTGATAGGGATTGAGAAGACAATTGAGATTTGTGCTTAATCAAGTGGGTCTTTACCGTTCTGCATGTCCTCTCCACTTAAACCTTAGTGTAGGGACAAACAATCACATAAATAGCCCAGGTTGTATGGCAATTAGACACCTATTTCAATTTTTATTCCTTGTCCGATTTATATACGTTTTTGATGTGATAATTTTAGTTAATTTTCATAATATATTGGTTCCTTGTTGTCCCTCCAGTCAAGTCCTGCACTTCTGGGTAATACACCTCTTCTAGCAGCATGGAAACTGAGCATATCATCTCTTTGACCCTGATGTACATATACCACTGGCACCTCCCACCAGCCTCAGTATGCTCGGTCTCCAAGCAGCTGGATGGAGTAGTGAGCCAGAGTGCTGGGCTTACTGGAGAGACAATTAAGAAGAGTTAGGATTTTCCTTTTTCTTTATTTTGTTTTACATTTAGTTTACCTTTACATTCAATATACTTTTAATTTACCTTTTCATTTACTTTTAATTGGCCTTCAGTTTGGTTTAGCCAGCAAGCCTTCCCTGTATAGAAGCAGAAGGTCTCTTCTGGCATTGGTTGGAGAGGAACCCCCTCCTGCATTTCCTTCAGGCCAGATGAAAGGAGGAGGCTCGGGGTTTAAAAAAGCACTGGATCAGAGCCCTAGTTGTGTGCGGGTGACTCCCAAACCCGTTATCGGGTGAGGAGTCGTGTGCTGGGAACAAAGGTACTTGTAAGTAAGGGCCATACCTTGCTGCTGAAGCCCTGCATTGCGGCTGAGCACAGGAGCGGGAAACAGCACAATTGAAAACAGCGAGTCCTCTGAGGAGCAGGAAAGCTTGATTAGATGCTCTGACATGCAGCGGCAGACCGTGTGGTGTGGGGGAGGACTCATGGCTGCCGACGTGTGGTGAGAGCGGCCTGGCAGTAAGAGGGAACCACTTTTAGCAGTTTCAGGCAGTTTGTTTTTTTCAGTACGCCGTTGCTTGGGACAGCCTCCCAGGCCAGGTCCCTTTTTCTTCAGAGCTTCTCCTCCTATTCCGATTGCCTTTTTAGCAGGTGCTTTGGTTTTGTTTTCACAGTGGGCCTCTGGTGGGCCGTGGTGTTTAAAAAAAAAAAAAAAAAAAAAAAAAAGCAGCTTTTTAGGTAGTTTTGGTTGGCGCTCCTTATCCTCCCATCCCCTCAGGCTGGAAGTGGGTCAGTGGGGAAAAGGGCAGCCACGTATAGCACCATGCCGGCAAGACCGCAGTGTCTGTGTGGATCCCAGCGGGGTTGCAGTCTCGGACGCGGGCATTTGCTGAGGTTGCACAGTTGAGGCTGCATCGGTGGAACAGGACATACAAACAAGTACGAGCCAAGAGCGGACTCTCCCCTTGTCCCAGGAGTCCAGGGGCACCACAGATGTGGAGGCCAGGCTAGGGAGCCCTGCATCTCTGTGGCTGGAGTCATTGGCCTACCCCAAACCCCTCCTAGTCCCGCCACTTCTGGAGGAGGGAGGAGGCTGGGGAGGCTTCTTGCTGGAGTTCATCTTACTGTGGACAAGGCATTCTTCCTGCACCATCAAGGGACACTGAGTCCTGCACCAGCGCAGGAGCATGCTGCGGACCCGAGGGAGTTCAGGCTGGAGGCAGAAATGCCAAAAAGGACCAGACCCGTAGACGACAGGGGAGAGCAATCCTCATGTTCTGAAGTCAGGACGGGGTAGACCTAGACATGGAAATGGATGTGGAGGACAAGGAGCTAGAAGAAGGTGAGATTCCAGAACAAGAGGAGCAGGCACGGATTGTTCGTGTGTTCCGTAGGGAGGAGTTGCCAGCGCTGATTGTCAAGACCTTGCAGGCCCTTAATATTCCCACAGGCCTCCAGACAGCAGAGGATACACTGGAGGATCCTCTGCTTCAAGTGTTACGGAATATGCAGACGGTTTTCCTTGTCTATTGGGTGATCAAGCAGATGATCCAGGATGAGTGGGATCTGCCAGAGGCTGGCCTATGGGGGGTGCAGACCATGATGCACTTGTACCCATTGCTGGAGCAGGAAAGAAAATTGCTCCGGTCCCCAAAGGTGAATGCAGCGGTGTCGGCAGTGACTAAGACGACAGCGATCCCAGTTGAAGGCAGTTGAGCATTCAAGGATGCCCAGGATAGGAAGTTGGATACCTTATTAAAGCAAGCCTTTGATATCATCACCCTCACACTTCAGGCGTCAGTTTGTGGGGCCTGGGTGGCTAGGGCTTGCCTCCGTTGATCGCAATGGATCCAACAGCCAGGGGACCTGGCAGGGGAGGCAGCAAGACTAGAACTGGGTGCAGCCTACCTTGCAGACACCAACTATGATCTTATCAGGGGCCTTTCAAAGAGCATGGCCTCCGTGGTGTGGCTCACCGTTACCTCTGGCTCCGGAATTGGGCGGCTGGCTCCTTCAAAGCCTGTCTCAGCAAGCTCCCCTTCAAGGGGAAGCTGCTGTGTTGGAGAGGAGCTGGAGAAGTTGGTTAAAGAACTTGGGGGACTCCAAGGGCGGTCGCCTCCTGGAGGATAAACAGAAGCAGGGCTGTAATCGCCCTCCTACATGTACTCAGCTGCGGGAATTTAGGAGGTTTTGGATGACCCGTTTTGCGCCCTATAAGAGGGGACGTTTCCCTTCGAAGGTCAGGGTTTTTGAAAGTTTCGAGGAGCTGGTAGGGGATTTAGCACCTCCTCCACCTCGGGACCTAGGAAAACACAGTGAAGCGAGGGGGGGCCCAGGCAGGGGTGCAACTCATGGGAGTTAGGCTGCAGGAGTTTTACTCTGTCTGGGTCTGGATCATGTTCAACCAGTAGGTCCTGGAGGTCATCCGGGACAGCTATGCCCTTGATCTGGCGCGTCTGGTAAGCCCATCCTTCATTCATTCTCCTTGCAGGGCCCCAGCCAAGGTCACTGCAGTAAAGGACACCTTGACTCGGCTTCTACGCTTAGGGGTGGTAGTCCCAGTGCCTGAAGACCAGTGTGGCTGTGATCGGTACGCCATTTATTTTGTGGTGCCAAAAAAGGAGGGATTCTTTGGCCAATCCTCAATTTCAAGCAGGTCAATTGATGCCTGCGGGTGCCACACTTTTCACATGGAGATGTTGCAGTCTGTGATAGTCATGGTCCACAGAGGGGGAGTACTTAACATCACTCGATCTCATGGAGGCATACCTGCACATTCCCATCTGTCTGGTTCATCGGCAGTTCCTCCATTTCGCAGTGCTGATGGGCCGCTTCCAATTTCAAGCATTGCTGTTTGGTCTGGCGACAGCTCCCCCACCCCCCTGGTACCTTCATCAAGATCATGGCCATAGTGGTGGCGGCGCTCTGCAAGGAGGGAGTTCTGGTACACCCATATCGCAACCATTGGTCAATTCAGGTAAAGTCCAAGGAGGAGAGCGAGTGGGCAATGACCAGCATGGTAGAGCTCCTGTGGAGTCTCGGCTGGGTGATCAACCTGGCCAAGAGCAGTTTAGTTCTGTCACAGGAGATAGAGTACCTGGGAGTGCGCTTCAACACCAGCAGGGGAAAGGTCTTCTTGCCGGGTCACTGGGCACAGGGACTATGGTGCTTGGTGTACCAGTTCTTAGTGCCAGGCCGAAGGCTCCACCATCTCTGTCTCCAAGTGCTGGGGACCATGGCGGCAATACTCGAGCTGGTCCCATGGGTGAGAGTTCACATCAGACCGTTGCAGTGGGCTCTGCTCCATCGCTGGTCCCACCGGCATCATCCATTGTCGGAGACTCCCCTGCCCTTCGGCCACCAGAAGAGCACTTGGGTAGTGGCTCTGTCCAGGAAATCTGGTGCAGTGCATGCCCCTCGAGTCTCTGCAGTGGATCCCACTTATGACTGTAGCCAACCTGTCTGGCTGGTGAACTCATTGTGAAGGGCACATTGCCCAGGGATATTGGGCCCTCAGGAAGCCTTCTGGACGATCAGCAAGCTAGAGATGCGGGCGGTGGCACTGGCACCTCCAGAGCTTTCAGCTGTGGTTGCAGGGGAAGGTGATCCAGTTTTCTCAGACAATGTGACCACAGTGGCCTACATCAACCGCCAGGGAGGCATGGGCAGCACCTTCTTGGAAGAAGAGGTGGAAAGATTGATGGAGTGGGCAGAGGCCCATCTTCAAGCGCTGTCAACGGCGCATGTAGTGGGGGTTGAAAAGGTGACAGTGGATTACCTAAGCTGGGTCCAGGTGGGTCACATGAATATGTGCTCTGCCAAGAGGTCTTCGCACAGGTGGTGAGCAGATGGGCACCCCAGTCATGGACCTCATGGCAAGGTGGGGCTCAGCCAAGCCGAGCTGTTTTTTCAGCAGGAGGCGAGAGAAGATGTCGGAGGGCCTGGACGTTCTGGTGCAGAGGTGGCCCATGGAGAGTCTACTGTATGTGTTTCCCCCATGGGCACTTATAGGCAGAGTCGTCCAACGAATTGAGGCTCACCTGGGATTTGTCGTCCTGATCGCCCAGATTGGCCAAGATGCCTGTGGTGTGCTGACCTAATGCAATTGCTAGCGGATCGTCTGTGGAGACTCCAGTGCGAGAGGATCTCTTGACCCAGGGACCGGTCCGGATGCCTCAGATGGATCAATTCTCGCTTATGGCATGGCTCTTGAAAGGGCGAGGTTGTTGGAGAGGTTACTTGGGACTGGTAATTTCAACCTTGCTGAAAGCTCAGAAAAGGTCTACCTGCTTCTGTTATGCCAGGGTATGGCACATCTTTGAGGGGTGGTGCGAAAACCGGCAGGTCCGGCCGCCTGCTGCAACCATTCTGAACATCTTAGCATTCTTGCAGGCAGGCTTTGAGAAGGGCTTAGCCAGTAGCTCTTTGAGGGTGCAGCAGCGATTTCCTGTTATTGGGGAAGGGTCCAAGGAAGATTGTTGGGTACACACCCCAATGTTGTGCGATTCCTGAAGGCGGTGGGGTGCTTCCGGCCTCCTTGGAGGATGGTGGTCCCACCCTGGGACTTAATTTTGGTTCTGGCGGCTCTGACAGAGGAGCCCTTTGAGCCATTGTGCTGGACTTCCCTGAAGGATTTGACACTTAAGGCGACGTTTCTGGTAGTGATTTGCTCGGCGAGAAGGATTTCGGAGCTGCAGGCCCTATCATGCCAGCCTCCATTTCTTTCTTTTTCTAAGGAGAAGGTAGTTCTACGACCGGTACCTTCCTTTTTTGCCCAAGGTAGTCTCTGCTTTTCATTTGAATCGGGCAGTCTCCCTACTGTCTCTGCTTAGCATGGGGGGAGGCGGCCGTGGATTCACATTTGTGCCTCTTGGATGCACATAGAGTGCTGAGGCAATACTTAAGAGGACAGAGACGTTCTGCAGATCGGATTGGCTGGCTGTGTTTGGGGGGCTGCACAAAGGAGAGATGGCTGCCAAGGCCTCCATTTCCAGGTGGATCAGAGAAGCGGTTGTTTTGGCGTACATTTTGAAGGGCAAGCCGGTTCCAGCAGGGTTGCGGGCACATTCCACATGAGCCCAGGCGGCCTCGTGGACGGAGTTTAGTTTAATTCCGCCAGTGGAGATATGTAGGGCGGTGACGTGGTCCTCCTTGCATACCTTTTGCTAAGCATTATTGCCTGGATGTCCAGGCAGCGGGCGATGCCTGTTTCAGTGGAGCGGTCCTTCGGGCCGGTCTCGTGGGTCCCTCCCGTTGATCAAACTACTCTTACATCCCAGAAGTGCGGGACTGGACCGACGGCAGCAAAAGGTAAAGATTTTAAATCTGCTAATTAGCGTTCCTGAAGGAACTCCAATCCAGTCCCGGATCCCTCCCTGAGTAATTCCGTATGAGATACTGGCAATGCGACCCCGGCTCGGAGGATAAGGTTCAGGAGGAACGAGGTTTGGATTTTGATGTGGATGCCTTGCAGGACGATGGTGGTAGGGGCAGACTGGGCGAGCTGTCCACCTCTTGCTATTTGTTCGGCCTTGGTGACGAGATGAGTCACAGGTAAGCCGCCTCCTCATTTGGCGGGGTGGGGAGTCCCGGGGAGGGGGTAATAGCTCTGTTCTTAGTGTTACAGTTGGATTTGATTAACAGTTGGATTTGTTTGACTACTTATTTGTTTCTCCGGTGAGTCTGCTTTGTCAATAGGATACTGGAGCTGGTGGGAGGTGCCAATGGTATATGTACATCAGGGTCATCAAAAAGATGACATGCTCATTCTTCAAGCTACGGGAAGAGGTGCACTACCTAGAAGTGCAGGACTGGACTGGAGCTCGTTCAGGAACGCTAATTAGTAGGTAAGGTCTAATTACTCTTCATCCTATAAAACTAGACCCAGCTGTGGACCCCGAGTATCTGTATATCCTACATCTTGGCTTAAGGGAAACCTTAAAGGTCATTTTGAGGTGATGTGTTGCTCTGTAGGGTTCTCTGAGGAGGGAGAGATTTGACCCAGCAGCTCTCTTTCTCCTTTGTACTTCCAGCTCAGAGCTGTGATTTCATACCAGATCCATTATTCTTTACAACTGGGAATTCTTTCCCCTGTTCTATATTCTCCCTCTATCCTCCACAGTGTTTATCTAATCTGATAAATTTCAGTGGCAGTTCTGACCTGGAGTCCATGCACTAGGGCACTTTCTGGAACCTAGCCATCTGGGTGGGTGGAGAGGAAGAAGGGAGCTGTGTGAATGCTCTGTGCAGCATTTCCATTGATCCTGGGAGCGGAAAAGCAGACATGGGGGTTAGTGGGAACTATTTGCATGAAAGCACAGCGCTGCCACTGAACTGGCCTGTTTTGTTTTGTTCTGCTAGGTCATATGACCACCTCTGACTTATATTAAGGAGGGTTAGGGTGGAGAGGATAAAGTTTCCTTCCTTCCCTAGGTAGGCAAGGCTTTTGGCTCATTCATGACATGATAATGCATTCACTTAAAGCTGTGAGGGAAGAAGAGCCAATGTCTGTTCCGGTTGATACACATTTTCCATCAGCTCCTATGGTGAATATTGACATTTTAAGCAGGACGGGTCACATTTAACTATGTCTCTTCCCACACTTTCCCCTACCCTATTTTGTTTGCTTTTTTTGCAGGTGATGTGTGTGCAGATCAAGTGCTTCCAGGAGATTATCATGATTGGGTACAATGTGTACCACTCCTATGACTTGCCCTGGTTCAGGACGCTCAGTTGGTGAGTGCCATAGATGTAGCATGCTCAAGTGATGCAATGGTAAACCACACTTTGAAAAACCCAATTCAAAAGAGTGCTGCAGCAAATACAATTCTGTCTAACAGAGCATACACTCTCAAAACAAAATGAGGAAAAATAATTATTTATAAAACAAATTTTACTTATTACACTTTTATTCCGTATTTTAAAACTGTTAATACAAAAAATTCTTATTACTTACAATCATTCACAGACAAATACTTTATATACCGGTTAAATAAAATAAGCCTCAAAATAAGGCATAGGTGACAATCTTACTCAAATAAGATTGCCTTTGGTCGTCGATGTTTTCAGGCCTCGATGCTGTCGGCCAGAATAAGTTCTTACATACTCTACATGGGTATGTTTCTTTGAGAGGTTACTAAGGATTACCTCAGTAAAATGTTTTGAGGCCATAACTGACTGGCTCCACTCACAGAACCTCAAAATTTATTTATTTACATTCTCTTATATACCGCGCTATTCTGCATCATTGCGATTTATATACCGCCCATACTGGTTCCACCAGTGTCTTTTTTTTTTTTTTTTTAAAGCTTTTTCTTGAGGGTCTTTCCCCTCTTGATGCTTCGGCGCCATTTTGGGCATTAGGCCCTGTTTGTTTGTTTTTGTTTTTTCAAAATGGAGAAACCATCTAGTGGTTTCAAAAAATGTTCAAAATGTGGGGTACCATTTCCGCTACTGACACCCATGACTGGTGTCTTAAATGTTTGGGCCCAGACCATTCTCCATCGGAGTGTCTCCTTTGCAGAAAGATGACTAAAAGGGGCCTGCAAACACTGTTCCCTCTAAACTATGTGTGTGTGTGCGTGCGCACACACCTTGCCAAGCGAGCGCACATACTTTACAACAGAGCGCACAAAAATTACAGTTCTGATTCTGATAGAAAACAACACAGACATCTTAAAATTTAAAAGTTGTTATGTATTTACGGTTTTCACAAGTTCTACAATGTTTTCTTGTGCAATCAATGTGGTGTACATACTGTATTCTGATGTGTAGTCAAATTTTAAAGTATATAACTCCGAGTGTCGTTATGTGGCGCACAAAAATTTAACCTTCCTTCAAAAGCTGCACAGCTGATATTTTATGCGCACACAGCCTACAGAAAATTAGAGGGAACATTGCCTGCAAAATAGAGCTGCAAAACTCAGCACCCTTTTTGCCTCGGATTCAATGTCTGTTGCATCGACGTCGTCCAGAGCTTCATCTTCCTCCCATGGATCTCAGGTAACCAAACCCAGGTCTTCGAAGACTGGTTGGTCCTCAAAGGGTAGATCTCCTTCTAAGCATCGAGATGCTTCCAGCATTGCCCTCGGAGAATACACCAGCCAAACAATCCCGGTGGGTGGTCCTTGCCTCCAAAGCATTAACAGGGTCCCAAGATGTTCCCGAGGCATCCACCTCCGGAGAACTCTTGGTGCCATGTTCTGGGGTCGTGGTCTGCTCGGTTCTGCCGGTACCGACATCTAGACATCGGCAGGCTCTATGGATCAACACATCCTAGCCAATGAGTAGCCTAGAGGCCTTGTTAGCAGCCTCTGTACCGCTAAGGCCGCTACAGTTGATTCCGCAGCTACGGTTCTGCCGCGCTCCAAGCTATGCCCATGCCAGCCCTAGAATTGGTGTCTGGCATAGAGGGTCCGGTATCGAGGCATTCCGATGCTGACTTTGATCGGTACCAAAGACAGGCAATATGGGAGCTTTGAGTCTTCCGAATCCGATGATTCTGATGAATCCATCGATACCGGAGTGGTTCTTCCGGAGAATCCCTCTCCTTCGCCTCAGCGGTGGATGTCTCCTCCGGAGGACATGTCTTTTCAAGACTTTATACAGGATGTGGCTCGGGGCCTCTCCATCACCATGACCCCTGAGAAAGAACCGAGAGCTGAAGAACTTGAAATTCTTAAGTATCCAGCATCCCCTAAGGAGGGAGGCCGCAACCCTTCCCATACACCAGATTTTGCATGATCTCATGCTCAGAATGTGGGAAACACCCTTAACAGTGTTGCCACATTCCCGAAGACTCGATACAGTGTACTGGGTACTGCAGTGTCCTGGGTTCCAAAAAACACAGTTACCACACCATTCTATGGTCATGGAATCAGTGATGCGCTGGATCAAAAGTGCTAAGACACATTCCTCTAATCTTCCGGGCCGTGAGGCGAGGACTCTCGATGCCTTTGGTCGTCGATGTTTTCAGGCCTCGATGCTGTCGGCCAGAATAAGTTCTTACATACTCTACATGGGTATGTTTCTTTGAGAGGTTACTAAGGATTACCTCAGCAAAATGTTTTGAGGCTGTAACTGACTGACTGGCTCCACTCACAGAGCCTCAAAATTTATTTATTTACGTTCTCTTATATACCGTGCTATTCTGCATCAGTGCGGTTTACATGGAACATCAGAACTTACACATTTCAAAGTTGATTTGCGTTTACAATGAACAGGTAATTGAACTAGGATTAAAACTGGGGTAACTATTTACATCTTGACAATCTAGTATAGAATGTCTAGTATACAAGTTTATAAAATAAACTTCAACAAAACAGACGTACTGTTCATTACAATAAATCAATCCTTCTCCCCACCTGCGACCTTAAAGACAAGAGATGATGAGCTCCAGAGTAGACCCACCATCCGCTACCTAGGCATTACGCTAGACCAGCGCCTTGAATTTAAAGCGCACATCAGCAACACCATCAAGAAAATTTACCACAAAATACGAACAGTGTGACATCTCTGACCCCTGCTGCAACCAGTTGACTTCAGAATAGTTTTTCAAGCACTGGTGACCCCCCACTTTGACTATGCTAATGTGATCCTGCACGGTCTACCCAAAAACACACTAAACCCGTTACAGCTAGCAATGAACGCAGCTGCACGCTTCCTTCACGGGGTCTCCAGAAGAGACCACATTACCCCAATCCTAAAGGACTTGCACTGGCTGCCAATCGACTGTCGGCTCACCTATAAAGTAGTCCTGATGACCGTCAAGGTCCACCAAAGAAACAGCAAACTGCCACGGAAAAAAACAAACAAAAACCAATCCAGAAACGTGGCAGAAGGTGCAAAAAAAAAGCCTTTATTATTCCAGGGGGTGAGTGGTGCCAAACCCAACACTGGCCGTGTTTCGTATGAAACTTCCTCAGGGGTATATGGCTCTAATACAAATAAATACATTAATATATAAAAAAAAAAAAAAACAATTTAAAACAATTTAAAAACTAGTTAATGAAACCATCGGATATTAAATAATTTGAAATGTAAAAAACTTATCTAAATTGTTTAGGAACATCCAAAGGAAGAAGAACGGAGAAAAAAGAATAAGGGGGGGGGAGAAGGAAAAGGAGGGAGGGGGAGGGGAAAAGGGAAAGGGGGAGGAATGAAAAGGGGGGGAAGGGAGAAAAGGAGAGGGGGGGTTAGGAGGGAAAAAGGAAAAGGGGGAAGGGGAGAAAGGGGGAGGAGGAAGAAAAAAGAAATGCTGTTCGAAAGACTAATTTCCATAAAATGTTACATGTATATATAAACATTGTATACAAACGATAAAAAATGATCAATATAATAAAACAATGAAACGACAACAATGTGCATCAATAGTGCATGTAAACATAAAAAGTGCTAAATAATAATCATGAACACATTTGAATATAAAACACTTCTAAAATGCTGTTATAAACACGTGATAAAACAAATAACTACAACTGAAAAGCTAAAATGGGGAAAAAAAAGGATAAAATGGGAAACAAAAGAACAGGAGAGGACCAATAATAAAACTGTGTATTGAAACCATATAAATTAAAACTATTAAAAACGTATATGGTACAATAAATATAATAAATAACTAAAAATGGTAAAATCAACGGACTATGATAAATTGTGCACTAGGTAACTAAAAGAGGAAACTAAAAAAGGAAGATGGAGCAGGAGAAAATCAGTAGAAACTATATATTCATATCATGGAGATATTATTTGTAACATGATACTGAATAAATTAATTAAAAATTGATGAATGGAAAAACAATAAAACCTACCACTATATTGTGTATTAAATGGGCACAACCATTTTTTCGAATTGGATCCCGAGGGATCATAAACCTTAAAAAATAAATAAATAATTAATCCATAAAAACCACATGGATAACTCGAATGTTTTAGTACTGTTTAAACTACAACTATATTATTTTGAAGTGAAACGTGCAACGATTGTGCTCTAATTACAAAAAACTCTTAAAACTTTTTAAGACACTATCTTGGAACCGCCTATTGCGTATGTGAAATCATACAGCTTAATACTACTTTCTATATGAGCCATAAAGATTTGTGAACTTAGTACTTTAAAGCGGCAAGTAGTGTGGGATAAATAACACAGGTACACTAAAAAAATTTTTTTTTAAACTGCCTCTAATGTTTCGATTGATTTTTACGTTTTTTGGTGCGCTGAATCCAAATCTGGTAACCAATTTGCTCCATCACGTACAGATTTTTGCTACATTGGGTTAGCAGTTTGAGGTGAACGTTTCAGATTGAGTGCAATCGAGATAAAAGTTTCTTGGATGAATTCTTTATACTAATTGTTTAGTAGTTATTCAAATAAGAATAAAGAAAATTGTAACAAGGCAGCACATAAGAAGAGTAATGTCAACAAAACACACTGTGATGGTAGCAAAATTGTCTGCACTTAAAACAGCCACATACATGTGCACAAACATTGAGCATATAAGAGCGAGGTTAGACACAAAGCAAAGCAAAGAAATGTGCAAAAAATGTTGTACAGGTATGTATGTAAGAATAGAAAACGCAAACTGCACCATTGCAATACATGAAGACAAACACCCGATGGTGTGAAAATAAAATTCTAATAAATGAGATCTGACACTGTGGTAATAACTAGCAAATTTTTATTTCAAAGTTTAGTAAAAACACGATATTTGTCAACACAGTTTAGATTTTAAAGTCATTCTTGGGTCAATCAATCTCCTGGTGGGCCCGTTTCTTCTTCCCCTGAATGCTTCTCTTGGTGCGCTGCTTGGCGTATTTTTCATCTGGGGTTTCCCGCAGCAGCAACCAGCAGAAATCAGCCATCATAGTGGTGTTCCATCTTCCTTGGTACCTTCTCTCTGCGTCCTTGATGTCCTGGTGAAACCTTTCACCTTGTTCTTCACTGTACGCCCCCAAGTTTTCGGGAAAGTAGTTCACATGGGAGTGCAAGAAATGGACTTTCAGGCTCATGTTACAGCCTTGTTCTTTGAAGGCATTGAGCATCCTGGCAACAATATCCTTATAGTTCTCATCCCGCCTGTTCCCCAAGAATTTGAGAACAACATCCTTGAAGGAATCCCAGGCTTCTTTTTCCTTCTCAGACATCGTTTCAGCGAATGCTCCATCTGAAATGAGTTTCCTTATATCAGGGCCAACAAACACTCCTTCCTTTAGCTTTGCTTCAGAAAGTCGGGGGAACTTTGAGCAAAGGTACCGAAAGCACTCACCATCTTTTGGAAGGGACTTGATGAATTGCTTAATGAGACCCAACTTAATGTGGAGAAGTGGTAATTGAATTTTATCACGAGGTACCAAGATCTCATGAAGAACATTTTTCTCACCGGGTCTCAAATACTCCCGAATTGGCCAGTCTTTTTTCCCCCAGTGTAGGTCGCGAGCCCGGCTATCCCACAAGCAAAGGAAGCAGGGATATTTGGTGAAACCGGATTGCTGTCCTAATAGCATGGATAGAATTTTAAAGTCTCCACAAATCATCCACTTATGCTCATCATAACGAATCTTCTGAAGAATCAGGGCCAAATTCTCGTATTTTTCTTGGAGAATAACAGAGTGAGCAATAGGAACTGAAGCGAATGTGTTGCCATTATGAAGAAGAACACCTTTTATGCTGTCTTTTGACGAATCAATGAACAGCCGCCATTCAGCAGGATCATACTTGAGTTTAAACTTTTCCATCACTCTGTATATATCGTTGCAAAATACCAAATCTTCCTCTTTGCTGAAATACTTCAAAAATTGTGTCTCGCGGTTGCGGTACCAATAAAAAGTTGTTCCTGGTGACAATAGATTTTTCTGTTTAAGCCGAGAACCTAGCAGTTGGGCAGCATCTTTTGGGAGTCCTAAATCCAGGACTAAATCATTCAATTCAGCTTGAGAGAAAAGTTCAGGTTTCGGATCTGGTTCAGTTTCAAACTCGGAAGTACTGGACTCATCGGGAAAAGCCATCTGATGAGTCTCATCATGATCAGAACCGTCCACACAAATATGATCCAAAGATTTTGGTGGTTCAGGCACAGGTACTTCGTTGCTATGAGGCATAGGCCTAATTGCTGAGGGAAGGTTGGGGTAACTTATTACGTTCTTATTTTTTAAGTTGTATCCCTTCACAATGCAAGAGCAAAAATAGCAGTCACTGCTGTGGTCTCTTTGTTCACGCCACATCATAGGTATTCCGAAACGAAATGCTTGTTTTTTACCTTTCATCCATAAGCGTAGATCTTCCTCACATGTCTTGCACACTTTGTGAGGAGCCCATGGTTTGTCTTCATCGCCTAACTTCAAACCGAAATAGGCGAAATATACTTTTTTAATAAATGCAGAAATGTTCCTCTGCCGCTTTTTCACGGTATATTCCCCACAAATAAAACAAAAACTGTCCGGAGAGTTGACGCAACCTCTGGCTCTGTGAGCCATCACAAATACACAGCACTGCAAACTACAACTGTAGTGAACCACTTCGGAATAAAGCTGGATTACGACTGAGCAAACAAAAGGTAATAATGAACTTGCAAGAAACTGAAATTTGACAGGAACGTTCATGTCGCAACCACCGTGTTTGAGTGAGCGAGCGAACGAGGCGAGGCGAACAGGAAAGAACATGCGCCAGCGCGAGTACTGGATTTAGCCCCCCGCCTCCCAATTGTCCTGTTAATGTATAAAATGAATACAAAACACTCTAAAATATCATGAGGGAGTGTTTCTAGTTAGTTAACCATTACAACCTCTATTTTGGGCCAAGAAAATAAACTGCAGTCGGCTAAAAAGAAATGATGTGAACATTCCTTATATGGGTAAGAAATCTAATTTTGCAAGAAAACGTGACGTGATGGAACATTTTGACTATTTTTCCTGGATTCAGCACCCCAAAATCTATAGGAATCAGTTGCAAAACTGGAGGCAGTTTTTTGGTAGTGTACCTGTGTAATTAAAGGTGCGCTGCGCATCGCAAATTCGCATAAAATTGTGATATTGAAGTCAAAACTACACTAAATCGTAAAATTATATAAATAAATGAAAGACAATCAAGAAACGTGTCCAAAACTATTGAAAATCTTATGTTCTAATGTAAAAGAGTGATTGTGATTAATAAATAAAAAATCATACAAGAAGAGGGAATGTGGGTTGTAATGCTGCACGGAACTTAGGATAAAATGCATAAATCTTATAACGGGGCATTTAAATCATTGGACTATGCTGACAAAAACGACAGAGGGTAACCAATTATACAAGACGAATCAACAACTTACAAGTCAAAAGACGCCTTTTCGAGTGTGTCAGATGCTACTGCCGATTCAGTCTGTAACAATAGTGAAAAAATTGTATATTCAACCATGTAATTGAATGTTACTTTCTATATAAGCCATAGAGATTTGTAAACGTTATTGCTTTAGAACGGCGGGTTGTGTGGAATAGATAATTAAAGGCGCTTAAATGCGCTGCGCCCACAGGTTCACGTAAACCCATGGTATGAAAACGAAACTACATTAAAACACAAAAATATAAGTAAATGAAAGGCAGTCAAGAACCATGTCCAAAGTGTTTTAAAGTCTTATGTTCTAATAAAGAAAAATGATTGTGATTATTATATAAAAGAACAACCGTGAGGAAGAAACGTAAATGGTAACGCTGCACGGAACCCTGGATGAAATGCATAAAGTATTGTAACAAGGCATTTAAATCATTGGACTATGCTGGCAAAAAACAGCAAAGAGGGTAATCAAATGTACGAGAGGGATCAATAACTTAAAAATCGAAGAACACCTTCTCTAATGTGTCAGACGCTGCTGCCGATTCAGTCTATAACAATAGTGAAAAAACGCCGGGACATGCGCTGTATGTACTGACCAAAAGAGGCGGGACCAGGGAAGGGAAAGGGGGGAGGAGGGGGGAAGGAAGTTAGTTATAGATAGTTTCCCCAGTTTACTCCAAGTTGTGTTACCCGTTCAGTGTAAGTGCATAACAGGCCTCCTGTTTTATACAAAATGTTATCTGTAAACCGCACTGATTTTAAAGAGCGCGGTATATAAAAGCAATAAATACATAAGTAAAATAAATTTGGATCTCATGGCCACTCTTCTCTCCGATGACAAGAGGGCTGATTTTCTTACTCTTGTTAAACATGCCCAAAATGTCTCTAAGTTCATGAACAGGGCAACCTTTGATTGTTTCAAATGCATTAGCAGAACCTCTGCTATTTCTATCAGTGCATGTCGGATTACTTGGCTATAAGCATCCGATTTAGAGCAGTGGATGCAAGATAAGCTGGGAAATATTCCTTGCACAGGAGAAAACCTGTTTGGCAAGGATTGGCAGGATAAAGCTTCTCAGCTTGAGTCTGAGAACACTACTTTAAATAGATTATCCAGGACCACTGCCAACCCAGCTAAGAAAAAGACAGTTAAGAACCCCTTTTTCAACAAGAAAAAAATTCTATCCATCTTACACCCATGCTCCCCAGTAGAGATAGCAGCAGCCAAAACAACAAAGGAAGGCTCAGGTCCCCAAGAGCTCAACCAGCCCAGCAGTCACAGCCTCCCCAAGGTCTTTGACTCCTATTTAAAGAACCTAGTCATCCTTCCTCTAGAAATACCAGAGCCTCTCAACTTTCCAGGCAGACTGTGTTACTTTGCCAAGAGGTGGCAGCAGATGACATCAGATCATTGGAGACTCTCCATAGTGACAGGGGTACAAACTTCACTTTCACAGTATGCCCCCTCTCTCTACTCCAAGAGTTCAGTTCTCGGCCCCCCCCTCACCACTCTGTTGTGTCAAGAGATCACCTCACTCCTTGCTCAGGGAGCGATAGAGGAGGTACCTCTTTCTCAACAGGGTCTGGGCTTCTACTTCCCCTACTTCCTTATTCCAAAGAAAACAGGTGGGTACAGGCCCATACTAGACCTCAGGGAGTTAAACAATTACCTCTTCCGAGAGAGATCTTGAATTTCTCGGAACACTACTCCCTTACATTCAGAGTCGGGGTTGGCTGTGTTCTCTAGACCTAAAAAACTCCTATACACATGTCCTTATTCATGCAGAGCACAAGAGGTTTCTTCGATTTTCTCTTTCAGGGAAGACATTACAAGTACAGAGTTCTACCCTTTGGCCAGGCTTCAGCCCCAAGAGTCTTCATGAAATGCATGGCAGTGGTAACAGCATTTTTAAGGACTCTAGGGATATTTGTCTTCCCCTACTTAGACCACTGGCTAATCCGAACACCAACTGCTCCAGAAGTCAGCTCAGCTCTTTCCTGCATGATGCAAATCCTGCAATATCTGGGATTGGTCATAAATCTCTCAAAATCCCATCTCACCCCTTATCAGTCTCTAGAGTTCATAGGGGCTCTTCTAGACACAAGGCAGTCAAAGGCTTTCCTGCCACAACTCCGCTGTGCTGCGCTTGAATAGTTCAACTGGCATCTCAAGCAGCTATGAAAACCTTGACTGCTCGAGAAATGCTTCAGTTGCTGGGGCATGTGGCATCCACTGTACATGTGGTCCCCTATGCTCGCCTATGTGAGCAGCTCAGTGGATCCTATTCTCTCAGTGAACACAGGTGTCAGGTCGTCTGAGGAACAAAATCAGAAACTCTGCACGCCTAATCTCCTCCCTTCAGTGGTGGCAAACACTGGAAAACCTCTTAGGGTCATCTTTTCAGCAGCCACTGTACCAAGCTACCTTGACAATGGATGCGTCCAAGTCAGATTGGGGGGCTCATATGGACAACCTCTCCACTCAAGGTCTCTGGACCAAACAGACTTGTCTTCACATAAATCTACTAGAACTTGGAGCCATTTTCTACGCTCTTCGAGTTTTTCAGGACCATCTGTTCTACAAGACAGTCCTTGTCCAGATGGACAATCAGGTAGTCATGTTCTACGTAAACAGAGTGGAACAGGCTCTCAGGTGTTGTGCAACGAAGCTCTACACCTCTGGTCTTTCGCAAGAGGCCTTCGAATTCACCTACTGGCAGTGTATCTTCCAGGCACACACAATCTCCTGGCAGACAAACTCAGTCGAGTGCTGCTGCCACACGAGTGGTCTCTTCATTCAGAACAGATTGCTCGAATCTTTCGAATCTGGGGAACCCCAGATATAGACCTATTTGCAAGTCCTCAAAATGCCAAACGTCCCCGATTCTGTTACCGAATTTCGGCTCAGAACAATCAGACAAGGGATGCTTTCCACCTCCACTGGGGTCAGGACTTCCTGTATGCCTACACACCCATTCTCCTCATTCCCAAGACTCTGTTCAAACTCCAGAGAAACAGGGACCATATGATCCTCATAGCCCCATGCTGGCCACGACAGATGTGGTATCCACTGCTTCTTCGTCTCTCTCAAGCCAGGTCTCTGGACTTGGGATGTGCTCCAGATCTATCCCAGGAGGACGGGATGCTGCTGCACCCTAATCCTCAGTCCTTACACCTGATGGCATGGTTGCTGAGAGCTTAGAATTCCAGGATGTCAACCTCTCTCAACAGGTTAAGGATATATTTAGCCTCAAGGAAACCTTCCACAAGACCTTATGCTTCTAAGTGGAAAAGGTTCTCTATCTGGTGTTCAAAGAAGGAACTTAATCCCTTTTCAGTTCCCATAGAGGTGTTACTGGAGTATCTCCTCCATCTGTCATCCTCTGGTCTCAAGACCAATTCAGTAAGAGTCCACCTTAGTGCCATTGTGGCTTTCCACAAGCCCTTTGATGAACAACCTGTCTCCTCAGCCGCTTGTAGCGTGGTTTGAGAGGTCTACTCTTAACTAAGTAATAGGCCCCTCAGAAGTGAGTGCGGCAAGTGTGCCAAGGTGTACTCTAACAGAGTTGCACTTCAGCCCTGCCTGGGACAGGTGAGGCAGGTACTGCAGCACCAGCTGGACAGAACAGGAGAAAGGGTTGATCTTTCTACATACCACACAGAGAATTTCTACCACTTGAAGGCGTAAGCCTGGCAGGTGAAAGTTTTGCAGAAGGCCAGGAGGACCTCCTCCACCTTGCTTGAGAGATTGAAGTGGCCAGGGCCAGGGCCAGAGACAGAGACCCCAGATTGGGGTGCAGGAGAGCTGTCCTGCAAGAGCAGGCCTGGCTCACATCCCTGGGTTGCACCCAGAGGAACCAGGGGCACCCGGGACAGTCTGAGGAGCAGGGAAACCACAGCTGCCGTGCCCACCAAGGAGCCACCAATATGAAGGTGCTTTAGTGGGGCGGCAAGACTTGACCACATAACATCCCTCCTAAATAAACGACACTGGCTCCCAATGTGCTCACACATCAAATTCATGACAATGTTCACCCTATTCAAAATTCTACACCACACATCAGCAGACACCCTACAAAAGACCCTGAAATCAGACCAAGGAGAACCAACAATATAAACCATCCTCTTCATCCCTAATGCCCAAGCGTTAGCTCCCTTCAACCTCCCACGTGACGTGGAGGAGGTTCTCCTGATCTCTCATAAGGCTTCCACAAGATGGGCATAAGTCTTCAAGTGGTGCTGATGAAAGATGGGCAAACCTGTTTTCCTGCTCGGTACAAGTGGTACTCCAGTACCTTCTCCATCTGTCACAGGTGGGACTCAAGTCCAACTCGGTCAGAGTGCACATGAGCACTCTCACAGCGCACCACCATTCCATTGAGCAAGTCCCTCTTAGCTCCTTCTATCTCTGTTCTTGTGGGGTCTCATGCTATCCATATCCCCCGTCCGCCCTCCAGCAGGCAGGGTAGGATCTCAATGTAGTGCTCTCTCAGCTCACTAAGCCACTGTTTGTGCACCTGGCTACCGGCCACTTGAGGTATCTCTCCTGGAAGCTGGCTACCCTGCCATTTGAGGTTCTTCTCCTGGAAGGTTGTTTTCCTTGTGGAACTCATATCAGCTTGCAGAATCAGCGAGCTCCAGGCTCTGATGGCAGAGCCCCCCTACACGAGGTTCTACAAGAACAGGGTGGTGCTCTGCACACACCCCAAGTTTCTGCTGAAGGTGGTGTCCCTATTTGACTTCATTCAGGAGGTGGTGCTCCCCACCTTCTTTCCGAGGCCTCACATCGGCAGGGCGGAGACTATTCTCCATACTTTGGATTGTAAAAGGGCCCTGTCCTATCTGAAACGGACTTGGGCCACTGCAGAGCATTTCAGCTTTTTGCATCCTATGACCCCAGTCATCTGGGACTACAAGTGATTAAGCAAACTCTGTCCGCTTGGGTGGCAGACTGCATTGCCCTCACCTATGAGCAGGCCAGGATCTCACTGGACCAGAAGGTCACAGCGCACTGCATAAGGGCCATGGCTATTTCTGTGGCAAATCTGTGTTCCATCCCCGTGACGGAAATCTTTTGGGCTGCCACCTGGTCTTCAGTCCATACCTTCGCAGCTCACTACTGCCTGGAGAGGGAGCCCCGACGGGACAACCCCTTTGGCCAGGTTGTACTCTAATCTCTTCAGGGTGTAGGCAACTCCTGCCTTCCAACCCTTCTGTGGTCAGGCTACCAGAGTGCTTGTTCCCCACAGGACACTTGGGTCTTGCGAGAGTCTCTCAGTAGGGACTCCACTGCTGCTGATCACGGCTCACCCTTGCAGGTCTCCGTTCATTTTTACAGGTTCTCGGTTGCCTGTCACTGGGGAGTCCCATATATGAAGGCTGCCTTCCTGCTTGTTCCCGGAGAAATCGTAGTTACTCACCTGTAACGGGTGTTCTCTGGGGATCAGTCCTCTCAACCCTCCCTCCTCACCTTGAAGTTGCTTCTTTACTGTATTTTAATTTTTGCCATCTTAACTATGTCAGTAGACTGAGGCAAGATGGCACCCTTGGGCGGGAAGGGGACCACGCATGTGTGGTACATCTCCCAAAGGCTTTCTTTGAAAGCTGGGGAGATGCTTCTACGAGGGATCTGGTGCTGATGTCACCCATATGCAAGGACTGATTCCTACTGTCCCTGGAGAACACCTATTACAGGTGAGCAACTACACTTACCGCTTTGACTACATAGGATAAAGCAAATAAATAAATACATGAAAAATAAATATGAACTTGGAACCCTCACCCAATAGAACCAAACATTTCAACTCTTATCCCAACCCCAAAAAGAACAAACTCCCCTCTCCTCCGTCCTCATCAAGAGTTAGTTCTTGTCAGAGGACTTGCTTCTGTCCTGCCCTCCTCATAATGACAAATCTCCCCCCCCCCCCCATATACTGAGAAGTTCAAAGTTAAGTGCATTCAGGTAATATACATTTCCTTCTCATTCTGCTACACTAGTCCAGTTAAATGGGTTATATACCCCATTCAGCAGATGGAGGCAGAGCAAGAGAACTTTTAGTGACATCATCACATGTATAAGTGGTGATGCAGCACTGGAACTTGTCAATATTTTCTGCACAAATGGCTGGCCTGTGGTTATGGTTCAGCAGTGGGAATTTTGCCTGCTTCCCCATGCCCAGTTAAGTCCTTGTGGTCCCTGCAGGCCCTTTGCAGGTTCAGGAGTGTGGATACACCCATCTCTCTTGAAGCCAGCGGATGCTTTTGATTCCACACTTTATCTATGGTTCCAGTGCTGGTGGGCAGAAGAGGCAGCCAGGTAGTCCCCAGCTGGGGTGGTAAATAAGAGCCTGACCCCCCCCCCCCCCCAATCCTTCCCCCTCTCCCTTCTCCCTCCCCTCCCCTCTCCTCCATCTTAGATAAGTGTTAGAAAGTATTTTTTATTTCATTTTTTTATCTTTATTTGTGTGGGAAGCAGTTCTGCCTAAGGAAAAAAAAGGCTAGGAAAGGACATCCTTTCATGTAATCCAAAGAAGTCAGGACACTACTGGCCTCTCCTCCCTGGAGGAACCAGAAGTTTCCAGAGAGATCAGGCAGGTCCCTTTGGGTGTGCAGGCAGTCAGAGGGCATCTCTGCTTGTTTCACTTGGAGAGGGCCCACATCACCTTGGACCAGTGGATCCTGTAGGTCATCCAGGAGGGCTATGCCCTGGATTTTGCAGAGCCTCTTCGAGACATCTTTGTGGTATTTCCCTGCATGTTCTTTGGTGAAAAAGGTAGCGGTCAAGGAGACTCTTATGCCTTGTTCAGCTCAAGGCAGTTGTACTGATGTCCACAGAACAGCATAGGCACAGGTGATATTCAATTTACTTTGTGATTTTGAAGAAAGGAGAGTCCTCTGGCCCATTCTGGATCTAAAGGGCATCGATGCAAAGCTCGGAGTTCCTTGCTTTTGAATGAAAACCTTAAGATCGGTCATTGTTGCGATTCTGTTTAAGGTGCTCTCTCTCCCTTATCACTTATGATTTGGCCCTTGAGAGGCAGAAGCTAATGCACAAGGGTTATTCCAGGGCCATGGTGGATACCCTTCTTGAGGCTTATAGATTCTCCACCTCCTTGGATTTAATGAACATTTGATGGATATTTGAGTCTTGGTGCGCTTCCCATGACCTAGAGGTGCATAGGCCCAGGGGTCCTATGATAATTAGGAGCTGAGCAGACACCTCTAACCACAGCTCTGGAGAGAGATCCTCCAAACATCAGCTTATCTGTCTAAATAAGCTGCAAGCTCATACTTTTTTGAGGTAAATTAGTGAAGGTAGAGTGAGGCTTCCCTTTGGTCTGAAATCTATTTTTTTTCTTATTCTTGGAGTATGCCAATGAAGACACAGCACATGCTCAAGGAGTGGCCTAAACAACTGAAAAAGATGGCTCAGTTCACACTGCAGGAGGAAACTATTCAGGAACTAACTTGAAATATCCAGTGGGCTTGGAGGATAAATTGTCAAATTCAGATGCCAATTTATTAACTAAAAGGATTGGACGGTCAGGTTAATCCTATATAGGAGGCCTAGGACTGCGTCTCGCAGAAAAAGGATAGCACAGCGTAGCTGGAAGCACATTTGTGAGTATTGGAAACTCAAAAACAAACAACTCATGGAACGATTAGGAGACCAAGAGAATCGAGGCTGCAGAAACAATTTAAGGATTATTGGTCTACCTGAAACAATTCCTGACTAAGCTGGGAAAAAACGTGCAGTCACCCAGCAGTTGTAATCGAGAGAGCCCACTGGGTAGGACAGTGTCAACAATGGGCAGTCATCATATGATTGCTGAAGCTGTGGAAACTGTATGAAGGAACAAAGGTACTTATCTTCCAGGATTTCTCTACTCAGGTGGTGGTCAGATGGTATGCCTTGGCGCCCCGTATTGCTCAGAATTGTACTGAAGGGGTATAAAGATGGTGCTGCAATACCCAGCTGCTTCAGTTGTGAAAATAAAAGCCTTACTTTTGAAGATCCCCATTGAGTTACAAGTCTTTGTAGCAAAGCTGGCTCCCATGACAGTAAAAATAAATTTTAAGGTGGGTGAAAGTGAATGCATTAACTTAATTACATAAGCATTGGATATCTAAATGTGTATTGAAGGAACAAGGGAGTTTTATCTTTTGTTGTGGACCAGTGGTAATTTTGAAAGAGTAATAGGCCATGAGTTTCCTGAAGTGCATCATTATGATACAGAAATACTGAGAACGTGTAACTTCCTGATAGCGAGCAGAGTGGTGAGAGTTGAACTGACATTACCTAGATGGAAGAAGATCTGCCCAAGTGAAGGAAGTATTGGAGGGAATGAACATTTATTATGGAATATTCTGATTATGTGAATCACTCTCACAATCTAAGTTGATGAGTGACTTCATAGTGTTAACTGGGAGTTACTGAATCAAAAGTAGAGACCATACATCAAACTATGATAAACTAGTTAGTAACAGAGCGGAAGTGATCTGTGCATTGTGCAGGATAGATTTGGTGTGATGAAAAGTAAATGGCATCGGGGAGAAAAGCGGTTTTTTGCATGTCTTTAATGAATGCTTGCTGGTCTGAAAAGAGTTGGGTGCATACCAGGAACTCTGATGACCTGGAGTGATACTTTAGAGTATGGCTGTTCAGCTCCTGTAGATAAGAGAAATCTGGAGGGCTGACATCATCTCCAGGATTGAATCTTGATTGTAGTTAACATTACATGCCACAGGGTTAAGGTACCCCAGCGATGATGAGTATTGTGGCTGTACTAATATATTGGATATTTCTCCAGGAACAGGCAGGAAGTCAGTCCTCACATATGTGTGACATTGGCGCTGACACAGCCTGTGCGGAAGCATCTCCCCAGCTTTCAAAAAAAGCCTTTGAGAAATCCAACCATGCATGCGTGGTCCCCTTCCTGCCAAAAGGTGCTATCTTGCCCAGTCTTACTTTTTCCCAGGGAAGTCAGACACATCCAGCGGGCTCCATGGAAAAAAAGATCATTTTCTTGCATGCTAAATTATTCTTTTCCGGTTGTGACTGGTTTCTATCCCACCTCAAAGTTCACTTTCCTTGGCATTGTGTCTCGGAACTGTTTTTTTTCTAGTTTTCTGCTTCAGTGCGGTTTCATGCCCTTTTTTGCTGGCACTACCTCAGGTTTCGACCTTACCGGGGCCCTTTATCCCCCATGGTTTCTGCCAGTGGATTTAAAAAGTATGATCGGTGCTCACGGGTTATGTCCCTCAGCGACACACACGACTGCTGCCTTCGCTGCCTCTGGTTGGACCATGACCCGTTGGATTGTGGGCTATGTAAAAGGATGTCCACCAAGGCTATCGAGCCATCAGCAGCAGGACAAGATCTTCCATAGATCAGATTCTGCCCTGAAGTCTCCGGTAGCACTGTGCTCAAAGGCTCCTGGAACCCTGGAATCGAGTAGTGACCCCACCGCTGCTGGCCGGAGCTTCTCCAAGCAGTGCTCCCCAGAGTGGGAGCAGAAGAAATCCTTGAGGCCCGCCTCTCTGGACGAGTCAGGGAAGCTTGGGTGAGTCCCGAGCTAGGTCCTGCAATCTATGCCATGGGTCTGAGTCAGAGCAGGAACATCCTTCAAGGTTCCTGGAAGGAATTGTCTGCCTCTGGCGATTTGCCTTGGACCTCTGAGGCTATCCCTGTCAAGGACTCCCCCCCCCCCCCCTGCCTTCGGAGCCAGCATCTCTGGTGCCCACGTTGAAGGCTGTGGAGCCATCTGGACTGGAGACCAGAATGGCATCCTTGGAGCGCAGTCCTGCTGCCCTCATGTCTATGCAGTGGGCCATGATGCCCAATTCCACTCGGTCCTCCGCCCAGACTACCGGGCCCTCGACCTTGAGGACTTCTCCGGATGTTGAGCCAATTCTTGAGAGCATACAGTCTCAAGTAGATCCTCGGCATTCTACGGGACTATGGTCATCCCTGGCCCAGTGCTCGTGGCTCCAACTGCGCAGTCTCCAAGAAACAGGGACCCTGGAATGAGGCCTTCCCCTGCGACCCGATCCGTCCTCTACGACCACCGACTATTTGGATGGGGAGACTGAGGAGAGGAATCCCTGGACACTTGCCGCCACTGTGACGTACCCTCAGATCCTCTTCCTTTCGAGACTCGACGCTGGTCCCCACCTGAGGACATGGCCGCCTTTTGATTTTGTGTGGGACATGTTGAAGGCGCTGGCGTTCACCACCGAGGATCCTCGTATGGAGGAGCTCAAAATCCTCCCATATAAGGCCCTGCCAAAGGAGGTCCTGGCAGTGCCTATCCCTACCATCCTGGAATGGTTACTCCCCCATATGTGGGAAACACTGGCATCAGTGCCCATTATGAGTAGATGGCTTGACTTGATGTATCGAGTCTGTCGGAGCCCAGGCTTCCAGAAAGCACAGCTGCTGCCCAACTCCACAATGGTGGAGTCTGCCATGCATTGGCTCAAAAGTCAGAAGGCGCACTCCTCTGTGCCCCTGGGTAGGGAGGTCCGCACTCTGGATGCCATCAGCAGTAAGTGCTACCAGGGCTCGATGATCATCAGCCAGATCAAGGCATATCAGCTGTACATGGACATGTACCTGGCAAAGGAGATTGCTGGGTTCCTGGCTGGTCTCTCCAGGGAGTCCCTCCAGTAGTCTTGGAACCTGGCCAAGAGTGTCAGAGAGCGCTCCAAGTTTGATGCGAGCATCCTATGATGGCTTCAAGTCAGCAGCTAGACTGGCCGCGGTGGGCATCTGTGCCCAACGCCAAGCCTGGCTGCAGTTGTCTGACCAGGAGCAATGGGTCCAGGACAAATTGGTTGATGAACCTTGCCAAGGGGAGAACCTCTTTGGCAAACCCATGACCGAGAAAGCTGCTGAGTTGGAGACAGATCAGGCTCTCCAAGACGGAAAGCCTCAGGTAAAAAAACCCCCAAAAAACCCCCTTACTCGAGGAAGGGAAGAGCTTATGGAAACTAAATCACAGTATCAGGCCTCCCCAGCTCCTCAGTATGGTCAGCCGGCTAAGGGACATGGGCAGGACCCTCATAAGCAGAAGTTCCCAAACTCCAGGCACCTATTCTGGCACAGACTGGTGGAGATTTTTGACTACTTGGGCATAGCCTCTCCATCCCTGGGAGGTCAGCAGCCCACAGGGGGACGTCTGATCCACTTTGCCCGCTGCCAGTGACCAACCATCACCATCGACACCGCGACTCTCCAGATAGTCAAGGGGGCTGCATCCTCCACCTGGCTTACACACCACCCCTGCAGTTTTCGGGAGAGCTCTCCAGGACTCCTCTCCACCAGATCTTGGACCTGCAGGAACTTGTGGGTATTCTCAAGGACAGGGCAATGGAACCGGTGCCCCAGCATCTCAGGGGCAAGGGGTTCTACTGGTATTTCCTCATACCAAAAAGAGCTGGGGGCCTAAGGCCCATTCTAGACCTGTGGGACCTAAACAGGTTCCTGGTGAGGGAGAAGATGAAGATGCTCTCCCTTGGGACATTGCTGCCATACCTCCAGCAGGGAGACTAGTTATGCTCCTTGGATCTAAAGGATACCTATACCTACATCCTCATTCATCCCAGCTACAGGCCGTATCTCAGATTCATGTATGGGGGCAGTCATTACTAGTACAAGGTGCTATCCTTTGGTCTGGCCTCCACACCCAGTCTCTTCACCAAGTGCCTGGCGTTGGTCGCAGCCTACCTGCGCCTTCAAGGGGGACTTAGTCTTCGCCTGCTTGGATGACTGTCTCATAAAAGGAACATGGCTGCTGAGGTGCAGCAGGCTGCGGCCCGCAACATCTGGAGTTCATGATAAACCACCCAAGTCTCACCCTTCCGAGAAACAGTGTCTGGACTTCATAGGGGCATGGTTGGACATCTTTCAGGCCAGGGCATTTCTTCCCCTGGACAGGGCAAACCACCTCATGGCACTGCCCACAGAAGTACATTGCTGACGCTCGGTGACTGTTTGCCTGCTGCTGCGTCTCCTCAGCCATATGGCATCTATAGTCTGTTACACCAGACGACAGCCTCCAGATGAGGGTAGCCCAGTGGTGCCTATGCTCTCAATGGACAGAAGCGACTGGCCCGCTACAGGACAGGATGTTAATGACCCGCTGGCTGGCGGAGTCCCTTGGCACCTACAGGTGGGAGGTTAAATGAGGCATTTCCTGACAGGAAATGCCTCCTGTTAACCGGCACTCAGTGCGCCGGCAGACTCAACTTTTAACAGTGCTGTAGGAAAGAAGGAAAATGCCGTTCTTTTCTCTCATAGTTCTGAAGAGGTGCGCTGGACTTTTGACCTCCTTGGCTCCATCTGAAGCTGGTCAGGCAGGCGTGGGGCTATTCCAGGGGGGGGGGAGGGGGCTAGGACTGGTAATAGACTGATGAGGGGGAGAAGAGAGCTGCTGGCCCTGGAAGAAAACTGGTGGCTAATGGGCTGATGCAGGGGGATGAGAGAATGGGACTGGAAGGGAACAGATGCTGGGAGGGTTTGGAACTAGAAGGGAGCTGATGTTTCGGTAGGACTAGAAGGGGGTGGGGCTGGCGAGAGAGAAAAAAGCTGAGGGAGTGAGGATGGAGAGAGAAAAATATGTTTTGTATGGGAGGGAAGAAAAATCTATGATTGGCCGGGTATTGGGAGAGTAAGTGGGGATTGAGGATAGAGGGATGAAATTTGAGTGGATAAAGGAATAAAGCAAGAAAAGGAGGAAAGAGCAAAAGGGGAAAGATCAGTATGTTAAAGCAGATGTAGAGAGAGAATGGAAAAATAGAAGAGGAGAAAGAACAAATGGACAGCAGATGATGGCGAGTTAGCAGAAGACACGAAGAAACCAGAAGAAAGTAACTGGAGCAATTGCGACTGAAAAAAGCACAGTTACTTACCTGTAACAGGTGATCTCTGGGAACAGCAGGAATAAGTCTTCACATATGGGTATCGTCGGTACCGACGGAGCCTGCGGGGGAACGCTCCCCAGCGTCCTTAAAGAAAGCTTTTGGGAGCATCCCACAGTGCCTGCGCGCTGCCTTCCCGCCTTTCCTAACTGCCTCTCTCCAGTTCGAGTTTTAAAGCTGACACAAAGAGAGAGAGAGAGGAAAGGAAAGATAGAGAGTTACAACTCCTAGGGGAGGTGGGTGGGTTGTGAAGACTTATTCCTGCTGTTCCCAGAGATCACCTGTTACAGGTAAGTAACTGTGCTATTTCCAGGAACAAGCAGGAATGAGTCTTCACATATGGGGACTCCCCAGCTAGAGATGCCTGGGAGATCACCCAGATTGTGAGTCCCTGGGAGGGCTCTACCTCTACCCATGAATCTCAGGCATCCAGTTCAGGGATGGAGGGTAGGAGTTGATTAGGTATGGAACAGGTGTTTGAGAACAGCCTGACCAAACAAGGCATCCCAGCGGGAGTCCTTGTCCAAGCAGTAATGGGCTGTGAAGGTATGAACCGATGCCCAAATGGCCGCTCCACAGATTTGGTCGATGGACACAGAGTTTAGATGCGCCATAGAGGTTGCCATGGCCCTCACATTGTGAGCTGTGACATGGCCCTCCAGAGAAAGGTTCTTACTTTGGTAGGCGAAGGAAATACACTGAGCAATCCAATTGGAGAGAGTTCTCTTAGAGACTGGAAGTCCTAAATGAGAAGGATCAAAAGCAACAAAAAGTTGAGAGGACTTTCTATGTTGCTGTGTCCTGTGTAAGTAGAAAGCAAGTGCTCTTTTACAATCCAGGGTATGAAGATTCCTCTCTTCACTTGATGCATGAGGTCCTGGAAAAAAGACAAGTAAAAAGACCTCCTGGTTCAGATGAAAAGGTGAGACCACTTTAGGCATAAAGTGTGGATTAGTTCTGAGGACTACCTTGTCATGATGGAACCTTGTATAAGGAGGATTAGCCACTAAAGCTTGCAGCTCACTAATACGGCGAGCTGAAGTGACTGCAATGAGAAAAATTACCTTCCAAGAAAGGAATTTTAAGGAGGTAGTGGCTAAGGGTTCAAAGGGTGGCTTCATAAGCTGGCCAAGAACCAGATTCAAGTCCCAGGCCACTGGAGGTGGTCTAATGGGAGGTTTAGTCAAAAGAAGGCCTCTCATGAATCTTGCTATAAGAGGATGAGAGGAAATAGGTTGTCCATTGAGAGGCTTAAGGGATGCTGCAATAGCACTCAAATGGACTCTGAATTTGTCTTAAGGCCTGCATGGGATAAATGCAGCAAATAGTCTAGTAAAGAATGCAAAGGTATTGCAAGAGGGTTGAGACCCTTCTCTGCACACCAAATGGAAAACCTTTTCCATTTAAAAGCATATGAACGTCTGGTGGAAGGCTTTCTGGAAGCATGAAGGATATCCTTCACTTGCTGAGAAAGTTGTAAATCTTGAAGGTCTAGGCCTTCAGCAACCAGGCCCTGAGATGAAGAGACTGAGGATTTGGGTGTCACAAGGTCCCCTCCTCCTGGGAGAGGAGATCTGGAGCAGACCCCAGGTCTAGGGAGGGAGCTTGAGAGAGATGCAGAAGTAGAGGGTACCATACTTGGCGTGGCCAAAGTGGTGCTATGAGGATCATAGTCCCTTTGTCTCTCTGAAGCTTGAACAGAGTCTTGGGGATTAGGGGAATAGGTGGAAAGGCATAAAGGAAGTCTTGCCCCCAATGAAGGAGGAAGGCATCCCTGGCCTGAACTCCCTGACATGGAATCCTGGAACAGAACCGGGGAAGTTTGGCATTCCACGGACTTGCAAACAGGTCTATGTCTGGGGTACCCCAAATCCGAAAAATTCTGGCTATCTGGTCCCCATGGAGGGACCATTCGTGCAGAAGCAGAACTCGACTGAGTCTGTCTGCCCAAGAGTTTTGAACTCCTGGAAGATATACTGCCATGAGATGGATTTGATGCTCTCTGGCGAAGGCCCACAATCTCAGAGCTTCGTTGCAAAGCGACAGAGAGCCAGTTCCCCCCTGCTTGTTCACGTAGAACATAGCTACGTGGTTGTCCATGTGGATTAGGACTGTCTTGTAGCTGAGCAGGGTGTGGAAGACTCTGAGAGCCAGAAAGATTGCACTGAGCTCTAAGAGGTTGATATGAAGATTTGTCTACTGTGGAGACCAGATGCCCTGGGTCGAGAGATCTTGTAGATGAGCCCCCCAACCCTTTGGAGAGGTATCTGTTGTAAGGGGGACCCCAGCAACAGATTCTGAGTGGACTTCCACCAGTGGAGGGACGAAAATAGGCGACTGGAGGTTATTTTGTCTGACAGGCAACCTGATGCCTGGGTCCATTGGGTGGATAGGGTCCACTGAGCTGCTCTCATGTGAAGGCGAGCATAGGGAACCACATGCACCGTGGATGCCATGTGGCCTAAAAGTTGCAACATCTCTCGAGCAGTTAAATGGGATTTTAACTGAATCTGGGAGGCTAAGTGCACCAAGCGTAGGCAACGGGCTTGGGGAAGATGGGCCTTACTGGATACCACAACTGCAAGGACCTCTATGAACTCTAGAGAACTGAGTAGGTGTAAGCTGGGATTTTGGAATGTTGATTACCAGTCCCAGATACTGAAGAACACGCATTGTGCATGCTAGAGAAGTCTGGGCCTCTGACTGGGATGGAGCTCGGATGAGCCAGTCGTCCAGATATGGGAATACGAATATCCCTAGAGTGCGTAGGAATGCAGCTACTACTGCCATGCATTTTGTGAACACTCTTGGAGCAGAGGCCAGACCGAAAGGAAGCACTTTGTATTGGTAGTGCTTTCCTTGGTACAGGAAGCAAAGGAATCTTCTGTGTGTTGGATGGATGAGAACATGGGTGTACGCATCCTTGAGATCTAGAGAACAAAGCCAGTCCTGACTCTGGAGGTATGGAAGGAGAGTTCCGAGAGAAGTCATCTTGAATTTCTCCTTGCATAGAAACTTGTTCAATTCTCTGAGATCTAATATGGGTCTGTAACCCCCTGTTTTCTTTGGGATGAGAAAATAGGGGGAGTAGAACCCTGAGCCCTGTTGAAGAAGGGGTACTTCTTCTATTGCCCCTTGGGCAAGAAGGGTGGCAATCTCCTGACCTAGAAGGTTGAGGAGAGATGTTGGAGAATTGAACTGTTTCACCATGGTGTGAGGAGGAAGGTTTAAAAAATGAAGTTTGTACCCTTCCCTTATGATGGAGAGGGTCCACTGCTCTGCTGTGATTTGTTCCCATCTGGGAGCAAATTGAGCTAACCTTCCTGGGATGGTGAGGGGCTCTGGATGTTCTAGAGCCAGAAAGGCTAAGTTCTCTAGTGGAAAGTCAAAGGCCCTGAGGAGGCTGAGGCTGTTGGGCCGTAGCAGTCCTCGCAGCCTGGTGTTTGGCCTGTTTTGGTTGTTGCTGTCTCTTTGTAGCAAAACGACCTTGAGAAGAGGTCTGACCATAAGAAGAAAATTTCCCTTTCTTTGGGAAAGATTCCTTTTTGAACAACCTCTTTTTGAAAGGAGCGGTAGTAGACTTTGAAAGTCTATCTAAAGCAGAATTTTCAGCATCCATGTGGTTGGCCTTTGCTTGCCAATCTTTGCCAAACAGGTTTTCGCCTGTACAGGGAAGGTTACCTAGACCATCCTGTACCCAGGATTCCAAATCAGAGGCTTGTAACCAAGCAACTCTGCGTGCACCTATGGCAATAGCCGAGGCTCTACTGACCCCCTCAAAAGAGTCAAAGGCTGCACGGTTGGAAAACTTGGATACATCCTGCGCATGTTTAAGCCAGGTGATATATTCTTCTCTCTTATCTTCTAACATAAAAGGAGATAAGATTTGCAGATGATCTGTAACTTCTTTTAGAAACATCCCCATATAGAGACTATAGGAGTTGATTCTGGCTACAAGCATACTGGCCTGGAAGATTTTCCTGCCAAAGGCATCTAGGGTTCTGCATTCTCTTCCTGGAGGAGCAGAGGAGTGCCTTTTTGTACTCTTGATCTTTTTCATGGCAGACTCTTCCACAATGGAGTGGTGAGGAAGCTGAGTCTTATGAAACCCAGGACAAGGAGGAACACGATACATGGTGTCCAACCTTCTGGAATGAGGGGAGGTGGAAAGAGGAGTCTCCCATATACCCAACATGTGTTCATAAAGAATCTCATGTATTGGTAAGGTGGCTGCCTCTTTAGGAGCCTTAGGATATTGTAGGATATCTAATTTTTTGGCTCTAGGTTCAGTCTCAGAGGTCACTGAGATGGACAGGCCTTTGGCCACCTCCCTAATAAAGTCCTGAAAAGACAAGTCTTCAGGAGGAGACATTCTCCTTTTTGGAGAAGAGGGTTCCTGAGGAAGGATCCCCGATGCTTCAGTTGAGGCCTCCGAAGAGTCAGAGTCTTCAGAAGAATCGAAGTATCGACTGTCTGGATGCTCTCGTAGAGCCCGATACGTGTACCGGGAGGTATCGACATCGGGAGTAATCGGTACTGATAGGCATCACTGGATAGCATACCGCTGCCGTCGATGCTGATGTCGATGCAAGCGGTACTGGTATCGGAACCGGAATCTGATCCTGTACCGGAATCGGTACGGGTACCGACAACGGGGTTTGTTGCGGTAACGGAGGCGTTGCAGCTTGAATAAATGCCGTGATGGCACGCTGCATGGTCAGAATATTCTGATCCATCGACGCCACCAATGTCTCGATATCGGTACCGGTAGAAACTGCCAGTACCCCAGAACATTGTAACAGGTGATCGGTCGAGGCCGTGCCATCGATGTCAACCTGTGACCCCATAGGTAGTGCTTTGGAAGCCGGAGCCTCCCGCCGGGGTAACTTTGCCGGTGTGGTATCCTCAAGAGTAAGCCCGGGGGCATCTCGATACTTAGAGGGAGATGAACTCTTTGAGGACCGAAGATTTAAGTTTGGTTACCTGAGATCCATGGGATGAAGAAGAAGCCCTGGAAGGCGTCGATGCCACAGAAGCTGCATCGGAGGGAAACAGGGTACTGAGCTTAGCTGCCCGATTCTGTAACCCTCTTTTGGACTTCATAGAACAGGACTCACAATCCGCAATGGAGTGGTCAGGACCTAAACATTTTAGACAGCAGTCATGGGTGTCGGTGACAGAAATAGTGCTACTGCACTTTGTGCATTTTTTAAACCCGGAGGCGGGTTTTTCCATGAGGGAAAAATGTCTGTAGGCCTAAGGCCCCAGAAGAAAAATGCACTGAAAAAGTAGAAGTTGTGTGTTTTTTTTTTTTTTTTTTAAAGAATTAAAAAGAACCGGTAGTACCGGTGCGGAATCGAAAAGGCAGACACGCGACTAAAGAAAAAATAAAAGAAAATAAGAAATTCTTCAGCGTTGACAGGAAACACGACCTGCTGGCTCCGCGGAAAAGAAGAACTGGAGAGAGGCAGTTAGGAAAGGCGGGAAGGCAGCGCGCAGGCGCTGTGGGATGCTCCCAAAAGCTTTCTTTAAGGATGCTGGGGAGCGTTCCCGCGCAGGCTCCGTCGGTACAGACGTTACCCATATGTGAAGACTCATTCCTGCTTGTTCCTGGAGATTAAAATGCCCAAACAACAAAAAGGTAGAAAAATACTTTATTCTAAAGTTAACTGGAATATGTCAGCTCTTGGAAATGTGCATCACTAACGTCTTTGTTTCCTTTAGTACAAGAGGAAATATAATTGATATAGTTTTATTTCTCCAGTGTTGTACATTCCAAGTTTGGCTTCTGGGGTTCCCAGTTTAATCATTGTCTTCATATTTCTAAATTGTGATCTCTTGTTCTATGTTCGGTGACAGTTTATGTTCTGCATATCTAACCGAGCTGAAGTATTCTGTTCATGTAGTTTCTATTTGACAGTGCCACTTGTTTTTTGTTTGCCCCCTGTAGGAGATGTATTGGTTTAATATTTGCAGTGTTGCTTTTTGATAGGTAGGATTTGGTGCTTTGTGAGTCCTGGTAGTGCTGTTATGATATGGCAGGTTTGCTGTGTTCTAAATGGACAGGGTTTATAGTACTTCCTAATGTGCCTGGCAGAAGGCACTGGAGTATACTGTATTTTCGCGCATATAATGCGCACCCGCATATAATACGCACCTGCATATAATGCGCAGAAATTGGGCTTTTATGTAATAAAGTTCTCACATTACGCGCCTTCGCTTATAGCGTGCATGTGCCTCTGATTGACTAGCTCGAGAATTGTTTTATTGTGAATGCCCTTTCAGATCAATGAATGTCTCCAGCTTTTAATGGTTTACAATAATTATACATGTAACTACTCATTTAACTATAAACGTTCTACAGTCATATTCTGATTTTCATTAAAGTTCACCATTGGTTACAATTCGTGGCAGAGATTTTATATCTTGAATGCAGCTCCCTGTAAAAAAACATTTGGTATAGTGCGCCCCCACAAATAACGCGCGAGAGTGTTGCGCGGTAGGTAAAAACGCATATAGCGCGCGTGTTATATGCGCGAAAATACGGTAGTCTTTTCTTATCCTCACTGCCCATGTAAATGATATTCAGACACTCATTAAGAAGCATGTTTACTAAAGGTTGATGTGCATTCACCAATATTAAGTGCAGGAACGCCCATTTATTTCTATTGGCGCAGTAGCACTTAACATACATTACTATTTAGTGAATATGCCCCTAAGTCATTGCCAGGAGAAAAAAGAGGCTTCTGAAGGGCTCCTTTGAAAGCTGCCTAAAGTTTTAGATGGGCAACATATACATTTTAAAATAAAATAAATTAAATTTCTGCAAATGATGTCTAGTGGATTTGCAAATGATGCCCTGCAATGAGTCTCTGCACATGGCCCTGCATCACCTTTGGGCCGCCCCTCCCTACTTGCTTGCTTGTTGGAAGCAGAAGTCCTTTTTATTAGTTTTTTGATGAATAATAAGGTAACATTTAAAAAAAAAAACGAATTGGGGGGGGGGGGGGGCATTTCCAAGATGGACGTAGCAGCAGTCAGTTTCGTGTGTGTGCACTGATGGGGAGGAAGCGAAAGGGGAAGTCCGGGCTGTTGCCCTCACAGCCTGCTGACACCTCCACGCCGACTGTAAATCCTGTGTTGGACCCATTTCTTGTGCGCACCACGCGGGTCTCGGATGGAGCGGGAGGAGTTTTGCGGCTAGCAGGTTCGCCGGAGCTGGAGTGCCCGGCGTCTGTGTCGTTATCTTCGTCCCCCGCATTGAGTCCGGCGCCAAAACTGCCTTGCAGCCAGCCCTTGCCAGAAGGCTTCCTGGAGCTACTTTCTCCTCCCTTAGTTGGGGGGAGCAGTTCCTCACGAGGGCCAGGTCGGGCTGTCTTGGCTGGGTGAGAGAGTGAGCTGGTTGGAGAGCTGGGCTCACAAAGATCTTTGGCGCCGTCTGAGGAGGCACGTCCAGAGAAGGAGTTTCCCTCTTCGAGTCGAGACTCTTCCGGCGATCATGGAGCCAGTTACATCACCTGCTGAGTCGGGAGTGGTTTTCTCTTTGCAGAGACCTCAGGATTTTACACTGGAAGCCATTTGGAATGCAATTGTATCCTTGGGTGAGGTTTTGTTGCCTCAAGTATCTTCCTTGGTTAACAAGGTGAATGTTTCTACGGGCTTGGTGAATGAGTTGGAGAGGAAGGTTTCTACGATTCAAATGGACTGTTGATGTACGCAATAAGGTACTGTGTCTTGAGGAACATTCAGATGGACATAGAACTTTCAGTCCCTACAAATGAAAATAGAAATTTTGGATAATCAATCCAGAGCTAATAATTTGAGAATCATCAACTTTCCCAAAGTTCCATCGATTTCTCCTAGAGATATGTTTAAAAGGTATTTAGTGGAGACACTGGGGGTATCCCCTGAGCTGGTGCCCCCTTTGGTTAAAATTTATTATTTACCTAAAGCAAAGCGAGCTTCGGCTTTAGGAAGTAACCAAACTCAGAGTATTTTGAATGTCTCCGATTATATTAGAAAATTCTGGTTTAGAATCACAGGTGCCTTCAACGTTGTTAGTAACTTTCGCTTTGTTGTCTGACAAGGAATGGTTATTGAAATTATTCTTTCAGAAGCGGAAAATTATGTTTCGAGGGCTTTCCGTGCGTATATATCCCGATTTATCAAGAGAAACCCAGAAGCGGCGCAGAGAGTTTCTACTGCTCCGGTCTGGGGTTATACAATTGGGAGAGCTCTTTTTTCTTAAGCACCCTTGTAAGTGTCTGGTGAAGTACCAGACGATTTCTTATATCTTTTTTTGAGCCCTCCCAATTGTTGGCTTTCATAAATGCCAGACGTCTGGAAGCTTCCATTGATTCATAGGATTGTTGTTCTGTTTCATGACTGTATGCTGTTTCTTGATATATTGGGTTTAAATGATATTACTATGTTAATTCCCTCCTTTTAGTGGGCTAGAGAGAGTAGGCATTCTGTACTTATGTAATCTTATATTTCTTTTGTTAATGTGTCCCATTATTGTGGATGGTTTTCTGATTGTCTTCTCTATTTCTGCAAGAATGGTTTATGTAAACTTGATTTTTTTGAAAATTACATAAATAAAAAATATTAAAAAAAAGAAAGAATTACATAACAATCCCATATTGAGATAACAAGAGTAAAGAAAACAGAGAGAAGGGAAGGAGTTCTTGTTCCAGTCTGTACATTAGAATGCATCAATTATCTCTTTGAATCAGTGTTAATAGTTGAGCATTCGCCCAGTGCCTTTTTTTTCAGATCTCACTGGCGCAGCAGGTTTAAAAGGGTCAGGTAATCAAGGAGCAGACTGTCTGTTTGAAGCTCCTTCACCACCTTTTTTCATATCCAGCTTTCCTCTTCCTGAATCCACCCCCCCCCCCCTTCAATCATCAACTATGAATTCAGATCTAAAATGCAACACTGTTTCTAGAGTGCAGGAGCTCTCCCTTTTACAGATCTTGCTTCCCCTCTAGCACTGTACTTCCTTTATTTCACCCCCCTCCCCACCGCAACCCCCCATTAGGATGGCTTGCCAGGCAAATAACAGCAACATGGTGAGCTGAAATGTGATTCAAGTCCCTATCTTTTTGGTTAGAATAGTCCTGCTTTCTTCCTTATTTTGTTTATAGATGGTAGGCTACTGTTTATAATGATGTATAGCTTTGCCTTAGGCATGTGTTAGTGAGTGAAATGGCTTGTGCTGGTCACGATTTCCAGGAACAAGCAGGAATGTATTTTATTTTATTTATTTATTTACATTCTCTTATATACCTCGCTATTCTGCATCAGTGCAGTTTACATTGAACAAACTGAAATTACATTGAACAGGGCATTATAACTTGGAGATAACTATTTTACAGGGAACATGGGCTATGGAGGGTTAAGTGGCTTGCCCAAGACCACAAGGAGCACCTGTGGGACTAGAAACCCCAATCCTTCCGGCCCAAGGTTGCTGTCCTCTAGTGGGATTTGAACCCCCGACCTTCAAGCCTGAAGTACCTTGCCCCAACCACTAGGCCACTCCTCTCCACTCCATGTAGTCTTCACATATGGGTATTGTTGGTACCCACGGAGCCTGCACGGGAAAGCTCCCCAGCGTCCAATAGGAAAGCTTTTGGGAGCATCCCACAACGCCTGCGTGCTGCCTTCCCGCCTTTCCCAACTGTCCCTCTCCAGTTCTTTGTTTTCCGCAGAGCCGACAGGTCGCACATCCTGTCACCACAGAAAATGTCCCTTCTTTTTTGTGGTCGCATCTGCCTTCCCTCGACGCTATACCGGTACTGCCAGTGGTTCTTTCTTTTTTCCAAAAAAAAAAGCCCCTTTGTTTCTGGAGTCTTTCTTCAGTAACTATCTTCTCTGGTGCCAGGCGCCATTTTGGGCACTAGGCCCAGTTTTTTTCCTCAAAATGGAAAAACCCACTTTGGCTTTTAAAAAGTGTTCTAAGTGTGGCGGTACCATCTCCGTCACCGGCACCTATAAGTGGTGCCTCAAATGTTTAGGTCCTGACCACTCTATTTCAGAGTGTGTTGTCTGTGGGATGATGTCAAAAAGGGGCTGGCAAAACCGAGCTGCTAAACCTAGCACCCTTTTTCCCTCCGAGGCAGCCTCTGTGGCATCGACGTCTTCCAGGGCTTCATCTTCCTTCCATGGATCTCGGATAACTAAACATAAATCTAGCCGGTCCTCATAGGGTAGATCTCCTTCTAAACATCGAAATGCCTCTGGCGTTGCCCTTGAGGGACTTTCACTGGCAAAATTGCCCCGGCGAGAGGCTTTGGCTTCCAAAGGACTAACGGGGCTCCAGGATGTTCTCGAGGCTTCAACCTCGGCAGAACTACTGGTGCCATGCTCTGGGGTTCCGGCTGCTTCATCCGGCATGGATACCCAATCATCGGCAGCGTCGATAGACCAGAGATTCTTGGCTATTGAACGCAGTCTGGTGGCTCTTCTTTCGGCCTCGATGCCCCTGAAACCACTTCAGACAATTCAACTGGTACCGGCACCGACATCAGCAGGTATTCTACCGGGACTGAGTCATGCGTCTCTATCTGGCATCAGCAAGTCTGTACTGGACCACTCCGATGCCGACTTCGATCGGTACCGGTACCGTGCCTTGCACGATCACCCAGATCAAAGATAATTTGAATCCTTGGATGAGTCTGAAGACTCTGAAAGCTATGCCGATACTAGAGTACTTCTTCCTGAGGATTCCTCTTCTCCTCAGCGTAGGATGTCTCCACCAGAGGATATGTACTTCAGGATTTTATCCGAGATGTTACCCGAGGTCTTTCCATCACAGTGGCTCCTGAAAAAGAGCCTAGGGCAAAGGAATTAGAAATCCTACAATACCCTAAAGCTCCCAAGGAGGCAGATACCTTACCTAATCATGAGATCTTGCATGATCTTATGTTAAGGATGTGGGAAACACCTCTGACCACATCTCCTCACTCTCGAAGACTCGACACCATGTATTGAGTTCCTCCTTGTCCTGGGTTTCAGAAGACTCAATTACCACACCATTCCATGGTGGTGGAATTGGCCATGAGACGGCTAAAGAGTGCAAAAAGGCATGCATCTAATCCTCCAGGACGTGAGTGTAGGACTCTTGATGCCTTTGAACATCTATCCTTCCAGGCTTCCATGCTTTCTGATAGGATCAGTTCCTATATCTTGTATATGGGAATGTTCCTTAAGGAGGTCACAGGAGACTTAGAGCATATGGGCCCTCTCCTTCCTGATGATAAAAGGCAAGATTATATCTCGCTCTTGTCAAACATGCTCAGGATGTTTCCAAGTTTGTGAATCGTGCAGCCTTTGACTGCTTTGAATGCATAAGCAGAACCTCTGCTATTGCCATAGGTGCACGTAGAATTGCCTGGCTCCAGGCATCTGACTTGGACATCTGGGTACAGGACAAACTGGAGAATATACCTTGCACAGGAGACAATCTTTTTGGCAAAAATTGGCAGGAAAAAGCTAATGAGAGAGATGCTGACAATATCACTTTGGATAGATTGTCTAAATCTACAGCTGATCCTGCGAGGAAAAGATCCTCTAAGAAACCATTCTTCAGCAAGAAGAAAAAGCTATCTCCAGGAACAAGCAGGAATGAGTCTTCACATATGGGTATCGTCGGTACCGATGGAGCCTGCGCGGGAACGCTCCCCAGCGTCCAATCAGAAAGCCTTTGGGAGCATCCCACAGTGCCTGCGTGCTGCCTTCCCGCCTTTCCCAACTGCCTCTCTCCAGTTCTTCTTTTTCCGAGGAGCCAGCAGGTCGTGTTCCTGTCACCGCAGAAGAATTTCTTCATTTTTCTATTTCTTTTGTGTCGCGTCTGCCTTCTTCGACGCTCTACCGGTACCGCCAGTCTCTTTCTTTTCTTGTTTTAAAAAAAAACAAAACCTTTTTCCATTTCTTTTTTCTTCAGGTGCACTTGCATTTTGGGCCTTAGGCCCAAAACTTTTTTCCTTAACATGGAAAAGCCTGCCTCAGGATTTAAGAAGTGCACAAAATGTGGTGGTACCATTTCCATCACTGACACCCATGCCTGGTGTCTAAAATGTTTAGGTCCTGACCATTCCATCACAGATTGTATGTCCTGTTCTATGATGTCTAAAAGGGGTCGGCAGAACCGAGCTGCCAAGCTCAGTACCCTGTTTCCCTCTGATGCGGCTTCAGTGGCATAGACGTCTTCCAGGGCTGCTTCTTCCTCACATGGATCTCAGGTAACTAAACATAAATCCAGCCGGTCCTCGAAGGGTAGATCTCCTTCTAAGTATCGAGATGCCTCTGGCGTTGCCCTCGAGGATTCTGCACCGGCAAAATTATCCCGGCGGGAGGCTTCGGCCTCTAAAGCATCATCGGGGTTCCAGGATGATCTCGATGGCGTGGCCTCGACCAATCTCCTGGTGCCATGCTCTGGGGTACCGGTGGCTTCCACTGGTACCGACTTCCAAGCATTGGCGTCGTCGATGGATCAGAGGATTCTGTCCATAGAACGCAGTTTGGTGGCTTTCCTTGTGACATCGACGCCTGTGGTACCGCAACAGACTACCCCACCGGTACCGGCTCTAGCATCGCCATCGGTACCGATTCCGGTACCAGTGGCATCGACATCGGCATCGGTTCTGCTATGCCGGTACTCTGTCCTCTGAAGCCCTCCGGTACCGATACCCCAGTACCGGTTATTCCCGATACCAATCCCGTCGGTACGGGTATCGGGCTTTGCAAGAGCATCCGGACAGATGATACTTCGATTCCTCTGAAGACTCTGAGGATTCTGAAGAGACGGTCGATGCAGTGATGCTTCTTCCACAGGAGGAGTCCTCTCCTAAACGAAGGATGTCTCCTCCAGAGGACTTGTCTTTTCAAGACTTCATCAGGGAGGTGGCTCGGGGCCTTTCCATCACGGTGGCCCCTGAGACAAAACCCAGAGCCAAGGAGTTAGATATTTTACAATATCCTAAAACTCCTAAGGAGGCAGCTACCTTGCCTGTTCATGAGATTTTGTATGATCTCATGTTGAGGATGTGGGAAGCACCTCTGAGCACCTCCCCTCATTCTCGCAGGTTGGATACCATGTATCGTGTCCCTCCTTGTCCTGGTTTCCATAAAACTTGACTTCCTCACCACTCTATTGTGGTTGAGTCTGCTATGAGAAAGATTAGAAGTGCTAAAAGACATGCCTCTAATCCTCCAGGATGGGAATGTAGCACCCTGGATGCTTTTGGAAGAAGAGTCTTCCAAGCTTCCATGCTTGCTGCGAGAATTAATTCCTATAGTCTTTACATGGGAATGTTCTTAAAAGAAGTCACTGATCATTTGCAGACTTTAAGTCCTTTCATTTCTGAAGATAAAAGACAGGACTTTCTCACTTGGCTCAAACATGCCCAAGATGTCTCCAAATTCTCCAACCGTACAGCTTTAGACTCCTTTTGAATGTGTAAGCAGAGCCTCAGCTATTGCCATAGGTGCACGTAGAATTGCTTGGCTTCAAGCATCTGATTTGGAGATCTGGGTTCAAGATGAATTGGGAAATATCCCTTGTACAGGTGAAAACCTGTTTGGTAAAGATTGGCAAGCAAAGGCCAATCAGATGGATGCTGAAAATTCTGCCTTGGATAGACTATCCAAGTCCTCAGCTGCTCCTGTTAAAAAAAAAAGAATGTTCAAGAAAGCACCTTTTTCTAAAAAGGGAAGATTTTATCCTGCTTATGGTCAGCGGGCATCTTCTGCAGCTCAGTTCCCTACCAACGTCAGCAATCATCCAAACAGAGCAAAGCAAAGGCTGCTAGGCCTCCACCAGCCCAGCAACCTCAGCCCCCTCAGGGCCTTTGACTTTCCGCTAGAGAACTTAGCCTTCCTGGCTCTGGAAGGACCAGAGCCCTCCACCATTCCAGGAAGGTTATGTCATTTTGCTCCCAGGTGGGGACAAATTACAGCAGAGCATTGGACACTCTCCATCATAAGAGAGGGGTACAAACTTCATTTTTCAAGCTTGCCCCCTCACACAAGAGTGCACCAGTTCAATTCTCCAACTTCCCTCCTCAATCTGTTGGATCAGGAGATTGCCATCCTTCTCGCCCAAGGGGCAATAGAGGAAGTGCCTCTTCAACAACAGGGCACAGGGTTCTACTCCCCCTATTTTCTTATTCCAAAGAAAACGGGCTACAGACCCATTTTAGATCTCAGAGAATTGAACAGATTCCTAGTCAAGGAAAAATTCAAAATGATCTCTAGGAACTCTGCTGCCATACCTTCAGAGTCAGGATTGGCTTTGTTCTCTAGATCTCAAGGATGCGTACACCCATGTTTTCATCCATCCAACTCACAGAAGGTTCCTTCGGTTCCTTTTTCAAGAAACGCACTATCAATACAGAGTGCTCCCTTTTGGTCTGGCCTCTGCACCAAGGGTGTTCACGAAATGCATGGCAATGATAGCTGCATTTCTGCACACTCTGGGAATATTCGTCTTCTCTTATTTGGACGACTGGCTCATTTGAGCTCCCACGCAATCACTCTATTCTGCACTATGCATATCCTTCAGTATTTAGGGCTGGTAATAAACATCCCAAAATCCAATTTAACCCCTACTCAGTCCCTGGAGTTCATAGGGGCGTTGCTGGATACCACAAGGGCAAGGGCCTATCTCCCCCAGACCCGGTGCCTTCGCTTGGTGCAGTTAGCTTCTCAAGCAGAGTTAAAGCCCCATCTAACTGCTCGAGAAATGTTAGTTACTAGGCCACATGGCATCCACCGTGCATGTGGTACCATATGCTCGCCTTCACATGGGGGCAGCTCAGTGGACTTTATCCACTCAATGGACCCCCAGGCATTGGACTGCCTGTCAGACAAAATAGCAAACACAAGTCGCCTCATTTTGTCCCTCCAGTGGTGGAAGTCCCCTCAAAACCTGTTGCTGGGGTCCCCCTTTCAGCAGTCTCTACCCCAAGCAACTCACAACAGATGCTTCTCCAATGGGGTGGGGAGCTCATCTGCAAGATCTCTCCACCCGGGGCATCTGGTCTCCTCAGGAGAGTTGTCTACATATCAATCTCTTGGAGCTCAGAGCAATTTTCCTTGCTCTGCGAGTGTTCCACACCCTGCTCAGCTACAAGACAGTCCTTATCCACACGGACAATCAGGTAGCCATGTTCTACATGAACAAGCAGGGAGGAACAGGCTCTCTGTCGCTTTGCAACAAAGCTTTGCGACTGTGGGCCCTCGCCAGAAAGCATCAGATCCATCTTCTGGCAGTTTATCTTCCAGGTGTTCAAAACTCTTGGGCAGACAGGCTCAGTCGAGTTCTGCTTCCACATGAGTGGTCCCTGCTTGTGGACCAGGTGGCCAGGATTTTTCAGATTTGGGGAACCCCAGACATAGACCTCTTTGCAAGTCCGTGGAATGCCAAACTTCCCCAATTCTATTCCAGAATTCCGGCTCGGGGAGCTCAGGCAAAGGATGCTTTCCTCCTTCATTGGGGTCAGGACTTCCTGTATGCCTTTCCACCCATTCCCCTAATTCCCAAAACCCTGTTCAAGCTTCAGAGAGACAGAGGCCACATGATTCTCATAGCTCCACATTGGCCATGGCAAGTGTGGTACCCTCTGCTTCTACATCTCTCTCAAGCTCCCTCCCTGGAGTTAAGGTCTGCTCCAGATCTCCTATCTCAGGAGGACGGAAAGTTATGGCATCCCAATCCCCAGTCTCTGCATCTCAGGGCTTGGTTGCTGAAGACCTAGATCTCCAAGATCTTCATCTTTCTCAACAAGTGAAAGATGTTCTTTATGCTTCCAGAAAGCCTTCCACTAGATGTTCTTATGCTTTAAAGTGGTGGAGGTTTACTATTTGATGATCTGAAAAGGGTCTTAACCCCCTTGCTATACCTCTGGAATCTTTGCTGGAGTATCTCCTCCATTTGTCTAATGCAGGCCTTAAGACAAATTCAGTAAGGGTCCATTTGAGTGCTATTGCAGCTTCCCTTAAGCCTCTAAATGGACAACCTATTTCCTCTCATCCTCTTGTAGCAAGGTTTATGAGAGGCCTCCTTTTAACAAAGCCTCCCATTAGACCACCTCCGGTGGCATGGGACTTGAACTTGGTTCTTGGTCAGCTCATGAAGCCGCCTTTTGAGCCTTTGGCTACCACCTCCTTGAAATTTCTTTCTTGGAAGGTTATCTTTCTCATTGCAATCACATCAGCACGCCGTATTAGTGAATTGCAAGCACGCGTAGCTAATCCACCTTATACAAGGTTCCATCATGACAAGGTAGTCCTTAGGACTCATCCACACTTTATGCCTAAGGTGGTCTCGCCTTTTCACCTCAACCAAGAGGTCTGCCTACCTGTCTTTTTTTCTAGGACCTCATGCATCAAATGCAGAGAGGAATCTTCATACCCTGGACTGTAAAAGAGCTCTGGCTTTTTACTTACAGAGGACTCAGCAACATAGAAAGTCCTCTCAGCTCTTTGTTGCCTTTGATCCTTCTCATTTGGGACTGCCAGTCTCCAAGACAACACTATCTAACTGGATTGCCCAGTGTATTTCTTTCGCCTATCAGAGTAAGAACCTTTCTCTGGAGGGCCATGTCACAGCTCACAATGTGAAAGCCATGGCAACCTCAGTGGCTCATCTGAACTCTGTCTATTGACGACATCTGTCGAGCAGCCACTTGGGCCTCGGTTCATACCTTCACAGCCCATTACTGCTTGGATAAGGACTCCCACCGGGATGCCTTGTTTGGTCAGGCTGTTCTCAAACACCTGTTCCATACCTAATCAACTCCTACCCCCACCATCCCTGGTAGGATGCCAGAGATCCATGGGGGGAAGTGGAGCCCTTCTCAGGGACACACAACTTCTGGGGTCTCTCCCTGGCATCTAAAGCTAGGGAGTCCCCATATGTTAAGAATCATTCCTGCTTGTTCCTGGAGATAGCAGTTACTTACCTGTAACTGGTGATCTCTGGGAACAGCAGGAATAAGTCTTCACAACCCACCCACCTCCCCTAGGAGTTCTATCTCTCTATCTATCTTTCCTTTACCTCTCTCTCTTTGTCTCAGCTTTAAAACTCGAACTGGAGAGAGGCAGTTGGGAAAGGCGGGAAGGCAGCACGCAGGTGCTGTGGGATGTTCCCAAAGGCTTTCTGATTGGACGCTGGGGAGCGTTCCCGCGCATGCTCCGTCGATACCGACGATAACCATATGTGAAGACTTATTCCTGCTGTTCCCAGAGATCATCTGTTACAGGTAAGTAACTGTGCTTTATCCCTCCTATACCCAGCAGGTACATCGTTTAGGTCAGTCTGCCCAAAAGGGACAGCAGCAACAACCTAGGCAACAAAGGAAACCAAAAGCAGCTAAGCCTCAACCGGCTCAGCAGACTCGGCCTCCACAGGAGCTTTGACTCCTGTCTAGAGATCTTTGTCTTCCTGGCCCTGAATGGCCCAGAACCCTCCACCATCCCAGGAAGGTTATGTCATTTTGCCCCCAGATGGGGTCAGATAACGGCAGAAAATTGGACTCTGTCTATTGTAAGAGAGGGGTACAAGCTTCATTTCCTCAGCATGCCCCCTCCTACAATAGTAAGACCGTTCATTTCTCAGACTTTTCTCTCAATGACCGGTTAGGTCAAGAAGTCACTATGCTCATTGCTCAAGGGACAATAGAAGAGATACCATTCCTCAACGGGTTAGAGGGTTTTACTCCCCCTATTTCCTCATTCCAAAGAAAACAGGAGGACACAGATCCATTCTAGACCTCAGAGAATTGAACAAATTCCTGTTCAAAGAGAAGTTCAAAATGATTTCTCTAGAAACTCTGCTGCCATACCTTCAGAGTCATAATTGGCTTTGTTCTCTAGATCTCAAGGATGCGTACACTCATGTTCTCATCCATCCAACTCACAGAAGGTTCCTTCGATTCTTGTTTCAAGGGAAGCACTACCAATACAGGGTTCTTCCTTTTGGCCTGGCCTCTGCACCAAGGGTGTTCACAAAATAATTGACTATGGTAGCAGCATTTCTCCGCACCCTGGGAATATTAGTCTTCCCTTACTGAGACGACTGGCTCATTCGAGCCCCTTCAGAGCCAGAGGCCAGGGTTGCTCTGTCTCACACAATGCGCATCCTTCTGTATTTGGGACTTGTCATAAACTTCCCAAAGTCCAACCTTGCTCCCACTCAATCCCTAGAGTTTATAGGAGCTCTTCTGGATACCAGACACACCTTCCACAGCCCTGCTGCCTTCGCATTGTGCAGTTAGCTTCCCAAGCAGTGCTAAAACCTCACCTCACTGCTTGGGAAATGTTAGTTGTTAGGCCACATGACATCCACCGTTCATGTGGTTCCTTATGCTTGCCTCCATATGCGGGCAGCCCAGTGGACCTTATCCACTCATTGGACTCGGATGTCAGGTTGCCTGTCAGACAAAATAGCAAACTTAGATCGCCTTATTTTGTCCCTCCAATGGTGGCAGTCACTCAAAAACCTTTTGGTGGGGTCTCCTTTTCAGCAACCCCTACCCCAAGCCACTCTAACAGATGCTTCACAAGTGGATTGGGGAGCCCACTTGCAAGGCCTCTCTACCCAGGGTGCCTGGACTCCACAGGAGGCCTTATCTCCATATCAGTCTCCTGGAGCTCAGAGCAATCTTCCTTGCTCTTCGAGTATTTCACACCCAGCTCAGCTACAAGACAGTCCTAGTTCAAACAGACAATCAGGTAGCCATGTTGTATGTGAACAAGCAGGGCGGAACAGGCTCTCTGTCGCTCTGCAACGAAGCTTTGTGACTATGGGCCCTCGCCAGAGGGATCAGATTCATCTCCTTGCGGTGCATCTTCCAAGCGTTCAAAACTCTTGGGCAGACAGACTCAGTCGAGTTCTGCTTCCACACGAATGGTCTCTCCATGCAGACGAGGTGGCCAAATGTTTTCAAATTTGGGGAACCCTGGACATAGACCTCTTTGCAAGTCCGCTGAATGCCAAACTTCCCTGGTTCTGTTCCGGAATTCCGGCTCAAGGTTGTCAGGCCAGGGATGCTTTCCTCCTCCATTGGGGTCAGGACTTCCTGTATGCCTTTCCACCCATTCCCCTAATTCCCAAAACCCTGTTCAAGCTTCAGAGAGGCAGAGGTCATATGATCCTCATCTCCACGTTGGCCACGGCAAATGTGGTACCCTCTGCTCCTACATCTCTCTCAAGCTCCGCCACTGGAGTTAGGATCTGCTCCAGATCTCCTTTCTCAAGAGGACGGGATGCCGTGGCATCCCAATCCCCAGTCTCTGCATCTCAGGGTCAGGTTGCTGAAAGCCTAGAACCTTACGGACTTAACCTTTCCCAGCAGGTAAAGGATATCCTTCATGCTTCCAGGAAACTTTCCACAAGACGCTCTTATGCATTTAAGTGGAAAAGGTTTTCCATATGGTGCTCACAGAAGGGTCTTAACCCTCTTGCGATACCTCTGGAATCATTACTGGAGTATCTCCTTCATTTGTCAAATGCGGATCTTAAGACAAATTCAGTAAGAGTCCATCTTAGTGCTATTGCAGCTTCCTACAAGCCTCTAAGTGGACAACTTATTTCCTCTCAACCTCTCATAGCAAGATTTATGAGAGGCCTTCTTTTAACGAAACCTCCCATTAAGCCACCACTGGTGACATGGGACTTGAATCTGGTACTTGGGCAGCTCATGAAACCGCCCTTTGAACCATTAGCCACTACCTCTTTGAAATTCCTTTCCTGGAAAGTTCTCTTTCTCATTGGAATCACATCAGCACGTCTCATCAGTGAATTGCAAGCGTTGGTGGCTGATCCTCCTTATACAAGGTTCCATCATAAGGTAGTCCTTAGGACTCATCCACACTTTATGCCAAAGGTGGTTTCGCCCTTTCATTTGAACCAAGCGGTTTACCTTCCTGTATTCTTTCCAAGGCCTCACGCCTCAAATGCAGAAAGGAACCTTCATACTTTGGGTTGTAAAAGAGCTTTGGCCTTTTACTTGCAAAGGACACAGCAACATAGAAAATCCTCTAAACTTTGTTGCTTTTGATCCTAGTCATTTGATACTTCCAGTCTCCAAAAGGACACTGTCCAACTGGATTGCACAGCGTGTATATCTTTTGCCTATGAGAGTAAGAACCTTCCTCTTGAATGCCATGTCACAGCTCACAATGTGAGCGCCATGGCAGCCTCTATGGTTCATCTTCACTCTATCTATCGACGACATCTGTTGAGCAGCTACTTGGGCTTCGGTTCATACCTTCACAGCCCATTACTGATTAGACAAGGACTCCTGCCGGGATGCCTTGTTTGGTCAGGCTGTTCTTCAACACCTGTTCCAGACTTAATCAACTCCTACCCACCATCCCTGGTAGGATGCCTGAGATCCATGGGGGGAAGTGGAGCTCTTTCACAAGGGCACACAGCTTTCTGGGGCCATCTCCCTGGCATCTGCAGCTAGGGAGTCCCCGTATGTGAAGACTACATTCCTGCTTGTTCCTGGAGATAGCATAGTTCCTCACCTGTAACAGGTGATCTCCGGGAACAGCAGGAATTTAGTCTTCACAACCCGCCCAACTCCCCTAGGAGTTGTGTATCTCTCTCTCTCTCTCTCTCTCTTTCTCTCTTTCCCTCTCTCTTTGGTCTCGGCTATAAACTCAACTGGAGAGGGACAGTTGGGAAAGGCGAGAAGGCAGGACGCAGGTGTTGTGGGATGCTCCCAAATGCTTTCCTATTGGACGCTGGGGAGCGATTCCACGCAGGCTCCGTTGGTACTGACGATACCCATATGTGAAGACTAAATTCCTGCTGTTCCCGGAGATCACCTGTTACAGGTGAGTAACTCTGCTTTCTATGTGTAATTTTTTTTTGCATCTTCATTGTGTGTGTACACGTAGACCCCCAGTCACTTAAATGCAACTGGTTAACATGGTAGGGATGGTCTCTCTATGCCAGGTACTTCTTGCTGTGTGTGAATTACTTTTTCTACGGAGAGACCGTAACGGATTATTTCTTCACACTGGTCCAGCGGGAGGAACCATTGCGGATTCTCAGTAAATACCATCGCTTCATTTCCTTTGCACTATATCTAACAGGTAAGGTCTCATTCAGCTGGTTATGTCTCGGACTGAGCTGTGTTTTTTCCTTCTTTTTTTTCCTTTGGTAGGATCATGCTAAGAGAAGGTAGTTACTGTGTGTGCGAGCATGGGGGGTAAGTAGGTGCCCTCGTGAATCTAAGGGGTATTTTTATAAGGTATTTCTGTGCATAAAATAGCATATTACAGTACCTTGCAAAAGTATTCATCTCGGTTTTTGTCCTGTTTTGTCACATTACTTACAAACTGGAATGAAAATGGAGGTTCATTTGGATGTTAGGTAATGGACCCAACAATATAGACCAAATTAGTGAAGTGGAATGACACTAAAATATCTTGTGTGTGTGTGTGTATATATATAGAAAAAGTAAAAACTGAAAAGCTGTGAGTGCATATGTATTCATCCCTTTTGCTATGAAACCCCTAAATAAGATCTGGTCCAACCAGTTAACCTGATAAGTCACAGAATTAGTTGATTAGGGTCCACCTAGATGCAGTCATTGTCACATCTGTCACATGATGCCTGTATAAATATATCTGTTCTGAAAGGCCCCTTGACTCTGCAACACCACTAAGCAAGCAACATGAAGACCAAGGAGCACTCTAAACAGGTCAGAGACAAAGTTGTGAAGAAGTATAGATCAGGGCTGGGTTATTTAAAAAAATTAAAAAATCCCAAATTCTGAATATCCCACGGAGCACCATTAAATCCATTCTATTAAAATAGAAAAAATATGGCAGCACTACAAACCTGACAAGAGAAGGCCGCCCACCAAAACTGACAGACCGGGCAAGAAGGGGATTAATCAGAGATGCTACAAAAACACCAAGGATAACACTGTAGGAGCTGCAAAGATCCACAGCAGAGATGGGGGTATCTGTCCATAGGCCAACTTTAGGCCATACACTCCACAGAGTGGGACTTAAAGGAAGAGTGGCCAGAAAAACCATTGCTTAACAAAAGAAATAAGAAAATACATTTGGAGTTTGCACAACAGCATGTGGCGGACTCCCCAAACACATGGAAGAAGGTTCTCTGGTCATCATGGGGAAATGCCATGTGTGGCACAAACCCAATGCTTCCCATTACCCCGAGAATACCATTCTGACAGTGAAACATGGTGGTGGCAGCATCGTGCTGTGGGGATGTTTTCCATTGGCAGGGACAGGAAAACTGGTCAGGACTGAAGGAACGATGGATGGCACTAAATACAGGGCAATTCTTGCAAAAAACCTGTTTCAGTCTGCCAGAGATTTGAAACTAGGACAATGACCCTAAACATACAGCTAAAGCTGGTTTAAAGGGAAACATATTTAAATGTTTTGGAATGGCCTAGTCAAAGCTCAGGCCTCCATCCAATTGAGAATCTGTGGCATGACTTGAAGATTGCTGTACACCAATGCAACCCATCTAATTTGAAGGAGTTGAACAGTTTTGCCTTGAATAATGGATGAAAATCCCAGTGGCTAGATGTGCTAAGCTAATAGAGACATACCCCAAGAGACTTGCAGCTTGCAGCAAAATATGGCTTTACAACATATTGACTTTGGGGGGTGAATACATATGCACACTCCTGCTTTCAGGTTTTTTTGTCTTGATTATTGCTTGTTTCACAATAAAGGATATTTTGTACCTTCAAAGTCCTAGGCATGTGTATATTGCATGGTGCTAACCCCCAAGACTCCATTTTAATTTCAGGTTGTAATGTGACAAAATAGGACAAACACCAAGGGGATGAATACTTTTGCAAAGCACTGTATACACAGAAATCACCTTGAAAAAATTTCCCAGGATATTGGCCCCTAAGTTTATGTACATATGTCCTGTATACACAAACCTTTCTTTGACCTAGGTGGAGATTTTTTTAGGGCCAATGTTTGGGCACAGTTCATAGTTACATACTATATAAAATAAGCACTTAAGTATTTAAAATAACAAAATCGTGTGTGCCTGAGAGCAAATGTAAATGGATCAATTTTAAAAAGGGAAAATATACACAAACTTTTTCTTTTAATATGGGCCTGTTGCAGGGCAATTTTATAACTGCAGAAATGAGATGCCTAATGCAAAGAGCTCTGGTTTGGTATTCCACTGCAGCTTCAGTTCAGCATAAAAAGCTAATTCATAGCAAACCTCGTCCTGCCTCACAGCTCACCCACACTGCTTCATATTTCTGCCCAGGTTTTCCAGAGTTGACTGTCCTTTTTCAGCAGAGATGACACTTTGTGGACGTTATATTTATTTAACAGGGATTTTAATACTGCTTTATCATTTCAATCAAAGCGGCTTACATTGGAACTTTACTCTGTAATGTACATTAAACAGGGCCATTGATAATTATATGGTTATATATACAAACCCTGAGTTAGGCGAGGTGTAGGAAGAACTATAAAGTGCTACAGGGTTTCCACTTTGTCTACCACTATGGGGCTTGCCCATCTGAATTCAGTAGTAAAAGAGAGAGGACTTTGGCTACTGTGATTCTTAAGACAGGGTGCATAGGGTAAAGTAATGAGTAAGGACCTGAGGATAGGCTTGTTGAAGGAATGCATATTCTGTGAATATCTGCTTCTAATCAGATCCTTTGCCTTCTCCCAGGTTTCTGCATGTTTGTCCTCAGTCTGGTGAAGAAACATTACCGTCTGCAGTTTTACATGGTAAGCTGACTTGATCATGTTCAGGTGGTACTGCCTGTGAACAAGCAGGAAGTAAGCCCTCACGTTGCAGAAGGAGCCCCGCATGGAAAAATTCTCCCCAGTTTTCAGCCTTTGAGAGGTAGACCGTGTATGCGTGCCTGCCTTCCCACCTGCTGCGACGCTATCTTTAATGAAGCTCCTAGGATGTGTTCCTGTGTTAAGGAAAAATGTTTCTCTAGCAACAAGCAGGAATGTAGTCTTCACATATGGGTATCGTCGGCACCGACGGAGCCCGTGTGGGAACACTCCCCAGCATCCAGTAGGAAAGCTATTAGGAGCATCTCACAGCGCCTTTCTGCCTTTCCAACTGTCCCTCTCCAGTTCTTCATTTTCCACGGAGCCGACAGGTCACATACCCTGTCACCGCAGAAAAAGTTTGTCTTTAATCTTTGATTTTGTGGTCGTGTCTGCCTTCCTTCAACGCCATACCGGTACCGCCGGTTCTTTCTTCTTTCTTTTAAAAAAATAAAAAATAAATAAATAAATTATAGTCTCTGAGGTGTTTTACTTTAGAAACTTTTTTCCTTGGTGCTAGGCGCCATTTTGGGCACTAGGCCCAATTTTATCCTTAAAAATGGAAAAACCTACTTCAGGTTTTAAGAAATGTTCTAAATGTGGCGGTACCATTTCCGTCACCGACACCCATGATTGGTGTCTCAAATGTTTAGGTCCTGACCACTCTATTTCAGAGTGCCTCTCCTGTGGAATGATGTCAAAAAGTGGCCGGCAGAACCGAGCTGCCAAACTTAGCACCCTTTTTCCCTCACACGCGGCGTCTGTTGCATCGACGTCCTCGAGGGCCTCATCTTCCTCCCATGGATCTCAGGTAACTAAACATAAATCTAGCCGATCCTCAAAGGGTAGATCTCCTAAGTATCGAGATGCCCCTGGTGTTGCCCTTGAGGAAATTTTCTCCGGCAAAACTGCCCCAGCGGGAGGCTTCGGCTTCAAAAGCACTAATGGGGTTCCAGAATGTTCTCGAGGCCTCAACCTCGGCAGAACTACTAGCGCCATGCTCTGGGGTTGCGGCTGCTTCTACGGGTACCGACACCCAAGCATCGTCAGCATCGATAGACCAGAGATTCCTTGCTATCGAACACAGTCTAGCGGCTCTTCTCATGGCTTCGGTACCGTTGAAACTGCTTCAGATACCTCAATCGACACCGGTACCGGAACCGGTACGACTGCATTAACATCGGCGGGTATGCCACCCGTACCGAGTCATGCGTCTGTCCCCGGCATTGACAGATTGGTACTGGAACAACCTGATGCCGACTTCGATCGATACCGGTACCGTGCTTTGCACGATCACCGGGATCAGAGGTATTTTGAATCCTCTGAGTCTGAAGAGTCCAAAGACTCTGCCAATACAAGAGTACTTCTCCCAGAGGATTCCTCTTCTCCTCAGCGCAGAATGTCTCCGCCAGAGGATATGTCCTTTCAGGAATTTATCCGTGATGTGGCCCGAGGCCTTTCCATCACAGTAGCTCCTGAAAAGGAGCCTAGGGCAAAGGAGTTGGAAATTCTCCAATACCCTAAGGCTCCCAAAGAGGCAGCTACTCTGCCTATTCATGAGATCTTAGATGATCTTATGCTAAGGATGTGGGAAACACCTTTAACCACATCTCCTCATTCTCGAAGACTCAATACCATGTATCGAGTTCCACTTTGTCCTGGCTTTCAAAAAACTCAATTACTACACCATTCAATGGTGGTAGAATCCGCCATGAGAAGGATGAAAAGTGCAGAGACATGCATCCAATCCTCCAGGTCGTGAATTTAGGACTCTCGATGCCTTTGAGCGTCGATGCTTCCATGCTCTCAGCTAGGATCAGTTCCTATATCTTGTATATGGGAATGTTCCTTAGAGGTCACAGGAGACTTGGAGCTTTTGAGTCCCCTCCTTCCTGATGACAAAAGGCAAGACTATCTTACTCTAGTCAAATATGCTCAGGATGTTTCCAAGTTTGTAAATCGTGCAGCCTTTGATCGTTTTGAGTGCATAAGCAGAACCTCTGCCATTGGTGCACATCAGATTGCCTGGCTTCAGGCAGCTGACATGGAAATTTGGGTACAGGATAAATTAGGAAACCTTCCTTGCACAGGAGAAAATCTCTTTGGCAAGAATTGGCAGGAGAAGGCTAATGAGATAGATGCTGACAATATCACTTTGGATAGATTGTCCAAATCTACAGCCGATCATGCAAGGAAAAAAGTCCTCTAAGAAACCATTTTTCAATAAGAAAAAAGTTTTATCCTTCCTATACCCAACAGGGATACCGTCCAGGTCAGACTGCCCAAAAGGGACAATAGCAACAACCTAGACAACAAAAGAAGCCAAAAGCTGCAAAGCCTCAGTCAGCTCAGCAGGCTCAGCCTCCTCAGGGGCTTTGACTCCTTCCTAGAGAACTTTGCCTTCCTGCCCCTGAACGGTCCAGAGCCCTCGACCATCCCAGGCAGGTTATGTCATTTTGCCCAGAGATGGTACCAAACAGCAGAAAATTGGACTCTGTCCATTGTACGAGAGGGGTACAAGCTTCATTTTCACAGCATGCTCCCTCCTACAATTGTAAAACAGTTCAATTCTCAGACCTCTCTCGACAGTCTCTTAAGTCAAGAAGTCACAATGCTTCTTGCTCAAGGAGCAATAGAGGAAGTACCCATTCCCCATCAGGGTACAGGGTTCTACTCCCCCTATTTCCTTATTCCAAAGAAAACAGGAGGACACAGACCCATTTTAGACCTCAGAGAATTGAACAAATATTTGTTCTGAGAGAAATTCAAAATGGTCTCTCTAGGAACTCTGCTGCCATACCTCCAAAGTCAGGATTGGCTTTGTTGTCTAGATCTCAAGGATGCGTATACTCATAATCTCCAGGAACAAGTAGGAATGTAGTCTTCACATAAGGGTACCGTCGGTACCGACGGAGCCTGCGCGGGAATGCTCCCCATTCTCCATTTAGAAAGCTTTTGGGAGCATCCCACAGCGCCTGCGTGCTGCCTTCCCACCTTTCCCAACTGCCTCTCTCCAGTTCTTCGTTTTCTGCGGAGCCAGCAGGTGGTTGTTCCTGTCACCGCAGAAATTTTTTGCTATTCTCCTTCTTTTTGTGGTCGTGTCTGCCTTCCCTCGACGCTATACCGGTACCGCCGGTTCTTTCTTTCTTTTCAAAAAAGAAACCCCATCTTTTTTTCCAAACATTTTTTCTTCAGGTGAACGCGCCATTTTGGGCCTTAGGCCTTAGGCCCAAAATTTCCCTTACTATGGAAAAACCCGCCTCGGGTTTCAAGAAGTGCACCAAGTGTGGCAGTACCATCTCCGTCACCGGCACCCATGAGTGGTGTCTTAAATGTTTAGGTCCTGACCACTCCATTTCGGAGTGTATGGCCTGTGCCATGATGTCCAAGAGGGGTCGACAAAACCAGGCTGCTAAGCTCAGCACCCTTTTTTCCTCCGATGCAGCCTCTGTGGCATCAACGTCTTCCAGGGCTTCGTCTTCCTCCCATGGATCTCAGGTAACTAAACATAAGTCCAGTCGGTCCTCAAAGGGTAGATCTCCTAAGCATTGAGATGCCTCTGGCATTGCCCTTGAGGGTTCTGTACTGGCAAAATTGCCCCAGCGGGAGGCTTTGGCTTCCAAAGCATTATCGGGGCTCCAGGATGTTGTCGAGGCCTCAGCCTCAGCAGAAGTACTGGTACCATGCTCTGGGGTACCGGCTGCTTTCTCCGGTACCGATACCCAGGCATCGGCAGTGTCTATAGACCAGAGGTTCCTGGCTATTGAACGCAGTGTGGCGGCTCTCCTTGCGGCATCGACACCCTCGGAACTGCGTCAGACAGTTCAACCAGTACCGGTGCTGGTATCGGTACCGGTACCGATAGCATCAACATCGGTGTCTGCGTTGCCGACACCCAGTCAAGCCATGCCTTCCGGTACTGATACACCGGTACCGATCCCCCCTCCCCCCCCCCGGCACCGACTTCGGTCGGTACGGGTATCGTGCTCTACAAGAGCATCCGGACAGAAGGTACTTTGAATCCTCGGAGGAGTCTGAGGATTCTGACACTTCTGTCGGTACCGGAGTACTTCTCCCCGAGAAGCCTTCCTCTCCCAAACATAGGATGTCTTCTCCAGGGAGGCGGCTCGAGGTCTTTCCATTACTGTGGCTCCTGAAACAGAGCCCAGGGCAAAGGAGTTGGAGATTCTACAATATCCCAAGGCTCCTAAGGAGGCAGCTACTTTGCCTATCCATGAGATCTTACATGATCTCATGTTAAGAATGTGGGAAACACCTCTTACCACCTCTTCTCACTCTCGCAGACTAGATACCATGTATCGAGTACCTCCGTGTCCTGGCTTCCAGAAGACTCGGCTTCCTCACCACTCTATTGTAGTGGAGTCAGTTATGAGAAGGATCAGAAGTGCAAAGAGGCATGCCTCTAATCCTCCAGGACGTGAGTGTAGAACTTTGGATGCCTCTGGATGTCGTACCTTCCAGGCTTCCATGCTTTCTGCCAGGATCAGTTCCCATATTTTCTCACACTGGTTAAACATGCCCAGGATGTTTCTAAATTTGTCAATCGTGCAGCTTCTGACTGTTTTGAGTGCATAAGCAGAACCTCTGCCATTGCCATAGGTGCACGTAGAATTGCCTGGCTCCAGGCATCCGATTTGGAGCTCTGGGTGCAGGACAAACTGGGCAATATTCCTTGTACAGGTGAGAATCTATTCGGCAAAAATTGTCAAGTAAAGGCCAACGAGTTGGATGCTGACAACTCCACTTTGGATAGATTATCCAAAGCCACAGCTGATCCTGCAAGGAAGAAATCTTTCAAGAAACCATTCTTCTCCAAGAAGAGGTTTTATCCCTCTTATTCTCAGCAGGGACGTTCTGCAGGTCAGCCTGTCCGGAAGAGTCAGCAACCACCTAAACAAAGGAAAGCAAAGACTGCTAAGCCTCAATTGTCTCAGCAGTCTCAGCATCCGCAAGGCCTTTGACTTCCATTTAGAGAACTTAGCCTTCCTGGCCCTCAACGGACCAGAACTTTCCACCATTCCAGGAAGGTTATGTCACTTTGCCCCCAGATGGGGGTAGATAACAGCAGAACATTGGACTCTCTCCATTATAAATGAGAGGTACAAGCTTCACTTTCTCCGCATGCCCCCTCCCACAATGGTAAGACAGTTCAATTCTCAGACCTATCCCATCAACCTGTTAGATTAAGAGGTCACTATGCTTCTTGCCTAAGGGGCAATAGAAGAGGTACCCATTCCTCAACAGGGTACAGGGTTTTACTCCCCCTATTTCCTTATCCCAAAGAAAACAGGGGGACACAGACCTATTTTAGATTTCAGAGAATCAAACAAATTCCTGTTCAAGGAGAAATTCAAGATTTCTCTGGGATCTCTGCTGCCATACCTTCAGAGTCAGGATTGGCTTTGTTCTCTAGATCTCAAGGATGCGTACACTCATGTTCTCATCCATCCAACTCACAAAGTTCCTTCGGTTCCTTTTTCAAGGAAAGCACTACCAATACAGGGTGCTTCCTTTTGTCCTGGTCTCAGCACCAAGGGTATTTACGAAATGCATGGCTGTGGTAGCAGCATTTCTTCGCACTATTGGAATATTCGTCTTCCCCTACTTAGACGACTAGCTCATTCGAGCCCCATCAGAATCAGAGGCCAGGATTTCTCTATCTTGTACAATGCGTATCCTTCAGTATTTGGGTCTGGTTATAAACATCCCAAAATCCAGCCTAACTCCCACTCAGTCTCTAGAGTTCATCGGAGCTTTGTTGGATACCAGGAAAGCAAGGGCCTATCTTCCCCAGACCCATTGCCTTCTCATAGTGCAATTAGCTTCTCAAGCAATGTTACAACTACTAGGCCACATGGCATCTACCGTGCATATAGTTCCTTATGCTCACCTCCATATGAGAGCAACCCAGTGGACTTTATCCACTCAATGGACCCAGGCATCAGGGTGCCTGTCAGACAAAATAGCAGACACAAATTGCCTTATTTTGTCCCTCCAATGGTGGCAGTCCGCTCAAAACCTGTTGGTGGGGTCCCCATTTCAACAACCTTTACCCCAGGCAACTCTCAACAGATGCTTCACCAGTGGGTTGGGGAGCTCACCATACAGTAGCTTAGAACAAGGGTACCAGTAAAGTAGGGGAAAGGCGAGGAGACACATGGAAAACAAGGGATTAGGATCCAAAAGCGGCCCCAAAGAGGTGAGCTTTTAGCATGAATTTGAAAAGAGGAAGAGATGAAGCATGAGGTACAGACTGGGGTAGTTTTTTCCAGGCGTAAGGAGCAGCAAGGTGAAAGGATCAAAGTCTGTAACTGGTGCTTACAATGCTTTTGACCTGATCATCAGCCCATGGCCTGCAATCTGTGTCTGCAGATGACGCCACGGAGACTGAAGGGTTGGGAAAAATAAAAGGAGTTCTTCGGCTCATTGGATTCAGCATCCTCAGCCCTGACCACATTGTCTTCACCTTCCAAGGTTCCTGTGGAGGTGTCTACGAGGAGGGAGTTCCATGCCCAGTCGGAGCCAGGCTGCTTGAGAGGTGAGAGGAGTCTGACAAGACAGCAGTGTCATATTGAGAGCTGAGAGAAAATTTGGGTGCATTGTCATTGCAGCCGTTCCCGATGCGATGTGAAGAGAGCGCTGGGAGCAGCTGGCCAAGTTTCTTTGGCAGGAGAAGTCAGTCCCCATTGCCCAGGAGGACTGCTGGATGTCTCCTGATGTACCAATCATTGTGGAGTCCCTGCTTGAGGTGTCAACACCGGTGTCCGCTGTAGCAGCATTGGGCCCCTTCGCAGGTGATGGCTCTGGAGGAACGCCTTTGAGCCCTAAAAGCTTACTTGGTGACAGTTCTAGCCTTGTGAAACAGCAGTTTTGTGGCGCCAATGGGGTCATCACTGCACTCCATCCAGCCATGCTGAAGCAGGCCCATCGAATGGGAGGTCGGAATAGACACTGGTTCAGACTGCAATCGCCCTCTCCAGTCTGTTGGAATCTGATGCCCAGGGGCACAAACACTTGCACAAGGGGTGGCAAGGTGGCCACTGGTATCTGCCCTCTCTCCCACCACGGAGCCGGCAGGGGGAGGAGACCAGACACTACTTTGACTTCTTGGAATCCAAATCAGAGTGGGAGACTGAGGAGAAATCGGTGGCTTTGGACCTTCTGTCCCCTGACCCTGCCGTCTGACCTGTCACCTCCTCCCCCAAGTGGCATAAGTTGCCTCCGGAGGACATGTTCTTCCAGGACTTAGAGACATGGCCAAGGCCATTCCTTTCTCCCTGGAATCAGGAGAAACTGAGGGCAGAGGAGCTGGAGCTCCTTCAGTACCCCTCGGCCTCCAGGAAGGGAGTGCCAGTGGCTGTGCACTGTGTCCTGCAAAGGCTGTTGCAGCTGTGGGAAACCCATCTCACATTTCCCGTCATCAGTCAGAGATTCCCTGTACCGGGTCCAGAAGGCTGCGGGCTTTGAGAAGCCTCAACTACCCCACAATTCTATCATTGTTGAGTTGTCCTTGAAGTGGGCTAAAAGTGCCATGATTCACTCTTTGGTGACCTCAGACCCTGAGACTCAGAATCTTGGACACTGGGAGAAAATGCTACTAAGGTTCCATACTGTTTGCCAGGGACCTGGCATACCAGACTTACATGAGCATGTTCCTCAATGACATCATGATAGACCTGGCAGACTTTGCCCAAATCCCCAAGAACCAATGTGAGGCCTTTCGGGCCTTGGTGGCCCATGGCAAGGACTGCTTTAAATTCAGGGTGTGTGGTGCCTGTGATGCTATCAAGTCCATGGGTAGAGTAGTGGTGGTGGGCATTGCTGCCCATCAGATGTACCCCTTTAGGTAGGGGGGTGGCTTGTCCACTTTTCCCACAGGTAGCCCATTGTCACTCGGATATCTGGGTGTAGCAGATCGTCCAAAGCAGATATCTGCTGCACCTCGCCTATCTGTCGCCTCCATACACCCTGGGGGAGTACCCCATGGACCCACAAATCGGAGCCTGTTGCAGGAAGACGTCTCCACTCTGTTTGCCGACCTAGCTGTCAAGCCAGTTACTCCAGCTCAGGTCAAATGGGGCTTTTATTTCAGATACTTTCTGGTCTCCAAGAAGACCAGAGGGTTCAGGCCCATCCTGGACCTGAGAAACCTAAACCGGTTCCTTTTGTGTGAGAAGTTCCAAATGGTCTTTCTGGGGACACTGCTCCCATACCTTCTACAGGGCAATTGGCTATTGTCATGAAGAAGACTCTTCTGAGCCTATGGAAGTAGGGCAAGATGAGGATTGGCTTTCAGAAACTGACAGGCAGTCTGAGCACATGGCTCAGTGTTTGCAAAGAAGAAGTAAACAAAGAGTCATGAGCTAGAAAGACACGCCCCTGCTGTGACGTATTCCCTAGCTTGGGAGGTAATGAGTTTCACCTGTTTCAGGGCAGGGCACAGCTAAGCCCTGAGAGTTACAGTGATAAAAAGTGGTCATTAGCTTGGACCAGGGAGAGCAAGAACAAGAGGAAGGAGGAGAAGGAGAGCAGCAAGCAGAACAGCAAGCAGAACGGGAACTGGGAGAACCAGGAAGGAAGCCAGCAAAGGAGCACGCTGACTAGAAGAAGTCAAAGAGGAGTGAGAACCAAGGGAGCCATATTCCTGAGGCCAGAAGGAAGCAACCCAGGACAGGTGTTGTCTGGTAAAGGCAGGAGAGAAAGGAATCTTCCTGAGAGGCAGGCTTGGCAAAGCTCACACGCTCCAAGGAGAGAGACAGGCTGGCTGGAGAATACCGGTACATCTGAGGGGAGAGTTAATAGGCTGAGAGGCAAGCAAACACAAGCCGTGTTTGAGAACCAGTCTGACCCTGCAGAGTGGAGAGTTCCTTCCCTTTCAAAGCCAAAAGGTAGGCTTACCAATTCATATAAGTTTGAACACAGCTATAAAGCATTTCTCTATAGTTACCAGAAAGCAGCAAACTCCCTGGGCAAAAACTACAGCATATATGGTAGTTTACAACCCTGCTCAGGAGAGTGTTAGAGAAACCACGTGAGGTCAGAGAAACCGTTTGTTTCAGAGATCAGGATAGCAGCTTACTGCCACGCCCTGCTATACCTGAGGCTGAAGAAATGCAGATAGACTCTGTCCCTAATGAAATAGTGGATGATCGGATGGACTGTACATTATCTTTGGCTGACCATGTGAATTCCTTATGCTGAACAGTGTCTGAGAAAGACGGTAAAAGCAGCAGAAGAAAAGGGAACATTTTCTTTGCTAATTGAATCTGTTGTGATTTTGTTTTGTATCAAGAACTGCATGTTTAAAGCCTGAAGCTGACAAGGCTAATTTACCCGAGTTCATATATAATTTCCTCAAGCCAAATGTATGGCATGTTTTGTCCTGAGTTATTCCCTTGCATTTAATCCGTTGGGAAGGGGAAAATAAATTCTTGTCATTGCCTGAAACCATTCGACTGCAACTTGTCTGTACTCAAAGGGTAAAGGGACTCACATTCCCAGAAGGCCTTGCAGAGTTAAAGCAAGCCCACACTGTCTGAGGCAGGAACACCACAGGCAGACCAAGTCTCAGCGCCCTAGGCGTTGGGCTGGCCACCGTGAGGGTGACACTATATTCCTTGGATCTAAAGGAAGCATACACATGCATCCCGTTCCACCCGAATCAGAGTACATACAGTTCGTATCAGGCTGCCAGAACTATCAATACTGCGTTGCCCCCCTTCAGGCTGGCCTCAGCCTCATGGGTTTTCATGAAATGCCTGGTGCCTACCTCCGGACAATGGGGTTCTTCATCTTCCTGCATTTGGACTGGCTCATCAAGAGTCCCATGTGCTAAGCTCACCATTCAGGTGCTCAAGTGCCTTGGCTTTGTAATCAGTTACCTGAAGTCCCATCTCCAGCCCACACAGCATCTGAAGTTCATTGGAGCCCTCCACAATACCACTTGAGTGCGGGCCTTTCTACCGGAAGACCGCATGCAGCAGCTGGTAGTGGTGGTAGGCGATGTGCAGCCATAGTGCATGCCACCTCTCAAACCTGTCCCTTTACTGGATCTTAAGCACGCAATGGAAGCAGATGACGAGCCATCTCTGGAACAAGTTCATGGACACTATGCCCCTGGTGCGGTCCTTCAACTGGTGGCTCAAGCTGGTGTATCTGCGGTGAGGTCTCCTATTCCAGCTGCTGTTCCCCACAAGATGCTTGCGATGGATGCATCCAGGCTCTGCTGGGGAGCCCATCTGGACAGCCTATGTATGTAGGACCTGTGGCCTGAGAAGGAAAAGCCTGCTCCAGATCAACTTTCTTGAGCTTCATGCGATTGCCCAATGCCCTCCGTGTCTTCTGAGCACACCTGGCTAATCAAGTGGCCCTTATCCAAATGGATAACCAGGTGGCGATGTTCTTTGTGAACAAGCAGTTGGGCACGGGCTTATACCTCCTCTGCTGGGAGGCTGTCTGGTTTTGGAAGTACGCCCTGTTCCATGGCATGGACCTCAGAGCAACTTATCTGCCTGGCGAGCTCAATGGCCTAGTGGACCAGCTCATTCGAGTCCTTCAGCCACACGAGAGGACCCTCGAGGGCGGTAGTAAACTGAATCTTTCAGATGTGGGGCACTCCTGTAGTGGATCTCTTTGCCACAGCACATAATACCCAGGTGGCCTGGTTCTGCTCTCGGAGGCCGGCCAGCAACCTCCTGGCCTTGGGATGCCTTCTTCCTCCACTGGGGAGAGGGCATGCTATATTCATACCCCCCTGATACCACTTGTGGCAAAAACCCTCCTGAAGCTGCAGGCTGACAAGGGCTTTATGATTCTCATTGTTCCTTATTAGCCTCGACAGCTGTGAATCCTGCTACTGCTGCAGCTGTCACAGAGGGAGCCTCTCCATCTGGGCTTTGCCCTGGACCTCATCTCGCAGGAGGGTGGAACCCTGCTGCACCCATGTTCACTCGCTGGCCCTCACAGTATGGGTGCTGAGTGGGTAATCCTCTCAGAGCTCTATCTTCTTGAAGGTGTTACCAACATCCTTCTGGCATCCTGCAAGGCCTATGTACTAAGGTGGTGGTTTGCCACCTGGTGTGCGGGCAGGGCACTCCACCCCATCTCTTGCGCTGTGGACCAGCTGATGGAGTACCTCCTGCACATCTCCATCTATGGCTTGAAGTTCAATTCGGTGCGAGTCCACCTCAGCGCGATAGGTGCATACCATCGCGGCACTGGGGGAAATCCCATTTCAGTCTAGCTTCTTGTGGCTTGCTTTATGTGGGGTCTGCTCCTCTCAAAGCCCCCTACAATGGCTTGGAATCTTAACCAGGTACTCGCCCAGCTGATGCGGGCCCCATTTGAACCACTGGACTCATGTCTCCTGAAATTTCTGGCTTGGAAGGTCCTCTTTGTGGTGGTGGTGACGTCTGCCCGACACATGAGTGAGTTCCAAGTCTTGGTAGCTCCTCCACCATACGCTAGGTTTCACCAGAACAGGGTCGTTCTCTGTAGGCACCCTCGCTTTATGCCGAAGGTGGTTCTATGTTTCACCTCAACCAGTCGATAGTCTTGCTGATTTTCTTTCCCTGGCCTCGTGCCAGGAGGTGGCATTGCATATTTTTGGACTGCAAATAAGCTGTAGCCTTCTACTTGGAGCACATGAAGACGCACCCGCCAGTCCACCCAACTGTTTTTCTTTCGATCCTAATAGGTCTGGCGTTGCTGTCTCGAAGCACACTCTATCGCTTTTGGCTAGCAGACTGCATCGTTCATGCCTATTCCCAGGCTGGCTTGCGCCTTGAGGGTCATGTAACGGCCCACAGTGTCTGTGCAATGGCTGTGTCGGTGGCCAACCTCCTCTCTTGTTTCTGCAGAGGAAATCTGCAAGGCTGCTATGTGGTCTTTGGTCCATAACTTTGCAGTCCATTACTGTTTGGATGGGGATTCCCGACAGGACAGCAATTTTGGCCAAGCTGTGCTCCGGTATCTCTTTGAGTTTTAGTCAACTCCTGCCCACTAGCCCTTTTATCTGTCCAGGCTACTTGCAGAAATCCCTCAGGTCAATGTCTGCGAAGATGCTGAATCTGATGAGTCCCTTGGGGGACTACCTTGCTGCTGTTCCTGGTTTCTTTAGTTGGTTGATCCTGTTGGGCCGTTGATCTCCTCAGGTTCCAGTAACCTGTAGCTTGGGAGTCCCATACGTGAAGACTTCCTGCTTGCTCACAGATAAAGCATAGTTACTCTGCTGTAGCAGGTGCTCTTTGTGAACAGCAGGAATAAGTCCTCAAATCCTCCCACCTCCCGGGGAGTTGCCTTTTCTGGCTTTTGCAATGTTGTTAGACTGGAGACGATGGTGCCATGGCAGGCAGGAAGGCAAGAATCCATGAGGAGTGTACCTTCCAAAGGCTTTAGAAGCTGGGGAGCGGTCCCGTACGGGGCTCTGTCGGTGGCGTCGCCCAAATATGAGGACTTATTCCTGCTGTTCACGGGAAACACCTGCTATAGATGATTAACTATGCTATATGGGCTGATAGCGTGTAAAATCTGGGAGAATCATGTGCACCTCTTGGGAACGTATCACCAGAAGCAAAGGCCTCTTAATGTGTGAGATGTATTCTAAACAAGATAGAGGTTGAAGCTGTGGCAGGCTGTGTGATGTCCTTATATGAAGGGGCTCAGAGTACTTTGACTGTCTGATCTGCTTGACTACTTATTAAAGCATTTTAAGTATGCAAGAAGATTCTGGAGTTGTCTTAGGAAGGCTGGTGCGTTGGTGATTTTTGTCATCAGCAGAGCTTCTGATAATTTCTGCACACTAGAAAGAGTTCAATCTGGACATTTTTTTTTCTTTTTCACTATCTTGCAGTATTTGAAGAAACCATTACTTTGGAAGCTGAGTTTGGTTTTTTTCTTAACTTTTACATATGTTTAGAAATCAAGTAGAAAAGCCCCCATAAAAGGGTAACTTTTTTCTCCCTTCCCTTCCCTGCCCCCAGAGAGAGGGAGGGGGGTGACATGCAGTGCTTAAGCTTACATTTTTAAAGAGCTAAACATGGACTGACAATCCTGTCCTCATGTCATAGAGTTGGTGCTTACTGATGTGAGAATCTAGACTTCACAGGCACACTTTAAAGGCTGTGTAGTGGTTTGAACCAACTCAGATTTTTCCTTGGGGGGGGGGGGGATGCATGTGTTGAAAGCCCAAAGAAGCATATATTTCATCCCTTGTTTAAGGGCAATGTAGGCTCCCAAAAGCAACTCAGATGCACCAATTTACACCTGCTTCACAGATGGTATTAATGTATGTGTACATTACACCCATGCGTCATAACTAAGCCTCTGGAAATACCTACTCAGAATTTGCATAAAAGTACGAGCGAACCTTTAGCACAAATACGTTTTACATGCATATATGGCAGCATAGTTTTATAAAAGGCATTTTTTATGTATAAAACTAGCTTTATATGTGGAAAAATCTTTATAAAAGAAACCGGGGCGAGGGGGAGGGAGGGGACATTATAAAGGTGATTTTGGAGTATTTATCTGTTCAGTGCAGCTGATTCAAGGTGGTAGTAAAAGCTGGAATAACTGCTGCTAGAAATTGTCTGCTTTGGCTACTTCTCACCCATATAGTCAGTGTGTGGGGTTTTTTTTCTGCTGAATGCTATTTTGTAGCAGTTAGTTGAGCAGTTGAGACTCTGAAAAATAATTGACACTATGGAAGTAAAGGGAACATCCCTTCCTGATAAGGAATTTGACTAAAGTGAGTTTTATTTATTTATTTTTATTTAGCTGTATTTATATCCCGCTTTTCACCGGGTCAAAGCGGTCAATTGGGGGATACATTTAACACGAGGGGATATGAGACACATACGCTAATACTTACAGGGAACATGGGCAATGGAGGGTTAAGTGGCTTGCCCAAGACCACAAGGAGTGCGTATAGGACTAGAAATCCCAGTCCCTCTGGCCTGAGATTGCTGTCCCAAGGTGGGACTTGAACCCCCGGCCCTCCGGTCTGAAGTACCTTGTCCTAACCACTAGACCACTCCTCCCTGTTCTTCCTTTCAACTCATTTTTGTATCCTGTCACCTCCTCAGTCTGCCCAGGCAGTTCCAATATTTTTCACCAACTGAGGGCTGCAGAGATTCTTTCTCTGATGTATCCACTGGGACAGCTGTTCTTTCCCTAGGCTAGTGCCTTTTGCCTCTGTAGAATGCCAAGGCCTTGTCTCCAAAGGATTAGACCAGGAGTGCTCTGAAAATGTGGCATCACCTTTTAGTATGCTTAGCAGATTCATTGCAAAACTTCTGTCTTGAGAAACTGGCATATCAGCTTGCCTAGAAATGAGGGATAACAGACCCTGTTGGTTGTACATGCTGTGATAGCCAGAGTTACTTCCTTTTCTCTCTTCTACAGTTCGGTTGGACGCATGTGACACTGTTGATTGTTGTTACCCAGTCGCATCTAGTCATTCACAACCTATTTGAGGGAATGATTTGGTGAGTACTGATTTTATTTATTTGTTGGTTTGTTGTGGTTGCTGCTTCAGTGTTGTGGGGCAGCTCCAAGCACCCCCAATTTACACTGAGCTCATGCGGTGAAGGCCTGCCAGTCCATCCTTGGAGAGTGTATGAATGCCTTAGTGGTCTTGCTGGTAACCCCGTGCTAGTTTGTGCTCTTAGGCAAGAAATTCCAAATTGACACAGTGAAAATAGTTTTGCCATTAATTCAGGGGTGAATTCCAGATATGTGATGGAGAGCATGAGATGAACATGTAGCAAAGGAGGGAGCGCAAACTGAGACAGAGCATGAAGGTTTGTGCTGTCAAAGTTTGTGACCTTAATATGAGTCGAAGTAGGGAGATTTATGGTCATGATCATGACTATAGTGTTGCATGTCTAGCTGGGAAACTATCTGCAAAACTGAATTCTACCCCCTCCCCCTTTTAAAGAGCCTACCACTCTCCATGCCAGTCTGCCTATTTCCTCAGTTCCTTGTTGTCGCCAATTGATCTGCACCCTAAGTGTTATAATGCTACAGTATGTACTTCTAATAGCACTTGGAAAAGATATTTCTCGGGGAACAAGCAGGAAGTCGGTCCTCGCATATAGGTGACGTCAGCACCGACGGAGCCCTTGCAGAAGCATCCTCCCAGCTTTCAAAGAAAGCCTTTGGGAGATGCCACCAAGCATGCGTGGTCCCCTTCCCACCCATGGTGCCATCTTACTCGGTCTTCTTTTTTCCACGGAGCCCTTCAGATGTTTCTGACTTGTCCCTGGAAAAAGTTGATTTTTCAGCCTGAGTTTCATACTCTCCTCCAGTACTGCACAGGTACTCATCCTACCATCCGATCTTGCTGTCTCGGCATTGAGTTCGGGTCCTTTTGTAGTTTCCTCCTTGGCATCTTCGTGCCTTTTTTCCAACTGGCAGCTCAGCGGGTCTTCGATCTTGCTAGGTTACTTTTTTCCCCCTTGACTACCAGTGGTTTTGAAAAGTGTGATCAATGTGCCAAAATTACAACTGCTGCCTTCACTGCCTTGGGCCGGTCTCTATAAAAAGATGTCCAACAAGGCCCTCAAGAGCCACCAGCAGCAGCATGATAAGTTTTTCCCCAAGTCCCAGGTACCTCTGAAGGCCAGGGCCTCATCTGAAGCCTCAGTATCTCGGGGCAGCTCTACAGAACCTGAGGCACCATGATTCTTCAGAGAGCGGGTCTCCCTCAAAGGAACCCAAGAAGAAGAAGACTACCTCGAAGGTGGCGTCCCTGGACTGATCCGATAGTCCGGGTGTATCCCGAGCCAGGTCCCGCAGACCGAGATGCTCGTCCGAGGGATCGGAGAGGGAGTTGTCTGCAAAGGTCCCACGAAAGGACTCGACCTCAGACTAGCCTCTGTTGCCAGACACTATGCTAGCCGAGGGTTCCCCTTTGGGGGAACCGGTGTTGGGTCCAATTCCTTTGGTGTCTATGCCGATGGCTGCGGAGCCTTCTGTCCTGGAGCCCAGAATGGTGGCCCTGGAGCGCAGTTTGCCTTCATGGATGAGCAGCAGGCACTGTTGTCTGGTACGACCAGGTCCTCAACGTCTAAGACCTCTCTGGAGGCCGAGCTGATCCTCAAGACCCTTTCGCTTTGAGTCGATCCTCTGCCAAGGTCTCGATCAGGTTCCCACTTGATGGGGCCATGATCGTCCCCAGCCAGTGCACTCAACATCAGCTGTGGGGCCTCCAAGGGCTGCAGACATCCTTTCATCGAGTCCTCGGAGGACGAGGAGTCGCCAGACACCCGTCACCATCACGACGTCTCCTCGGGCTCTCCCACTTCAGAGCCCATGTGGTGGTCTCCGCCGGAGGACATGCCGTTCCTTGACTTCATCAGGGACATGTCTAAGGCCCGAGCGTTCCCAACAGAATCTGAGGAGGATCCTCGGGCGGAGGAGCTAGAAATTCTCCAATATGAGGCCACTCCGAGAGAATCACTTACAGTACCCATCCCTCCCATCCTGTAACAGCCAATGCTTTGTATGTGGGAGACACCGGCATTGGTGCCAATGGTGGGCAAGCAGCTCGACTCAATGTATCGAGTCTGCCAGAGCCCGGGTTACTAGAAATCACAGCTGCCGCACAACTCCATTGTGGTGGAGTTGGCCATGCATTGACTGTAGAGTCAGAAGACGCACTCCTCGGTGCCTCCCGGGAGGGAGGCATGCACCTTGGATGCCCTTGGCAGAAAGTTTTACCAGGGCTCAATGCTCATCGGCCGCATCCAGGCCTACTCAGCTGTACATGGGCATGTACCTGAGAGACCTGGCAAAGGAAATTGCCGGGTTCTTGGTTGGTCTGCCTTAGGAATCCCTGCAGTAGTTCAAGAATCTGGCCAAGGCCGTCTGTGAGTGCTCCAAATTTGTCTCGGGCAGCTATGATGGCTTTGAGTCAGCGGCTCGAGTAGCAGCGGCAGGCATCGGCGCCTGATTCCAGGCTTGGCTACAGTCGTCCAATCTCGAGCAATGGGATCAGGACAAATTGGTCAATGTCCCATGCCAAGGAGAGAACCTCTTTGGCAAGTCCATGACGGACAAGGCTGCTGAGCTGGAGATGGGGTTCTTGACGAGGACCAGACTCTCTAAAAAGATTGCTGCCCCTCCCCGACAGGCTCGAGTAAAAAGCCCTTCTACCTGAGGAAAGGGGCTGATTACAGAAACAACCCATCTTTTCATGCCTCCGCGGCTCCACAGCAGGGTCAGCAGGCCAAGGGACATGGACATGGCTCTCGTAAGCAGAAGGCTCCCAAGCCCCAAGCATCGGCCCTGGCCCAGCCAGGGGTGAGGTTTTGACTCATTGGGCATAGCCTGTCCACCCCAAGGAGATCAGCAGCCCATGGGGGGGACGTCTGATCCACTATGCCCAAAGGTGGCTAACTTTCACCACAGATTCCTGGGTATTTCGTGTGGTCAGGGAGAGCTACCTCCTCCATCTGACTTGGACACCTCCCCCTTACTTTCCAGGAGAGCCCCTCAGGTCTCTCTCTCACCAGGACCTTCTGCTGAAGGAGCTCGCAGGTCTTCTCAAGGACAAAGCAGTAGAACCAGTACCCCACCATCTCAAGGGCAAGGGGTTCTACTCCAGGTACTTTCTTGTACCAAAAAGGATAGGAGGCCTAAGGCTCATACTCGACCTGTGCAACCTGAACAAGTTCCTGGTGAGGGAGAAGTTCAAGATGCCCTCCCTTGGAATATTGCTGCCTTACATTCAGCCAGGTGGATTGGCTATGCTCCCTGGATCTGAAGGATGCTTATACCCACATCTTCATTCACCCCAACCACAGGCAGTACCTGTGGTTCATGGTGGGGGGTGGGGCCATTACCAATACAGGGTACTGCCTTTCGGCTTGGCCTCCGCCCCAAAGGTCTTCACAAAATGTCTGGCAGTCGTAGCTGCCTTCCTAAGTCTCCAGGGGGTCTTTGTCTTCCCCTACCTGGACGACTGGCTCATAAAAGGAGGCATGGCCTCTGAGGTGCAGCAGGCAACTGCACGCATCATCCAGGTCTTGCAGCACTTGGGTTTTGTGATAAACTACCTCAAGTCCCATCTCCTCCCTACAGTGTCTGAGGTTCATAGGGGCAAGTCCGGACACCCTCCAGGCAAAGGCCTTCTGCCCGGAGACTGAGCCGACCATCTCGGGGTCCTGGTGCTGGATGTACAGCACCGCCCCTCGGTATCCGCTCGGCTCCTCCTGCACCTACTCGCACACATGGCCTCCATGGTCCATATCACCCCAAATGCCCGCCTCCACATGAGGGCCGTGCAGTGGTGCCTTTGGGACCAGTGGACACAGGCCATGGGACACCTCTGGGACATGGTCTCAGTGACCCACCAGTTGGCAGACTCCCTGACCTGGTGGCAGACTCCCAAATACCTCAAGGCGGGGATGCCCTTTCAAGCCCCGAGCCCCTTAAGGGTCTTCACCACGGACGCCTCCCTGCTCGGCTGGGGAGCCAACTGCGAGGAACCACGCACCCAGGGCAGCTGTTCGTAGGACAAGAGCAACCAGCAGCTTGCATGATGGCATCTCCCAAAGGCTTTTTTGAAAGCAGGGGGATGCTTCTGCGAGTGCTCCATTGGTGCTGACGTCACCCTTATGTGAGGACTGATCCTGCTGTCCCTGGAGAACACCTGTTAAAGGTAAGTAACTATGCTTTTCTGCTGGTGGGGAAATTAATCTGGCAGGTTTATCATGCCATTGCTGATAATATTCTGAAATGAATTCCATTTCTTTTGGCGGTTCTTGCCTTATCTGTTCTGGCTGTTGACTTTTCAGGTTCATCGTCCCGATCTCTTGTGTGATCTGTAATGACATTATGGCTTACATGTTTGGATTTTTCTTTGGCCGGACTCCACTGATCAAGGTCAGTGCAATCTGTTATAAGTTAATTTGAGCCCAGGATCTGGGATGCACCAATGGCCTCTAAGGTATTGGCCAAGGAGAGGCTTACTTGCCTATATTCTTTCTCTTCATAGCCTGGGTTTATGCAGTTCAGTTATTTACCTGTAACACCCATTCTGTGTCAAAAGCATTTTGAATGATCCTCATTTTGTTCTGTTAAGCATATGTGTGTTCATAATCCCAGCCATAGCTGCTGGAGCCTGGGATATGTTATGGAAAGAGAAGGGAAAGCATGCTCGGAAATCATTAAATAATCACAAGGAAGCTTTTATGGGATGATTATATATTCTTTTCATGGGTGTAGTTTGGGGGGCCTTGACACTTGTCTGCCTACAGGGATCCGATTTCCCACGAGCAGATAGGAGACTTTGCCACTTTCACGGCCATCCCTTCTCGTCTGCCGACAGGAGATCGGATGCCTGGGGGAAGACTAGCTTCACATCCATTGTCGCAGCAACTCATTTGGAGGGAGGGCAATGCCTGCAGCCAGAAAATAAGGGAATTGCAGCAAAGTCCCCTTCTATCTGCCCATGGGAGATCGTATTCCCTACGGGCAGAAGAGAAAGTTCCAGTTGCTGGGTTTCCATCAGCCCATGGGGACCCAGTCCCCTGCAGGCAGAAGAAAAGAGGGAGGTCCGTTGGCCTGCAGTACCATATATGGGTTTTATGGGGAGAGGGGCTGAGGAGTTCAAATGAGATAGAGAAGGCAGGGACAATTTAAAGGGGCAGGAGGCCTATTTAAAAAAGGCATATGGGGGGATTTTAGGGTAGGCGATGGGAGTGCTAGTGAGAGTTGGTGAAGGGGGAAGAATCTGGAAGGGTAACGGAGGAGTGGAACCAGCAGGAGAGAGGTGGGAGGGGGAGGGAAGAGTGCAAGGTATTGCCCAAAGGTGCATTCCCCTCCGCTAGTTACATACACAAGCACCCCATCCCCGTCCCATCAAATACACAGAGGCATCACATCTCTGCACGCCAGATATGCACACACACAGGCACCCTCCCTCTGCACCACACATACAGATGCCCCCATGCTTCACCCATACAAAGGCACCTACCACATCTCCTCTCACACACCACAAACATATACAGATACTTAATCTCCAGGAACTAGCAGGAATGTAGTCTTCACATATGGGTATTGTCGGCACCGACGGAGCCTGCGCGGGAATGCTCCCCAGCGTCCAATAGGAACGCTTTTGGGAGTACCCTTCAGCACATGCGTGTTGCCTTCCCACCTTTCCAACTGTCCCTCTTCAGTTCTTCGTTTTCCACGGAGCAAACAGGATCCATACCCTGTCACCGCAGAAAATTCAGTCTTTAAAATTATTTTTTTGTGGTCGCGTTTGCCTCTGCATGACGCTTACCAGTACCGCCGGTTCTTTTCTTTTCTTTTCCAAAAACCCCCCCAAAACAAAACCTTATACTTGAACTGTTTCTCTTCAGAAACTTTTCTTTTTTGGTGCTAGGCGACATTTTGGGCACTAGGCCCCATATTCCTAAAACATGGAAAAACCAACTAGTGGTTTTAAAAAAAAATGTACTAAGTGTGGCAGTACCATTTCCGTCACTGACACACATGATTGGTGTCTCAAATGTTTAGGGCCTGAATATTCTCCATCTGAATATCTCTCCTGTATGGGAATAACTAAAAGAGGAAGACAGAACCGGGCTGCAAAGCTCGGTACCCTCTTTTCTTCGGATGCCAGATCCATTGCATAGACATCTTCAAGGGGCCTCCTCTTCCTCCCATGGATCTCGGGTAACTAAACATAAAAGCCGGTCCTCAAAGGGTAGCTCTCCTGCTAAGCATCGAGAGGCCATTGGCATTGCCCTTGCCCTTGCGGGAACCACACTGGCAAAGCAGCCCTGGCGGGAGGCTTCGGCTTCCAAAGCATCAATGGGGCTCCAGGATGTTCTCGAGGCCTCGACCTCGCCAGAACTACCTGTGCCATGCTCAGGGGTCCCGGCCGTTTTCACCGGTACCGACACCCAGGCATTGGCAATGTCGATAGACCAGAGGTTCCTCGCTATCGAACGCAGCATCGCAGCTCTTCTCTCAGCTGCGGTACTGTTGGTCCAATGGGTACCAGTACCGACATCGGCACCGATGCCAGTACCTACAATGGTACAGACACCGGTACCGGTCCCAGTGGGCATTCTTCCCATGCCATCTTTGGCTGGAATCGACAGATCAGTACCGGATCAACTCGGTACCAACTTCGATCGATACCGGGACCGTGCTTTGAATGAGCATCGTGGTCAGGAATACTTCGAATCCTCCGATTCCGAAGACTCTGACAATTCTGTTGGTACTAGAGGGTTTCTCCCAGAAGATCCCTCTTCTCCCCAACGCAGAATGTCACCTCCAGAGGACATGTCTTTTCAGGATTTTATTTGTGATATGGCCAAGGGCCTTTCAATCACTGTGGCTCCTGAAGAGGAACCCAGAGCAAAGGAATTGGAAATTCTCCATTATCCTAAAGCTCCAAAGGAGGCAGCCACTCTGCCCATCCATGAAATTCTGCATAACATGATGCTCAGAATGTGGGAGACACCTCTGACTACATCTCCTCAATCTAGGAGACTTGATAGTATGTATCGAGTTCCGCCATGTCCTGGATTTCAAAAGACTCAGCTGCCACACCATTCAGTGGTGGTGGAGTCAGCCATGCGTAGGATGAAAAGTGCAAAGAGGCATGCATCCAACCCTCCAGGTCGTGAATGCAGGACTCTGGACGATATATATATATATATATATATATATATATATATATATATAGGAATGTTCCTCAAGGGAGTTACAGGAGACCTGGAGCTTATGAGCCCATTTCTCCCAGATGACAAGAGACAAGACTTTCTTGCTCTAGTTAAGCATGCTCAAGATGTCTCCAAGTTTGTAAATTGTGCAGCCTTTGAATGAATCAGCAGAACCTCTGCTATTGCCATTGGTGCACGACGGATTGCCTGGCTTCAGGTATCAGACTTGGAGACTTGGGTACAGGACAAGTTAGGCAACATTCCTTGAACAGGAGAGAATCTCTTTGGCAAGAACTGGCAGGAAAAGGCTAACGAGTTAGATGCTGACAATACTACTCTAGATAGATTGTCGAAATCTACAGCCACTCCAGCCAAAAAGAAGCCTTAAAAAAAACCTCTTTCAGCAAAAAGAGGAAATTTTTATCCTTCCTATACCCAGCAGAGTCAAACTCAGGGTCAGGTTGCCCAAAAGGGACAAATTAGACAGCAAAAGAAGCCAAAAGGTCAGAGCCCAACCAGCTCCGCAGGTTCAGCCCCCTCAGGGGCTTTGACTCCTTCCTAGAGAGCTTAGCCTTCCTGCCTCTGAGGGGTCCCCAAATCCCCAATATCCCAGGCAGGTTATGCCACTTTGCCAACAGATGGCATCAGATAACAGCAGAAGATTGGACTGTCCATTGTAGGAAAGGGGTACAAGCTCCATTTTCACAGCATGCCCCCTCCTACAATTCTAAAACAATTCAATTCTCCAACCTCCGCAGACAATCTGCTAGATCACGAGGTCTCAACACTTCTTGCCCAAGAGGCAATAGAGGAGGTACCCATTCTTCAACGGGGTGCAGGGTTCTACTCCCCCTATTTTCTTATTCTAAAGAAAACAGGAGGAGACAGACCCATTTTAGACCTCAGAAAATTGAATAAATACCTGTTTCGAGAGAAGTTCAAAATGATTTCTCTAGGAACTCTTCTGCCATACCTTCAAAGCCAGGATTGGCTTTGCTCTCTAGACTTAAAGGATGCATACACTCACATTCTGATCCATCCAGATCACAGGAAATTCTTATGATTCCTTTTCAGGGGAAAACCTTTCCAGTACAGAGTTCTTCCCTTTGGTCTAGCTTCAGCACCAAGGGTATTCACGAAGTGCATGGCAGTAGTAGCTGCATTTCTATGAACCCTGGGGATATTAGTCTTCCCTTACTTAGCCGACTGGCTCATTCGAGCCCCTACAGTTGCAGAGGCCAGCACTGCACTGTTTCGCACAATGCGAATCCTCCAATACTTGGGGTTGGTAATAAACTTCCCAAAATCCCAACTTGTTCCTTCCCAATGCCTGGAATTCATAGGGGCCTGTCTAGATATCAGGCAGGCAAAGGCTTTCCTTCCACAGGCCTGGTGTCTTTGCATAATGCAACTAGCTTCTCAAGCAGCAGGGAAATCCTCCCTAACTGCTCGAGAACTACTACAGTTGCTGGGACATATGGCATCCATAGTTCATGTAGTCCCATATGCTCACCTCCACATGCAAGCAGCTCAGTGGACCCTATCCACATAGTGGACACAAGTCTTTTATCAGACAAAATAATAAACTCTCAACGTCTAATTTTATCCCTCCAATGGTGGCAATCACTAGAAAATCTGACGGTGGGGTCTCCTTTTCATCAATCCCTTTTTCAGGCCACCCTAACAAATGCATCACAGGTGGGTTGGGGAGCACACCTGAATCATCTCTCTATCCCGGGAACCTGGACTCCACAGGAGGCTGGTCTACACATAAACCTCCTGGAATTAAGAGCAATCTATTTAGCTCTTCGAGTATTCCACGCCCAGCTCAGCTACAAGACAGTCCTAATCCAGACGGACAATCAAGTAGCCATGTTCTATGTGAACAAGCAGGGCGGGACAGTCTCTCTGCCATTATGCAACGAAGCTTTACGACACTGGGCCCTCGCCAGAGTATCAAATTCACCTTCTAGTGGTATCTTCCAGGCATTCAAAACCTTTGGGCAGACAAACTCAGTCGAGTACTGCTACCTCACGAGTGGTCCCTCCACCTAGACCAGGTGGCAAAGGTATTTTATCTCTGGGGCACTCCAGACATAGACCTCTTTGCAAGTCCACTGAATGCCAAACTTCCCCGGTTCTGTTCCAGGATTCCGGCTCACAATTGTCAGGCAAGGGATGCCTTCCTCTTTCACTGGGGTCAGGACTTCCTTTATGCCTTCCCACCCATTTCCCTTATCCCCAAAACACTCTTCAAGCTTCAGAGAGACAGGGGTCGCATGATTCTCATAGCGCCACGATGGCCATGCCAAGCGTGGTATCCCCTGCTTCTACGTCTCTCTCAAGCTGCACCTCTGGAGTTAGGGCATGCTCCAGATCTCCTTTCCCAGGAGGACGGGACACTATGGCACCTGAATCCCCAGTCCCTGTATCTCACGGCCTGGTTGCTGAAGGCTTAGACCTCTAGGATTTCAACCTGTCCCAACAGGTAAAGGATATCCTTCAGGCTTCTAGGAAACTTTCCACAAGAAGATCTTATGCCTTCAAGTGGAAACATTTTACTATATGGTGCTTCAAGAAGGGATTAAACCCTCTTGTCATACCTTTAGAATTTATACTAGAGTATCTCCTTCACTTATCAAATTCTGGTCTAAAGATCAATTCGGTAAGAGTCCATCTTAGTGCAATTGCAGCTTCTTATAAGCCTCTGAATGGGCAACCAATTTCCTCTCATCCACTCATATCCCGATTTATGAGAGGTCTTCTATTAACCAAACCTCCCATTAAGCCACCACCGGTGGCATGGGATCTAAATCTAGTTCTCGGTCAGCTCATGAAGCTGCCTTTTGAGCCTTTAGCCACTACAACCCTTAAGGTTTTGACCTAGAAGGTCATCTTCCTAATTGGAATTGCTTCTGCACGTCGCATTAGTGAACTGCAAGCTTTAGTGGCTGATCCTCCTTATACTATGTGGCATCATAAGGTTGTTCTTAGAACTCATCCACACTTTATGCCAAAAGTGGTTTCACCTTTTCATTTAAATCAATCAATTTATCTTCCTGTATTTATTCAGAGGCCTCATGCCTCTAATGCAGAAAGAAACCTTCATACTTTGGATTGTAAAAGAGCCTTAGCCGTTTACCTACAGAGAACACAACATAGGAAGTCCTCGCAACTTTTTATAGCTTTTGACCCTAGTCATTTGGGACTTTCAGTCTCCAAAAGAACTTTATCTAAATGGATTGCCCAATGCATATCCTTTGCTTATGAGAGTAAGGGTCTTCCTCTTCATGGCCATGTCACAGCTCATAATGTGAGAGCCATGGCTAATCTCCACTCTGTGTCTATCGATGACATTTGTTGAGCAGCCACCTGGACTTCGGTACACACCTTCACAGGCCACTACTGCCTGGATAAAGCCTCTCGTCGGGATGCCTTCTTTGGCCAAGCTGTTCTTCAAAATCTCTTTCAGACCTAATTCAACTCCTACCCACCAATCCTGGTGGAATGCCAGAGATCCATGGGAGGAAGGATTCCCACCTTTCTAAGGTGGCACCTTCCTGGGGCTATCTCCCTGGCATCTTTAGCTAGGGAGTCCCCATATGTGAAGACTACATTCCTGCTTGTTCCTGGAGATAGCATAGTTACTCACCTGTAACAGGTGATCTCCGGAAGCAGCAGGAATTTAGTTTTCACAACCCACCCACCTCCCCTAGGAGTTGTCTCTCTATCTCTTTGTCTCTTTCCGCTCTCCCTCTATCCTTTCACTCAGCTACAAACTTAACTGAAGAGGGAAAGGCGGGAAGGCAGCGTGCATGTGCTGAGGGATGCTCCCAAAAGCGTTCCTATTGGACGCTGGGGAGCATTCCCACGCAGGCTCCATCGGTGCCGACGATACCCATATGTGAAGACTAAATTCCTGCTGTTCCCGGAGATCACCTGTTACAGGTGAGTAACTACGCTATATCTGAAGTTATAACTGTTATCTGTATTTCTGTCTAAAGATGCCACATAGCATAGGAATTCTGACACTGGTCTCATGAGAACATGAGACCAGCGGGAGAGGCAATGGAGAGGTGGGTGCAAGGAGTTCACATGCACTGGCTCTTAATTTTTGCCTGGCTCCTAAATCCGCACAAAATATGTTGAGTTCTGCAATATAGGCACTGCACATTTGGAATTTTGGTGCCAGCTATAGGCTGCACAAATAAAGTCCCGTCACCATGTGCATCTCTGCTAGTTGCTGCTTTTACGTTTGCTGAGCAGAAACATTCTTGACCCTAGCCGCAGTGACGGCGTTTTTTCAACATCGTTGCCAGCTTTTGCATGAACGGAGAGCACTTGATACAGGGTTGGATACCCGAAACGTGCACGTCGTGGAAGGGAGGACATTCTGAGAGCAACATTTGTTTGGGGAGTGACAGAATAACAGAAGTCTTCATCGAGAAGATAAGTGTGGTTATTGCTATAAGATGGTGAACCTTTCTTTGAGTAAATGTAGTGTGCTGTCTGGTGTGAGTTGTGTCTCAATACCAACTCTCCTACAGCTCGCTCCGACAAAAAAGTGGTTTCTAAGTGTAGGGTATTTTTCTTGAGAACCTGAGTATTTGTTAGAATTTTGTTCACGGAGTGGGGTTAAATATTTTCATACGAGCAGAAACATGAGGCACAGTTCTCTCTGATTCCACTTGCAGGCAACACTGCTTCTCCCCATGATCTGCCCCCTCCCTCAATTCTGGTGATTCTTCTTCAGAGATGGACTGCAGGGAGTGCCAGCACTGCATCTAGTCAGCAACAAAGCAACTTCTGAGCCAGTGGCACTGACAGCAATGGAGAGGGAAGACTATGAGGAGAGGCTGTACCACCTGCATGTGGGATCAGAGAGGCCAGTGCATCTCATGCTGCTGTTCAGCAAAGGTGAGGTAAAGTGTCGCCTGCTTCCTCTGTTTCTTGTGTTACACTGTATGCAGAGACTGGCTTTTTTGGGTTTCAATTTAATTTTATCTACATATTTCTACTTTATTATAATTTTATTCTGTACTTAGTGAGGATTTAACTGTGTTTTTGCCTGTGTGACTGAGATCAAGTGTTCTGTTAGCATGGAGTTCCTATGTAGGATCTGTAATCTGGCTTGTTCAGTTTTTGGAATAGGTGAAAGGATGTTCTAAGGCCCACTGCAATATTTATGATGGTGCTCTTTTCTGGGTAGGTGCCTTATTGCATTAATTTTAAAGCTGATTTCATTATGGTATGGTAGATTTGCATTATAGATCTTCAGTGATTTTTGTAGGATTTTGTGTTCACAATCTGCCTGGTTCTGGAGAGGCTGTTAATGAGATGATACCAGAATCATTTTTTTCCCCTTGTTTGTTGGGTTCAATGGTGAAATATCCTAATTCTGCTCTGCACCTATTGTTGGAGTAGGGGTTTCTTTGGACGCAAAATAGATGCTCAAAAAGAAAGAGAACCATAGCAGTTTAACACCAAAATAAAATTATTTATTTTGGTGTTAGAAACTATGTGCTGTGGTTATCTTTTTCTTCATGTCCTTTGGTGTGAGAGCGCCTTACATGTCCTTTGGTTTTTTTGCAGAATATATATTTACAGGTGTCGGTAGATTTTTTTTTTTTTTTTTTTTTTTGGCTTAAATCACATACCCTTGCTGACTACCTACATTTCAAATTCATGCTAACCTCTTTCCAGTTGATCATAGCACTTTCCAAGCAAGAGTACTATGTCTATTTGACTAACTTTCTTGCCTCGCCATCTCTGCTACACTGAACTCTCTCCTCGAGGACCCTCCTCCCCCAATCCCTCCTTCACTGTTTGCCCAGACCTTGGCTGACTACTTCCATGACAGAGTCCAGAAGATTAGCCTTGAATTCTCTGCAGGGTCATCTCCACCTAATCTTCCCCCTCTTCAGTGCCAAATTATTCCCTCGCCTTTGGTCACCCTTTTCTTCCTTTTCTGAATCACTGATGTGAGGTGACTACTAATCTCCTTCTACAAACTGACTTCCTGCTCCTCTGATCTCATTCCGACCCGTCTAGAAAGCTCTGTCTCTTCTGCCGTCATCCCTTCCATCAGTCATATCCTTAACCTATCCCTTTCCACTGCAACTGTTCCTGTGGCCTTCAAACATGCTGTGGTTACACCTCTCCTCAAAAAGCCTTCACTAGATCCTGTCTTTTCAACTATCGACCTATCTCTGCTACTACTACTACACATTTGTGTAGTGCTACAAGACGTACGCAGCGCTGCACAGACACTTGTAAAAGATGGTCCCTGCTCATCATAGCTTACAATCCAGTCAAGACAGACAACACAGTAGCTGTAGACATGGATACATCTAGGGGGAATGGTAAGGAGACGAGGTGACTTTAGATCTGAAAGCGGTATTAAAGGGGTGAGATTTTTGCCTGGATTTGAAAACTACTTGGAGTGGTTCACTGCTGCTGTCTTAACTTTCTTTCCTCTCAAGACCTTCTGGATTCACTGCAATTTGGCTTTTGCTCTCTACAGTCCACAGAATGGCTCTTGCCAAAGTCTCCAGAGACTTGTTCCTTGCAAAATTCAAAGGCCTCTACTTGATTCTCATCCTTCTTGACCTTTCTACTGCTTTTGACACTGTTGATCACCATCATCTCCTTGATATCCTGTCTTTGCTTGGATTTAGGAGCTCAGTTCTGTCCTGGTTTTCTTCTTACCGCTCCCATCGCACTTTTAGTGTATGTTTTGGTGGTTCCTTTTCTACCACCATCCCAATTTCAGATGGTCTTACTCGGGGCTCTGTCTTGGGACCTCTCCTTTTCTCTTTCTACACATTTTCCCTTGGTGCACTTATTTCCTCCTCTGGTTTTCAGTACCATCTTTATGCTGATGACTCTCATATCTACTTTTCTGTGCCTTAAATCTCTTCAGGATTCCAAGCCCAAATCTGTCTGCTTATCTGACATTGCTGCCTGGATGTCTCACTGCTGTCTGAAACTGAACATGGCCAAAACGGAGCTCCTTATCTTTCCCTTTAAACCCACCTCCTCCTTCCTCCCTTCTTTATTTCTGTGGCTAACACTACACCCCTCCCTGTTTCCTCAGCTCTTAACCTTGGGGCCATCTTTGTCTCTACTCTCTCTTTCTCCACAGACATCCAACAGATAGCTAAAACCTGTTGCTTCTTTCTCTGTAACACTGGCAAAATTTGTCCCTTCCTTTCTATACACACTGCTAAGACATGTATCTTCTCTTTAGTCACCTGCCGTCTAGATTATTGCAACCTCCTCCTTGCTGGTCTCCCTCTGAATCATCTCTCTCTCCTTCAATCTGTTCAAAACTCGGCTATGCGGCTAATCTTCTGCGAGCCTCGATATGCTCATATAACCTCTCTTCTCAAGTCGTTTCACTGGCTCCCTATCTGTTTCCGTATCCATTTCAAACTTCTCCTACTGACCTATAAGTGCACTCACTGCTGCCCATCACTACCTTTCCTCTCTCCCTGCACCCCTCCTCGGGACTTCTGCTTTTCTGGCAGATCCCTTTTATCTGTGCCCTTCTCTTCTACTGCCAACTCCAGACTTCGATCCTTCCATCTTGCTGCTCCTTATGCCTGGAACAAACTGCCTGAGTCTGTGCATCAAGCTCCATCTCTGGCCCTTTTCAAATCCAGGCTGAAAACTCATCTTTTTGAGGCCGCTTTTGGATCCTGATCTGCTTAGGCTCTTATTGTTTCCTTACTGTTCTCTTAGATATATCCTTGTCCTCAGATGTTGTGTTGTCTGTCTTGACTAGACTATAAGTTCTGATGAGCAGGGACTGTCTCTTACATGTCTGTGCAGTGCTGTGTACACCTTGTAGCGCTATAGAAATGCTAAGTAGTAGTATTAATAATTTTAGAGTGCCAGGCTAAATAACTAGATAAATAACTGCAGTTTTGGTGCATTCTAATTATATTGCCTGGGAATATGTTGCTTTCCCTTTTTTTTGGTAAAGCCACTGAATGAGAGCCTCTGCTCCCTCTTTGAGTATCTTAGGGGCGCCAATTCACCCATCATCTGTTTTATACTGGCTTCCTATCCATCTAGTATTTCTTTTTTTTTTAAGATAACCATAATGAATATACTAATTACTATGTAAATTTGTTGCCCCCCCCTTCCTTCCTGTCAAATGAAGCAAATTACGCCCATGATTCTTTTTATAAGAAATGTTCTCAAGAAAAGGAAAGCAGCACAGCCCCGTTAGTGCGGAGTGCAGCATGTGTTCAGTGCACTGTGCTAAACATTAGTGCATGGTCTAGCTCTATTGATCCCACACTAACAGGTTAGCATAGGATTGGGCAGTGACAGGGCGGGGTGGGGACTGAATGTGGGCATTGATGGCACATTGCGGGCATTATGGGCACGTGCTAGCCGTGATTGTTGCTGTTAGTGCAGGTGCACTTAATGCCACTTCAGTGGGTGGAGTTAGGTGCACTTGTGTGCCGGGCTCCACAGTGCTGTGCATTAGCAACTTCTCAATGGCAGACGAACAGACACACACGCCCCCCTGAAGTTTGTACCAATCTCCCTGCTGGTTTTGTGGTTCAACCAAGCATTCCATCTCTGACCCTGTTCAGATCTAGGTTAAAAACTCACTCTTTTGATACTGATTTTGGATCCTGATACCCCTAGTCATCTGTTCATCTCCTATGTGCTTCCTTACCATTCCCTTAGATATATCCTAGTCCCCAGTTGTTGTATTGTCTGTCTTGACTAGACTATAAGCTTTTAGAAGCAGGGGCTGTCTCTTTCATGTCTGTACAGCGCTGCATATGTCTTCTACTACTTTATAAATGATTATTGTTAGTAGTGACAGTAGATTTGCTGAATCGGACTACTGATTGAGTTTGTGTACATTTTTAAGGCTCGACTTAATTGACTTTTTCAGGGAAGATTCCATTCTGATTCACTACTGAAGGACATAGTATTATAGGCAACAGCATGCGCATGCATAGAAGGATCAATTTTTTTGGATGCCTCTTTGTGTGATGTTTAAATTATATATCTTTGGGGTTCAGATATTAAGCCCTATCTGAAGATTTAATAACTTTGGAATGATGATGATAGTCATTGGCGTTCAGCATGTTTAGCACCTTGGCCTCCATTGGATGTTTGTTCTCACGTCTTTCTTTCTCTAATCAATTTGGAGCAGGATTATTTGCAGCTGTTATTGATTTAAGAGTTAAGTATAGATTAATTGTCATTTGAGCTTCTAAATAAAGCTCTGGTTTGATCTCTAGTACTGACTAGTTTATTCTTTGGGCAGTCCATGGTAGAAGCTCAGATGACAAGTTTTCGACTTTCACACTTTGGACATATCATGCAAAGAGAGATCATTAAAGAAAGACATCATGCTTGGCAAGGTTAAAGGTCAATGCAAAAGAGGAAGACCAGCAATGAGATGGATTGATACAATAACAGCAACTATGGATGTCACTCTATCTACAATGAACCGCCTGATTGAAGACCGAAGACAGTTTAGGATAACTATCCAGAGGGTAACCATGAGTCAGCACCGACTCAACGGCACTTAACAACAGCAACAATAGATTAATTAGGTTATATATTTTATTTTAAAGTTTTTATATACTGCCAATTTCAGTTCTAGATGGCTTCCAATAAAACATAAATAATTTAAATACAAACAACAAATACATTTAAAACACCCCATCTGCTTTCCATTAACTTAGGTCATGTATTAAAGTACTCTATCAAGCAAAAAAAACCCACCTTTCCTTCAGCAGCAGCAAAGAGCACAAGGAGCAGGACAGCAAGCATCGTGGAAGGATACCTTTACTAATAACCAGAGAGATTAGCCCAACACACTTTTCGGCTGGGGTCTTTTTCAGGGGAGCAAATAACCTTGGGGCAAAAACAATAAAAATGTATTTATAAATAAATCATAAACATAGAGCATCATTTGAAAAAAGAAGTAAACTTATATCAAAAGTAACTAAAATGCATCCAGAAACAACAAATGCAAAAATATTATTAATACAATAAAAAATTATAAAACATAACCAATAAAAAAAAGTAATAAAAATGCAAAATGTCAATGTGAAAAAAGGTCTGCGACTGAAAAGCTCTTTGATTATTTTCATCTAATTTCTATGTATTTTGGTGTGCTGAAAAAAAATTAAATATTGAAAAAACTCCTAGACGTCATGATTTGCAACAACGTGCAAAATTGTCTTCAAATTTATCACATTTTTTCAAATTACTATTAATTAATTCAAATTACTGTTAATTCACATAAGTGCATTTAAGATATAAAATGCCAAAAAAACCTTAAAGGGGTTGTCAGAGTTATGTAAAAAAAAAATATAGCACTGTAAATCTGATGGTCAGCAATATATACATAAGCTAAGCAAGTTTTAAATCCGTGCTTCTAATGGTAGAAGGGGTTAATCTTTCCTGAAGAATCCAGTGGGAGGGAGACACAGGGCAGATAGCAGCAGCTCCGGTCAGTGCAGGGGGGCGTGTACAGACAGAGCTGCATGCCATACTTATGCACGAATCATCATCAGGTTCTTGGTTCTAGGCTGTTCACACTTTTTCATCGCAATTCGTGTTAGCTCGTCATTCTTCAGCCATTATGTTATGGCTCCGCGAAAGTGTATTAATTCGCCAGACAGTTTCTGTTTCATTTGTGGTGAATATACAGTGTTGAAGCAACAGCAGAATATTACAGACTTTGTAAAAAAAAAGTATACTTTGCATACGTTGGACTAAAAATTATGAGGCGCCCAGACTTTATCTTGATCTCCAAAGTGTGCAAACGGTGTGTTGAGGACCTCAAACTGGTTCAAGGGTAAGAAAAAATCTTTACGTTATGGGATTCCTATGGTATGGCGAGAGCAAAAGAACCATAGTGACGACTGTTACTTTTGTTCATGCGATGTGAAAGGGTTTAATTCCAAATGGAAGCATTCCATTTCATACCCCAATCTTCACTCGGCAATTCGTCCCATCCCCCATGGCACAGATATACCAGTACCCAAGCCCCCTGCTACCTTGGAAAAGATACCTAGCTCCGATGAAGGTGAAGTCATACCTGAACCAGATGACGAATCAAGTTCTGACTTTGAAGATGATACAAGACCAAAATTGTTTTCTCAGGAGGAGATGAATGATTTGGTAAGAGACTTGAATCTTCCCAAAGATGCCGCTGAGTTACTCGGATCAAGACTGAAAAGCAGGAATTTATTGTTGCCAGGAGTGTCATCTTCATGGTTCAGACATCGTGAAAAGGAGTTCGTTTCTTACTTCGCCGAGGAAGACAAGTTGGTTTATTGCATCGATGTCGAAGGTCTGATGGGTCAATTTAAAATCCAATATGATTCAGAGCAATGGTGTCTTTATAGATTCTTCAAAAAGAAGTCTCAAAGCAGTTGTACTCCACAACGGTTTTTACGCTTCCATACCTGTAGGTCATTCCGTACACTTGAAGGAAACCTACGAGAACTTGGAATTGGTTCTTCGTAAACTTAAATATGAAGACCATGGTTGGCAAGTGTGTGGGGACTTGAAGTTCTTGTGCATGCTGCTCGGGCAACAAGCTAGATATACCAAATATCCTTGTTTTCTGTGTCTAGGGGACAGTCAAGACCGACAAAATCACTGGACCAAGAAGAGTTGGCAACCGAGGGTGCTAACAGTCGGTAAAAAAAATGTCCTCCGAGAAACTTTGGTACCTTCCCATAAAATTCTTCTACCACCTCTCCACATAAAATTGGAATTGATGAAGCAATTCGTAAAATCACTTCCAAGAGATGGAGAATGCTTCAAATACTTGGTCACCAAGTTTCCAGGCCTGTCGGAGGCAAAATTGAAGGAAGGTGTGTTCGTCGGACCAGACATTAGAAGGCTTATAGTTGATCAAGAGTTTGTCAATACCATGACGGATCCTCAAAAAGAAGGCTGGATTGCATTTAAAGAAGTCATACAGAAAGTTTTAGGCAATAACAAAGATCCTTACTACAAAAAGATCGTCGGACGAATGCTGAAAGCATTTCAAGCTTTAGGTTGCCTGATGAGTTTGAAAGTGCATTTCCTCCAGTCCCACTTTGACTACTTTCCTGAAAATTTGGGAGCTGTGAGTGAGGAACAAGGTGAACAATTCCACTAAGACATTAAAGAGATGGAAAGGAGATACCAGGGAAAATGGAGCATTACAATGATGGCAGACTACTGTTGGATGCTTCAGAGAGACATCCCAGATGCTACTCACAAGCGTAGATGCACCAAGAGGAGCCTCACAAGGAAGAAGAATCGAGTTTAGTGTGTGTAGGTGAGCTCATTTCAGTTCAAAAAAGGATTTTCATGAAAATATTGTAATACAACTGTAATTTTATAAGTCTCTATTTCCATTTATTTTGAGGTATTGCCTTATTTAACATAGTTACCTAAATTGTTAGGAAACGTGATGTCCTATGACACAATGGAGGTCATTTTCTGATTCAGCGCACCAAAAAACATAAAGATTACGTGGAATAACCAAAACAGCTCTCTAAAAAAAATTTTTTGCAGACCTGTGAATTAATTAAAAAGTAAAAGAACATGAAAACAAAGACAGATGTTCATACATAAAATTGTGCTCAAATCAAAAGTGCAAAAGTTGCATGGGTATAAAAATCTGCACTTACCAACTAGGGTATTGTGCAATCTATAGAAACTTGGAGGAACGTATGGAGAGCAACGAACATATGCAGAGCATTGAAAGAAATTGCTATGTGTTAAATCCAAAAAAATAAACACCAAGGCACACCATGCAGCCGGTGATAAATGAGTAAAATGAATCAATATAGAACCAAAAAATTTGAAATATTTAATATGAGCTCACCGCTATGGATGTCCACAAAAGGTTCAATGTAATCAGACTCTGAGGAAGAGGCTATGCAAATTGAAGAAGCCCCTTTAGAGAGTGAATGTTCTGATATGGAGACAGACTGTGCTTATTGCCAAAGGGAGTAAAAGCTGCTAACGTTCTATGATATAAGTGCTGGAAGAAGCCTGAAACTTGGCTTGAGGGATTAACACTGGGAAAGGCAGTTAGATGCCTCCCAGAACACCTAGCCAGTTTGGCAACTTCGAATGAAGAGAATGCTATTGTTTTACTGATTGTCATACAAATGCAACAGTTGGTCTAATGAAGAGAAAGAGCTGTTGATTTTGATTGGATGCCTCAACTAACCCAAGGATAAGTAAAGTGAATTTGCAACTGGAAGAAGATTTTGGGAAAGTTGTTTGAAGCAATCATGGGTGGATGTATAACACATGGACTTTGCTGTATCAGTTGACTTTATTTCTGTATGGGGAAGAATCCTTTATTCTTTGTTTAGTAGGGGTAGTAGAAAAATACCTGTGCAACAATAAAACTTATTGTTACCCTTAAATCCTTGGCTGTTTTCGTCTTGACCACAACTACTTGGAACATAAGACCCGCAGCACTTATAGGGATACACAAATGTGGTCCGTCCTCTTCTACTAGGCATCCGCCTATACAAAGCAGAGCACATGACAATATATATCAGCATTGTGTATATGTATATATATGTATGTGTGTGTGTGTATATGTATATTGTGGTAAGGAGAGTGCAGCTCAGCAGGGAAATAAAAGAGAAAAGAACTTTTTCTTCTTTTCGGGGGATGGGTGCACTAGAACATATACACCACAGCAAAATCCCTCAGAGAAACCAAGAGGGTAGAGCTAGGTTTAAGCCACTCCCAGACTCCATGACAACCTCAGGTAAGAGTAGGAGGTACAAGTGGGTGGAGTCAGAGAGGGAGGTGCCCTCCTCAACGTTTAAGTTTGAGAAAACAAAGTAGAGAGAAGCAGCCAAGAGAGAAGCAGTCAAGGGAAAGGCAGCCAAGAGAGAAGCAGCCACAAAGAGAGCAGCAGCAGAGACAAGAGCAGCCAGCACTGCAGCCAAGGAAGCTACAGAGAAGGTTCCAGGCAGAGGACCAAACAGACTGGCAAGAGGGAGAGAGAGAAAAGGTTGGCTTTGAGAAGACTAAGGCAAGAGTGCTTAGACTCCTCTGAAGGGTCTGTCAGCAGGCAGCAGAAGCCCCAGGAAGGGAAGTGGAGATTTTACCTTGATTCCCTGTCTAGCTCAGAGGCAGAGAGAGTCACAAGCCACAGAAGCCTCAGCCGGGAAGGTGCTGCAACAAGACTCCAAGGTAGGAGAAAGAAAGCAGTAAAGTCAAAACCCTGTGTTTCTTGCTCTGACTCTGAAGAGAGGTTTAGGCCTGGGAAAACCCGGATTAGGAAGAAGGGGTTTTCAGAAGAAACTGAACAGGAGAAGCCCGTTGAAGTCCTACCTAGAGGAGAAGGGGTCATTCAGTGGAATAGGCTGTTTAACCTGTTAAAGGCCATTAAGCATAAAGTGCCCGAGCGTTTTCAAACTTTGCCAAGATACAGCTCAGCAGAAAGCATGGAGGTAGAAAGTAAAGAAAGTGACCTGACTTCAGCTTGTTCTGAGATGGACTGTGATATGTGCATTGTGGCTAAGTAATGAAAGCCTGAGAGCAGTGAGAAGTTAGGAATTGTAAATACATGTGCTTTATGAATACGGGATTGAGAAGCATCATAAAGGGAAAAGAAAAGAAAGCCGGTGTAAATAATTCTACTACAACACTGGTTGTAAGCTTTGCTTTAGTGGGAGAAGATTATCCTTTATTTTCTTTGACTTGAGTGTACAACCGCTTTAAAGATTTGTTACCCGAGAGGCAGATTGCAGGAACGGCAGAGCATGAAGTATAAAAAAACAGGGCAAACCCTTACGTGTCAGGAGAGTTAAAAGTTATGCTGTTCAGTATTATTCTGTGAGGGGCTATAGTGGTGCAGTCATGAATATTAAGTTTATTAATCCAAATCTCAGGGTGGAAAGAGATCCTATAGGAGTCCTGATGATTGTTTGATGAGGGGCACAAGACTAGGTTCTCCTAGAATGCCTAATACCCTAGCATTGGCCCTGGTCATTTGTGGGGACATTGTGGTGATGTGCGTAATTTTGGAGCAGAATAGCCCTTCTAGAGTCTGCCTCTTGAAAAACTGAGGTGTCTACTGGCATGTGGTTCATTGGCACTTTTTATTAGTGAATTAAGTGCTTGTGAAAGCAGTGGAAACTAGTGACTCCAATTTAGCCCTAGAACGGATAGGGGAACAGTCATTGGCAGTGCAAGTGTCCCCTCCCCCCTCCAATCCAATGTGCCTCTCCTGCTCTAGATACACAAACTCTAGAGGTGAGAAGGTAATTCATTTTCCATGCCTGAACTGTCTTTGACCTCTGTGCAGAGATCACCAGTTATGATGCAAATTGGTGCCAAATTGCAGTGGTCATTTTGGCAATGTAGGCTTCTGAACCAGAACCAGCTCATACTATACAGGTCACCAAATAGAAATTACTTATCTCCAGGAACAAGCAGGAATGAGTCTTCACATATGGGTACGTCGGTACCGACGGAGCCTGCACGAGAACGCTCCCCAGTGTCCAAAAAGAAAGCCTTTGGGAGCATCCCACACGCATGCGTGCTGCTTTCCTGCCCATTCACTTCCCTCTCATCAGTTTTCTGTTTTCCGTGGAGCCAGCAGGGCGTATTCCTGTCACCGCAGAAAATTCTTCTTTTTATTCTTAGTTTTTTGTGGTCATGTCTGCCTTCCCTCGACGCCACTGGTACCGCCGGTGCTTTTCTTTCTTTTTACTAAAAAAATGTCTTTTCCCAAGGAATTTTTTCCTGTTTAGTGCCTGATGGTTTCTAGGCCACTAGGCCTCTCTCTTTCCATTATGGAAAAGCCAGCCACTATCCTTAAGAAATGCTCAAAGTGTGGCGGTACAGATATATTTTTAGACACTCATACTTGGTGTCTAAAATGTTTAGGTCCTGACCATTGCCCACTGGAGTGTCTCTCCTGCTGGAGCTCAAACAGAAGAAGTCTTCAGGATCGAGCACAACTCGTTACCCAGTTCACATTGGACTCGATGTCACCAGCCAGAATATCTTCTTTTTCACAGGATCAGGTAACCAAACAAAAGTCTGTAAAGACTAGCCAGTCCTCGAGTGGTAGATCTCCTTCTAAGCATCGAGATGCCTCTGGCGTTGCCCTCGAGGACATTTTGGCAATAAAGCCCCGGCGGGAGTCTTCGGGCTCCAAAGCATTAATGGGGCTTCAGGTTGTTCCCGGGGTTCTTACCTCGATGAACATACCTGGGCCAGGTTCGGTGGTTGTGGCCGCTTCGAGCGGTACCGACACCCCGGCATCAGCTATGGTGATGAATGAAACTCTCCTCACCGATGAATGTAGTCTAGCGCTCTCAGCTACTTCGTTACCGCTAGAGTTGCTGCAGACGGTTCCTTGAGTATCGGTATCGGCTTTGGTACTGGTACCAGTATCGGCATCATTGTCAGTACCGTCCCTGCTTGCTTCGACAGACTCGCTTCCTTCAATGCCGAGCCTGGAATCGCTCTCTAGCATGGAGGACTCGGTACCAACTCGTCTCGGTACCGACCTCGGGCGGTACCGAAGACATCGCTTTAAAGAAAATACGATGTTTCATCCTTTCAAGTCTTCCGATCCTGATGACTGGGATGAATCCATCGCTACCAAGGCTGAATTTTCAACAATTCTAGCCTTTACCCCTCATTTTAGGGGGTTCTCCTCAGGAGAGATTTATTTTCAAGCTTTTCTGCTTGATATGGCAAAGTTACTTGCCATTTCTATACCTGCTAAAGAATCCATACCAGGGGATTCAGAGACTCTGCAATTCCCCTGCATTCTAAAGGAGGTGATCATGCTTCCTTTGCATCAGATCTTACAGGATCTACTATTAAGAATGTGGGAAACTCCTTTAACGGTATCCCCACATTCTAAGACACTTGACACTATATACAAGGTGCCACCTTCTCCAGGTTTTCAAAAGACTCAACTTCCTCATCATTCTATTGTTGTAGAATCAGCAATGAGACGTATTAAGAGTGCAAAGAAGCACTCCTCTTATCCGCCAGGTCGTGAGTCTAGGACTTTAGATGCCTCTGGACATTGATGCTTCCAGGCATCCATGCTTTCAGCAAGAATTATCTCGTATATTTTCTATATGGGATTATCTCTTGAAGAGGTCACAAAGAACTTAAAGCTTTTGAACCCTTTTCTTCAAGAACATAAAAGAGCAGACTATTTCTTATTAGTCAGTCATGCACAGAATGTCTCTAAGTTCCTTAATCGTGCTTCCCTGGACTGTTTTGAGTCTATTAGCAGAACGTCTGCTATAGCCATAGGGGCACGACGCATGGCCTGGCTCCAAGCTTCAGACTTGGACAAATGGGTACAAGAAAGGCTGGGAAATACTCCTTGTACTGGTGAAAATCTCTTTAGCTTGAAATAAAGCATCCTTGTTAATCAGTTAAACACTGATATTGTTGCTTTCAGAGGATTGTCAAAACTTTCCTCTACCCCAGCTAGTAAAAAGACTTCTAACAAACTTTATTCCCCTAAGGGGAAAAAGTTTTATTCATCTTCTACCCATCATGCAGATGCTTCCAAAGAAGGGCAACATCATACCAGGCTAAGAAAACCAAAACCTCAACAGGCTCAGCAAACCCAGCAGTCTCAGTGTTTCTGATATTTTATTCATTAAATCTCTTTTTCCTGTTTGAGGTTCAGAATCGCTAACCTACTTCTTATCAACAGAAGCATCCTTACTGAGAGATCAGTGATACACTGACTCAATCTTCGACTCTAGGCATGAATCTCTTGCCGCAAGAGAAATCCATTCTTTTAGCTCCTAGAGCTATTGAAGATAATCATGCCCTATGGGTAACAGGTTTCTACTCTCCTTTTTGAAGGAAAAGGAGGAGTAGCAACTAATAACAAGGTAGGCTATGCCCTTCACCTTGACAGTTTTCCTGTACAAGGATATCTCATACTTTTGACTGCAGGGGGGCTTTACCTGTTTCAGAGGCTTACCAAATTGTAAGTCTTCACAACTCTGTATTACTTTCCTCTTAGTTGAGACATTCTGTCTAAGAGTGATACTATTCAGCTGGAGGGCTTACTTTTTAAGCCATAGGATTTTCAATACCTACTCCAGTAAGTGGTTCCCATACAGAATTTTCTTCCCCTTGGCAATCTTCTCAAATATTTTCTTTTAAGGCAGCTATCGGACCATAATTGAGTTTTACCACTCCTAATTATGTCTGTTAGTCCTTTTCCAATCTATGGGACCTAACTTTTCTGCTGCCTTAATAACAAATAATTCCAAGACAGGTTCCAAAACCTACTTGGGCAATTTATCTTTGCAGGCAACCGGCCTGTCTACTATTTTTAGCCATCTTCAGGTTTTTTTCTGGCACCAACAGAATAGATTAGGTTGCACACTGGCAATTAAACAGCCAAATCTCACCTAAGCAACCTATAACATGCTCTCTGCAATTATACAAAAAAGCTCTGCAACTATGGGCCTTTGCCAGAGAGCGTCAAAACCATTCCTGGTGGGTAACTTCCAGATGGTTAAAAAGGCTTTGCCCAATCATGCTCCCACATGACTGGTTTTTTCCTATTCTTACCATCTTCCTTAAAATTTCCCTGTATTGCAAAATTATTTTCCTCTACTTCAGTGAGATAATTTCTTTGGGGATAATGTACTGGCTCTTAGCACCAGACCATATTACCCTCAACAAATACTTTCGCAATACTTTTGAGTGAGGTCCACATTAGAAAGTTGAAATTCAATTTTTACTAATATTTATTATCTACACAAGGACTCCCCTCTAGACGCCTTGTTTAGTCAAGCTGTTCCACAGCACACCCCTTCTAATTCAACTCCTACCCTCCATCCCTTGGATGCCTGAGGTTCTGGGAAATAGCATGGCACATCTATTAGATTTGCAACATGCTGGGACCTCCTCCAGGCATCTCTAGCTTGGGAGTCCCCATATGTGAAGACTCATTCCTGCTTGTTCCTGGAGATAGCACAGTTACTTACCTGTAACAGGTGATCTCTGGGAACAGCAGGAATAAGTCTTCACAACCCACCCACCTTCCCTAGGAGGAGTTTTCTCTCTCTCTCTCTCCCTAATTTGTCTACTTCCCTCCTTTGGTCTCAGCTACAAACCCAACTGATGGAGAGGGAAGTGAATGGGCGGGAAGGCAGCGCGCATGCGTGTGGGATGCTCCCAAAGGCTTTCTTTTTGGATGCTGGGGAGCGTTCCCGCGCAGGCTCCGTCGGTACCGACGTACCCATATGTGAAGACTTATTCTTGCTGTTCCCAGAGATCACCTGTTACAGGTAAGTAACTGTGCTTTACTCACTCATGATTTGTACAATATTTGAACAGTTGACCTAGAGATGAAAGGCTTTGCAGCAGTATGTCAATTGAGCTTCCTTGCCCTTTAAGAATTTCATTGACTGTTATGTTGCCTTTTTTTTTCTCTCTCCCATCCCTCCTGTGCTACTCCAACTTTCAGCTTTCACCAAAGAAAACGTGGGAAGGTTTCATTGGAGGATTCTTTTCCACAGTGGTTTTTGGATTGCTGGTGAGTTATTTTTGGTTTTCTCTGAGACGTTAACATATTTTTTTGTAATCTGCATTGCCAGGCAGAATATAAATACTTGAATTAAATGTAATGTAATTTCTTCACCCTCCTCAGTTGTGGGCCTTCATGTCTTCCGAGGGGTGGGTAAGGGAAAAAAAACTCTGAACCAGTTGCAAGAAATTTATAGTAGCTCTGTATGGTCTGATTTTGCAGCCTGGGGAAGGCTTGCCTTTCCTCCCTACCTCTTTTTGCCCACTCTGCTTGTTTTGTCGATGTTCCTGTACTGTGTTGAAATGGCTTTTCTCTGGGTCATCCGACATAACCACAGAGATTGAAAGCAACAAGAGAGCTGCTCATTCCTAATGTTCTCCTGGCTCCTTGCCAGCTCCACGTTCCCTTCTGCCGGTGCCTGCCTATTCCTTTCACATATTTTATTTCCATTTGGGTGTAATATCTGACTCATTCTCTCCAGCAGAGCAAAAATAGGTAATGAGTAGAGAAAGGGTTCTGAAAGCATTAATTAACCCTTCAGATGTCACAAGAATGCCTCTTGCTAGTCTGTAATTTGATGTTTTCAAGCCAACCTATTCCCTGATATGCTGTCCGGGAAGTGAAAATAATGTGCAGTGAATCAGCCATGTCCCTAGGAATGACGGCAGTGGATAGACAGACATGGAGCCTAGTATTTTCTTCTAGGAGTACAAACAGTACACTGGTGTACCAAGAACCTGATTTTTAGAGAAGCGCTTGATTGGTCATGGCTTTTTGCCATCCCTTCCCCTGATGCACTGTAGTACCTGTAGTGCTGGTGATAACTGGTCTACAAATTTCCCTTACCATTAATTTCCTTTCCTGGAATCCTGCTAGAACAGTCCAGACAAGTGGGTTGTGGCCTTCTGCCAGCAGATGTTGGAGACGGAGAAAGTGCCAGAAGCTTTAGTGATCCAGCCCTGGCATATATAGTGATTCCCCTAGGGGCCGCCTTCAGTATTTCTCTGTCTCCAGCAGATGATGGTGGTTCTCTTCTCTACTCCTGGCACTTAATTCTGAACATGTTGGGCCAGGGGGGATTTTCAAGCTAGTGGATGTGTCTGGGGTGCACTGGAGGTGCCCCCCTCAGAGTTACCCACATATCTTCTGGGTTAATGATTGATTTCAATTATCCCGGTATCAACCGAGTCAGTGTCACGGCGGGACAAAAACTTCCAGCATGGTTTAAAGGTGAGATCAGAGAGACTGATGTAGCCAAAAAAGCATCTTTCAGGAAATGGGAAAAGGAGTCAAATGACAAACTGTAGATAACATAAGCACTGGCAAGTTAGATGCAAGGCATTAATAAGGCAAACAAAGAGAGAATTAGAAAAGAAGCTTGCTGTGGAAGCAAAAAAGCATAATAACTTTTTCAAGTACATTCATAGCAAAAAAACTCGTGAGAGAGAGTCAGTTGGACCATTGGATGATAGAGGGGTAAAAGGGGCACTTAGAGGGGAGAAGGCCATAGCGGAGAGACTGAATGAATTCTTTGCTTCTGTCTTTACTGAAGAAGATGTAGGGAAGTTACCCATACCCGAAATGGTATTTAAAGATATAGCAGAAGAATTGACAGACATCTTCCCAGTTTATTGATATTTATTACAACTATTTGATAAACTGAAGGGAAACTGCTAGGTACTTATGACCTAGATTGGCCACTGTTGGAAACAGGATACTGGGCTTGATGGACTTTGGTCTGACCCATTATGGCATATCTTGGTATCCTTAATTATCCTACATTGTTTAATTGTTCCCTGTAAACAGTTGTAATATACTGTACTATTGTTTCATGTAAACCGTCTTGACTAGTAGAAAGACGGTATATAAAAACTGTTAACATAACATAATAAGATATTTATTTATTTATTTATGTTCACCTGGACCGGATGGTATGCATCCAAGGGTGTTAAAAGAATTGAAATATGAGATTGCAGACCTACTATTAGTAATCTGTGAACTATAATTAAAATAATCGGTAATACCTGAAGACTGGAGGATGGCCAATATAATGCCAATTTTTAGAAAAGGTTCCAGGCGTGATCGGGGAAACTACAGACTAGTGAGCCTGACGTCAATACCGGGAAAAATGGTAAAAACCATTATTAAGAACAAAATTTCTGTGGATAGTCATGATTTAATGGGAGATAGCCAACATGGTTTTAGCCAGGGAAGGTCTTGACTTACTAATCTGTGTTATTTTTTTGAAAGTGTAAATAAACAGGTAGATAAGGTGAGTCGATCAATGTAGTGTATCTGGATTTTCAGAAAGCTTTTGACAAGATCCCTCATGAGATTCTCTGTGAAATTAAAAAGTCATGGGATAGGAGGCAGTGTACCATTGTGGATCAGGAACTGGTTAAAAGATAGAAAGCAGAGGGTAGGGCTGAATGGCCAATTTTCTCAATGGAGAAAGGTGAAAAGTTGAGTACCCCAGGGATCTGTGCTGGGTCCGCTGCTTTTTAACATATTTGTAAATAACCTGGAAATGGGAATAACGAGTAAGGTAGTCAGATTTGCAGATGAGACACAATTATTCAAAGTAGTTTGTTAAACCCAAGGGGATTGTGAAAAATTGCAAGAGGACCTTAATAAATTGGAAAACTTGGACGTTCAAATGGCCGATGAAATTTAATGTGGACAAGTGCAAAGTTATGCACCTAGGAAATAACAGCCCAAACTATGGCTACATGATTTAAGGTTGCACCTTAGGAACCACCACTCAGGAAAAAGATTGACGTCATTGTGGTTAACGCAGTGTGTAGTGGTGTCCAAGAAAGTAAATAGAATGCTAGAAATAATAAGGAAAAGAATGGAGAATAAAACAAAGAATATTATAATGCCTCTGTATCGTTCCATTGCACCTTGAATATTGTGTGCAGTTCTGGTCGCCATATCTTAAAAAAAAGAATGTAGCAGAATTAGAAAAGGTACCGAGAAGAGCAGCCACCAAAATGGTAAAGGGGATGGAAGGATACCCCTATGAGGAGACGCTAAAAAGGTTAGTGCTCCTCAACCTGGAAAGAGACAGCTGAGGGGGGAGATATGATAGAGGTTTATCAACTAATGAATGGAGTGGAATGGGTAAACGTAGATTCTCCAGGACCAAGCAGGAAGTCAGTCCTCACATATGGGTGACGTCGTTGCCGACGGAGCCCTCGCGGAGCAATTTCCCCAGCTTTCGAAGAAAGCCTTTGGGAATTGCAGCGCGCATGCGCGGTCCCCTTCCCGCCCAAAGGTGCCATCTTGCTCAGTCTTCCTTTTTCCGCGGAGCCCTACAGACGTAGTTTGTGATCGCTGCTGAAAAAGTTGATTTTTTTCGTTCTGTTTTTCTCTCGGTTCGACGCCGTGTCCTTTTCCCGCCCGGCCTTGATACTCCGGTATTCGAGTCCGTTCACTTTTTTCGGTTTTTGTCCTTAGTGACTGCCGTTCCCACCACTTTTTTCTTTTTCTCTGGCAGCCCGGTCTTGACCTCGCAGGGGCCCTTTTTCCCCCGATGGCTGCCAGCGGGTTTAAGAAGTGTGATCGGTGTACGAGACATGTCTCTTACCGACACACACGACTGCTGCCTCCGTTGCCTCGGACCCAATCATGACCCGATGATTTGTGGTCCGTGTAACAAAATGTACTCGAAGGCATTGAGGAGTTGGCAGTCTCAAAAGGAGCGAATCTTCTCTGAATCCGCGTCCGGTCGGGCCCGGACTTCGTCAGAGGCTTCGACGTCTCGTGACTCTGGCCCCGAGCATTGTCGGAGTTCCGAGCGGGGGTCTCCCGCCCGGGAACATCGTCGGAAGAAGAAAAGCGCGAGGGCGGCGTCGGAGGACACTCCTGGTCCCTCGAGGGCCAGGTCGCATAGCCCCGACAGCCACCCCGGGTCCTCGGAGGTGGAGAGGCCTTCGAAGCATCCTCGTCTCGAAGTGGAGTCTCCTGGACATGTGAGTACTGTAGTCCTCCTGGACTCGCCTCCGAAGGAGCCGACGTCGGGGGCTGCTGGGTCTTTTGAGTTTGCACTCAGGTTGACAGCCTTGGAGAGCAGTTTCGCTGCCTTCATGGACCAGCAGCGGGCACTGATCGCTGGCCTCGCTGGCGCCTCTGCCCCGACCACCGGGACGTTGACGTCAAAATCAACCCCAGAGGCCCAGCCGATCCTCGAGTCCATCCGGGCTCGAGTCGATACTCGGCCAAGGTCTCCCTCGGCCTCCCGTTCGGGACCGAGGTCGTCGATGCCGGCCTCGGCGTCGGGGCGGAGGCCCTCGGCTCCCGCCCGCACGGAGCCGCTCGATTCCTCCTCGAAGGAGTCGGGCTGGGACACGGAGGAGGACGAGTCACCCCGTTCTTTTCAGACTCTGTGCGTCCCCTCAGACTCTCCTGAGTCTGAGCCTCGGAGACTATCCCCTCCGGAGGATACCCGGTTCTCCGACTTCGTGAGGGATATGGCTAAGGCTTTGGCCTTCCCCGCGGATCCGGAGGAGGAGCCTCGAGCGGAAGAGCTTGAGGCCCTCCAGTGTGACTCTCCCCCGAAGGAGGCCTTTACTGTACCGGTTCCTCTGATGCTGGAAAGACTTCTCTTCCGCATGTGGGAGAGCCCGGCATCGACACCGGTGTTAAGCAAGCGGGTCGATTCCATGTATTGAGTCTGCAAGAGCGCCGGGTTCCAGAAGGCACAACTACCGCACCATTCCATGGTGGTGGAATCGGCCATGCATCGACTCAAGAGTCAAAAGATGCACTCCTCGGTGCCTCCGGGTAAGGAGGCCCGGAACCTGGATGCCCTCGGTAGGAAGTGCTTCCAGGGCTCTATGCTTGCTTGTCGAGTCCAGACATACCAGCTCTATATGGGCATGTATCTCCGGGACCTGGCAAAGGAAATTGCCGGGTTCTCTGCTGGTCTCTCCGAGGAACCTTTGCAGAGATTCCAGGCCTTGTCCACTGGTATTCGAGAGTGCTCGAAGTTTATTTCTCGAGCAGCCTACGATGGCTTCGAAGCATCGGCTCGAGTAGCCGGGGCCGGCATCGGTGCCCGCCGACAGGCTTGGCTTCAGTCATCCGACCTCGAGCCATGGGTGCAGGACAAGTTGGTCAATGTCCCCTGCAGAGGTGAAAACCTCTTTGGCAAGCCAATGGCTGAAAAGGCTGCAGAACTCGAGTCCGAGACTCTAACCAGGACTCGCCTGTCCAGGAAGACCTCTGCTCCTTCACAAAAAAGGAAGGGCTCGGGGAAAAAGCCCTTTTACCCGAGGAAGGTGTCTGCCTATAAACAACACCACTCACCATATCAAGCCTCAGCAGCTCCCCATCAGGGTCAGCAGGCTAAGGGACAGGGTAATGGGTCCCGTAGGCAGAAGGCCCCCAAGCCCACTACACCGGCCCCTGCTCAGCAGGGTGGGGGTTTTTGACTCAGAAAGCATAGCCTCTTCCCCCCCCCCTCCCCCGCTGGCTTCTCTCAGCACGGGAGGCCGGCTGGCCCACTTTGCCCACAGGTGGTCAGCCATAACATCAGATACCTGGGTGCTTCAGATAGTTCAACAGGGCTACCTTTTGCATTTTCACCAGGTACCTCCCTCCTACTTTCCAGGGGAGCCTCCAAGACCCCCTCTGCACAGGGACTTACTCCTTCAGGAGTTGGCAAGTCTTCTTCAGGAACAGGCTGTGGAACCGGTGCCCCACCACCTGAGAGGTCACGGCTTTTATTCCAGGTACTTTCTGATACCAAAAAGAACAGGAGGCCTCAGACCCATCCTGGACTTGCGCAACCTCAAGTTCCTGCAAAGGGAAAAGTTCAAGATGCTTACCCTTGGAATCCTGCTGCCCTACCTCCAGCAGGGAGATTGGCTATGCTCCTTGGATCTAAAGGATGCTTATACTCACATCCTTATCCATCCGGACCACCGGCAATATCTAAGATTTGTGGTGGCAGGGAATCATTATCAGTACAGGGTACTGCCCTTTGGCCTATCCTCCGCTCCCAGGGTGTTCACCAAATGCCTGGTAGTGGTAGCAGCCTTCCTGAGACTTCAAGGCCTCTTCGTCTTTCCCTACCTGGACGACTGGCTCATCTGGGCACAGTCTTCCCTAGAAGTCACTCAAGCCACTCAACGCACAGTGGCTCTGCTTCAGCACTTGGGGTTCGTCATAAAGTCCACTTTGCTCCCCTCTCAAGATCTCAAATTTATAGGAGCACGGTTGGACACTCTGCAAGCTCGTGCCGCCTTGCCTCTGGAACGGGCCAACCGACTCATAGCTCTGGCCGAAAAGTTCTGCAGCACGTCACCGGTCTCTGCCAGACAATTCCTGCAACTGCTCGGTCATATGGCCTCCACGGTCCATGTCACTCCGAATGCCCGTCTACATATGAGGCCTGCTCAGTGGAGCCTTCGCACTCAATGGCATCAAGCCACAGGAAGCCTTGCGGACTTAGTAAAGATCTCCGACCGCCTGATCTCCTCTCTGCAATGGTGGCTTCATCTGCCCAGTCTGGTGCTCGGCATGACATTTCAATATCCTCCGCCTTCCCAAGTGCTGACGACAGATGCCTCTCTTCTGGGATGGGGAGCACATTGCCAAGGGACATGTACTCAGGGCCTTTGGACCCCCTTAGGAGGCTGCTCAACAGATAAACTTCCTGGAGCTCCGGGCGTTCCGCCTAGCTCTACGGACCTTCTCTCATATCACTTCTCATCAGTCTGTACTGGTACAGACGGACAATCAGGTTGCCATGTTCTATGTGAACAAACATTGGGGCACCGGCTCCCTCCTATGTCGAGAGGCTCGGAGACTGTGCTCTTGGGCAGTCGACCATGGCATCCTCCTCAAAGCTGTTTACCTGCCAGGTCAGGAAAATTACCTGGCCGACAAGCTGAACAGGATTCTCCAGCCACACGAGTGGAGGTTAGATCCGTTGGTACTTCAGCGGATCATCCTCCGCTGGGGTCTCCCCACCATGGATCTTTTTGCCAGTCCTCTGAACCGGCAACTTCCCAGATTCTGCTCCAGGCACCCGCATCCTTACCGAGTAGCGGCGGATGCTTTCCTCATCCCGTGGTGCAGGGGCCTAATGTATGCCTTTCCTCCCACGCCACTTGTCTCCTGGACGCTTTTCAAAGTTCTCCGGGACAAGGCCTCGGTAATCCTGATAGCACCCTGGTTCCCGCTTCTGCTGCAACTGGCGGTGGACACCCCTCTTCCTCTGGGGTTTCAGCCCGATCTCCTGACTCAGGATCAGGGCACTCTCCTGCACCCCAACCTCCAGACCCTTCAACTGATGGCCTGGCTGCTGAAAGGGTAGTCCTAGCACCGCTCCTACTGCCTCCGGAGGTGGAAGCTGTCCTCCTGGCTTCTCGGCGACCATCCACCCGGAAGTCTTACGCCCTTAAGTGGCATCGCTTCTCCGTCTGGTGTTCTCAGCAGTTTGAGAACCCCTTCTCCTGTTTGGTATCGGTGGTACTGCAATACTTGCTTCACCTTTCCAATCTAGGACTCAAGTCCAACTCTGTCAGGGTCCACCTCAGTGCTCTCTCTGCACATCACTCGCAGGTGGACGGCAAACCTCTTTCCGCACACCCCTTGGTGGCACGTTTTCTCAGAGGCCGCCTGCTTAAGCCTCCGTTGCGCCCTCCGGCGCCTGACTGGGATCTCAATGTGGTCTTACAGCGGCTGACCTGTCCGCCTTTTGAACCTATGGCTACGTGCCCTCTTTGTTTACTTTAATGGAAAACGCTCTTTTTGGTAGCCCTTACCTCTGCTAGACACGTTAGTGAACTACAGGCCCTAATCTCTGAACCTCCTTACACTAGGTTCTATACGAATAGGGTAGTCTTACGGACTCACCCTAAGTTTCTTCCTAAAGTGGTTTCTCCTTTTCATCTCAACCAAGAGGTGGTTCTTCCAACCTTCTTTCCCAGGCCGCATACCAGCCGGGCTGAAACAGTTCTGCATACCCTGGACTGTAAGAGGGCCTTATCCTTCTAACTTGACCGTACGCGGGAGCATAGAAATGCTGTCCAGCTTTTCGTGTCTTTTGACCCCAATCGTTTGGGGGTACCTGTCTCCAAGCGTACTTTGTCCATCTGGGTAGCTGACTGTATCGCCTGGGCGTATGGGGCAGCCGGCCTCTCCTTAAGGAGTCGAGTCATGGCTCACCGTGTCAGGGCGAAGGCTGCGTCTGTGGCTCATCTCCGCTCTGTTCCGTTGGCAGACATCTGCCGGGCCGCTACTTGGTCTTCAAACCAGACTTTTGCAGCTCATTACTGCCTGGAGAGGGAGTCCCGCAGGGACAGTGCTTTTGGACAGGCAGTCCTCCACAATCTCTTTGAGGTTTAGGCAACTCCTACCCTCCGGCCCTGGTGTTGGGCTACCGGCCGGATTCATATTCAGAGAAGATTCCTTCCTTCGGTACTGCTGAGCTAGAGGGAGCTCATTTTTCGGCTTGAGGTCTCCGGTAGCCTTATGCTTGGGAGTCCCATATGTGAGGACTGACTTCCTGCTTGGTCCTGGAGAAAGAGTAGTTACTCGTCTGTAACAGGTGTTCTCCAGGAGCAGCAGGAATCAGTCCTCACAACCCTCCCTCCTCCCCTTGGAGTTGCAGTCATTCTTATCCATTGTTTTTGCTAACTTTTTGCTGTCTCTTCGCTATGTCATCAGACTGAGCAAGATGGCACCCTTGGGCGGGAAGGGGACCGCGCATGCGTGCTGCTATTCCCAAAGGCTTTCTTCGAAAGCTGGGGAAATTGCTCCGCGAGGGCTCCGTCGTCGCCGACGTCACCCATGTGAGGACTGATTCCTGCTGCTCCTGGAGAACACCTGTTACAGGTGAGTAACTACTCTTTGTTAAGAGCCGTCGAGTCGGAGTTGACTCATGGCGACCCTCTGGATAGCTATCCTAAATTGTGTTTGGTCTTCAGTCAGGCGGCTCATCGTTGACAGACTGGTACCCGTAGCTGCTGTTATTGTATTGATCCATCTCATTGCTGGCCTTTCTCTTTTGCGTTGATCTTCTATCTTGCCAAGCATGATGTCTTTCTCTAATGATCTCTCTCTTCGCATGATGTGTCCAAAGTATGAAAGTCGAAGTCTTGTCATCTGAGCTTCTAAAGAAAGCTTAGGTTTGATCTCCTCTAGTACCGACTGGTTTGTTCTTCGGGCAGTCCATGGTATACACGGTATTCGCCGCCAGCACCATAATTCAAAGGCATCAATTTTCTTCCTTTCTATCTTTTTCACTGTCCAGCTTTCACATCCATATGATGATATTGAAAATACCATGGCTTGAACAAGTCGAATCTTTGTATGGAGAGAGACATCTCTGCTCTTGAGAATCTTATCTAGGTTTTTCATAGCCATTCTGCCAAGAGCCATTTGTCGTCTGATTTCTTGACTGCTTGTTGCTTCTTTATTGATAGTTGATCCAAGTAGGTTAAAGTTGTTCATGATTTCAATTTCTTCTCCTTCAACGATGAACCTGTTGATTATGCCAGTTGTCATGATCTTTGTCTTCTTTACATTAAGGTGCAAGCCCATTTTGAGACTGTTCTTTGATTGTGAGAAGCAAATGTTTCAGATCATCTTCACTTTCAGCCAGTAATGTGGTATCATCAGCATAGCGAAGGTTGAGTCTTCCACCAATCTTCACACCCCTGTTGTCTTCATACAATCCTGCTTCTCTGATTTGTTCTGCATATAAATTAAACAGGTAGGGGGAAAATATGCAGCCTTGTCTTACACCTTTGCTTATTTTAAACCCTTCTGTTTCTCCTTGTTCCGTTTGAACTGTTGCTTCTTGATCAATGTACAGATTGTGCAAGAGTACGATCAGGTGTTCTGGTATACTCATGCTACTTAATGTGGCCCAGAGTTTCTCATGGTTTACGCAGTCAAAAGCTTTGCTATAGTCGATAAAGCACAAATAGATATCCTTTTGGTATTCTTTAGTCTTTTCAAGGATCCATCTCACATCCGCAATGATGTCTCTCGTTCCTCGCCCTTTCCTGAACCCTGCTTGCACTTCAGGTAGTTATTGTTCCAGGTATGGTTGTAGTGTCTTTTGAATAATCTTCAGTAGAATCTTGCTGGCATGTGGGATCATAGCGATTGTGCGATAATTTCCACAGTCAGTTGGATCACCTTTCTTTAGTATTGGTATAAACACAGATCTTTTCCAGTCAGTTGGCCATGATGTTGTCTTCCATATTTCTTGGCAGAGCCTTGTAAGTACGGTAACATCTGCATCAGATAGCATTCCCATAGAAGTATTACAGCAATCAGTACCTGGTGCTTTGTTCTTTGATAAGGCTTTTAATGCTGCTTCAACTTCTTTCATCACCAATGGTTCCCGATCATAAGGTACAGGTTGAAACGGCTGTTGGTCCACTTGATCTTTATCATATAAAAACTCTGTATATTCCTTTTATCTTTTCTTGATCATCTCAGCATCATTCAACATAGAGCCTTGAGCATCTTGTAACATTCCAATTCGAGGCTGGAATTTTTTCTTTAACTCTTGTAGCTTTAGGAAAGCCGATCTTCCTCTAATAGTTTCTGCTTCTATTTCCTTGCATGCGTCATTGTAGTACTTTTTCTTGTCCTGTCTTGCTGCACGTTGGAAATCTGTTGACTTCTGTGATTGTCTTTCTTTCTCCTCTGGCTTTAGCTTCTCTGCATTTCTGTGCAATTTTCAGAGTTTCTTCCGTCGTCCATTTTGGCCGTTTTTTCTTTTTCACCTTTTGTAGACACTTCTCGCCTTCTTCCAACACAACCTTTATGTCATTCCATAACTCTTCTGGAGCTCTGCCATTTGTATCTAAAGCAGCAAATCGATTTTGCAGGCAGTCTTTAAATTCCAGTGGTATATTCTCAAGGTCATATTTTGCTGCATTCATGAGTGGTTTGCTCTTTTTCAACTTTAGCTTGAGTTTGCATACTAGTAGTTGATGATCTGTACCACAGTCGGCTCCAGGTTTTGTCTTTGTTGATGTTCTAGAGCTTTTCCATCGTTGACTTCCACAGAGGTAGTCAATTTGATTTTTATACAATCCATTGGGTGAAGTCCATGTGTACAGTCGCTGCTTGTGTTGATAGAAGAAGGTGTTTGAGATGAATAGATCGTTGGTCTTGCAGAATTCTATCAGTCTTTCTCCAGCTTCATTTCTGTTGCCAAGTCCATATTTTTAACTACTTTGCCTTCTTCTTTGTTGCCAACCGTTGCATTCCAGTCACCCATGACTATCAGGATATCCTGTTTGCATGTTTTGTCAATTTTAGCTTGTACTTGTTCATAGAACTCTTAAATTTCATTCTCTTCTGCAGCTGTTGTTGGGGCATATACTTGAATTATAGTTGTGTTGATAGGCATTCCTCGTAGACAAATAGAGATTAAGCCTTCGCTGACTGCATTGTATTTCATTACAGTTCTTGCAAGTTTCTTCTTTATTATAAATGCAACACCATTTCTTTCTTGTCTTTCATTTCCAGCGTAGTAGACCATGTGATCATCTGATGCAAAGTGCCTGATGCCAGTCCATTTCAGTTCGCTGACACCCAACAGATCAAGTTATACATGTTCCATTTCATTCTTGACCACCTCCAACTTCCCTTGGTTCATGCTTCATACGTTCCATGTTCCAATGTGTAAGACATCTTTACAGCTCCTGACTCTCATTTCATCAAAATGTAGAAAGATTAGGGGACATGCATTGATGCTACAGTGTAACCCACATAAGACTAATAACAGAAATGATTACACGTTGAGTGAAAAAAGCTCTCTGGAATCCGTTACCAGAGGATGTAGTAAAAGCTGTTAGTGTAGCCAGGTTTACGAAAGGTGTGGACAAGTTCCTGGAGGAAAGGTCCATAAACCATTATTAAAGTGGACCTGGGAAATCCACTTCAACACAAGCATTGTGGAACCTGTGCCTAAGTATTTGTGACCTAGGTTGGCCACTCTTGAAAACAGGATACTGGGCTTGATGGACCTTGGTCTGACCCAGTATGGCATATCTTATGTTCTTAGGGCTGGATCACTGAAGCTTCTGGCACTTTCTCTGCCTCCAACATCTGCTAGCAGGGGGACATAACTCACTTGTCTGGACTGGTCTAGTAGGATTCCAGGAAAGGAAATTTAATGGTAAGGGAAATTTCTCCATGATTGGGAATAATAGCCCAGAAATACAGGCTGGCCAGAGGTTTTCTTGCAAATGCTGAGGGTGCAGCCCTGGAATTGCAGGTCCATCACAAAGCTCATTACACTTAGGAATGGGATGGAAAAGGGAATGTGTGGTGTTCTTAATACTTACACACTGTACAAAATCACTTGTATTGTTATAGCTGTCCCTGGCTCTGATATCTTACAGTGCAAGTCACACACAAGTTTATGTGAACTGTTCAAGATTAGAGTGACAGGGTGATGAGTGAGGATGGGTTTGTGTGAACAAACTTTCTGACTACGAGGCAGTTGTGCAACCCAGTTTTTACATGGATTCAATCCTTCTACCATAAGATCCATGTCCTGAGTTACAAATCAGTCCATTGGAGATTGAGAAGTTGTCTTTCCCCATATCATGACGTGGGGGAGGGTGACGGAAGATAAGGAAAGAAAAAGAGAATACTTAGTTTTGTGAGCTCTCCATCCCTACTACAACCTGCACAGCGCCATCTGGGATCTTCCCCAGTTGTGTAATGGATGCCGGATGCATAATAGGTGTCCTTGGGAAGGGAAGGCTTTACCCTCATTTTACCCTAGCCACTGAGAATGAATATTTGTTCAGTCCCTATTCCTATTCATGTGCCCTCTGCTGTCCAACCACTGGTAGATCTACATGATCTGACCTTTATTTACAGATGACGGATCTTTTTAAAAGGGTTAAGAAGCAGTCTTAGACACTAACCCTATAGCATATGCTCTTCAACTGTTTCCTTAAGGGTCACAAACAGGTCTGGATTTCAGGCAACTAAATTATGCCATTTAGCCTATATAAGTCTTATCATGAACATACTTATGGATTTCCTGAAAACCAGATTTCTTATGGTCCTTGAAGTGACACTAAAGAACTCTGGAACTCAGAAGGCAAGCATGCATCACTTAAAATAATGTTCAAATTGTTTTTTGTTAGGAGAGGAAATGCTGGAATTACAGGGAACGGGAGTGGGTGTGATTTGTTAAATCCTTTTGAGGGATTTTCACAGATAAATATCAATTTTTGCCCTTTCCTCACATTGCAGTTATCATACGTTATGGCTGGGTACAGTTACTTCGTCTGCCCTGTGGAATTTAACAACGACACTAACCGTTTCACAGTGGACTGTGAACCTTCCGAGCTTTTCCAACTGCAGGAATACCACATTCCTAGTGTGATCCAGTCCATCGCTGGTTGGGTAAGAGGCTAGGCTAGGGTTGTGAATGTGTATATGTTGTAAAGATTAAAAATAAGGCTAAATTCCCCCCTACCCCACACTATCTCTCGTTCTCTGGACAGAGAGACTGGGAGTCTAGATGAGCTTGGTAGGTCCCATCCAACTCTCTTTTGTTTTTTGACTCTCTAGCAACGAAGCCCTCTGGAAGCTGACATATACTAGTGCAACCTTACTTTGCCACTTTAATGCATTCTGGAAGTAAAATTCAGTACTCTGCTGTCCTGATTTTGGTTTCCGCTAAGTATAGTTGGAGGAGCCAAGTGACCTGAGTTAGAGGAACTGAAGCAAGGGTGCAAAAGCTCTGGTCATCAAGGATCACAGCCCTGCCTGCTTTTCAGGGTTACACCTTAGGGAATTCTGCACAAATGAATTTAAAATTGTTCACAAAAATTTAGAAAATTCTGTGTGCAGTATTTTTTAAATTATGCATGCATTACTAGTAATTTTTTGTGCAGAATTCCCCTATCATAAAGCCTCACTCCTCCTCTAGACCTGAAATTCCCCCTGCCATTTTCCTCCTTAGCTCTTTTCCTTCAATTGCAGTTCTCTCCTCAAGCCTTCCTTTCCCCCACTGTTTTCTCTCCCTCTGTCTAGCAAGGTCCTACACAAACCCTGCCTCCTCACCTTCTCTCTCTTTCCCATGCACCAAACCTCCTCTCCCTTATCTCTCCTTTCTTCCAGGCACATCCATCCATCTTTCTTTCTCACCAGTCCCCAGGCATACACCCATCTCTGTCCCCCAGCTGTCCCCACCCCAACTCACCAGCAGCTCTTCTCTTTTGCCCCACCTCAATTGGCTTTTTAACATTTTCCTTTGCTCCTCTGGCTAGGTGCCAGTGCTGACACCGCATGCTTTCAAAAGGTAAATGGAAGCACGTCCCATCCAGAATTCCGTGTTGTGCGGAATTCTCCAAGGAGTAAAGGGTGCACATGATGCCTATTCACAAAGCCTTTGGTGTAATGGCCTAATTAATTTTCATGTTTTTTGGTGCCGCTCTTGAGGATTGGCTTTGTGTCAGAGGAACTGATGAGAATGTTTTTGTTTTTTTTTTTTTTTTTTTTTTTTTTTTGCGTCTGTTGGAATAATTTTATTTTGTTCCCCACTTTTGCAGAAGACTGTTCAGATGTATCCTTTCCAGATTCACAGCATTGCTCTGTCCACCTTCGCTTCCCTCATGGGCCCCTTTGGAGGATTTTTTGCCAGTGGATTCAAGAGGGCCTTCAAAATCAAGGTAGAAATCGTCCCTCCAGTCCAGTCCTGACCTCTGGGTAGTCAACTCCCACCAGCAGCTTGGAGACTGAGCAAGTCATCTTTTGATGGCATCAGTATAATTAGGCAGCTGGCACCACCTTCCAGCCCCAATAAGCTCAATCTCCAAGCATGTTGGACAACTAAGGAGCTTTTTATTATTTTTTCCATTTTCTCCCTCCTTTTGAGCAGCCTATATTATCTTTCCCTTTTACCAGACGGCGGCTGGGAGCCTTAGGTCCAGGGGAAAATCGCTGCAGTGGAATTTTTTGTCAGCCAATGGGAGGGGAGGCCTGTTCTTTCCCAACAGTGTTGGACTCTCCTCCCAAGAGCAGGGGGGAGGGTGCTCTGGAGGTTATTCCCCCAGCGTTCATCGTCCTCATGCTCAAGGCATTCTGCATGAAGCAAAGGGGGAGAGAAGGGCCTTCCCCAGTGCCCGAACAGATCAGAAAAAGGCCGGCAACAAATATGTAACATCGAACGGATGAGGAACCTGCTGCGAGCAGGCATAGGCTCGAGGATGACCTGTTTGAGACGAGGTCCCTTTCCTCGGATGAGCCAGGAGATTTGGACATAGAAGCGTGTTGGAGTCAAAGGAGTTGGAGAAAGGTGAGATCCTGCAGGAAGAGGAATCCCACATAGTCTGCATCTTTTGCTGGGAGGAGTTGGTGGCGCTCATAATGGCATTGTTGAAAACACTTAATATGCTGGCATGATGCCTGCTGGACAAAGGCATGCTGGAAGACCCGCTGTTCCAGGTCATCCGAAAACCGCAAAGGGTGTGTCTTTCCACCTAGCATGATGATAGAACCATGAAAAAGAGCAACTGGGACCAATCAGATAGCAAACAGCTCTTATGGCTATGTTAAACTCCTCGAATGTATAGGCGCTGTGCTACAGGGGATTTCCAATATTAGGATTTTTCAGAGCATGTGCTCCAGATTCGACACACAATAGCATGGCACAGCAAATGCCATTGGCAGTTCATTGTGCAGTGCTGCTTGTAAGAACTTCCTTCCCTTGTCTCTGCCCTGGACATCTTGCTTTTGTGTGTGCCACAGGGTAATTGCTGCTGTCTAGAAAACGAGACCACTAAGACAGGCTTCCAGAATTGAATTGGCTATCACTGCTTGAATATGCTTGGATTACAGTTTTGTGCAATTGTATTTGGATATTCTGGTTATTTTAGTGAATTATGTTTGTACGTTTCTGTACTCCTCCTCAGCACATGCCTGTCCAAAGAACAATAAGTCACATTTGCTCTCATATCATAAAAAGATCAGTGTGATGGGGCTGATGAGGATGAGAAGAGAAATCCTGAGTGACTCAGTTAGGGCAGCTGTGGCTTTAACCTGATGATAGTCCCATGATGTTGCACGTTCTCAGGTAGAAATCTTGAGGTCCTTAGTTGTAAGATAGCCCATAGTACTGTGAACCACCAAGTTTAAGCCGTCACATATGCCACCAAGGATTATTTTCTATTGCCAGGCTGGTCAAAATCACCACATGGTTTACATGTACACCACTGCTTATTAAGGCAACAGTGGCAAGTCTAGGAATCATGTATTGCCACAATGAGATGTGAAAAACCTTTTCTTCCATCCTCTTGGTGGCGGAGTCCTTAGTGCATTAAAAGAAGAAAAATCTGGGAATTGTTTCCAGAACACATTCTTGGGGGGGGGGGGGGAATGAGGGGAGAGGTGACGGTATGGGGAACAAATCTTGCTCATATTGTACAAAAATGCATATTGAGTTTGAAGAAGCTAATTAGTTTTTCTTTGGTATGGTAGGATTTTGCTAACACAATTCCAGGACATGGGGGTATTATGGACCGTTTTGACTGCCAGTATTTGATGGCCACCTTTGTGAATGTGTACATCGCCAGCTTTATCAGGTAAGCCACACCTTTTCTCTTCTTGCAGAATGCCTACCAAACACAGTGAAAAACGCTTGACGGGAAAAACAGCCTGAACTTGGACCAGGCTATGATTGAGATTGTGGCATGGAGGACACTGGAGTTTCTCAACTGCTTAATCTCTAAATGGATCTTGCTGCACAGCAGAAATAACACTATTTCACATGTATTAGATATATCACATATCTTAAAATCTAAGTGGTTTGCAAACCAGTTTAGGGGGAAGAAGCAACTGGGAACCTCAAGGGGATATAGGTGACTGCTTGTAGATTAAACAAAAGTATAAAATAGAAAAAGAGGGAAAGTAAGATAACCAATAGTCAATAACTTCTCCCTGGGAATAAATAGCATGGAACTGGCTACTTTTGGGATATGTCAGATACTTGTGGCCTGGATTGGCTATTGTTCAAAACAGGACACTAGGCTTGATGGACCTTTTGGTTTGGCAGTTCTCATGTTGTAACATACTCCTGGTGCCAAGAAGCAAATGCCAACGCCTTCCATGAGCATATAAATAGCCATGGTCTAATCAGAAGGAAAGACCTGGCCAAAATAGTAGGTGTTGAGAGATACTTTAAACTTCTTGAGAGGTCTCTCTAAACATCTGAGTGGAGAAATAGCCTATGGGTTAGAGCAGTAGCCTGATGACCAGAGAGACTAGTGTTTCAATCCTGTTGGCAGTCCTGGTGAACTTTCCAGATCTTCCTGCTAGACCAGTCCAGACTTGTGGTTATTTCCCCCTGCCTGCAGATGGGAGACAGAGAAAAGAAAGCAGAACTATGTTGTGACATCACCACTCCAAAAGAAAGCCCAGGGGCTACAAAAGTCCAAGACTTGATACAATATATAAAAGAGACCCCCACTAGTGATGCAAAATACATTTGTAAATTGTTGGAGATACCTGGTAGAGGGTGGAACTACTCCACACTCTATATTCAAGTCTCTGTTTTAATTGTTTTTATTACTTTTTAAATAATCTTAAGTAAAAAGAGTTTTGGAAATATATTATCTGTCATTAGCACAGTAGATAGCAGTAAAGCAATGGAAGCTCCCACACGGCTTGGAATGTTTCAAGCCCATTAAAATAAGGCTCTGCTTCACGTTATCAGGCGGCTCCCTGCCAGCAAATAGTCCTCAAAACATCAGCACTTTAAACTTGATTTAGAGAAAACCCGCACTTTAAGAGAACGGCGTCAATTCACTAAGAAACCAATCATCAGACAAAGGAGGAATGCATCAACAGGAAAACACCTCTTGTGAAAGGTCAAACTTCAAAGTTGTCAAAAGAGACTGGGCCAGTCGATTTCAGAATTCAAACCAGATGGAGAAAGACCGCAATTCAAAAATCCATTGCTGTTCCCTCCACTGTAACTTAGCCACCCGATTTCTCCCCCACCCCCCCGCCATAGATCTGATGGCACAAAATCAATAACTCTCCAATGTAATTGATCAAACATATGACCATTCTGCACACACTGTTCCACTATAGGAGTTCCACTGTCTGTGTCCTTAAATGCGAGGCATAATCACTAAGACTCACTTTAATTTGTCTAGTGGTACGGCCCACATAGATTAAATCACATGGGCAAATGATCATGTGTACAACATAAGATGATAAACAAGAGGTGCACCAGCGGGATTGCAGCCAACAATCACGTTTAGCATAATACCTTCTGTCTCCTTCCATGGTCTGTATGCAATAATGGCAATCGCCACATGCTTTATGGCCCAGGTTGTCATGGGACCAGTTGGGGAGATCTGCTTTGGCTCTCTGAGAATAAGCGAACCTCCATGACAGGCTTGTACATTCGGCCACCAATCTTAAAGGTTTTTGAAAACAAGTGTGGAGCTGCAATATGGACCAGTGTTTGCGTAATATTAAAGCCACCTTCTGTGATATGAATGGTAGCACACCCGTAATAAGGTCCTCTTGCTGTTCCTCAATGGGGGGTAAAAATAGCCACTCTATATGACAATAACAAGCCCTTTTATATGCCCTAGTCACTGCATTATGTGAGTAGCCCCGTTGAAGGAGCCGATTACACAAATCATCCGCATGTTTGCAAAAGTCTGTGGTAGTAGAACAAATCCTGCTGAGCTGTAAAAACTGACTGTAAGGGTAATCTATGGTGTAATGATGTAGGATGGTGGCTGTGATAGTGCAACAATGCAATTTGCTGAACAGGTTTGATATAAAGTAGTCTGCAAACCCAAGGATGTAGATTGAATCTGGACATCCAAGAGCTCAATTGCATGAGGCTCTATATGTGCAGTAAATTTGATGTTAGGTTTCAAGGTGTTTGTGCAATAAATTCCTGAAAAGAGGTAATCGAGTCTGTCCACAAAAAGAAAATGTCATCCAGAAAGTGCTTCCAGAATCTGTTGAATGCTTCTGACGGGTAGATGCAAGTCTCCTCAAAGTACCCCATATATATGGTAACTATGGAAGGTGCCACAGTTGCCCCCATGGCGATGCCAAACATTTGTAGGTAAAAACACCCATCGTAAAGAAAATAGTTTTGAGTCAACACCATATGTAGCAATTCCAACAGAAAAGACCATGGTAACCTGGCAGGGAGGTCAAGAGGATATGTAGACAAACATTGCAACACTTCATGTTGGCTGATGTTAGTGTATAATGCTTTATCTTAAGTAACCATATAAGTAAAAGGAATGCAATGTGAGTATACTTCAAATTGACTAAGAAAGTAAGACGTGATCTTAAAGTAGCTAAACAGGTAGAAAAGGCGACAGCAAAAGCTTGAAGGATGCTTGGGTGCATACGGAGAGGAATGGCTAGCAGAAAAAAAGAGATGATAGTGCCTCTGTATAAGTCTTTGGTGCAGCCTCATTTGGAGTATAGTGTGCAATTCTGGAGACCGCACCTTCAAAAGGATATAAACAGGGTGGAGTCAGTACAGAGGGTGGAGTCAGTACAAATGGTTAGTGGTCTTCATTATAAAGCATATGAGGACAGACTTAAGGATCTTAATATGTACACATTAGAGGAAAGGCGGGATAGAGGTGATATGATTGAGATGTTTAAATACCTCCGTGGCATAAATGCACAGGGGGGGAGAGCCTCTTTCGATTGAAAGCAAGTTCTGCTACGAGGGGACATGGGATGAGGGTGAAAGGGGATAGATTCAGGAATGATATGCGGAAATATTTCTTTATGGAAAGAGTGGATCCGTGGAATAGTCTCCCAGTGAAGGTGATAGAGATAAGGACGGTATCTGAATTCAAAAAAGCATGGGACAAACATAGAGGATCTCTAAAGGAAAAAAGAGGACTGTTGTGGTTGTCGATATGGAAGGACAGACTAGATAGGCCATGTGGTCTTTTTCTGTCGTCATTTTTCTATGTTTCTATGTTTCTGTTTAAGAATGTATTTGAGAAGCTGCAGGTTGGAGAAAGTGATCACAGAACTGAGAGAGAGGTTCAAGTACTAACTCCCTACATGAAATGATAGGGCGACCAGGCAGTTGTCACACTCTCATGAACTTTGGGCATGGCTTACATAAAAACTGGCTTTCTTTGCTTGTGAACTAACCCGCCTACAAAGCCTATGAAACTAAAGACAATCTGGTTTTGAATGTCCAGCGTCGGATCTTTTAAAGTGTGGGTTTTCTGTAAATCATGTTTAAAGTGCTGATGTTTTGAGGACTATTTGCTGGCAGGGAGCGTCCTGATAACCAGAAGCAGAGCCTTATTTAAATGGGCTCGAAACATGCCACGTCATGTGGGAGCTTCCATTGCTATACAGCTATCTACTGCGCTAATGACTGAGAAGTAGAAAGTTTTGGAAATTATATTAACATTATTTAAATAGTAATAAAATGATTAAAATGTGGACTTGAATATAGAGTGTGGAGTAGTTCCACCCTCTACCAGCTATCTCTGACAATTTAAAAAAGTATTTTGCACCACTAGTGGGAGGTCTTTTATATATTCTATTGAGTCTTGGACTTTCCCAGTCCTGGGCTTTCTTTTGGATTGTTTATTTGCTGTTGCTGAAGAAGGGCGTCTGACACTTTCACTTTTACAGATGAGCAACTCAACCAGTTTAAACAGGGGTTTCCCTGTTTGACACTGTAGATGGAGTGGAAGGTGACCATGGTTCATCCACCTTTTCTGAATTGAAAGGTCTTCTTAAGAGACTTATTCGGGCTCAGCTCCACAACTCTGCTATGACTCAATATTTGAAATCTAGTATTATCCCTCAGGGGTTACGAATGCTCTGTGCACCAATGATGATCCTTGATGATTCCGCATTCCTAGCGAAGTGGAATGCCATTTTGAACAAGTGCAGTTTCAGTATCATAGCTCTTTTGATTAAACGGGCTATGGCAGAGTAGCAATTTATACAAACTCAAATTACTACTTTGGATGATAAAATTAAGACCACAGTTGATGACCAGAGTTACATCTCACAAATGGGGACATGAATAAACAGCTGTCCAATTTTCGAGAATATTTACACAATTTAAAAATTTAAAAAATTTAAACGTGATCAGTCTAATTACAAGAACAACAGAGTGTATAGGTGGATGTATACAACGGAGAAAAAAGACAAACCCATTAAGCATGTGTCGTTTGATCACTCCACTGATGACACTGCAGATAGTGATGATTTGGAAGATAGAATTGGCTGTAGACATTACCACCAATAGCAGGACAAGAAATTGGATTTTCGTGAGGCCCTATTCCGAGGCCAGTGGCTCCAGCGAGATTACCCACATGAATATTGGGGGGACCCCAACCCCAGATCAAAGACCAAATGGTCATTAACGTCTCGGGACAGATTTTGACATCTGATCAACTTCAGGTTCTTGATTTGGGTTTGTAATTTGTTCCTACAGTGCGCTATGACTCATTTAAATTGAGGATGGCCTTATATAAATTATTCTGGAAATTGCATATAGCATTTTTTTTTGTGATAAGCCTACAGTGCATGGTTAGTCATTGGTGAAAAATCCTTCAAACTGGACACTTTCGTGAGCTCTTGACCCAGTCTTAACGTCCCAGCGTTTGGCGCTGGCTGACATAAATATTCTTGACAAGAAATTTTTAACACCTATTTTAATTACTCTAGTGACCAATTGAGAGTGATGTCTCAATTAGCATGGGAGGAGAATTTGGTTATCTGCAATGCAGACAAGGGAGAGGCTGTGGTGGTTCAGTCTTCAGTTGCTTACCATACTGAGTTGATGGCTCAATTGTCGATATTACTTAGTCCTTGAGAAAGTTCTGACATTAGACATTCAAAAGCAGATCCAGTCTTTGGTTTCACAAGCTTCGCAGGCGGGTTGGCTCATGAGCAAAGAGCCATTTTTTTATGTAGGCCATGCCCAAAGATGCCAGTCATACACTGTGCCTAAAGTTCATAAGTCTGTGACACAACCTCCTGGTGGCTCTATCATTTCATTTTATTGTCACATAGAGTGGCTATTTTTACCTCCCATTGAGGAACAGCAAGAGGACCGTATTATGGGGGTATTACCATTCATGTCACTTATCCAGAAGGTGGCTTTAATATTATACAAACACTGGTCCATATTTCAGCTCCACATTTGTTTTCAAAAACCTTTAAGATTGGCCTATACTCGGGGAGCCAATCTCTGTGACAGACTTGTGCATTCAGCCACCAATGTAGATCGCCCCATCTGGTCCCATGACAACCTGGGCCATAAAGCATGTGGCGATTGCTATTATTGCGCACAGACCATGGAAGGAGACAGATGGTATTATGCTAAATGTGATTGTTGGCTGCAAGCCCAATGCCACACCTCTTGTTTATGATCTTATGTTTTATACATGATCATTTGCCTATGTGATTTAATCTGTGGGCCGTATTTCTAGGCAAATGAAGGTGTGTCCTAATGAGCATGCCTTACGTTTTAAGGATAAAGACAGTGGAACTCTTATAGTGGAACACTGTGTGCAGAACGATCATATGTATGTTCAATTACATTGGAGAGTTATTTATTTTTGCAGGGCGGGGATCAGGTGGCTAAGTTACAGTGGAGGGGACAGCAATGGATTTTTGAATTGCGCTCTTTCTCCATCTGGTTTGAATTCTGAAATCGATAGGTCAAACTTCAAAGTTGTCAAACGAGACTGGGCCAATCAAAAGAGGGTTTTTCCTGTTGATGGCACGCCTTCTCTGTCTGGTGATTGGTTTCTTAATGAATTGACGTTAGACGCCATTCTCTTTTAAGGTGCGGGTTTTCTCTAAATCAAGTTTAAAGCGCTGATGTTTTGAGGACTATTTGCTGGTGCGGAGCCTCCTGATAACTTGAAGTAGAGCCTTATTTTAATGGGCTCGAAACGTGCCACGTCGTGTGGGAGCTTCCATTGCTATACAGCTATCTACTGCGCTAATGACTGAAATAAGTAGAAAGAGTTTTGGACAATATTAAGATTATTTAAATAGTAATAAAAATGATTAAGATGGAGATTTGAATATAGAATGTGGAGTAGTTCCACCCTCTACCAGGTATTTCTGACAATTAAAGTATTTTGCACCACTAGTGGGTGACATTGCCAGTGGCATACAACCTTCACAGCTAGAGGGAGCCCCCAGTATTTTCTCCATCTCAGCAGATGGTGTTTTTTCTTCTGTTCCTGAATTCTTCCAGAGAGGCCTACAGCTCATGCCCAGTCTGCGTCTGGGTGCAATGCAGCTCAGCCACATTAAATCCTATGGAGTGTATAAGAGACCCTTTTCTGGTTGATCTGTTACTTTGGGGGCTAGCTCCTGGCCAGAAGAGCCTGTGTAGCTTGGTGTTGGGGGCATTGGATCACGATGATCCTTTTGAGGGACTCTTAACTGTCTTTTGGCCTTTTTCTTTTCTTTCTCCCTTTACCTTTGTTTCTTAAAAAAAAAAAAATAGAATAAAAAGTCTGAGTCTTCTGCATGGCTCCATGTAGCTCTTTAGCATGTGGATGATTGGGGGTTTCCTTCCTTCCTTCCCCCCCCCCCCCCCACTGCCCCCACTCCCCTGTGCACCTGGGGGACTGCAGCCCTGAGGCTGCAGTGGATTGTTGCCTTTTCCAGCAGACAACTGCAAAGGATCACCACCTGAACTTTGCCGGCAGCAAAAAGGGGCCACTGCATTTAACCGTGAGTTTGCTGCGATCCCACCTTTGCCTGCCTGACAATCCCCAGCCTGTGCAGTCCGCACACCAGTGACTAAAAGGGGCCACTGCACCTAACCGTGAGTGTTTGCTGTGATCCTGCCTTTGCTGCCTGACATGCCCAGCCTGTGCATACCGCGTCCCATTTTTCCTTCCTTTACAGCTCCTGGTCAGTTTGAGACTGGTTTCAGTGCAGCTTGGCCAGCCGAGACTGCTGGGAGTATGAGATATTCCTCTGGTGGTCCTTTCTTCCTCCTGTGGTGAGCTCCTGGCTACAAGAGTCAGTGTAATTCGATGGTGTATTAGGATCAGTGCCTCCCTCATTTTCCTGGTGCCTCGGCTGCAGCAAGTGGCGATGGTTCCCTTATTGAGTGTCTCTGTGCTGCTTGCACAGCCAATCCAGGGTAGATGTCAGCCAATTTAGCATCCTTGTTAGCGGTTCTAGCTCCCGATGCAGTTGCGTCTCCATTGCCACCTTTCACATCAGGGATTCAGTTCACTTCTCTAGGCGGACCTGCTGTTCTCGTGATGCCGAATTTCACCATGGGACCGGCTTCTTTGTCCAACAGGGAGTCTGCTTTCCCTCTGTTTCCACAGTCGCAGCACTCAGAGCCACAGCAGTCACAAGTGTTTCACCCACAGCGGCTGTCGGACCCCACAGCAGCAGATTTTTTGCCCATCTTCCAACGTGCTTGGGGGCTATGAAAGGGGGGTCAAGGCTTTGTTCCATTTCAGCCAGGCCCATCTTCTGCCACTCCTCTGTTAGTCCTTGCAGGTGGTTGCTGCAAATGTTTGAGAGGGCAGGACTCTCTGTCAGGAGGGTCCGCGGCCCCCTCCAAAGTTCTCTATTGGAGCAAGGCAGAATCATTCGGCATTGAGTACTCTGAGGATGTTTCCCATGATGACTGTGGTTCAGCTGCCTCCAACGCAGAGGAGAGGAAACCCTTTCAGGGGGAAGACCACGTGACTCTTGAGTGGTGCGTCTCTGTCGCTGAAAGGGAACACCTCCCCCCTTGCTTTTATCCAGATTGTCACTCAACTGCCCATTCCAAATCACTCTGGACCAGCTTTGATTCCCTCCATTTCTGATCCTGGCATCAGGGGGCCTTCCAGAGCCTCTCCTTTCCCACTGGAGCTTCTCCTGATGCGCCTCTCAAGAAGGCCCAGCAATTGGGTCGTGTTTACGCCTGGTCACCGACAGCCTTGGAAAGTGGTTGTGGTTTCCGAAGGTCAATGTCTTGATCACGGCGGTCACCAAATGTATCGCCATTCCCATAGGAGCTGCCCTTCAGGGCCAGAAGGTGGAAGGACTCCTTCCGATGGCCTTCTCTTCCTCCTTCATAGCCCTTCAGGGACAACGTGGGACAGTCCTCCACTGGGCTCAGCTTCTTCTTGAGGACGAGTATTCAGCCCACCTCGAATATCTGGCAGCCTTCTTGGTGGATGCCTTTTATGAATTCTTATGCCTTTCTGCACAGAGAGCCACGGCAGCAACAGTGGCTCACCGAGGGCTATGGATCAGAAATTGTTCGGCTGATGTTGCATCTAAGGGGTGCTTAGCCATATTGCCCTTTAGGGACAAGCTCCTGTTTGGCGAGCACTTGGGAAAGTTAGTCAAGGACCTAAGAGAGTTCAAGCCAAGTGGCTGTCTGAGGATTAAACCCAAGGGTTCCTCCAAGCACTCATCTTCATCATCGAGGGCATCATCTTTGCTGCTAAAGTTCCATGATTCTCGTCTGTATCAACAGCATAAGCAGACCACCACCTCTTCTGGAACCGGATCCAAGTCCCAGTCCTTTCAAGGAGAACGCTGGGCCTATTCACAGACTTCTGTGGTGGGAAAGCCCTCTTCCTCTCGCCTCTCCCGCTGACTGTTCCGGGGCCCATTCCTGCCTCCCGCAAGTGGGAGGCCATCTGCGATAATTTTATCATGAATGAAGCCCATCCAATGAATGATCACTGGGTGCTCAATATTATAAGACAAGGATATGTTTGAGTGCACTCAAGAGTCAACTGTAGTTTGAGAGTTCCACGGTTCCACATAGAAATGCTGTGGTATGTTATCCAGGTGGTTCAGAAGGATGAGTCCTCACCTCCTTGGATTTGGCAGAGGCCTATGTTCACATTCCCATCTGGGAAGACCAGCAGCGCTTTCTCCATTTTGCGATTTTGGTCTGTCACTACCAGTTTTGTGTAATGCCCTGCAGCCTGGCCACCGCCCCTTGGATGTTCTCCAAAGTGATGGTAGTTGTGGCAAGACTCAGGCATGAGGGCGTCTGCGTAACCCCTACCTGGATGATTGACTTATCTCGGCTAAGTCTCGGCCGGAAGCCATTCGGGTGCTGCATTGCGTGATCCAACACCTTGAGCGACTTGACTGGGTCATCAATAGCAGCGAGAGCTGCCTGATGTCATCTCAGAACCTGAACTTTTTTGAGGCTCATTTTGACATCCGTGTAGGCAAAGTCTTCCTTATGGGGAGCACCAGGCCAAGTTCCACGATCAATCTTGGGACTTTTTTGGGAACACCACTCCCACAACATGGGGCTACCTTCAGCTTTGGGGAGCTATGGCTGCAGCCCTGGAGCTAGTGCTCTGGGCACAAGCACACATGCGTCCTCTACAGTTGACCTTGCTGACTCGCTGGTTCCTGTGCTTGCAGGACTAGAGTCCACCTCCTGCTTCCTCTCTTGTATCCATACAGCCTCCTCTGGTGGGCCTCTCCTGACAACATGTTGAGAGGGATGCCCCTCGAAACTCCAGCCTGGGTGCTCCTCACTACCGATGTCAGTCTCTCCAGTTGGAGAGTTCATTGTCTTGGCCAGACTGCATAGGGTTAGTGGTCTCCAATGGAAGCAAAATGGGCCATCCATCGCTTAGAGGCCAAGACCATCCATCTGGCATTGTTGTACTTAAGCGAGCTGCTCCACAGAAGTGCTGTGCAAGTACTCTTGGGCAAAGCAACCACAGTGGGTTATGTCAAAAGCCAGGGCGGAATGAAGTGCCTGGAATTAGCTTGGGAAATGTCTACTGTTCCCCTGCATGGAACTGCACCTACAGTACAAGCGCTTCAGTAGTAGTAGTAGTACAGCCCAGCAGATCATGGGAGAGGACAATCGGGAAGTGGATTTCCTCAGCCATCACCTCCTCAATCCTAGGAATTAGGAACTTGCCCCATGGGCATTCAACTGAACAGTGGATCGGTGGGTCTCCTGGGGGTGGACGGGATGGCAATGGCAGCCAGTGCCATGATCCCCCTCCTTCAGACATTGTTCAGAGCCCAAGTCCAAGAGGGTGGACGTACTGGTCCAGACCTGGCCCCCCTGAATCACCTGCTCTGTGTGTCTCGCCCCATGGGCCATGATACCCAGAGTCTTGGAGGATGGAGAGCCACCTGAGTCTGGTGATCTTGATGGCCTCAGACTGGCCTCATTGGCCATGGTATGTGGACATCGTCTGTCTCCCCGCCTCTCAGCCCCTGTGCTTTGGGGACAGGAGGGGCTTAGTACAGCAGTATCACCTAAGGCATATTCCCTGTTGAAGACCAGGCAGTGCACCACCTCATTGTCTTGTGCCTGGGTCTGGTGTCTCTTCAAGAACTGGTGTAATCGATGTCACCTTTCACCATGGGGAGGGGTCTTGATACCCTCAATTCTAGCCTTCCTTCAAGAGGGAGTTGAGAAGGGTTTGTCGAGCTCAATCCAGGTGCAGTTAGTGGCACTTTCCTGTTTTTGTGGTCCGGTGGCAGGCCATGTGTTGGCGGTGCACTGGGATGTGAGCCGCTTTCTCCATGGGGTTCGGACCCTTCATCCACCAGTACACCTCATAGTCCCGTTGTGGGACTTGATGCTCGTTCTCTGAGCACTCATGTGTCCACCCATCGAGCCGCTCAGGCGAGCTTCTGTCAAGGATCTGTCCCTGAAAACGCTGCTCTTGGTAGCTATCACTTTGCAGCGAATTTCGGAATTGCAGGTGCTTTCCTGTAGCAACCCCTTATTGACATTCTCGGCAGAAGGTGTGACCTTTCGCTTAGTTCCCTCCTTCCTGCCCAAAGTGCTCTTTCCCTTTCATGTCAATCGGGTGCTGTTCTTGCTGGCCTTTTCACCAGACCAATGCACCAGACCAGACAAGGGTTTGTTTTGTGGATGTCTATTGTGCACTCTTGCGGTACTTAAAAGAAATGAATTACTTTCGTCTTTCCAATCACTTCTTTGTCCTTTTTGCCGGACCTCAGAAAGGACAAGTGGCATCCACGGCAACCCTAGGTCGCTGGATCAAGGACACTATCTCCTCAGTCCACCTGATGCAGGGTAGGCCCGTTTCCCCAGGCCTCATATGACTCAGGCCCAGGCAGCTTCCCGGGCAGAATCATTTAATGCGTCGCCCCAAGGGCAGCTAATTGGTCCTCCTTGGCTCCTTCGCATGGCACTACTGGTTAGACATGCATGTTCAAGTGGCCACACGGTTTGGCTTGGGTGTTCTTCCACTACACTTTCTTTCTGTCCTGGGATGGAGTAGCTTTGGTACATCCCACTGGTTTGGACTGGTCTAGCAGGAAGATCTGGAAGGAGAAATTTTACTTACCGTTAAGTTCCTTTCCTGGAGTCCTGCTAGACCAGTCCAAGACCTGTCCCGTTATGCCTTGGACTGCAACCTTCTATATATTTGTCCCTTCAGACCATGCAGAGATTGTATACGGTTGTCCTCATTGAGGGGTTCCTTGGGAGGATTTCACTACCTTCCATTGCTTGTTCTGAAAATACTGAGAACTCCCTCTAGCTGTGCTAGGTTTTACACCAGTGACGATTGTCATGCCATAGTTTTGCATTCTTTTCTCTGTCTCCCATCTGCTGGCAAGGGGAAATAACCACTAGTCTGGACTTGTCTAGCAGGACTCCATGAAAGGAAATTAATGGTAAGTAAAATGTCTCCTTCCATTGCCTTAGGTAAAAGCTTAGATTGTAAGCTCTCTGGGAACAGGACAATATTTACTATATCCTGAATGTATCTCATCTTGAGCCTACCGATAAACTAATGTTCTCTGGGACCAAGCAGGAAGCCAGCCCTCACATATGGGTGATGTCAGTGCCAGCGGAGCCCGCGCGGAAGCATCTTCCCAGCTTTCAAAGTAAGCCTTTGGGAGATGCATCACACATGTGTGGTCCCCTTCCCGCCTTAGGGTGCCATCTTGCCTCGGTCTCCTTTTTCCCCCGCAGAGTCCTCCAGATGTGTCTCCAGTTTCTCATAGAAAAAGTGTGGGTTGTTTTGTACTGTTTTATCCGGTCTATGCACTGGTTCCTTTCCTGCCCATGAGCCAGTTTGCCCCTGCATCACTCCTCTAGTTTTTTTTTTTCTCTTTGAGGTATCTTTCAACCAGTGTTCGTGCTCCTTTTTTTTTTTGGCCGAAGGCTTCGGACCCCTGCTGGGTGGCAAGGCCCCCTTTTTTTTTTCTGATGTCCTCAAGAAGTGCGATCGGTGCAGTAGATGTCCCTCACGGAACGGCATGACTGCTGCCTCCGGTGCCTTGGCCTGGAACACAACAACTCTGAGTACGAGCTTTGCAGGACCATGACCCAAAAGGCCCTTAAAAGCCATTAGCAGCAAGAACAATTTTTTTCACAAGTCCGACTTCACGCTGGAATCTCCGGCAACACCCTGCTTCATGTCCCCCTCCGGCATCTTGGAGTCCTGCAGCCACAGTTTCTCCGAGACGAAATCCCCAGAGGTGGAATGCAAGAAGTCATAGTCCTCGAAGACCACCTCGGAGACTGGGTCCGGGAAGATTGAAAAATCCCACTCTAGGCCCCGCAGTCCCCAGCATGAGTCAGAAGGATCGGAGCAGGAGCGGCCTCATAAGCGGCCCTGGAAGAAGTTGTCAGCACCGGCCGTCCGGCTTTGGACACCCGAGGTCATCCTCATTGAGGACTCCCCCCTTGACAGAACCGAATCCAGACCCAAAACCCTCGGTGTCCATGTCGAAGGCTGCAAAGTCAACTGGTATGGAGACCAGGATGGTGGCCTTAGAGCGCAATATCTCTGTCCTCGTGGCCCAGCAGCGGGCGTTCATATACGGTTCATCCACTTCGACCACGGGACCCTTGACATCAAGGGCCTCCATGGACGTCGAGCCGATCCTCGAGTGCCATTGGCCTCGAGAGAGCCATTAGTGCCGGACAAGATCCTGGTCCCGCTCCCGTTCCTCGAGTCGCCTGTCCTCTCCAGCAAGTGCAAGCAACTTCAGACCCTAGGTCCTCCAGAGGCCTCAGACTCCTGGGCTCGGACCTTGACTGCGGTGACCGCGAAGCCTCTGACTTTCAGTCTGACTGGGAGACTGAGGACGAGGAATCCCCCGGACACCTGGCGACACCGAGACGTGCTCTCGGACCCATCTCACTGGCACCCCGACGCCATTCCCCACCTGAGGACGTTGCCTTCCTCGATTTTGTGCAGGACATGGCTAAGGCGCTTGCCATCGAGACCGATATGGAGGATCCTCGCACAGAAGAACTGGAAATCCTCCAGTATGAGGCCCTCGCGGTGTCCATTCCTCTGATCCTCAAGCGACTCCTACTCCATACATGGGAGGCACCGGTGTCGGTGCCTATTGTAAGCAGGCGATTCAAATTCATGTAATCTTTAATCATTAATGTTACATTTGATATACTGCTCAGGCCGAAGCATCAGAGCATTTTACAATATTACAATAATGTTACAGAAAATATGAAAAGAATGCCACTTATTAAGATAGGATAGAATAAGAGATACAGTGATAGTCAAAAGATTAGGAATCAAATCTCCCTTTTCTCCCCAAAGTCCTTGAAAAACTGGTATTCACACAGCTCTCTGCACATCTTGACACTACCCTCTTTCTTCACCCTCGGCAGTCTGGTTTCAGGGCCGGTCACAGCACAAAAACTATTCTTCTAGCTCTCCTTAGCGAACTCCACCGTTCTCACGATCGTTGTGATTTATCTATCGCTGTCTCCCTGGGTCTCTCCGCTGCCTTTTGATGTCGTTGACCACCGTACTCTCCTCACTCATCTGTCTGACTTTGGTAGCCGAGGCACTGTCCTTCAATGGTTTCGCTCTTTTCTCTTGTCCTGCACTTTCGCTGTTCACTCAGGTCCTAACATCTCCTCCTCTTTCCCCCTGCACTGTGGTGTCCCCCAGGGATCCATCCTCGCCCCCCTTCTGTTCAATATGTTTCTCGCTCCTCTCGCCCTGCTCATTCAACAGACTGGTATATTCTCATACTTCTACGCTGATGATATTCTTCTCATTCATCACACCAGCTCTACAACTCCTGACCTCACTGCCCTCAATGCTTGTCTCACTCTCATTGCCAAGCAGAATACCCTCTAAAAATATTGAGAATATTGCTAATGAAAGCTGCACTTCTTTTATTAACTCCTTTTGTTTGGTTTTCTGATATATATATATATATATATATATATATATATATATATATATATGTATGTATATATGTATATGTATATGTATATGTATATATATATATATATATATATATATATATATATATATAATGTCGTTGATGCGATAAGGCATATTGCTTTTGAAAATTCTAAGCATTGCCAGTGTGAGTCTGAGACCTTTATTCATATATATATAAATAAAGGTTTCAGACTCACACTGGCAATGCTTAGAATTTTCAAAAGCAATATGCCTTATCGCATCAACGACCATAAATATTAACTGTTGTATCAAAAATATTGTGCTTTTTCCATTCATCAGACCTTTCTCCAATTTTTAACTGTTTCCATGAAACACGTTTTATATGAAAAAGAATGTGCTTATCTTAATACTGCTGGTATGGTTCCCCGACGCCACCATGTGGGTACCGCTTATGCGTTTCGTATACTTCTTCAGGGGGACATTTTTAATCAGCACGATCTGTAAAACAACACGGAAGTTATAAACTACAAATACCATACTCGCAGTTGTAATTCTGTAATGTAATCTGTTGAAACTGGATACCCCACCTCTCACCATGCAGCGGGACAATGCACTCCAATCCAACAAATCACTTGATGCTCCAAACTTATTCGATGTGCAAAAAGACGCCGTGCATGCGGACCATTGCCCCCTTGACTGCGCGTCCTAAGTCCTCCGCTATTTGGTTCTCCTTCACTGCCACTCCTCCCACTCTAGCTCCTACTATGTCCTCCCTCCCCATTCCACTTGTCCCCACTCTCTGCTATCTTGGTATCACCCTTGATTCCTCAATGTCTTTCCACCAACATATTTCCTCCCTCGTACGTAGTTGTTTTTTTCACCTCCGTAGGATTCGGGCTCTCTGGCCATCTCTCTCTGCTCCCTCCCTCACCACCCTGGTTCTTTCCCTCGTGATCTCCTGCTTGGACTACAGTAATTCAGTTTTCGACAGTCTCCCCAACTCTCAGCTTCGTTGATTCCAGCTTATCCAAAATACTGCCGCCCGTTTTGTCACCCACTCATCCCCTTTCGATCACATCACCCCTTGTCTTCTCACCCTCCACTGGCTCCCCATTAAATTCAGATTTGTCTATAAGTACCTCGTCACCACACACAAAGTTCTCCACACCAGTATCCCCCAGTATATGTCTGATCTCATTTACCTCCAGTCTGCTACTCATCTCCTCCGTTCTGCTCATGGCAATTGTCTTTTTCTTCCATCTCCATCCCAAGCTCACCTTGAACTCGCTCGTCACTCTGCATTCTTCTTTCTAAGTCCTGCCCTATGGAATTCTCTCCCACACTCTCTTCGCACCTAACCCTTATTTCCTTGCTTCAAAGCTCTACTTAAAACCTATCTCTATTGCCAGGCCTTTGACCTCCCTGCAACCGGATGATGGTCATGATGCTATACATTGCCTCTATTCCCCCTCCTCCTCTCCCTTCCATCCCCTCAGCAGTCAGCCGTGCTTATGTGTCTAATTCTGCTCCTTTTCTGTCTTCTTCCTATTCTTTCACTACTGCTTTCCTATTAATCCAATGGCATTCCCTTCCTCCTTTGACTTTCTAGTAGCCAACATGTTATTGTACACCGCCCTGACACTCCGGTATGGGCGGTATATCAAGCCTCGCAAATAAATAAATAAAGGGAAGGAGATGGCAGGTTATTTAGGCTCAAAGCTTTTTGATGTAAGATTTTGTCTATTCACCACGGACTCGCGTACAGAGTTTGCCGAGGATCCGGGTTCCAGAAGACTCAACTTCCCCACAATTCAGTGGTCATTGAGTGTGCCATGTGCAGGCTCAAGAGTCAAAAGACATATTCCTCTGTGCCCCCTGGTAGAGAGGCCCGGACTCTCGATACCCTCAGCCGGAAGGCCTTCCAGGGCTCGATGCTCATGTGCTGAGTTCAGTCCTATCAACTGTACATCAGCTTGTACCTCAAAGAGCTAGCGAGGGAGCTCTCTGGGTTCTTGGCAGGCCTTGACAGAGAACTCCTTCAGAAGTTCAAGGCTCTTACCTTTGCAGTCAAGGAGTGCTTGAAATTTTCATCATGAGCAACCTACGATGACGTAGACTTCATGCCAGAGTGTCTGCTGTGGGCATCAGGACCTGACGTCAGGCATGGCTGTAGTCGTCTGACTTTGAACCATGGGTTCAGGACAAACTTATTGATGTCACCTGTATTGATGTCACCTGTATTGGAGAGAAGTTGTTGGGTAAACCCATGGCAGACAAAGCTGCAGCGATAGAGACTGAGTTCCTGACAAGGACCAGAATCTCTAAAAAGATCTCTGTCCAGCCCCAAAAGAAGGCACTGGGGAGAAGCCCTTCTTCCCAGGGGAGAAGCCCTTCTTCCCAAGGAAAAAAAGAGGTTTTGGTAATGCTTTACAGTTCCAAGCCTTCTTAGCCCCTCAGCAAGGTCAACAGCACAAGGGGCAGGCGCACAGCCCCCATAAACAGAAGGCCCCCAAGTTCCAGGCGCTGACCCCGGCTCAGCCTGGAGCTTTTGTTTCCCTGGGCGTGACCACCTCTACCCCAGGAGGTCCTCAACAGCCCAGAGGGGGGGTGTTTGGCCCTGTTTGCCCACAGGTGGTCCACCATCACCACCGATTCCTGGGTACTGCAAGTGGTCCAAGATGGCTACCTCCTTCACTTGCAAGGAAGACCGTCCTTACACGTCCCAAGAGAGTCAGTAAGACCTCTCCTTGGTCTTCGAGGACAAGGTGGTAGAGTCAGTCTCCAGACATCTATGGGGCAAGGGTTTCTGCTTCAGGTATTTCCTGGTCCCCAAGCGAACAGGGGGCCTCAGGCCCATCCTGGACCCGTGGGACTTGATCAGATTCCCGGTGAGGGAGAAGTTCAAGATGCTTTCCCTTGGAACAAAGTTCAAGATGCTTTCCCTTGGAACATTGCTGCCCTATCTCCAGCAGGGAGACTGGCTACGCTCATTAGATCTGAAGGATGCTTATACACACATCCTGATCCATCCCAGCCATTGAAAGTATCTCTACTTCGTGGTGGGAGAAGACCACTACCAATATAGGGTGCTACCCTTTAGACTGGCCTCATTGTCAAGGGTCTTCACCAAGTGCCTAGCAGTGGTATCGGCACACCTTCGTCTCCAAGGGAACTTTCTTTCCCTACCTGGAGAATTGGCTCATAAGGGGGGGGGGGGGGCAGAATGGCTGCAGAGGTGCACCACGCCACCGGACACACCATCCACATCCTGCAGCATCTGGGGTTCATCAACTACCCCAAGTCACACACCCCAACTCTGTGCCTAGAGTTTATAGGGGCTCAGCTAGACACCCTCCAAGCAAAGGCCTTTCTCCGTCTCAGGAGGCTAACCGCAGAGGTGCAGCACCGCCAGATGTTACCTGCCCATCTTCTCCTCTGCCTGCTGGGCCACATGACCTCCAGGTTCCTTGTGACCCACATATGCCCGCCTACATATGAAGGCGACCCAGTGGTGTCTCTGCTCTCAGTGAACACAAGCCACGGGCAGGCTTCTGGACAGGGTGGGAGTGACCCACCAGCTGGCAGACTCCCCTCGACTGGTAGCAGAATCCCTGCCACCTCCAGGCTGGGATGCCCTTCCAGGCACACACCCCCCAGAGGGTACTCGCTATAGGCACCTCCCTGATGAGTTGGAGTTCACTGTGGGAATCTCCGCCCACAAGGCAGATGGAACACAGGCTGTAGATCAACCTTTTTGGAGCTCCAGGCGATATTTCTAGATCTACGAGCCTTCCGCCTCCGACTGCAGAGCCAGTCAGTTCTGGTCCATACAGACGACCAAGTGGCAATGTTTTTTGTCAACAAGCAAGGGGGGGCAAGGGGTCGTACTTCCTCTCCTCATATGTGATGTGCAACGAGATGCTCCTGAGGGTGGTCTGCCTCCTGGGCCAGGATAATGCCCGCCAGACAAGAGCATGAGCAGAGTCTTTCAGCTGCATGAGTGGCACCTGGATCCCAGAGTGGCCTCACTACTGTTTTGACTCTGGGGCATTCCCCTAGGCTTTGTGGCGGGCCTTGACGGAGACCATCTCTGATGTTTTCAGTCCCTCTTGAAGTCCGTCAGAGAATGCTCCAAGAACCTCTCGTGAGCAGCGTACGACAGTTTCAAGTCTTCCGCACAGTGACGGCAGCTAGCATCGGAGCCCGCCGACAGGCTTGGCTCCAGTCCTTGGACCCAGAGCTGTGGGTCCAGGAGAAGCTGTTGGACTTCCCTTGCCTTGGGAAGCAACTATTCAGCAAGCCCATGGAGAATAAAGCAGTGGAGATTGAAAAGGGAGTACATGATTCGTATTCTCCTCTCCTGGAAAACGTTTCTCCTTCCCCAGGAAGAAAGCAGAACAAGAAGCCTTCTTCCAGTGGAAGGGGCTCCCATACAGGGGCTACCCGTCCTATCCACTGGTATTGACCCCCATTCAGGGTGGTCAAGGCAAGGGCAAGAGCATGGCCCACGGCACTGACTCGGCCGTTCTCAGGGTTTTGATGCCATCGGCATAGCCTCTTGTCTGCTGACAGATTGTCTGTCCATCGGGGGGGGGGGGGGGGCGGCATCTGGTCCACTTCTCCCACAGGTGGGAGTCCATCTCCACCAATGCCTGGATCCTCCAGGTTGTTCGGGAGGGCTATCTCCTCCATCTGGACCAGCTTCCACCCTCCATACTTCCCCAGGGAGCCAAGGCGGCTTCCCCAGCACCTGGCCCTCCTTAGTCAGGAGGTCGTAGGCCTCCTCAAGGATGGGGCGGGGGTTTAACTCTCAATATTTCCTCGTCCCAGAGAGGACAGGGGGCCTTCGGCCCATCCTCAACCTGTGGAACCTAAACAAGTTCCTGTTGCGGGAGAAGTTCAAGATGCTCTCCCTGTCTCCAGCAAGGGCGATTGGCTATGCTCCTTGGACTTAAAGGATGCTTACGCTCACATTCTCATCCATCCCAAGCACAGAAAGTACCTCTGCTTCATGGTTCATGGAAACTATTACCAGCACAGGATGCTTCCCTTCGGTCTTCACAAAATGCCTGGCCGTGGCTGCGGCCCACCTCTGGCTGGAGGGCACCTTCGTCTATCCTATCTAGACAACTGGCTCGTAACAGGGGGCATGGCCTCTGAAGCCCGGCAGGCCATGGTCCGTACCATTCACCTCCTGGAGCATTTGGGGTTCGTGATCAATTACCCCAAGTCCCACCTCACTCCAGTTTAGTCCCTGGAGTTCATCGGGGCTCGCTTGGACACCCTGCGGTCTATGGCTTTTCTTCCTATGGACAGGGCGGACCACCTCGTGTCCCTGGCGTCCAAAGTACGGTGTCGCAGTGCCATCTCAGCCCAGATGATGCTTCGCCTTCTCTGCTACATGGCCTTCACGGTCCATGTCGTGCCTGGTGCCTCCGATCGTAGTGGGTACAATCAACCGGCTGCCTCAGACCCCATCTCAGTCACGCCCAGCGTGGCAGAGTCTCTTGCATGGTGGCGGGAGGTTTGGACCCTGCTTCGAGGCATGCCCTTCCAAGCTCTGACGCATCAGGTGGTCTTGACTATGGGAGCCTCCCTGGTGGGCTGGGGAGCCCTCTATGAGGGGCGGCGCACTCAGGGGACCTGGGCTCTCGAGGAGTCCCAGCAGCAGATCAACCTCCGGGCCGTCTGCCTTGTACTCAAGGCTTTAAAAACCGCCTACAGCACCAAGCGGTACTTGTCCAGACAGACAATCAGGTCACAATGTTCTGTGTGAACAAACCAGGAGGGACCAGCTTTTACAGCCTCAGTTTGGAGGCGGTGGCCCTGTGCTCCTTTGCCACGAGCCAACGCATGACCATCCGAGCCACCTACCTCCCAGGCCAGGACATTGTATTGGTGGACCGGCTCAGCAGAGCTCTCCAACCACACGAATGGTGCCTGTATCTCCGGACGGCGCAATGGCTCTTTCAGCATTGGGGGACCCTACTCCTGGACCTGCTTGCCAGACCTGCGAATTTGCAGCTCCCCTGGTTCTGCGATTCCCTCCCACACCCAGACAGGGTAGCCCTGGACACCATCATCCTTTTATGGACAACGGGCCTGTTGTATGCCTCCCCCCCCCCCCACGTCTCTTTGCCCAGACCCTTCTCAAGGTCCAGCAGGACAAGGCCTCGATGATTCTCATGGCCCCGAGGTGGCCCAGGCAGCTGTGGTTTCCCCTGCTGCTCCGCCTCTCGACGGAACCCCCGGTCCCTCTCATTAACTCACCGGAGCTGCTGACGCAGGAGGGGTGGTCTGCTACTCCACCCCAACTTGGTCTCTATCCCTCACAGCATGGCAGCTGAGCAGGTCACTCTAGCCCCCTACCATCTCCCCATGGAGACTGCGGATATTCTTTTGGCCTCACAAAAGGACTCGACCAGGCGGGCCTATGCCTTCAAGTGGTACCGGTTCTCGGTGTGGTGCTCTGAGCTCCGAGTGGACCCATTTTCCTGCCCTACCAGCTTGGTCTTGCAGTACTTACTACACCTGTCGCAGGCTGGAATGAAGCCTAACTCGGTCAGGGTTCACCTGAGTGCCATCTCAGTGAACCACCACCCCATCGAGGGTAAACCCCTCTCAGGGCAACTTCTTGTCTCTCGCTTCATGTGGAGCCTGCTCCTATCCATGCCCCCCACCCTCCCCTGGCGGAATGGGACCTCAATGTGGTCCTCATGCAGCTGACCAAGCTGCCCTTTGAGCCCATGGCTACCTGCTCACTGTGGCACCTATCATGGAAGGTGGCCTTCCTGGTGACTGTTACCTCTGCCCAGAGAGTCAGCAAGAGCTCCAGGCACTAATGGCTGAGGCGCCATACATGAGGTTCTGTTGGAATAGGGTGGTTTTACACATGCACCCCAAGTTCCTCCTGAAGGTCGTCTCGGACTTCCACCTCAACCAGGATATAGTGCTGCCCACTTTGTTTCTGAAGCTCCATGCTGATTGGGCGTCGGCAATTCTCCATATGTAAGAGGGCTCTTTCCTTCTACCTGCAGCGGACTCGGACCACTGCAGATCCGGGCAGCTCTTCATCTTCTATTTATTTATTTATTTGCAAATCTTTTATATACCGCCATTTCCTAAGATCAGTGGCGGTTTACATTAAACAACATGAAATACATAAAACAGTGCTGTGATAGGCAGGTACATTGAACAGTATTCAAAACTATATACAAATAGTTAAAATCAGGTATAATGAACAATAAATCAGTACTATATATTGGTAGTATTGACAATATTTGAAACTATTTACATATATACATTAAAGTTTTATCATAAGTTCTCTTTTGGTAGTGACATTGTAAGTATTAGGGCGAACATATCATGGAGATCTAAGGAGGATGGGAGGTCTTATCCAATTCGTTATCTATATTCGAATAATATTGTGTGAACAAGTAAGTTCCTGTGCGGATATCCAGTTTAGTCCTCCACAATCGGGTAATGCCCCTCCTACTGCAGCCTGGAGACTGGACCAATCAAATCTTCTGTAGTACATATCCAGCAGGAGCTCCCAGAAGCCCCCCAGTGTGTCCAGTCTCTTGCAGCTTGAAGACGTAAAAGTGTGTCCTCCTGGGCACACTGAGTGACTATTGCAGGAGCAACACTTGTTAGTTAGTTGTTTTAGGGTTTGTTTTGGGGCATTTCCTTGCTATTTCTTTGATAGCTAGCTGTTTCTTTAAAAGGAAGACAAAAGAAGAAGCCTGTCTCTCTGGAGCACTGCCACAGGAGACTAGGGGGAAGTCAGACCTGTTGGCTCCTGTGTTCCTGCCAGCAAATTTTCACAGCCCTGGGTGAGCTCCCCCTGGACAGTACGGGGTAAAGCCATACCTGATACAGTAGTGGCTGGCACTGGGAGATGTTGGCTGAATCCTGGTGGTTCCTGAGCTGGTAGGAGATTTTCATTTCATTTCTTCTTGTGTGCAGTGCTCTGTTAGAGCTGCCAGCATTTCTGTAGGCTCTCCTGAGCCCATTTGGCAATTTTTCTTAAATTTGGTCGTTTGCCCTGTCTTAAAGGGTCGTTTTAGTTCTTTTCCATATTATTTGGTGGCTTTTGTATTTTCGCGCCGTTTTTTACCGCGGGTGAAAAAGTCCGGCGGCCATTTTGAATTTTAAAAGTGTGCTTTAGAGGCACTTTTGAGCACTTGTGCACAGGTTCCCCTGGCGTTTTTTGGGGTTCCTCTTGCTGGCGATTTTGCTCAGGGCACCCCAGGGAGTCTGGGGCATATTTTGTTTCTTGTAAAAAACAAAAAACAAAAACGTTTTAATTTCAAATCGGGGCTGATTTGCATAGGATTGCCCCTGTGGTGTGGGCTTCCCTGTGACTGTTGTATTCTATCCCGCTGGGCAGAGGTGGCCTTGGGATGGCTTCCCAGCCCCAGTGCATGATTTGTGGGTCCCGCAGAGCAGTAGGGACTGACTCTGGCATCTGCAGGAGCTGTGCTGCAGTGCCTGCAGAGTTAGAGCAATCTGTGAGTCTCCCGGATCAGCCTACCCCTGGGGATGCTTCTAATTCAGGGGATAGTGTTCTTTCCCCGAGCCTCCCTCAGTCTGGGTCGGTTCCACCGGCCAGCAGGTCGGTGGCTGCGCTCCAGCAGGCGGCTATAGCTGCACCGCCTATGGATTTCTCCCCGGATTTTGTGCTCCTCATGCATCAGGCGTTTCGCTTGAGCGGGTCCGGTCAGTTGCCGGCAGTTTGGCCCCCCTCTCTCCCCCCGGGGTCCTCTGGGGCGGCTCAATGCACCTCGCCACCCGGGGGCAAGCGTCTTCGGTTGGGGGAACAGGAGCAGGACGCCCTAGGTCTCCTGGATTCCGAGGCAGAGGGCGATCCTGAGACTGAAGCGGAGGAGTTGGAGGATGGGGAGATCCTTGAGCCGGAGGACCAGGCTCGGATCATTCGCGTGTTCCGTAGGGACGAGCTGGTTCCTCTGGTCACGGAGTCCCTGCAGGCGCTTAACCTTTCGGCGGTGCGGCCCCTGGAGGAGGAAGGTCTTGAGGATCCTCTAATTCAGGCGGTCAGGGATTCCCAGGTGGTTTTTCCCGTTCACCGCGTGGTGGATCATATGATCCAGGCGGAGTGGGAGCACCCGGAATCCGGCTTGAAGGGGATTCGGACCATGAATCGGCTTTATCCCCTTGCCGACAAGGACAGGGACTTGTTCAGGTCCCCCCGGGTGGACGCTGCGGTTTCCGCAGTGACCAAGAAAACCACCATCCCGGTTGAGGGGGCGGCTGCCCTCAAGGACGGTCAGGACAAGAAGGTTGATAATTTGCTCAAGCAAACCTTCGATACTGATGCCGCGTCATTGCAGGCCTCTATCTGTGGGGCTTGGGTGGCTCGGTCGTGTCTGCGATGGTCGCAGCATTTGCGCTCGAGCCCCGGGCTAGACCAGCAGGGCCTGTTGGAGGTTACCCGGCTGGAGTCCGGCTCGGCCTATCTGGCGGATCTGTTTTATGATTTAATCCGCGCGTTGGCTAACAGTATGGCATCCGCGGTTGCGGCGCGCCGGTCCCTCTGGTTGCGCAACTGGGCGGCGGACGGTTCTTCCAAGTCCCGCCTCAGTAAGCTGCCCTTCAAGGGCAGATTGTTATTTGGGGAGGCTCTCGAAGTTGGTAAAGGATCTCGGTGAGTCCAAGGGGGGCCGGCTCCCGGAGGATAGGCCAAGGTCCAACAGGTCCTCCCCCTCGGCGAGGGGGTCCTTTCGGGATCAGCGCAGGTTTCGTTCCTCCCGCCTGTGGGCTTCGCAGCGGGGCAGGTTTGGAGCCCGTAATCAAGGGTTTCGTACCTTCAGGGGAGCCGGCAGAGGCTTCTCCGGAGCCGCCTCTTCCTCGGTCTCTTCTTTTGGGCGCAAGCCACAATGACGCGAGGCAGGCTCTGGAGGGAGGCCCGATTATCGGGGGTCGCTTGCGCGACTTTCTTTAGGAGAGGGTTACGCTCTGGAATTTGCGTTCCCACTTCCAGATTCATTTGTTCTGTCTCCCAGCAGGGGAGAGCAAAAAACGCGGGACTTCCGCGTGACCCTGGATCGGTTGTTAGCGCTGGGAGCGGTGATCCCGGTTCCTCCTTTGGAAAGAGGCGCCGGGCGATACTCCACCTATTTTGTGGTTCCCAAAAAGGGCGATTCCCTGCGTCCGATTTTGGACCTCAAAGGCGTGAATCGCGCGCTCCGGGTGCCGCATTTCCGTATGGAAACCTTGCGGTCAGTCATTGTAGCGGTGCGACAGGGGGAGTTTTTGACGTCCCTGGATCTCACCGAGGCCTATTTGCACATCCCGATACTTCCATCTCATCAGCGGTTTCTCCGCTTTGCGTTTCCGTGGGGCCACTTCCAGTTCAGGGCCATGCCGTTCGGCTTGGCTACGGCTCCGCGCACGTTCACAAAGGTGATGGTGGTCGTTGCGGCGGCCTTGCGCAAGGAGGGCATTTTGGTCCATCCATATCTCGACGACTGGTTGATACGGGCAAAATCCAGTCGGGAGTGCCTGCGAGTCACGAGCAGGGTGGTGGCTCTGCTGCGATCTCTCGGCTGGGTGGTGAACGAAAGAAAGAGTTGTCTGCGTCCCTCGCAGGACCTGGAGTATCTGGGAGTGCGCTTCGACACCGCTCGGGGACTGGTGTGTCTCCCCGAGCGCCGCGTCCTGGCGTTGCGGGCTCTTGTCCGACTCTTTCGGGGGATGCCCGCTCCGTCGGCGTGGTGGTACCTATGGCTTCTCGGAACGATGGCGGCGACCTTGGAGGTGGTGCCATGGGCACGGTTCCACATGCGCCCGCTCCAGAGGGTGCTCCTTCGCCGCTGGTCCAACCAGTGCGATTCCTTGCACAAGAGGCTGCCCTGTCCGAAGGCAGTGCGGCGGTCGCTCCGATGGTGGCTTTCCTCCGAGAACCTGACGCGGGGGATTCCCTTGGAGCCTCCTCTGTGGGTTCCCCTCACTACGGATGCGAGCCTAGCCGGCTGGGGAGCTCACTACGAGGCCCGCTTCACGCAGGGGGTGTGGTCCTCTCGGGAAGCTGCGTGGTCGATCAACCGTCTCGAGCTTCGGGCGGTCAGGCTAGCCCTGTTGGCCCTGGAGCCTCTGGTCCGGGGTCGGGCGGTCCGCGTCTGGTCGGACAATGCGACCACGGTGGCGTACATCAATCGCCAAGGGGGCACAGGGAGTGTGGCCCTGGAGACAGAGGCGACGGCCTTATTCAGTTAGGTGCAGACTCGCCTGCCGGCGATCTCGGCGGCGCACATAGCGGGCGCAGAAAATGTCCAGGCCGACTTCCTCAGCGGAGAGTGGGAGTTAAATCCACAGGTGTATGCGCAAATAGTTCGGCGGTGGGGTCCGCCCATCATGGATCTCATGGCGACCTACCAATCGGCCAAGACGAGTCGCTTCTTCAGCGACAGCGGGAGCGAATGTCCGAAGGACTTGACGCTCTCATTCAGCCGTGGCCGACGTCCGGGCTACTGTATGTCTTCCCTCCTTGGGCGCTGATCGGCCGGGTCGTCCAGCGCATCGAGTGCCATCGGGGCCGAGTGCTGCTGGTGGCTCCGGATTGGCCCCGGAGGCCCTGGTATGCCGACCTCGTCCAGCTTCAAGACGGCGTGCCGTGGCGCCTCCCGGCGTTGCCGGACCTTCTCCTTCAGGGCCCCTTGCGGATGCCCCAGGTGGCTCGATTCTCGCTTACGGTTTGGCCATTGAGAGGGCTCGGCTGAAAAAGAAGGGTTATTCGCCCGCGGTGATCTCCACCTTACTGCGGGCGAGAAAGTCCTCCACTACTCTCACTTATGTTCGGATTTGGAGGATTTTTGAGGACTGGTGCTCCCGGCGGGGAGTCCGGGCGGCGACGGTCTCTGTGCCCGTCGTGCTAAGCTTCCTTCAGGATGGGTTCGAGAAAGGTCTCGCGGCCAGTTCCCTGAAGGTCCAGCTGGCGGCGATTTCGTGTTATAGAGGCAAGGTCTTGGGCCGCCTTCTTGGTGCTCATGCGGATGTGCGGCGTTTCTTGACCGCCGTTTTTCATTTACGGCCTTCCCGCAGAGCGGTGATTCCTTCGTGGGACTTGAATTTAGTTCTGCGGGCTATGGTTCGGGAACCATTTGAGCCCTTGCGGAGGGCGTCCTTGACGGATCTCACATTGAAGACGGTGTTCCTGGTTGCCATCTGCTCGGCACGGCGTATTTTGGATCTGCAGGCCCTGTCCTGCCGAGAGCCTTTCTTGTCTTTCTCTACGGAGCGGATTGTGCTCCGTCCGGTTCCTTTCTGCCAAAGGTGGTGTCTCCCTTTCACTTAAATCAGGCGGTATTTCTGCCAGTGCTTTCGGCATGCTCGGTCGAGTCGGTGGACAAGAGTCTTCTCCGGCTTGATGTGGGCCGCGCGCTGCGGCGGTATTTGCAGTCTACCGAGTCCTTTCGAAAGACTGATCGGCTTTTTGTGCTCTTTGGGGGTACAAAAAAAGGGGAGGCGGCGGCTAAGGCCTCCATTGCTCGATGGCTCAAGGAAGCGATCGCGTCCGCGTATCTGTTGCAGCGGCGGCCGGTCCCGGAGGGGCTCCGGGCTCATTCTACTCGGGCTCAGGCGGCCTCTTGGGCGGAGCATAGCCTGGTTCCACCAGCTGAGATTTGTAGGGCGGCCACCTGGTCGTCTCTGCATGCTTTCAGCAGGCACTATCGCTTGGATGTGTCAGCGGCTCGGGATTCTTGTTTTGGTTCGGCGGTTTTGCGCGCCGGCCTGCAAGGTCCCGCCCGGTCTTAACTGCTCTGTTACATCCCGATTGTGGAGGACTAAACTGGATATCCGCACAGGAAATGGAAATTACACTAACCTGGTAATTGTAGTTCCTGTAGGATCCAGTTTAGTCCTCCTTCCCTCCCGACTATCTGTATGATTTTGCGGCGCGCTGTCCCGAGCGGGTGCCTGTAGGATGGTTTTCGTCCCGTTCGGACTCTGTCGACAGTCGTGCTTATCGCTATGGCTCTTCCCTTTATTTTGGAGTTCAGTCAGCTCCTTAGTTTCTGGGGGAAGTTCGGTGTAAATTTAAAGGCGTCGATACCGGCGCCCTGCAGTGTCCTGACTTCCTCGTTTGGGGAGGGAGTTGGTTATTCCAGGGGGGGAAGTACATAGTTTAATGATAGCCTAATAATGATCTGATGTGTTGCTTCGTTAAGTTTGCTTTGTTACTAGTACACTGGGGGCTTCTGGGAGCTCCTGCTGGATATGTACTACAGAAGATTTGATTGGTCCAGTCTCCAGGCTGCAGTAGGAGGGGCATTACCCGATTGTGGAGGACTAAATTGGATCCTACAGGAACTACAATTACCAGGTTAGTGTAATTTCCATTTTTTAGTTCTTTTCGGAAATGTTTCAGGTCTTTTATTTCCCTTAGTTGATCAGGGAGATTATTCCATAGAGAAGGTGCTACAAATGAGAAGGCACTTCTACTTGTTACGTGTTTAGTTTTTCTTATTGAGTCAGGAACTACGATAGTATGGAGGTTCTTTCTACGTCTTATTCTGTTTTCTATAGGTCTATGAATTAATGTAGACAGGTATGATGGGGCAATCTGGTTTAACAGTTTGAAAGTGGTCAATATTATTTTATATTGAATTCTACTTTGTATAGGTAGCCAATGCAGAGAGTAGAGTATCGGGGTGATGTGATCAGTCAGTTTAGCTGTGAAAATTATTCTGGCTGTAACATTTTGAGCCATCTGTAGTATTTTTAGGCTCTTTTTAGATATACCTGTTAATATTCCATTGCAGTAATCAAGATGGGGAGTTATTAGTGCCTGTGTGATAGTTCTAAAGTCATTGATTTCTAATAGTGGTCTCAGTTGTTGAATTGAGCGTAGCTTGTAGTATATTGTTTTAGTTGTTTTCTTAATATGATTAGTGAAATTGAGAGCCTTGTCTAGAGTGACTCCTAAGTATTTAATATTTTCCTTTATAGGTATGGTAAATTAAGAATTTTGATGTCAGTTGGTGGTGTGTAATTTGTGTTTCTTGATGTGATTAGTATCTGTTTTCTTGAAATTGATTTTCAAGTTATTTTTACTTAGCCATTTTTCAGCTTCCATAAGGCAACTTGCTATTTTGTCATAATTTGGGTCTTGTATATCAAATGCAGAGTACAGCATAATGTCGTCAGCATATATCTGGTATTTCATCTTGTATTTTTGAAAAATGGTACAAATTGGTTGGAGATAAAGGTTAAATAGAAGGGCAGATAAAGCAGAGCCCTGAAGTATTCCCTGTTCTTGAGGAAAGGTAGGTGAGGAGTTCTGGTTAACTTTTACAAATTGTGTACGGTCGGATATGTAAGATTGTATGATCCCAGCCGCCTGGGACTGGCAGTCGCCAAGCATACCTTGTCCATCTGGGTGGCGGACTGCATCACCTTGGCCCATGCCAGGCTTCCCCTGGACTGCCGAGTCACAGCTCACAGTGCCTGAACGATGGCGATGTCTTTCGCTAGTCTGCGCTCTGTGCCACTGACGGACATCTGCTGGGCTGCCACCTAGTGGCCCTCTCACACCTTTGCGGTGCATTACTTCCTGGAGAGGGTGTCCCGTCGGGACAGTGCCTTCAGCCAGGCCGTACTCCATAATCTGTTCAGGGTTTAAGCAACTCCTGCCCTCCGACCCTTCTTGTTCCAGCTACCGGGAGTGTGGCCATCCATGGACACGGGGTCCTTGGGCTGCCTTCGGCCTTCACTGATGACTGCTCATGGCTCTGCTGTGCTCTTTCCTACAGCTGGTAGCTGGGGAGTCCCATATGTGAGGACTGACTTCCTGCTTGTTCCTGGAGAAAGCGTAGTTATTCACCTGTAATGGGTGTTCTTCAAGGACAACAGGAATCAGTCCTCACAACCCTCCCTCCTCCCCTTGGAGTTGCTATCCTTTTTTTGCCATCTTCTTGGAGGGGGGCTATAGCTATGGCACCTGACTGAGTAAAATGGCACCCTTGGGTGGGGCAGGGACAACGCATGCGTGGTGCATCTCCCAAAGGCTTTCTTAGAAAGCTGGGGAGATGCTTCCATGTGGGCTTCGTTGGTGCCAACCTCACCCATATGTAAGGACTGATTTTCTGCTGTCCCTGGAGAACACCTGTTAATAGATGCAAATATGTTTTTTGCCCAAAGGCAGTCCATTCCAAAGTGATGAGTTCAGTATGCCAAACATGGTTCACCTTACGGAATCTAAACAAATATTATAATGAGAAGTTTATGCTCTGATGAATGTAGTAATTTTGAGGGAATATAGGGTATCATAAGTTAGAAAGAAAGGAATAGAAAGTCTGGTATATAATAGACTTCAATTAGGCTGAAAGCAGCCTAATAGAAAATTGGGAGCTAGTTCTTTTTTAAAAGTGGTGATAGCTTTTTTTGCATTACAAAGTATATTTTACTACGGTATTTTGTATTGCTTGAAGCCTCCTGAATTGGGAGGATTTCAGTCCCACATACAAAGAATCGGAGTGGAGGAGTGGCCTAGTGGTTGGGGCAAGGTACTTCAGGCCAGAAGGTCGGGGGTTCAAATCCCACTAGAGGACAGCAACCTTGGGCCGGAAGGACTGGGGTTTCTAGTCCCACAGGTGCTCCTTGTGGTCTTGGGCAAGCCACTTAACTATTTTTACAGGGAACATGGGCTATGGAAGGTTATCTACAAGTTATAATGCCCTGTTCAATGTAATTTCAGTTTGTTCAATGTAAACCGCACTGATGCAGAATAGCACGGTATATAAGAGAATGTAAATAAAATAAAATAAATAAAATAAAGAATTGCAATAGTCCAAATGTGAAGTTACAAGGGAGTGAATCAAAATATGCATGGCTCTCTCATCCAAAAGAAAACGGACAGCATGTAATTATTTCATAGTGAAAATGGTTTCCCGACTAAGCTAGTAAGGAATATATTAAGATATATCTATTATCTATCTATCATCTATCTATATATATGTCATTTGTCTGTCTAGGATTACTCCCAGAATCTTGGCAGTTTCTAAGGGGAACTGGAACACCATTCATTGTTGGAAAAGGCAGAACAGATCATATAAATATAAAGGCATCAATTTTGATTGGGTTCCGTTTAAGGTCATTACTTGTGATTTTCCATAGTTTTAGTGAGATGTCAGGAAACAGCCGAGTTGAGATGGGATCTATGGCAAGTAATTATCTGTGTATATAAAAAAGATAAACCCTCGCAACTGGATCAACAAGGCTAAGGGAGCCAGAAATATTAAAATTGAGCCCCGAGGAATTCTGCAAGACAGATTCTTCAGGATTTCTTGGTTGCAGTCCCTTGTGATCTAACAGCAAGAAAGGAACAGAACCATGATAAAACTATACCAGAGATATGAAAGACTGAGAGCTTTTGAAGAAGGAGGGAATGATTGACAAGGTCAAAGGCAGCAGAGAGGTCTAATGAAAGTAACATGACTTCTTTACCCTTGTCTGGATTAACCTTGGTAAAATCAACTAATCCAGTAGCGAGCGTTTGGTGCAGTAGTGTGAGTGAAAACGTCTATCTCCAGGAACAAGCAGGAATGAGTCTTCACATATGGGTATCGTCGGTACCGACGGAGCCTGCGCGGGAACGCTCCCCAGCGTCCAGAAAGAAAGCTTTTGGGAGCATCCCACAGCGCCTGCGTGCTGCCTTCCCGCCTTTCCTAACCGCCTCTCTCCAGTTCTTCTTTTCCGCGGAGCCAGCAGGTCGTGTTCCTGTCACCGCTGAAGTTCTTTATTTTTCTTTATTTCTTTGGTCGCGCGTCTGCCTTCTTTGACGTCGGACCGATACCGCCGGTCTTTTCTTCTTAATTCTTTAAAAAAAAACCCTACCATTTCCCACTTCTGTGCAATTTTTCCTTTTGGGCCTTAGGCCTAGAAAACTTTTCCTCATGGAAAAGCCCGCTTCCGGGTTTAAAAAGTGCACGAAGTGCAGCGGTACTCTTTCTATCACCGACACCCATGACTGGTGTCTAAAATGTTTGGGTCCTGACCACTCCATCACCGATTGTGAGTCCTGTTCCATGATGTCTAAAAGAGGTCGACAGAATCGAGCGGCCAAGCTCAGTACCCTGTTTCCCTCTGATGCAGCTTCGGTGGCATCGACATCTTCCAGGGCTGCTGCTTCCTCCCATGGATCTCAGGTAACCAAACATAAGTCCAGCCGGTCCTCGAAGGGTAGATCTCCCTCTAAGTATCGAGATGCCTCCGGGCTTGCTCTCGAGCATCCTGCACCGGCAAAATTACCCCAGCGGGAAGCTCCGGGGTCACAGGTTGACATCGATGGCGTGGCCTCGACCGATCACCTGTTGCCATGTTCTGGGGTACCGGTGGTTTCCACTGGTACCGACATCCAGACATTGGTTGCGTCGATGGATCAGAATATTCTGACCATGCAGCGTGCCATTACGGCATTCATACAAGCTGCGATGCCTCCGGTACCGCAACAAACTCCGTTGTCGGTACCGGTTCCGGCACCGATATCGGTTCCGGTGCCGGTACCGATTGCATCGACATCGGCTTCGGTGTCGACTGCAGCAGTACCCTGTTCTGTGATGCCCATTGGTACCGAATCGGTACCGATCACTTCCGATGTCGATACCACTCGGTACGCGTATCGGGCTCTGCAAGAGCATCCAGACAGGTGATACTTCGATTCCTCCGAAGACTCTGATGAATCAGAGGCTTCTGTCGAAGCATTGGTACTCCTTCCTCAGGAGCCCTCTTCTCCAAAAAGAAGAATGTCTCCTCCAGAAGACTTCATCTTTTCAAGACTTCATTAGGGAAGTGGCCAGGGGCCTCTCTATTTCAGTGGCCCCTGAACCAGAGCCTAGAGCCAAGAAATTGGATATTTTACAATATCCTAAGGCTCGTAAAGAGGCAGCTACTTTACCAATTCATGAGATCCTTTATGATCACATGTTGGGCATATGGGAGACACCTCTTACTACCTCCCCTCATTCTCGCAGGTTGGACACCATGTACCGTGTTCCTCCTTGTCCTGGCTTTCATAAGACTCAGCTTCCTCACCACTCTATTGTGGTGGAGTCTGCTATAAAGAAGATAAAGAGTGCAAAAAGACACTCATCTAATCCTCCAGGAAGAGAATGCAGAACCTTGGATGCTTTTGGCTGGAGAATTTTCCAGGCCAATATGCTTACTGCCAGAATCAACTCCTATAGTCTCTATATGGGGATGTTTCTAAAGGAAGTTACAGATCATCTGCAAACTTTATCTCCTTTTATCTCGGAAGATAAAAGAGAGGAGTTTCTCACCTGGCTTAAACATGCCCAGGATGTTTCCAAATTTTCCAACCGTGCAGCCTTTGACTCTTTTGAGTGTGCCAGCAGAGCCTCGGCTATTGCCATAGGTGCACGCAGACTTGCTTGGTTACAAGCTTTTGATTTGGAACCCTGGGTCCAGGATGGATTAGGAAATCTTCCTTGTACAGGTGAAAACCTTTTTTGGCAAGGATTGGCAAGCAAAGGCCACTCATATGGATGCTGAGAATTCTGCCTTAGATAGACTTTCAAAGTCTACTTCTGCCCTTGTTAGAAAAAAGTTATTCAAAAAGGCTTTCTTTCCCAAAAAAGGGAAATATTATCCTGTTTATGGTCAGCAGGCATCTTCTGCAGGTCGTTTTGCTGCAAAGCGTCAGCAACAACCTAAACAAGCCCAAGCCTAAGGCTGCAAGGACTGCTACGGCCCAACAGCCTCAGCTTCCTCAGGGCCTTTGACTTACAACTAGAGAACTTAGCCTTTCTGGCTCTAGAAGAACCAGAGCCTCTCACCATTCCAGGAAGGTTAGCTCACTTTGCTCCCAGATGGGAACAAATCACAGCAGAGCAATGGACCCTCTCCATCATAAGGGAGGGGTACAAGCTTCATTTCTTAAACCTTCCTCCTCACACCATGGTGAGACAGTTCAATTCTCCGACATCTCTCCTCGACCTTCTGGGTCAGGAGATTGCTACCCTTCTTGCCCAAAGGGCAATAGAAGAAGTTCCCCTTCTTCAACAGGGTTCAGGGTTCTACTCCCCCTATTTTCTTATCCCAAAGAAAACAGGGGGCTACAGACCCATATTAGATCTCAGAGAATTGAACAAGTTTCTATGCAAGGAGAAATTCAAGATGATTTCTCTAGGTGCTCTCCTTCCATACCTTCAGAGTCAGGATTGGCTTTGTTCTCTAGATCTCAAGGATGCGTACACCCATGTCCTCATCCATCCAACACACAGAAGGTTCCTTCGGTTCCTTTATCAAGGAAAGCACTACCAATACAGAGTGCTTCCTTTCGGTCTAGCCTCTGCTCCAAGAGTGTTCACAAAATGCATGGCAGTAGTAGCTGCATTTCTACGCACTCTAGGAATATTTGTATTCCCATATCTGGACGACTGGCTCATCCGAGCTCCATCCCAGACAGAGGCCCAGGCTTCCCTAGCCTGCACAAGGCATGTTCTTCAGTATCTGGGACTTGTAATAAGCATCCCAAAATCCCATCTCACCCCTACTCAGTCATTAGAGTTCATAGGGGCCTTGCTGGATACCAAAATTGCAAGGGCCTATCTTCCCCAAGCCCGTTGCCTACGATTGGTGCAGTTAGCCTCACAAGTTCAGTTAAAGTCCCATTTAACTGCTCGAGAGATGTTACAACTGTTAGGCCACATGGCATCCACCATGCATGTGGTTCCTTACGCTCGCCTTCCATTGCGAGCAGCTCAGTGGACTCTGTCCACCCAATGGACCCAGGCATCAGGGTGCCTGTCAGACAAAATAGCAACCTCCAGTCGCCTCTTTTGGTCTCTCCAGTGGTGGAAGTCCACTCAGAATCTGTTGCTGGGGTCCCCCTTTCAACAGTTGCTACCCCAAGCAACCCTTACAACAGATGCCTCTCCAAGGGGTTGGGGAGCTCATCTACAAGATCTCTCCACCCAGGGCATCTGGTTTCCACAGGAGACATCTCTACATATCAACCTCTTGGAGCTCAGAGCAATTTTTCTAGCTCTGTCTTCCACACCCTGCTCAGCTACAAGACAGTCCTCATCCACACGGACAACCAAGTAGCCCTGTTCTACGTGAACAAGCAGGGCGGGACTGGCTCTCTGTCGCTTTGCAACGAAGCTTTGAGATTGTGGGCCTTTGCCAGAGAGCATCAAATTCATCTCATGGCAGTGTATCTTCCAGGGGTTCAAAACTCTTGGGCAGACAGACTCAGTCGAGTTCTGCTTCCACACGAATGGTCCCTCCATGGGGACCAGATAGCCAGGATCTTTCGAATTTGGGGAACCCCGGACATCTGTTTGCAAGTCCGTGGAATGCCAATCTTCCCCGGTTCTGTTCCAGGATTCCGTGTCAGGGAGTTCAGGCCAGGGATGCCTTCCTCCTCCATTGGGGGCAAGACTTCCTCTATGCCTTTCCACCCATTCCCCTAATTTCCAAGACACTGTTCAAGCTTCAGAGAGACAAGGGGTCTATGATCCTCATAGCACCACGTTGGCCACGCCAAGTGTGGTACCCTCTACTTCTGCATCTCTCTCAAGCTCTCTCTCTGGACTTGGGATCTGCTCCAGACCCTCCTGTCCCAGGAGGAGGAAACATTGTGGCACCCAAATCCCCAGTCTCTTCATCTCAGGGCCTGGTTGCTGAATGTCTAGACCTTCAAGATTTGCATCTTTCTCAGCATGTGAAGGATATCCTTCATGCTTCCAGAAAGCCTTCCACTAGACGTTCCTATGCTTTTAAATGGAAAAGGTTTACCATTTGGTGTGCAGAGAAGGGTCTTAACCCTCTTGCAATACCTCTGAATTCTTTACTAGAGTATTTGCTGCATTTATCCCATGCAGGCCTCAAAACGAATTCAGTAAGAGTCCATTTGAGTGCTATTGCAGCATCCCTTAAGCCTCTCAATGGACAGCCTATTTCCTCTCATACTCTTATTGCAAGATTCATGAGAGGCCTTCTTTTAACTAAACCTCCCATTAGACCACCTCCAGTGGCATGGGATTTGAATTTGGTTCTTGGCCAGCTTATGAAGCCACCCTTTGAACCCTTAGCCACTACCTCCTTGAAATTCCTTTCCTGGAAGGTTATTTTTCTCATTGCAGTCACCTCAGCTCGCTGTATCAGTGAGCTGCAAGCCTTGGTGGCTAATCCTCCTTATACAAGGTTCCATCATGACAAGGTAGTCCTCAGGACTAATCCACACTTTATGCCTAAAGTGGTCTCACCTTTTCATCTGAACCAGGAGGTGTATTTACCTGTCTTTTTTTCCAGGACCTCATGCATCAAGTGCAGAGAGGAATCTTCATATCCTGGATTGTAAGAGAGCACTTGCTTTTTACTTACAAAGGACAAAGCAACATAGAAAGTCCTCTCAACTATTTGTTGCTTTTGATCCCTCTCATTTAGGACTTCCAGTCTCTAAGAGAACTCTGTCCAATTGGATTGCTCAGTGTATTTCTTTCGCCTACCAGAGTAAGAACCTTTCTCTGGAGGGCCATGTCACAGCTCACAATGTGAGGGCCATGGCAGCCTCTATGGCTCATCTAAACTCTGTGTCCATCGAGGCTGTGTTCATACCTTTACAGCCCATTACTGCTTGGACAAGGACTCCCGCCGGGATGCCTTGTTTGGTCAGGCTGTTCTCAAACACCTGTTCCATACCTAATGAACTCCTACCCCCCATCCCTGGTTGGATGCCCGAGATCCATGGGGGGAGGTAGAGCCCTTCTCTCAGGGACTCACAACCTTGGAGATCTCCCTGGCATCTCTAGCTGGGGAGTCCCCATATGTGAAGACTCATTCCTGCTTGTTCCTGGAGAAAGCACAGTTACTTACCTGTAACAGGTGATCTCTGAGAACAGCAGGAATAAGTCTTCACAACCCACCCACCTCCCCTAGGAGTTGTATCTCTCTATCTATCTTTCCTTTCCTCTCTCTCTCTCTTTGTCTCAGCTTAAAACTCGAACTGGAGAGAGGCGGTTAGGGAAGGCAGCGCGCAGGCACTGTGGGATGCTCCCAAAAGCTTTCTTGATGCTGGGGAGCGTTCCCGTGCAGGCTTCGTCGGTACCGACGATACCCATATGTGAAGACTTATTCCTGCTGTTCCCAGAGATCACCTGTTACAGGTAAGTAACTGTGCTTTGCCTAGGGTGTACTGCATTAATTTCTTCGAGATATATTAGCTTATTTGTAAATTCCCTTAATTGAAAAATGAATTTGCATTGTTTTTTAAGTTGAGATTGCTTTAATAATGACACATTTGAAGAATTCTGCAGAGAGAACGACTGCCATAGTCTTTTTTCGGAGGTCATACCTATAGAAAGCCTTGATAACGTTTCTGTGTTCTTTTAGGGGTCCCAACCCAAGCAAGTTGATCCAACAGCTTCTTACTATGCGGCCAGATCAGCAGTTATATATTTTCAACACATTAAAAGCACACCTTGTCGACAAGGGAATGCTGTCAGCCAACACCGAAGATTCCTAAAAACTCAGGCCACAGGACCTCTACCTTGGACAAGGCCAAAAGGCAAGATGCCTACCCTAAGAAGACTAGTGTACCATTTCACCTCCTTTGCTTTGTAAATGTTTGCTTTTTTTTTGTTTGTTACTATTTTCTATTTTTACACACTCGTATTTATGAAGCTTTTATGAAGCTTTAGTTTTCTTACGGAATGTCTGATTTGGTTTCAAGCTGATAATCCAGCTGAAAGGGCATGAACTGTTGCTGTCAAGTCAGCAGTTCCCTTTCCCATTGGTGGGACAGTACACTCAATGCTAGACTTCACTCACTTTTATTATATATTTTTGAAAAGTCTTTCATTCAACATAGACACAGACTGAGATTTTATTTAATAGCAGAAGAATATTTCTCATTGCATTCCCTCTTCCTGCCTTTAGCAGTTGAGGTGATCTTGAGAAACACAGTATTTTCCCTCTCCCCTGGGTCTTGGCTTTGTGAGGTGTTCTTAGTCGCTATGTCCTTCCTTTGGGTTAATTTTCCACTATGAGGGTATCATTTTGACAGAGTTCTTAGGCAGGAAAGGCACATAGATGCCTGTGTTGTGCCAATTTTATAAGGGCAACATATACCTTTATAAAATGACCCCAGTTAAAGAAGATATACAGGGTCTAGTTTTCAAAAAGGCCGATAATCAAATCCATGGTGGTCAGCCATGATGCCTAAATATTGGCAGGATATTCGGCAGCACTGTCCAGATTGGAGCTGTCGCTGAATATCTGGACTGAGTGGCAAATACTTATCCAGTTAGTGGGAATGTCAGTCATCACTTATCAGGATTGCAGCTTAGGACAGCCTTTCAGATGGCCTAACTTGCCTGAATAAATGACGACTGAGAATCTCGCTAACTGGATAAGTATTGGCAGTTACCTGGATAGCAGACACCACTCTTGCTCCACCCACTGACTGCTTCTACATTACACGGATCATGCCAGAGCGGTCTGTGAGGATAGTGCCAATGAATAAAACAGTCGGCACCCTTTAATGGGCTAGCGTCCGGTTCCCGGACTGGCTTTCTGAACATCGGGCCCCACACATTTTACACCCCTGTGTATATGTGCCAGTAAGAATAGGCGCATATGTACTTTATTCTGTCTCTTGGGAATGCCAAGGCGAATATCAGAAAAGTAGTCATAATGTTTCTGTGGGTCTACCTTTTAATGCACGTAGCTCCCTGTGCAATTTTATAAGAACCTACTTCAGCATGTGCTACATGCTCAAGTCCCTTATAAAATTACCCTATGTAATTGTCAGTCCATAGTAAATCATGTGATGGTGGTTTTGGTACCGTAGATACAGGTCTGTATATATCTTTATATATAGATATGTTTCAGTTTCATTAGGAACATAAATAGTCAAGTGTAGATTGTCTAGGAAACCAGCCATATAATGTTTCCTAGCAAAGCCTTTGTGCACCCTGAAACCTTGCAGCTTTTCCACATCTTGCATAAATTCCCTCACGCTAAACTGATCAAGTATCGGTTTTAGATATGAGTAGCTTTTTATCGTTTGCTAAAGAACTGATCTTATCGTTACTGAGTTTTAATGCTACATGTAATGAAGGAACACAAACAGGAAAAAGATGATGTTGAAAGCTAGCATGTAAAGCAACTGAGGTCCATTTAAAAGATTTATGTTTGTGTTTGTTTTTTTAAACAACCCCCCAAAAAACCAGGCTGCCCTGTGTTCACACTTTGCAGGGTAATTTGAGAGTGTACATTTTGTATTTATATGTGTATGTATACACATTTAAGTATGGAATGTTATTGAGAGGTGGAGAGATGTTAGGTTTTCAGGGGCAACTTCATATTTGTGGTTTAACTGCTGAATCCATTCCAGTTTTGTCCTGGGAAGGTCGAAAGCAGATTCTGCACACAGTTCAACATGAAGCCAGACATGGGGAAACCTGTTTTTGGGAGGAAAAAAGGTATTTGAAGTATCCTGGCAAATATTTTTTTTAGTTTTTCACCTGAGAATCACCTTGGTAGACCTTACAGGATGCTGTGTTTGATATGGGGTAGATCTTTTCAGTATTGCCATAGGAGTTGGGCACTTAATGGTTTTGAACTGCATGGCTATCTCTGTCAGCTTTTGGGACATTTTTGTCTATACTCAAACTGCCAGAAAAGAGAAGTAACTTGAAGGAGAGAGAGGGGTTACAAGAGATGGACTGATACCATATGGTTCTTGGTGGGGGAAGAGGGATTGAATCTAGCATCATTGAGTGGAGTTGGGAAGAGCCAGGAAAGGTTGTGGAACTTAGTCTGAGAAGGAAGAGACTAGATTTGATATTTAGAAACTATGATGTCAATTTTAAGCACTCAAGTGAAGCACTGAGATTTTTTTTTTTTAGTGTCTTGACTGAACAGTTTCCCTAAATTTAGGCTTACGATTCATTTATTTAGATTTAAGTACGTTTAATGCCAAAAAGTCAGCCCTAAGGGCTTAATCTTTTTCTCGGTCCAACCACATCTTTATCTATTTAGTTTGTAAGTGCTTAGTCAAGTTGTATTTTCAGAGGGTCGATTTAGGTGCTAGTCTTCCTAACAGCCTGAGGATTCAAGATGGGAAGGATAGTGAAGCAAGGGACCTCCAGATAAATTTCCAATAGAGGAGGCTTAAGCTCCAGGACTTTAAAATGTGGCACAGAAAATACTGCAACCCTGAGCATGATACTGACTTGAGGTGCCATAATGAGTAAGGGCTGTCTGCAGCCAAGAGTTGCCTGACCTGACTTGGAAATGATAACAGAGGGAAAGGCAGCAAATTGCTATCCCTGTGAAGACAATGCAGTTACTTAAACAACAAAAACCCCCAAACAAATAAAAACAAAAAAGAATCTTACTGTTGTGGATTTTGAGTACTGAGTCTGGAGATAGTTCCTTGTCCGTTCCCCATGGTTCTAAAGATGAGCAGGGTTTACTATATGCTGCTTAATGCCCAGCAGGAATGCAGATGCGTGTCATCTCTGATAGTCAATGCTTCGACAGGACAATAACGCCCTTCAGCTGTTAACATACACTGGAATAGTGCAATGAAAAAGGCCTTAGAGTAGTAATGTAAATTAGATTATGCTCTGATATTTTTAGTGCAGTGAGCTGTACCATTACAGTACTTCAGGGCCATGCAGGCAGCCACATCTGGGGTGGCTGGACTGGTTGCACATTTATAGTACTTGGAGTGCATGAGAGCTTACAAAGGGGAAGCAAGAGAAGGTGATTATTATTCTCCCTTTCACAGCTGGGTAAAACAAAGGCACAGCAGATAAGTGTAGTATTTTTCTTTTTTAAATTTGATTTGAAGGTTGCATCATGAGATCTGATGTACAAAGGGCTTTTCCCATCTTGATGCATTCTACATCTGACTCCAGGTTTGATGTGGATTGGTGGAGACTGTTTAATTCCACTACTTGTGTAACAAAATATATATATTTTTAAACTAAATAGTGGGTGAAGAGAAATGACTTTGGGCCCCTTTTACTAACAGTTCAAAAAATCTGCCACACAGCCCATTGGAATAAAATGGGCCATGATACTGATAGCTGGAGCTACGTGTTAGTAAAAAGGGCCTTCCATATCATCCTGCTAGACCAGTCCAGACAAGTGGATTGTGTTCCTGTACCAGCAGATTGATGGAGACAAAGAACCAATGAAAAGCTCAGATTTCTATGACATTACTCCTATTCCTCTATATGCCTCAGCCACCAGAGGTCCCTTCAGTATTTCTTTGTTTCCAACAGAAGGTGTTTGGATTTTCTTCTCTATGCAGGAAAAAAATCTTAAGATTAAGAGGAAAAGATTGATTAAATGCTTGTGAACCACCACCTTGAGGGTGACTCTCACTAGAATGTGATGTGGGAGGTTCCACTGGACTGTAGTATTTTCGGTAGTCAGGAGGAGGGATAATTTGCTTCAGCTTCCATGCTCTTATGCTGGATAAGAGCCTGTTGAGTAGCTAGAAAATTGGAAGGTTCTGGACATATTCAGTAGCTTCGTCCTGAAATAGATCTGATGGTGACCCTCTCCAATGCCAAAGTTTGCTGTTTCTTCAGTTGCCACATGGAGAGGAGGTCCTTGGGCATCATCGCTTTGACTAAGCCTTGTCCAAGTCAGCACCTGCTGTACATGTTTCTTCTGTGGTCCCTGGTGGGGTGTGTGCTTTGTCGTATAGAACGTCTCCTGGGGAGAATTGTTCTGGTGGTACCGGATTGGTCAAGGAGAGCATGGTGACTTCTGCAGGTGCCTCCTCTTTGGTTATCTCCATCTCATGGCCTATTGCGGCAGGGACTGATCATCCTGGAGGAGCCGGCTCACTTCTCGCTTATGGCTTGGCTCTTGAAAAACAACTAGCACATAAGGTCTACTCTCCAGCAATGGTCTTTACTGTGCTCAGAGCCTGGAGGAGGTCTACCATGTGGATCTGGTGTCTCTGAACAATGGTACAGCGCTCGGCAGTTGGCTTCTGAGGTGGCCAAGCTGCCATCTCTGTTGGCTTTCTACAGGATGGCTTGGAGAAGGGCTTTTCCCTTGGCTCCCTGAAAGTTCAGGTTACAGTTTTCTCCTGTTTCTGAAGTCCAGTGACTGATAAGTCTCTGGCCTTGCACCTGGACATCTTGTGCTTTCTCCAGGGAGTTGGGCGCCTGGGATCTGTGCAAGGTGCTCAGTGCCTTGATGTTGGCACCCTTTGAGCCATTGAAGCATGCTACTTTGAAGGATTTGATGCTCAAGACTGTCTTCTGAGTTGTGATTTGTTCTGCAAGGTGGATTTCCAAGCTGCAGGCTCTGTCTTGCTGAGATCTTATCTATCTTTTTCAAAGGAGGCTGTTTCCATTATGCCTGTGCCTTCCTTTTTACATAGCATGCTATATCCAGGAAGAAGCAGGAATCGATCTTTAAATATGGGTATCATCTGTACCGACTGGGCCCGTGCGGGAACGCTCCCAGCGTCCAATTGGAAAACTTTTTTGGGAGCACTCCACTGTCTGTCCATCTGCCTTATTTATTATTTTATTTATTTAACAGGTTTTTTAATACCGCCTTATCGTTAATTCAAAGTGGTTTACATTGAACAATATAACATACTTTTACATGGCATGGACCGCCTTCCCAAGTCCTCTCCTCAGTTCTTCATTTTCCATGGAGCCAGCAGGTTGTTTTCTTCTTGTCACCGCTGACAAACATCATTTCCTTATCGTTCCTTCAATCTAGTCTGTCCTTTCCCCGATTCAAGACCCTCCTTAAGACCTATCTTTTTCACCAAGCCTTCAACCTCCCTGACCCCACCTAGAAATCTACGTGTCATCTATTAAGTCATCCACACTTCACCAGTCATGCCTCCCATCAATTTACACAACCCTGACTTCCCTACCCTGCATAACCCTTCGGACCCTTGGACACCTCCTATTTTAACCACCCGGCCCTTACCTGCCCTCACCTCCTCACCCCCCCTTCCCGCCCACCCTCCCCACTTCTCTTTCCTGTTTGTATTGACATCTGTCCTGTTCTATCTTTCCACCTTTATCTCTCGCTCCTTTCCTATCAATTTTTTGGCGTTCCTTTCTCCCTTTATTTTCCAGCAGTCCATTACATTGTACACCGCCTTAACGCTCTGGTACAGGGCGGTTTATCAAATATTTCAAATAAAGATAAAGTCCCAGACCTCTGAGTTTAAGCACCTCCTCCCGCAGCTTGGAGACTGAGCACGCCACCCTTTTTTGATGTCACCAGTATAAGTAGTCCAGGGACTGCTTACCTGCTCCAGTAGTCTCAGTCTCCAAGCAGCTGGAGGAGTCGTGAGCTTAGAGGTCCGGGGCTCACTGGAGGAATGATTGAGGAGATGTAGGGTTAGATAGTTAGTGGAGTTTAGGATTGATTTGGTTTCAAATAAAATAAGTAATAAAGGGGCTGAGGTCCTTTAAAACGTGAGACAGCAGCTAATCTCTCTGGCAGAACAGCTGGAGCGGGGCTGCAGGCTGAAGCTATCCCCCTCTCTCCCCCTTCCCTGCAGGGGTCAACATTCAGGGAAGTGTGCAGGAGTGATTGTTGGGGCCTCCGGCTCCCGAACCTGCGAAACGGGTGAGGAGCCGTAGAGGAGAGTGAGACGCGCGGCGGGAAAGATTGAAGTGGCTGGTCTTCCTGGCCGCGCGGTTGTTTGCTGAGGCAGAGGAAGTGTCAGAGGCGTCCCTCGGGCTCGTGGCGCAGGGCGAGGTAAGCGGAACTGTGCGCGTTACCTGGGGGGGGGGTGTAAATCTCTGTGGAGAGTACGGCAGTGAGATGCAGCTCGGGCTGCGTGCAACCTCGGAGGGACGGCGCGGCTGAGAAGCAGGCAGATTAAAGTGGGCAGGCCAGAGCCACGCAGCAGACGCGCAGGAAAAAGGTGAAGAGGCCCTTTTCTTCAGGGTGCGATTGCGACCGTGCGATTAGTGCAGGGCTGCTCAAGATTGGTGTATAGGCAGTCTTAGGGCTGTGTTATGGTAGGCGCGCTTGTGTTAGGAAAAAAAAAAGGAAAACTTTTTAAATTTTTGTCTGTCAGTTCTGTTTTTGGGAACTTGGCTACGTTATAATTATGCCTTCTAGGCCTCAGTGCGTGATGTGCGGGGCCAAGAGGGGGTCTGTTTCGGAGGATGGTGTGTGCAGATCCTGTGTGCAGGGGGTGGCTATAGGGGGAGGAGCTGCGGAAGAACAGGTCCTTAGGGAAAAGGATGCTAGTTCCCCGGAGCCTATTTCTCCTGGCGGGCCTCCTCCGGAGCCTATGCCGGGTCCTTCTTTGGCACCAGAAGCTGCCAGTTTGCAGCATTGGTTGCAGGGGGGACTGGCTGCAATTTTTTCCCAGGATTTTATGGCTCTGCTCCAACAGGCTATTGGAAAACGGGGGGCTGAGGAAGCAGAGAAAGGGATCAGAGGAAAGCGCGCAGGCACCCCCCTTGGAGGGGCAGCGGATAGTGTTCTGTGCAAAAAGCCTAAGTTAGGGACAGACAAGACAGAGCAGGCTGTGGAGTCGGAAGTTCAGTTGGAAGTTTTGGAGGATTCGGATGGAGAGATGGACCTGGAGGAAGGCGAGATAGCAGAGCCAGAAGATCAGGCGCGGGTTATTAGGGTCTTCAGGCGGGAGGAGTTGTCAGCTTTGATTTTGGAGACTCTGAAAGCGCTGAACATGCCAGCAGCAGAGCAGGCGGCGGATTCCTCGTTGGAGGATCCGCTGTTGCAGGCTGTTAGGAAGTCCCAGAAAGCCTTCCAGGTCCATAGTGTTTAAAGAAATGATTCAGGAAGAATGGGACACGCCAGAAGCGGGGATGAAAGGCTCCAGAGTGATGTTGCGCCTTTACCCGCTGAAGGAATCGGATAGGGACCTTTTCAAATCGCCCAAGGTGGATGCAGCGGTCTCGGCAGTTACTAAAAAGATGACTATTCTGGTGGAGGGCAGTTCTGCCCTTAAGGATGCACAAGATAGGCGGTTAGATGGTTTGTTGAAGCAAGTCTGAGGTTAATGCCGTTTCCATGCAAGCTTCCATTTGTGGAGCGTGGATGGTAAGGGCGTGTCTGCGTTGGTCCCAAAAGATGAAGGGGGACCAGGAAGCTGAGGTAGTTGAAGCGGCCCAAATGGAGTCGGGGGCAGCTTATTTGGCAGATATACAATATGACCTAATTTGCGGTCTGGCGAAGAGTATGGCGTCGGTAGCGGTGTGCAGATATCTGTGGCTGCATAACTGGGCAGCAGATAGTGCTTCTAAGGCGAGGTTAGCTAAACTCCCTTTTCGAGGTAAACTCCTTTTTGGGAAGGATTTGGAAAAGTTGGTGAAGGATCTCGGAGAGTCTAAAGGAGGTTGGCTGCCGGAGGATAAGCAGAAGCAGGGTAGCCCCGCTAACGCCTTCTAGGAGCCAACAAAGGGAGTTTCGGAGATTTCGTCCATCGAGGTTCGGTCAGTTTCAGAGAGGGTGTTTTAGTTACAGATCCCAGGGGTTTCGGGGGTTCAGAGGAGCAGGTAGAGGGTTTGGAGCCTCCACTTCCTCGAACCTCAAGTTGCAAGGAAGCGAGGGGGGGTCCAGGCAGGATTAGTGCCCGTGGGGGGGGGGGGGCGACTAGGAGTTTTATCCTTTCTGGACCCGAATCACATTAGATCAATGGGTGTTGGAGATCATTCAAAGAGGTTATGCCCTAAAATTCCAGCGCCCAGTGCAAGAAGCGTTTATTCTATCTCCATGCCGGACAAAGTCACGGCTGCAGGCAGTTCAAGAGACGTTAGAAAGGTTGCTAGCTCTCCAGGCAGTAGTACCAGTTCCAGTAGACCAGGGCGGGTCTGGTCGATACTCAATATACTTTGTGGTGCCAAAAAAGGAGGGCTCGTTAAGACCGATTCTAGATCTCAAGAGTGTAAACCGGTGTCTCAGAGTATCCCACTTTCGCATGGAAACGCTGAGGTTGGTCATAGTAGCGGTCAGGCAGGGAGAATTCCTCACCTCGCTAGATCTCTCGGAGGCATATCTTCATATACTGATCGGATTGGATCACCAACAATACCTGCGGTTTGCGGTTCCTATGGGACATTTTTAGTTCCAGGCCTTAACCGTTCGGTTTGGCAATGCTGCCGTGCACCTTCACCAAGGTGGTGGCGGCGGCGTTGCGTGTACCCTTATTTGGACGATTGGTTGATTCGAGCAAAGTCGAAGAGCGAAAGCGAGAAAGCTACCCTCCGGGTGGTGCAGTTTCTGCAGAGTTTAGGTTGGGTAGTGAATGTGGAGAAGAGCAAGTTCGAGTCCTCACTGGAGTTGGAGTAATTGGGGGCTCGCTTCGACACAAAGAGGGGCAGGGTGTTTCTCCCACACACCAGGGCCCTACAGCTAAGGCAGCTGGTGCGAGAATTCTTGGGGAGAGGAGCCCTGTCGGCATGGCATTATTTGCAGCTGTTGGGAACAATGGCAGCTGCACTAGAGTTGGTGCTGTGGGCAAGAGCGCACATGCGGCCGTTGCAGCGAGCTCTTCTCAGGAGATGGTCGCATCAGTCAGATCAGTTGTCCTGGCGGCTGATCTGCTCATTGCGGAGGAGGCAGGCCTTGCAGTGGTGGCTGGCTCCAGGTTGTTTAGAAAAGGGAAAGCCATTGGAGTCACCAGAGTGGAGACCGCTGACAACGGATGCAAGCCTGTTCGGCTGGGGGGCGCACTTCGAAAGGCAGTTTGCCCAAGGTCAGTGGAACGAAATGGAAAATAAGTGGTCGATCAACAGGTTGGAATTAAGGGCAGTCACTCTAGCCCTACGAGAGTTTCGGCAGTTAGTACAAGGAAAAGCGATTCATGTGATGTCAGACAATGCCACAGCAGTGGCTTATATCAATCGACAAGGGGGCACAACCAGCGTGGCTCTCGAAGAAGAAGCGGAAGAGCTGCTGGGTTGGGCCGAGTTGCATCTGGAAGTGTTATCGGCAGCCCACGTAGCTGGAGTGGACAATGACAGCCGATTTTTTTTGAGCAGAGTCAAGGTGGATCCAGGAGAGTGGGTGCTGAACCAGGAGGTGTTCGAGTTATTAGTATGTTCCTGGGGACCTCCGGTCATGGACCTCATGGCGACATTCGAGTCGGCAAAGGCGGAAAGATTTTACAGCAGAAGGAGAAGAGAGGATCTCGGAGGGCTTGGACGCCCTGATTCAATGGTAGCCGGAGGATCATCTCCTGTACGTGTTCCCTCCGTGGGCATTGATCGGCCGGGTGCTGCAGCGCATAGAGATGCACAAGGGCCCTGTGATCCTAATTGCACCAGATTGACCGAGAAGGCTGTGGTATGCCGACCTAGTGCGTCTCCTGATGGAGCCTTCGTGGAAATTGCCAGTCAGGAACGATCTGCTGATACAGGACCCACTGAATATGCCTCAAGTGGATCGGTTTTCACTTATGGCTTGGCTCTTGAAAGGGCAAGGTTGATGGCCAAGGGTTACTCTTCGGTGGTCATTTTGACATTGCTGAGGTCGTGGAGGCGGTCAACTTCGATGGCATATATTCGATTGTGGCGTATTTTTGAGTCATGGTGCGCAGAGAAGCAGGTGGTGGCATTAAGGGCTTCGATTCTGCAGATTCTTTCCTTTCTCCAGGATGGTTTGGATAAAGGATTGGTAGCAGCTACGCTACGTGTTCACCTAGCGGCGCTTGCTTGTTATTGGGGGAAAGTGCAGGGGGTGCTGCTAGGGACACATCCAGATGTTAGGAGAGTCTTAAGAGCCACGGCGCTTTTTGAGACCACTGTGCAGGGTACCGGTGCCGACCTGGGATCTGAACTTGGTGTTGCAGGCGTTGGTAGGGGCGCCTTTTGAGCCATTGGCGAACGCAACTTTGAAGGATCTTACGCTTAAAGTGGTATATTTGGTGGCTATTTCTTCAGCAAGAAGAATTTCTGGAATTACAGGCCTTATCGTGTAGGGAGCCTTTTTTGACATTTTATGAAAGGAAGGTGGTTTTGAGAACAGTTCCTTCTTTCCAAAGATGGTATCTGGGTTTCATGTGAATCGGGCCGTATCCTTGCCTGTGTTCACGAGAGGTGGCAAGGATGGGGACAAAGGGCGATTGCATCAGTTGGATGTAAGTCGGAGCTTAAGAGTTTATTTGCAGAGAACAGCTTCCTGCCGCAAAACTGACAGGTTGGTTGTCTTGTTTGGTGGGCCAAAGCAAGGGGAGTCGGCGTCTAAAGCTTCAATTGCAAGATAGCTCAAGGAGACTATTGCGTCGGCGTATATCTTGAAGGGCAAGGCTGTTCCAAAGGGCTTAAAAGCTCATTCGACTAGGGCTCAGGCAGCTTCCTGGGTGGAGTTCAGCTTAGTTCCAGTGGTAGAGATTTGTAAGGCTGCTACGTGGTTGTCATTGTCTTCCTTTGTTAAGCATTACAGGATAGATGTACAAGCGCAAGGGGATGCTGGATTTGGATCTGTGGTACTTCAGGCTGGTCTGGCAGGTCCCTCCCATTAAAGTGTTCACTGCTCTGTTACATCCTCAGAGGTCTGGGACTAGACTGGAGGGACGATAAAGAAGGTGAAATTAGACTTACCTGCTAATTGTTGTTCCTTGAGGAACTTCCAGTCTAGTCCCATATCCCTCTCTGATATAGTATGGTGGACAGTAGCCTGAAGTAGGATAACGTTTAACGCTCAGCGGCAGTTGCCGCTGAGTTGGCTGCGGTTCCAGTAGGGAGGATGGAACTTTGAAAGTTTTAGAGGCCCAAGCAAGGTCAGCAGTGACTGCTGGGTAGTTTTGGAGAGAGGGCGAAGTAAAACTGAGTGAACATTATTAAAAAGCAGCCTGGTGAATGGCCAGGTAACTATGTTAAGTAAGTACAGGTTTCAGTTTTTATAGTTGTGTAGCTTAGATGAAATTTATGAGTATGTTTCTACTTACTTATTGCTCTGGTGAGTCTACTTTGTCAATAGGTTACTGGAGCAGGTGGGCGGTCCCTGGACTACTTATACTGGTGACACCAAAAAAGGGTGGCATGCTCAGTCTCCAAGTTGCGGGAGGAGGTGCTTAAACTCGGAGGTCTGGGACTAGACTGGAGGTTCCTTAAGGAACAACAATTAGCAGTTAAGTCTAATTTCACCTTTTTTGGTTTAAAAATGTGCTCTGCTTTTCTGTCCATACTGGCACCCATCCTGATATCAGTCCTGATATTTTCGTTTTCTTTTAGTATTATTTTTTCATTTGTTTTAGTTTTGGTGGTTTCACCACCAAATTAGGCCTAGGCCTATCTTTTTCCACCATGATGGAAAAACACATCAGTGGCTTAAAAAAAATGTACCAAGTGCTCTAGTATATCATCAGTCACTGATAAACATGACTGGTGTTTAAAATGTTTGGGCCCCGAATGATTGTCCTTTTTGCAATCAAATGACAAAAACAGGCCTGAAGAACAGAGCCAGACAGTATGGTTCTCTGTTTGTCCCAGATTCTATTTCAGTAACTTTCGCATCATCGAGGACATTTGCCGCCTCTTTTGGTTCTCAGGTCTCCTCAAAGTCCAAACATGACTAAGTCTAAGTCATCAGCATCGAAGATTGATGCTCAAGGTAAGTCCCTTTATCATTGGGATTCGCTGAAAGGTGCATCCGATGCAGATCGGCCTGCCAAACAGCCCTGACAGGAGGACCAGCCCTCCAAAGCACAAAAGGGGCTCCAGGACGCTCCTGAGACCTCAACCTCCAGAGAGCTACTGGTTCCAAGCTCTGGGATGGTGGCTCAAAGCCCCATGCGTGATTCCACCCAGGCATTGGCCTCCTCCCTCGACCAGCACATCCTGGCTATTGAGAGGAGCTTGGCAGCACTCCTGGAAGCTTAGGTACCGGCAGTATCAACCGTTCCAGGGGTGCAGGTGTTGGGATCTGGCTTAAGACCAATACCTCCGGGGCTGATACCAACCCTTGAACCTGCATCGGGGGATCCTCTGCCTGCTTTGGAACAGACAGGCATCGTCGGTACCCAACAGGTTCCCAGTACCACATCCAACCGATCATCGGTATTGGCATCGAGCCTTGACATTGGCAAGAGACTGTTAATACTTTGACTTTCTATCGGAATCAGACTCTACTTCCTTGAATTCCTATGATGCATTGGAGGATTCTAGGGGAACCCAGGATCTCCCTTCTGATCCCTCCCCTCCTCATAAGCGGCATCGGTCCTACAAGAGGACATGTCTTTTCAAAACTTCATTTGTGACATGGCAGTGGCCCTGCAGATTACAGTGACATTGGAAATGGAACAGAGGGCAGAGGAATTGTAAATCCTGTAATACCCCTCGGCACCCAAAGAGGTTGCCACATTACTGGTGCATCATATCCTGCAGGATCTATGCTGCATATGTGGGAGGCCCTGCTAACAGTTCTGTCTATCGGCAAACGGCTTGATACCATGTACCGAGTTCATGTAAAACCATGATCTGGTTTTCAAAAGCCTCAAATACCACACCATTCCACAATGCGTCGTATCAAAAGATTGAAAAATCATTCTTCCATGCCTCGGGGCAAGGACTCCAGAACTCTCGATGCCTTTGGACATTGTTGTTTTCAGGCATGCATGCCCACTTCTAGGATTACATCCTACGTATGCTCTACATGGGCATGTATCTCAAGGATAGCTCCAGAGATTTGGAGAACTTTGCTCCTATCCGTCCTGTTGACAGATGTGATGCATTTCTAACCTTAATCAGGTAAAAACATAATACATCCAAGTTTCTTAGCAGAGCATCTTTTAATGCCTTTGAGTCTTCCAGCAGTCTGCATCGGGGCTTGCAGAATGGCATGGCTAAAGGCATCTGACCTTGAGCAGTGGGTTCAAGATAAATTGGTCCAATATCCCCTGCTCTGGAGAGAACCTTTTTGGAAAAGGTTGGAGAGATTGAGACAGATCAAGCGACTCTCCTGAGACATCGGACCCCTCTAGGAGACAGACCAATCCAAAGAAGGCTTTGTATCCTAAGAAGAAGAAATATTATCCTCCTTATCCACCTGCAGTGGCTTAGCAACCTCAGCAACAACAACAGAGACAATGGGGTCCTCCCCAGCCTAAGAAGTCTAAGCCACAACCAGCTGCACAGCCACAGCCTGCACCTGTTTTTTGACTCCTAGAGATCATAGCTACTCTGCCTCTGCAGGGTCGCCAGCCTAGTCACATAGCAGGCAGACTCTGTTCTTATGCCTGCAAATGGCACCTCACCACATCAGAGCAGTGGACTTTCAACATTGTCCAAAGGGGCTATCTGCTTCATTTCAAAAGCTTACCCCTCCCACCAACTCCACAAGGGATTATTCTTCAAACCCTTTGCAGGCCAATCACCTGTCAGCCGAGGTGACCACCTTGTTAGGTCAGGGCACTGTAGGGAGTTCCTCCCGACCAAGAAGGCAGGGGCTTCTATTCTCCTTACTTTCTTATCCCCAAAATGACAGAATGGGTCAGACCTATTCTAGATCTGAGGGATCTCAACAAATTCCTTGTTAGGGAAATTATTTTTAATTTTTCTCAATGTGCTCTTCTGCCATATCTTCAGAGGAATGACCTGCTATGTTCTCTAGACCTCAAGGAGGCATACACTCATCTGCTGATCCACCCTCAACATAGAAAATATTTGCATTTTTGGGTCCAGCAAGACGTATTACCAATATCGGATGCTCTCCTTCGGGTTAGCCTCCGCACTCCGAGTGTTCACAAAATGCATAGCAGTGGTTGCTGCCTACCTCTATATCTTGGATCTTTGCCTTCCCCTACTTAGTTTTACCTCTTCTAGGGATTCTCCCCTGATTAGCCAGTTGTCTATCTCTTCATCACACCATTACTGTGCTCCATAATCTGGGATTAATCTTAAACTTTCCCAAATCACACCTGGTCCCATCCCAATGCCTCAAATTCATCGGGGCACTTCTGGATACTCGTCAGGCCTGAACGTTTCTTCCACAGGACCGCTCTGCCGGTCTTATCGAGCTACCCACACTATAAAGAGCCACAGTGCCGTGACATCTTGAAGTGCTACATCTTCTGGGACGCATGGCCTCCACTGTCCATGTTGTCCCTTATGCCCATCTGCACATGAGACGAGCTCAATGAATGCTCTCGCCCTAATGGACCCAGGCAACTGGGTGTGTCTCAGACAAGATTTTCATCACTACTGTTGTCAATTCCCTTCAGTGATGGTGGTCCCCTCAAAACCTACTCAGAGGGTCACTTTTTCAGATGCCTCCACCTCAGTGCACCCTGATAACAGATGCTTCCAAACTCGGGTGGGGAGCCCATCTGGACAGTCTCACTACCCAAGGGCAGTGGACCGAACAGGAATCTCAGTTGCAGATCAACCTTTTGGAGCTACATGCTTTCACAACCCCAGTGTGAACAAACAAGGGTGAATACAGGTTCCTATCACCTCTGCTAGAAAGCCCTTTGTCTCTGGTTCTTCTCCATTGCACACTGCATCCATCTCAGAGCGGTGTATCTCCTGGGTGAATTCATTCTCCTTGCGGACAGACTCAGCTGCATCCTGTGTCCACACATGTGGACTCTAAAACAGGAAATGGCATCTTGGATCTTTCACATGTGGGTGGATCCCAAGAATAGATCTGTTTGCCATCCAGGAGAATGCACAACTGTTGCTATTTTGTGCCAGGCTTCCCTCCCTACACAGTCAGGCAACGGATGCCTTCCTTCTCAATTGGGGAAGGGGCCTGCTTTATGCCTTTCCACCCACCCCCTTAAAACTTAAGATGCTGTTCAAACTACAGGCCAACATGGGCTCCATGATTCTCATAGCCCCTTACTGGCCCCGTCAATAATGGTTTCCTCTGCTGCTTCGACTAGCACAGACTCCACCCCTCAGCCTGGGACATGTGCTCATCTTCCTCTCTCAGGATCATGGGACACTTCTCCTTCCCAATCCACATGTCCTCCCTCTCACGGTGTGGCTGCTGAAAGCATGATCTTTGCTGACCTCAACCTTCCTCAACAGATCAAGGACATCATACTTGCATCACGCAAGCCATCTACTAGATATTCTTATGCCTTCAAATGGCGTAGGTTCATCCTCTGGTGTACCCTGAAACATATTGATCCCTCTGCCTATCCAGTGGAGTTTCTTTAACAATATCTCCTCCACTTGTCCTCAACAGGCCTTAAGGCTAACTCGGTCAGAGTTCATCTTGGTGTCATCTCAGCCTATCACAGGCTGGTGGACAAGCATCCTATTTCTTCACACTCCTTGGTGCAGTGATTTATGTGGGGTCTCCTGCTATCCAAGCTACTGATCAAACCACCTCTGGTAGCTTGGGACCTCAACGTGGTCCTAGCACAGCTTTTAAAGCCTCCTTTTGAGTCTTTAGCCACCACTTCGTTAAAATTCCTCTCTTGGAAGGTAATCTTCCCTATCGTCCTCACCTCAGTTTGCCGCATCAGCGAACTGCAGGCTTTGGTGTCAGATCCTCTGTACACCCGGTTCCACCACAACAAGATGGCTTTCTGTACTCGTCTGCACTGCCTTACGAAGGTGGCTTCTCCCTTTCATCTCAACCAGTCAGCGATGCTACCGGTCTTCTTTCCCAGACCACATGCCTCTAGGGCTGAGGCAGCACTACACATTCTAGATTGCAAGCACACTCTGGCTTTCTACTTGGATAGAACCAAGAATCTCAGGAAATCCTCTCAATTATTCATTTCCTTTGATCCAAGTCACCTTGGACGTCCCGTGTTGAAGCGCACCCTCTCCAACTGGATTGCAGACTGCATTTCTTTTGCCTATGCTCAAGCGGGCCTCTCCCTCAAGAGCCATGTCACTGCTGACAATGTAAGAGCCATGGTAACCTCAGTTGCCAACCTTCATTGTGTTTCCATTAATGAAATCTGTTGAGTAGCTACCTAGTCCTCCATTCACACCTTCGCTGCTCACTACTGCCTAGATGGGGACTCCTGTCGGGATGCTGTCTTTGGCCAGGCTGTCCTCCAGCACCTTTTTGGGACAGCTGCAACTCCTACCCTCCATCCTGGACTTTTCTGGCACCAGACTTCTCTGTACATGCGCTTGCCAGCTGCAGTCGAGTTAAATGGGACCACCTTGTATCCATGCTTCCTCAGCTCCATACTTCAGCCTGAGGGATACCACTGCTGCCAACTTCAGTCTGGTACCTGGGAGCTAGTGAGTCCCGTAGGTGAAGACTGTATTCCTGCTTGTTCCTAGAGATAGCATAGTTACTCACCTGTAACAAGTGATCTCGGGGAACAGCAGGAATCAGTCTTCACAACCCACCCTCCTCCCCTAGGAGTTATAGGGATTCTTTTTTCTTCTATCTCTCAGCTACAAACTCAGCTGAGGAGAGGACCTGGGAAGGCAGATGTGCAGGCACAGTGGAGTGCTCCCAAAAGCTTTCCAATTGGACCCTGGGGAGCCTTCCCGCGCAGGCCCCATTGGTACCGACTATACCCATATGTGAAGACTGATTCCTGCTGTTCCCAGAAATCACCTGTTACAGGTGAGTAACAATGCTTTCTTCCTTTCACATGATTCAGGTGGTCTGCCTGCCCTCCCTCTCGAAGGATCAATGTCAGGGGAAGGGTAAGTATCTGCACCTTGTGGATGTCTGAAGGGTGCTTCTCCGGTACTTGGAAGTTACAAATGCCTTTTGTAAGTCTGACCATCTTTTTGTGCTTTTTGCTAGCCTGTGCAAGGGTGTTGGGACAGCCAAGTCAATTTTGGGGTGCTAGATTAAGACGACCATTTCCTCGGCGTATCTGTTGCTGAACCAACCTGTTCTGGAGGGTTTGCGTGCCCATTCTACCCAAGCACAAGTGTCCTCATGGGCGGAGTGGAGCTCTGTAGCTCCTGCAGACATTTGTCATGCAGCAACGTGGACATCACATTCCACTTTCTTCAAACATTGTCACTTGGATGTCTATGTGCAGGGGGACACAGCCTTTGGCTCAATGCTTTTGCGAGTTGCTGTGTCTTCTTTCCGCTCAGTGGCATTGTAGCTTTGGTACATCCTACTTATCTGGACGATATGGATGGTGACATTTTACTTACTAGTTAATGTCCTTTCCTTGAGTCCTGCTAGACCAGTCCAGGTCCTGCCCCTAAAACTGTATTTGCTCTGTTCTGCTACGGTACCATTGGATCTATGATTTTTTTTTTCCACTTGGCCCTGCAAGTTCATCTTTGGGCAGCTTTCTGTTTTTGCTTTCCTGTATATAGTTCTTCTCTGCTGATTGCTTAGTTTTGTCCATGATTGTGATTGTGTAAGGCTTGCCATGTTTCTCCCATATGCTTTGGGATGAATACTGAAGGGACCTGTAGTGGCTGAGGTAAATAGAGGCTTAGGAGTGATGTCATCGAAATCTGGGCTTGTCATTGGTTCTTTGTCTCTACCAGTCTGCTGGTAGGGGAGCACAACCAACTTAGGGTGCATAGATTGTACCTCAAGATGATTTGTATCCTTTAGATGTAGTCATACAGCCATCTCAGGAACAGATGGGATGTTCTAACTAGTGCATTTCTTGTCCTAAGCCTGTGTGGGCATTTAAAACCAGGAAAATTACTTGACTGTATTTACTAGCATCTGTTCCATGGTTCCCAAAACTTTGACTGATTTGGCAAGCATTTTGCAAGACTTTTGTAAGCAAGTTAAGAGGTTGAGGGGCCTCCCTGACCTTCCTGCTTAGTCACAATAGGCAAGAAAATGAAAGATACAAACAGTACAGTATGTGAGGATCCCAAGTGCAGCATGAATGCTTCAAAACCCAGTGTCTTCTGACTGAATTTTTTCTGGCCTGTGGTACCTTTTATATTACTGGTATAAATTATTCATACTCAATGTACACAAGCTTTTGAGAGCACGCTAGTCAATTCTTAAGAGGTGAGAAATCTCTGTGGTCTGGAAATCTCTGGCCTGGCTGCATCCTTGGATAATTCCACTGATCCAAAAAAACTATTGGAGGCCTCAAAGGCTCTGGTTTTCTGAAAGACCAATGCAGCTTCTATAACTGTGCTCTACATATTTTAAGTTTGGATTTTGACATCTTTTTTTTGAGCTGGCTCCTGTGATTTGTAATAGGTCTAAGTGGTTTGAATTAGCTTAACAATGCACGCTAATTCTTTTTTCATGTATTTATTTTCCTTTTTTTGTTTGATATATGAAGTTATTTGTGCAAATGAGAAGTTTATATGGTATCCCTGAACATCGATGTATTTTTAATTTACAGATTCATTTCAGGTTCTTATGTTGCAATGCTCTTTGTGAACACTGGAAGGTGTACAATATTTTTTTCCTTATTTGTATTTGCTGTGATCCAATAACACTGGTTTCATTTTAACTGTTTTTTTTTCTTCAAATGTTTGTAACTTTTTAAATCTTTATTTTTTTCTTGATATTCCTTATGGTCCCTTATGATCCCTTATGGTCTCCCACCAAAAAAAATGAAAGTACATTTTTAGGTGGTGAAAATGCATGTTAGGCACAAAATTATATAAATTTTAGCCATATGTGTTATGCCAGTCTGATGCTTGATGACGCTGTGTGCCAATTTCATATTTATTCTCCAGTCAAAGCAGGAACAGTGATAAGCTGGAGAATAGTATGAATGTCAGCTGCTGCTCGGCGAGCTGAAATTTTATTCTGTCCTATTCCTCCCATTAATCTGGACCACAAGGTGGTGATCTTTATTGCTGAAGGGTGAGTCCAATGGAATTCACTCTTACGAGCTTCTTATCGGAAACTGGGCAGCTTGAGTCTTCTTGAGATCTGCGTTTACCTGAGCGCTGCTTTCCTTGAGCTTTTCGGTTGATAGTGATGATAGAGGAAGAGATGGGTGGTGCTAAGAAAAAATCCATCAAGCACTACAGAATTAAGATCATCCTGTTAGACCAGACTAGTGGGTTAACTCCCCCTGCCAGCAGATGATAGAGACAGAGAATACCAGAAGCTTTGGTGACATCACTACTAGTGGTTAACCCAGGACCCCTAGGGGTCAGCTTCAGTATACCACTGGCAAAGCAGAAGACTTCAGAAACAAAACCCTTGAAGGCTCAACCAGCTATATCAGCTAAGGCAAACGACAAATTGGCTAAATGAACTATATACAAGACTACAGAGCAGCTGAACTATGTACAAAGTAGAGAACAATCGTAGGCAGACAGACATACATACAGGATCACATCTTAGTGTCGGAATGGCTTATTCTCAATACAGAAAGAAGAGGGTGGGTCCTGGACTGGTCTAGCAGGATTCCAGGAAAGGAAATTAATGGTAAATGAAATTTCACGTATCTTCAGATGCATCTGTTGGATGATGAGTAATTCAAGCTGAACTCTTTCCCACCCAGCATGGTACTACTTTATAGGCCCTTGAGGATCAGACTAATGGGGAGACTGGTAAACAGTGTAAATTATGACTTGCCTCTTTCGGTTCCAGTTCTGTTTAGTTGGCTCATATCAAGTTTGAACCAACTCACCCATATCTTATTTAAGATTTACACATTTTTTTTACTATATTTCTGGAATATGATTTGCTGCATTAGTATTTCCATTTTGGAAGTGATGTCAGTTGAAGGAGAGTAGGAAGAACACAGCAGGATCTTAGAATTGGATTTTGTTGAGTCTTGCCCTACCTAAATGATAAAAGGCGTCATCGTCCAATGGTACAGACTGGTGTGGAAGGTAAATAGCAGAAAATGACATGGGTAAGCTAAAATTCCCACTTCCTCTATTATGGTCATATTAGTTTTCTATTCCTCTGAATCTAAACATTATTCAAAAAGTTAAAGCCACATTTAAACCTAGCTGGCCGAAGCATGACTTCACTCACATGTGTAGTATATTAAATGATCCCAGAACTTGGCTCCACCTGCATTATCATTGTTGAGGGAAAAGCATACCACTGGTACCCGCCCTTCTTGGGAATTATTTTTATAAAGAGTTGGGTTTTTTAAAAACGGAATAAAGTTCTATATAATGAAAAATTGAGAAACATGTCAGCTCAGGAAATATTTACTTTTTGAAAAGGGACTTGTTAACATGCTGACATTGCAGATTTATCTGGAGCTGTGCAATGAGCAGGCTCCTAAATTTCATACCAGTTCTTGAGAGACTGAGACCACTGTGTAGACTAGCAGCTAGAAGGGTGTTTGTTTTTATTATATACTGCTGTACTGTGCTTTCCCTTGCAGTGGCACATGACACATATTGGTTTTACAAGGAGCTTTATAAGAAACCAGTATGACAAGATAGTGAATAAAAACAGGAATATACAAACCCTTCACTCTATGCTATGCTTTGGCAAACTACTTAATAAACTAATCATGGAACATTTGTATTAAAAACTTGGGATGTTGAGTCCTGCTTGCTGTTATCAGTATAACAAATTCGTTGTACAGCTGAAGTGATTCTGTCCTCCTAGCTGGGGGAGTCATCCTAAGATTCCCAGTTGTGTTTTCTGAACTTCAGAGAAGACACAAGGGTTGGAGCCTAATCTTCACATGTACTGTGGAGCAAACGGCTAAGGAAATAAGCTGATGTATGGAAGAAGAGTTCAGCAAATGATAAAACCTTGGAGATGGAAAATTTTGTAATATGCTTGGACCTTTGCCAAGTCCTGTAGCAAGGTGTAGTGTAGGGGAAGAATGTTGCTGAGAGCTCTGATAGCTATTCAGTCAGTAGATAGTTGCTAAGGTCTCTTAGCTCTCTGTTCTTACAATGAATTGCTGTATTGTATCACTGTTTTATGTTTTGTTTTTTAAAATCACCAGCAGGTAAAGAAATGTATTTGAATAAATGAAAGAAATGGATGCCAAGGCCACTATAGACGTGTGCTCTGTTTTCTGAGAGTATATTTTGAAGTGAATTGGGCTGTGGCTATGTAACTGCTGACACATGTATGAGCATACTGGAATATACCACCAATCTGACATGTACACGATGGCTCCTAAAAGTATATTAAGTTAATTTTAACAAAAAAAATTGGAATTTATACATGGGGGAAGACAACAATAATGAAAGGTATTTATGTAAGTAAAACGTTTTACCATTTTTTTGCAATGCCATAGTGTGGGCGAAATTACCTGTGTTTTACCCACATTCCTAGAAATGGCCAAAGGGCACACTAAGCCACAACATGCAGCTTTTTGTAGACAAAATTTTATTCATATGGAAACTATAATCTCTCTGGATAATTTTTCTAGAGTAACAATTAAAGCAAAACTATACATGGTTTGAGCATTTGTGCAAACCTTGCTCGTAAGAAGTACCCATGACATTTGCACCAACATGAAAGCCATGCTGGATCAGACCCAAGGTCCTTCCAGCCTAGCAGATAATGGTCAGTCCAAGCCACAAGTACCTGCAGATCCCAAAACTTAGATCCGTTTCTCATATTAAATTTCCAGTGATGAGCAATAGCTCTCCAAAGTATACCTCCCAGAAACTTGTTCATACTTTTTTTTTTTTTTTAAATCCTGAGATATTAGTTGCCTTTGCCACAGCCTAATTATGTGCTGCATGAAAAAACATTTTTAAGATTTGATTTCATTTGGCTAGTTTTAAGTTTCGTGGCATGTCCTTTAGGTTTTTCTGTGGTGTTAGGAAACAGTTGTATAACCTTTCCCTCTAAATGTTCCACCCCCACTCACAATTTTTTATACTCGTCGTTATATCCCCTCTGTCATCGTTTCTCCAAGCTGAAGAGCCCTAATCTGTATGGCCTTTCTTCATAAGGGATGCAATCTTTCCTCTTAATAATTTTTGTCACTCTTCTTGGAACCTTAGTATCCTTTTGTAGATGGGGCATTCAGAACTGCACAGAATATTCAAGGTGTGGTCATACCAGGGACCTATACAGAGGCATAATGAGATTCTCAATTTTGTTCTCCATCCCTTTTTGTATAACCCCTGACATTTTAGTTGGGGATTTTTTTTTTAGCAGCTATGGCAAACTGCTGAAAATTTCAATCTCCGGGAACAAGCAGGAAGTCAATCCTCACATATGGGTGACATCTGCACTGACGGAGCCCTTGCGGAAGCATCCTCCCAGCTTTCAAAGAAAGCCTTTGTGAGATGCCACCACACATGCATGGCCCCCTTCCCTCCCAAGGGGTGCCATCTTGCTCAGTCTCCTTTTTTCCGCAGAGCCCTTCAGATGTTCGTCTGGCTTCTCCCCAGAAAAAGATTATTTTTTTTTTTCTTTCCGAGTTTCATACTTGCCTCCAGTATCACACAGGTACTCTTCCCGCCACCTGACCTCGCTGCCTTAGCGTCGAGTTCGGGTCTATTTTTGTAGTTTTTCGTTTCTTTACTTTTTTGGCATCTTCGTGCCTTTTTTCCCAATTGGCAGCCTGGTGAGTCTTCGACCTCGCAGGGGTACTTTTTCCACCCATGTTACTAGTGTCTTTAAGAAGTGTGATCGGTGTTCAAAAATTATCTTTGATACACATGACTGCTGCCTCGGGCCAGACCACGACCCGACAGCATGCGGTCTTTGCAAGAGGATGTCCAGCAAGGCCCTCAAGAGCTGCCAGTCCCCGGTACCTCCGAAGGCCAGGGCCTCATCTGAAGCCTCGAATACCTCAGACGGACCCTTCCAAGCCCAAGCCCCGCTGTGTGTCTTCATAAAGGGGGTCTCCCTCGAGGGAACCCAGGAAGAAGAAGAAACCCTTGAAGGCAGCATCCTTGGATGGATCAGACCGGCCAGCTGCCCCTCAGGCCAGGTCCTGCAGTCCGAGATGCTCGTCCAAGGCATCGGAGAAGGAGCACCCTGCAAAGGTCCCCTGGAAGGATTCATCCTCGGACTGGCCTCGGTCCCCAGACACCATCCTTGTCAAAGATTCCCCTTCAGGGGAGCAGGCGCCAGGCCTGAGTCCCTCGGTGCCCGCATTGAAGGCAGTGGAGCCTTCTGGCCTGGAGTCCAGAATGGCGGTCATGGAGCGCAGTTTTCCTTCATGGACCAGCAAGTGCTGTTCAGTACAATTGGTTCATCTGCCCCGACTACCAGGCCCTCGACATCGAAGACGTCCCCGGAGGCAGAGCCAATCCTCTAGGTCCTTCGGCCTCAAGTTGATCCTCAGCTGAGGTCTCGATCCAATTCCTGCTCAAGCATCGGGAGCCCCGAGGCCTGTGGAGAAGCTTTCCTACGAGTCCTTGATAGACTGCTCTGAATGGGAGACAGAGGACGAGGAGTCCCCCAATACCTGTCGCCACTGCGACGTCTCATCAATCTCCCATCTCGGAGCCTTGGGTGGTGGTCCCCGCCGGAGGATATGGGCTTCCTTGATTTTGTCAAGGATACGTCTAAGGTCCTGGCGTTCCCTAAGCAGTCGGAGGACCACCCTCAGGCGGATGAGTTGGAAATCCTCCAGTACGAGGCTGCTCTGAGGGAATCGCTCACAGTGCCCATCCCTCCCATCCTGGAGTAGCTGATGCTCCGGATGTGGGAGACCCTGGCTTCGGTGCCAATGGTGAGCACATGGCTCGACTCAATGTATTGAGGCCGTCCGGAGCCCGGGCTTCCAGAAATCACAGCTGTCATATAACATGGTTGTGGAGTTGGCCATGTGTCGACTGAAAAGCTAGAAGATGCACTCATCGATGCCCCTGCCCCCCCCCCCCCGGCAGGGAGGCCCGCACCTTGGAGGCCCTTGGCAGAAATTGTTGCCAGGGCTTGATGCTTATTGTCCGCATTCAGACCTACCAGCTGTACATGGGCATATATGTACCTGAAAGACCTGGCAAAGGAACTCGCTGGGTTCTCAGCTGGTCTCTCTGAGGAACCCCTGCAGCGAAGAACCTGGCCAAGGCAGTCCGTGAGTGCTCCAAGTTCATGTCTCAGGCAGCCTATGATGGGTTCAAGTCGGCGGCTCGAGTAGCAGTGATGGGCATCGGTGCACGGCACTAATCTTGTCGTACCTCGAGCAGTGGGTTTACAACAAATTGGTCGATGTCCCATGCCAAGGAGAGAATCTATTTGGCAAACCCATGACCGACAAGGCTGCTGAGCTGGAGACCGAGTTCATGACGAGGACCAGGCTCTGAAAAAAGACCGCTGCCCCCTCCCTGATGGAAGGGCTCTGGTAAAAAGTCCTTCTACCCGAGGAAAGGAGCTGCTTACAGAAACTACCCACCTTTTCAGGCCTCCCCAGCTCCCCAACAGGGTCAGCAGGCCAAGGGACATGGGCATGGCCCTCATAAGCAGAAGACTCCAAAACTCCAGGCTCTGGCCCAGCCAGGGAGGAGTTTTTAACTCCTTGAGCATAGCCTCTCTACCCCAAGGAGATCAGCAGCCTACAGGGGGACGTCTGGCGCACTATGCCCAGAGGTGGTTGACTCCTGGGCACTTTGGGTGGTCAGGGAGGGTTACCTCCTCCATCTGACTGACACCTCCCCCTTATTTTCTGGGAGAGCCCCTCAAGTAAATCTCCCCTCCACCGGGACCTTCTACTGAAGGAATTGGCAGGTCTTCTCGAGGACAAAGCAGTGGAACCAGTGCCCCACCATCTCAAGGGCAAAGGGATCTACTCCAGGTACTTCCTCGTGCCAAAAAACAGGGGGGCCTAAGGCCCATCTTCGACCTGCGCAACCTCAACAAATTCCTGGTGAGCGAGACGTTCAAGATGCTCTCCCTTGGAGATAGGACAGCAATGTTCCAGCAGGGGAGATTGGCTATGCTCCTTAGACTCAAGGATGCTTATGCCCACATTCTCACTTACGCCAACCACAGGCAGTACCTGTGGTTCATAGTGGGGGGCAGGCACTATCAGTACAGGGTGCTCTCTTTCGGTTTGGCTTCTGCCCCCAGTGGTCTTCATAAAATGCCTGGCAATCATGGCTGCCTTTCTCCATCTCCAGGGGGGGTCTTTGTCTTCCCCTACCTGGACAACTGCCTCATAAAGGGAGGCATGGCCTCAAAGGTGCAGCAGGCCACTGCATGCACCCTCCAGGTTCTGCAGCACTTGGGTTTTGTCATTAAAGTACCCCAAGTCTCACCACCTTCCCGACACAATGTCTGGAATTCATCGGGGCAAAGCTGGACACACTCCAGTCAAAGGCTTTCTTGCCCAAGGATCGAGCCGACCGTCTCCGAACTCTGGCATGGGACATACAGTACCGTCCCTCTGTGCCCGCTTGGCTTCTTCTGCGCCTTCTCAGGCACATGGCTTCCACGGTCCATGTCATCCCAGATGCTCGCCTCCACATAAGGGCAATGCACTGGTGTCTTTGAGACCAGTGGACTCAAGCCATAGGGCGCCACCGAGACAGTCTCTATAACCTGCCAACTGACAGACTCTCTGGTCTGGTGGCAGTCTCTCCAATATCTTGAGGCGGGCAAGCCTTTTCAGGCCCCCAAGCCCCTTAAGGGTCCTCACCACGGACGCCTTCCTGCTCGGCTGGGGAGCCCACTGCGGGGAGCTCCGCACCCAGGGCAGCTGGTCACCAGGCGAGAGCACACAGCAGATCAACCTTCTGGAGCTGAGGGCGATATACTTAGCCTTGCAAGTGTTTTGCCACCACTTGTCACCAGCTGGTGCTGGTCCAGACTGACAACCAGGTGGCGATGTTTTATGTGAACAAACAGGGGGAGGCACGGGGTCTCGTGCCCTCTATCGGGAGGTAGTGGTCCTCTGCTCGTACGCAATCCAACAAGGTATTCTTCTGCAGGCAATATACCTACCAGTCCAGAACAACCTCCTGGCTGACATGCAGAGCAGAGTCCTCCAGCTGCACGAGTGGCAACTGGACCCCAGGGTGGCTGACCGGCTCTTCCAGATCTGGGGGAAACCTGTGATGGACCTGTTTGCCAGCCCGGACAACTTCAGGTTGCCCTGCTTCTGTTCCCAGCAGGCCCACCCCTGCAGGGTAGCAACAGACGCGTTCCTCATTTCAAGGTCAGAGGGCCTCATGTACGCCTTCCTTCCCACGCCTCTGATTGCCAAAACCTTGTTCAGGACCCTCCGCAATAGGGCCTCACTCATCCTGCTAGCCCCTCTGTGGCTTGGGCAACCATGGTTTCTGTTGCTCCTACAATTTAATGGTGGAGATCCCCATCCTGTTGGGGACTTCTCCGGGACTCCTGTCTCAGGAAGGGGGCTCTCTTCTGCACCCCATCCTGGGGTCCCTATCGCTGACAGCATGACTGCTGAAAGGGCGACCCTAGCCCCTTTCAACCTCTTGGGTGAGGTTGAGGAGATCCTGCTGGTCTCTCGCAAGGCCTCTACTAGAAAAGCTTATGCCCTCAAATGGTGCAGGTATTCGACCTAGTGTGCTGAACACGGCCAGACCCGTTCTCCTGCCTGGTGGGACTGGTGTTACAGTACCTTCTCCACCTCTCACAATCCGGACTCGAGTCTAACTCCGTCCAGGTGCACCTTAGTGCCCTGGTGGCGCACCACCACCTGGTGGATGGCAAGCCCCTCTTGGTCCAGCTGTTGGTGACCCTCTTTCTTAGAGGTCTGCTCTTATCGAAGCCCCCAGTTTGCCCTCTGGCAACCGAATGGGACCTCAACATGGTATTGGGACAGCTCGCTCGCCCACACTTTGAGCCTTTGGCTACTTGCCCACCTATTCTACCTCTCTTGGAAGGTGATGTACCTGGTTGCACTCACCTCCGCTTACAGAGTTAGTGAGCTTCAGGCCTTAGTGGTGGAGGCGCCTTATACCAGGTTCTACAAGAACAGAGTGGTGCTCCACACGCACCCTAAATTTCTTCCGAAGGTAGTATTGTCCTTCCATCTCAACCAGGAAATAGTACTCCCTACCTTCTTTCTGAAACCTCACTCCAGTAGGGCGGAGACAGTCCTTCACACCTTGGACTGTAAGAGAACTTGGCCTTCTATATCCAACGCACTCGGGACCACCGCAAAGCTACTCACCTTTTCGTCTCCTACGACCCCAGTAGGCAGGGTGGGGAGGGTGGTGACCAAGAGTACACTGTCTACCTGGGTGGTGGACTGTATTGCCCTCGCCTATGAGCAGGCGGGACTCTTGCTGGAAGGCCATGTCAGGGCCATGGTGGCCTTGGTGACAAACTTGTGCTCTGTCCTGATGGTGGACATCTATTGGGCTGCCACTTGGTATTCAGTCCATACCTTCACAGCCCATTACTGCCAGGAAAGTGAGTCCCATTGGGACAGTGCCTTCAGTCAGGCTGTGCTCCGTAATCTCTTCGGGGTTTAGGCAACTCCTACCCTCCGACCCTTCTGCGTTCAGGCTACTGGAGTGCTGGTTTTCATCAGACACAGGGGTCCTACTGTGGTCTGTGGACACAGACTTAATTGCTGCGGCTCGTGGCTCCCCATGAGAGAGTCTGTGTTTTTGCTATGGGCTTTCGGTAGCCTGTAGCTGGGGAGTCTCATATGCGAGGACTGACTTCCTGTTTGTTCCCAGAAAAAGCGTAGTTACTCACCTGTAACAGGTGTTCTCTGGGGACAGTAGGACTCTGTCCTCACAACCCTCCTCCTCCCCTTGGTAATTGCTCCTTTACTATCTTTATTTTTTCCATCTTTTTTAACTATGTCAACTGACTGAGGAAGATGGGTAGGAAGGGGACCACACATGCTGCATGGTGGCATCTCACAAAGGCTTTCTTTGAAAGCTGGGGGATGCTTCTGCGAGGACTCAGTCGGTGCCGACGTCACTCATATGTGAGGACTGATTCCTGCTGTCCCCGGAGAACACCTTTTACAGGTGAGTAACTATGCTTTCCAGATCATCCTGCTAGAAGTTAAGACTGGTGGGTTATGCTCCCCTACCAAGAGGTGATGGAGCCAGAGAGAGAATTAGAAACTTCCAGTGACATCATCACTAGTACTCTTGGTGTAGCTAGGGGCACCCTTCGGTATTTATCTGTCTCCAGCAATTGATTTAATTGAAGACCATTTGAAGTATTGCTGTGAAAGGAGAAGTGCTACTGATAGGTGATTTCAAATGCTGGATGCCGATTGGGATATCCCTGTGCAGTGTTGTCTAGAATTAAGATCCTGGATTCTCTGCAGGGAGAACATTTCTGGTATCTAGTAATGGAACCTAGAGGGAGGTGGGGGAGATCATATTAGTGGACCTTGTGCTTTTATAGAAACATGAAAAAAACCATAAGGTCTATCCAGTCTGCCCTTCCATACAAACTACTATAGTCCCTTTTTTTCTTTAAAGATCTGTGTTGGTCCCATGCTTATTTGAATTCAGATACTGTTCTGGTCGCTACTACCTCCACTGGGAGACACTTCCACCCATCTAAATATAATGGTCCCGATTCTATCCACTTTCACCTTCATCCTATGCCCTCCTCACTGCAGAGTTTCTTTCAATTGAAAGAAGCTCTTCTCTTACAATTGGGGAGCGTTTCTGATGTTATAGTGGGTGATCATCTCGCATCCAGTGATTGCCAGTTAGTGTGACTCAGTATTAGGCTGAGATAGTTCATTCAAAAGTAAGGGTCCTAGACTTCAGGAAAACTAATCATCATGATGGGACAATATCTCAAGGTGTCGTTAGCTGGATGGAAACAGTTGGGGAGATATAGAAAAGTAATGGGCAAAACTGAAAGGGAATATATTTAAGGGCAACAAACCTTTTGTTAGGAAAGTAAATAAATGTAAAAGGAAAAGGAGGCCGCTATGGTTCTCAAAAGTAGCTGGAAAGGTGAGGAAATAGAGGGTGGCCATCATAAAATATAATAGATCACAGAAAAAGGAAGACTGGCATCGGTATTTGGAAGATCTAAGAGAAGCTAGGAAAGTAGGCAAGCAAAGATACAAATGGAAGAAAATAACTAATGCAGTAAAATGAGGGGCACAAAACATTTTTCAAATATGTTAATGAAAGGGTGGAGTGCAAAAGTGATATCAGGCTCAAGGGTGAAGGGGAGCAATATGTAGAAGCAGATGAGGATTAAAGTGGAATTGTATAACAAATATTTCTTTTCTGTATTCACAGGACCTCAAAGCACCCACAAATAGGAATGGAAGTGAGGTAAATCTTGATTGATTTTCAAGAGACTGCATTTGTGAGTAACTAGCTAAACTAAAAGGAGACAAGTGATGGGGCCAGATAGGATTTATCTGAGAGTATTGAAGGAACTTAGGGAGGTGTTGGTGGCTCCACTGTTTGACCTTTTCAATGCTTTTTTAGAGCCTGGAGTGGTCCTAGAGGACTGGAGCCTAAGGGCACATGTGGTCCCTCTACGCAAAAGTGGATCTAAGGATGTGGTTGAGAACTACAGGCAAGTTAGCCTGATCTCTGTAGTGAGTAAACTAATGACAACTCTGCTTAAAAAAAAGATAGTGATGTTTCTGGAATTCAGTGGATTACAGGATCTGAGACAGCATGGTTTTACTAGAGGCAGCTCTTGTCAGACAAATCTCGTTAATTTCTTTGAATGGGTGATCAGAGAGTTTGGACAAAGCGAGAGCGCTAGATGTGTCCCAGTGCCCCAATCCTCAACCGCCGCCTTCTCCGAATGTGGGAAACACTGGTATCAGTACAGATTGTTAGCAGGCACCTCAACGTCATGTACCCAGGTACGCTGAATCCCTAGGTTCCAAAAAACCCAGCTTCCCCACAACTCCATGGTCGTGGAGTCGGCCATGCGCTGGCTTAAAAGCCAAAAAACTCATTTGTCTGTTCCACCCAGCAGGGAGAACCGAACCCTCGGCCACAAGATCTTTCAGAACTCTGTTGATGTGCCGGATCCAGTCCTATCAGATCTATATCAGCATGTACCTGATGGGAACTGTCGAAAGAGCTCGGTGGAGTCTCTGCAGGCCTTGACGGGGAGCCCTACAGAGGTTTAAGACCCCGGCCTCGTCAGTAAAAAATGCTTGAAGTTTTTGTCCCGAGCAGCCTACGATGGCTTTGAGTCATCAGCCAGGGTGGCTGCTGCAGGCATTGGGGCACGAAGCCAAGCATGGCTGCAGTCATTCAACCTGGAACAGTAAGTGCAGGACAAACTGATTGATGTCTCCTGCATAGGAGAAAACCTATTCAGGAAGCCCATGGTGGATAAGGCAGGAGAGATAGATACCGAGTTCATGACAAGGACCAAGCTCTCAAATTAGACCTTGGTGCAGCCCCGGAAGAAAGCCCCAGGGAAAAAGCCCTTCTTCCCGAGGAAAAAAAGTGGCTTTAGCAGTACACCACACTTCCAGGCCTTCCTGGCCTCTTAGCAGGGCCAGCAACAAAAAAGGCCAGGGACATGGTCCCAGAAAACAAGACCCTGAAGTCCCAGGTGCCGGCTCCGGCCCAGTCTGTTGGGGGGGGGGGGGGAGCTTTTGACTGCCTGGGCACGACATCCCGAGCACCAGGGGGTCCCCTGCTTGCCCACAGGTAGACAGCCATCACCACCAACACCTGGGTGCTACAAGTGGTCGAGGAGGGCTACCTTCTTCACCTACAGCAGGTGCCACCCTCGTACTTCCCAGGAGAGCCCTCCAGGCCTCTTCTTCACAAGAGCCCTGCTCCTCACCAAGTTAGCAGACCTACTCCAAGACAAGGAGTGGAGCCAGTCCCGAAACCTCTCTGGGGCACAGGCTTCTACTCCAGGTATTTCCTCATCCCCAGGAGGACAGGGGGCCTCAGGGCCACCCTAGAACAGGTTTCTGGTCAGGGAGAAGGTAAAGATGCTCTCCCTTAGGACACTGCTGCCATTCCTCCAGCAGGGAGACTGGCTATGCTCCTTAGACCTAAAGGATGCCTACATGCACATCCTAATTCATCCCAACCACAGAAAATATTTCCGGTTCGTGGTGGGGGGACAGCACTACCAATACAGGGTGCTGCCCTTTGGTCTGCCCTCGTCACCAAGGGTCTTCATGAAGTGTCACAGCCCTGATTGGCGTCCCATAGCACAGGGGAAGGGAATGCAGGATTCTTCTGCCCCTGTGCTGCTCAAGGCCAATCGGACAGCGCATCTACAATACCATCAGTTGCTCTGCCTGCCTCCAAACAATAAAAGCACAGCAGCTCAGGCGTGCCTGCACCTGAGGGCCTCACCAGAGAGCCCTTTGCTTGGTCCTTGCCTAAGGGCCACACCAAAGGACCAAAACACCATCTTCAAGGATCCAATGCAACCACCTCAACTTGCTCTGGAATTACAATGAGGACAGCCATAAATTGTGAACTTTCCCTCTAGCTAAAGGTATGGCAGAGCTTTCACCTACCTAAATTATGCCGCCTCTTCAACCCACACCACAATGGCCACTCCTATGGCCACACCCACAGCTCCATGCTCACACATCACTTAATACAAAATGGTCTGCACACATCGAATACAATGTACACCCAATGCCTCCAAACCACCCCATCCATGGAGCCTCATACATATTCCACTGGTACCTGCCTACTCCACCTCTCCAACACACACTAAAACACTTCACATCACCCTAATAAATACACGCTTAGTGAGGAACAAACTCCCTCTATTCCAAGACTTCATCTCATGCCATCAGACCGTCATCTTCTGCGTAACCAAAACATGGCTGGCAGAAACAGACACTGTTGTCATGAACCAACACCTAATGGCTACAAGCTATACATCTGTACACAAGCTTGCTCTAGAGGAGGAGGAATTGCGAAATCTACCCTACACTTCCGAACCTATACAACAGAAACCACAGAAGAAGCAGACGTTCTCACCATCACCAAAAAGTGCCTCAATCTGCCTAGTATACAGAGCACCTACCACAAACGTGGACCTGTCGAACATCCTCCATCAGATAACTGACTGCAATGACTCCATGAAAGATCTCATAATCCTTGGTGACTTCAACCTCCTATCTGCACAAGATAAACATGCCAACGCCTTCCTTGAAGCCATGAAAGCTGTGGAACTGACCCAAATCATCAACACCCAAACACATGAGAAGGGGAATACCCTTGATCTCGTATTCCTCAAATCAAAACACCGCCGCAACTAAGAATCTGAAAATCATACCTTTCCCATGGTCAGATCATTTTCTTGTTACAGCCTCCAACTCCTCTTGACCCACATCCAACAATGAAGGCACACCACAAACGAGAAGATTTAAACCATTCAACAAAGAATTCCTCAACGAAATCCTCCCTTACATTCAACCGGATCAGCATGACTCTCAAACGCTAATCAGCAACTGGAATAACATAACTGCAGCAGCAAGCTCTGTAACAACATGCAAAAGAGAGAACATTAGACTACTCAGAGCAAGATGTTTCACCTCCACCCTAGGGAAACTCAAGCCACAACTTGGAAGAACAGAACGGAAATGGTGGAAATCAAAAAATGAGACCGACAGGATAAAATACATTGAAGAACTAAACCATTACTATAGCATGACAGACAACGCAAAGAGGACCTACCACACAAAGCTGATAAATGCATCAATCAACAGACCACGAGAACTCTGAGATCATCAAGTATCTGACAAGCTCCCCAAACCAAACAAACAATTTCTGAATATACCACCTCATCTTGCGAAACAATACAAACAGCTCCAGCAGATACCCGACACCAAGAAAACACCTATAAGTGACAACCCCAATACCACATCAATCTCAGAATGGGAGACCTTTGAGACAGTCTCCAAAGAAAGAATTGAAACTACCATATCAAGCCTCAAAACCATTACATCCCTCCTAGACCCCTACCCGGTAACCTGGATAAAGAACACAAGACAGGATCTAAGCCCAGCACTCACCTTGATTGTGAACAAATCCCTCAAACGGGGATTAATGCCTACCAACCTAAAGACATCCATTATCCGCCTGACCCTTAAAAAGCCTGAACTGGACCCAGCAGACCCTGCCTCTTACAGACCAGTAGCAAGCCTCCTATTCACCGCAAAACTTATTGAAAAGATAGTTCAACAGCAATTGCAGGATCACCTAGACACCAACAACATTCTAGACCCACAGCAGCACGAGTTCCGCCCTCAGCATGGAATAGAAACCCTCATGATCTCACTCACAAACACCCTAATCAAAGGTATCCAAAACAAGCACACTGGATGTGCCTTGATCTTTTTGGATATCTCTGCTGCATTTGATACCATCTCCCACACCATCCTCCTACACCAACTACGAGAAATTAGCATAAAGGATAATGTGCTTCAATGGTTCCACTCCTACCTGACAGACCCGATATCAACTAATTTGAACCAGCACCACTGTCTCCACCCCCTACCGACAGTGTGGAGCCTTGTGGTACTCCCTATCGGCTATGCTTTTCAACATCTACCTTAAACCACTCTGCTCATTGATAAGGACCCACAATATCAAGTTCCATATATACGCAGATGACATTATGCTCTATGGGCTCATTACAACTTTAAATCCAACAAACCCGGACCTAACAAACTTCTTTAACAATGTCTCCGGCTACAGAACAACAACCTAACTATAAACCTTAAGAAAATGGAAGCTCTGTTTGTTACAAAAGAACAAAACGCCCCCCCCCCCCCCAACCACCTCATGCTGGGAACAACACAAATTAAGGTCCAGACTCAAAGTATCTAGGCGTCATATTGGACCAAGCACTGTCCTTCAAACAGATCAGAAGAACAGCAAAAAATACATTCTTCAAAGCCAGGTTGCTCCAATGACTCAGACCACTCCTTGACCCACCAGACTTCAGATCGGTCATGCAAGCAATGACTCTTGCATAGACTATTGCAATGCGATATACCAAGGACTACCAGCCAGCAATATCAACCCTCTACAGACAGTCCTCAACACAACAGCGAGGATCATACAAAAAGGGAATAAATATGATCACATCACCTCAATATTACGAGTCCTCCACTATCTCCCTAAAACACTGGTTCTGATTCACAAAGCATTCCACCAAAAATAAGCCACACATATGAACACCCTGCTAACATGGCTGAGCTCCAAAAGACCAACACGGCAGCCCACATCCAACCTACTAGAAGTACCACAAGAGAACAAAATTTAACCAACAATCCTGCAACTGAGCTTTTAACTTATATACCCTATCATTGTGGAACACCCGACCAACATCTGTGGTAACAAGGATCTCACCTCCTTCCAGAAACAACTAAAAGCTTACCTATTCACCATCCAACTAGGACACAAACGAACAAACGCCAACTGACCCCCGGTTCATCCTCTGGGTCAATCAGTCCCTCAGCAAACCCGGCGTAAATATTATGGCTGTACTGTTTCAACCCCTCCTTGAACCTCCCCAGTGATGGTGCCCCCCCCTTTTTTTTAACCTATCTTATGTTATAATGTCTCATTGTATTTCCCCCTTGATTTTGTAAACCACTTTTGACCCAGTGAAAGGCAGTATATAAATGCTGCTGCTAAGTGCCGTCGAGTCGGAGTCGACTCATGGCGACCCTCTGGATAGCTATCCTAAATTGTGTTCGGTCTTCAGTCAGGCGGCTCATTGTTGACAGGCTGGTACCCGTAGCTGCTGTTATTGTAGCGATCCATCTCATTGCTGGCCTTCCTCTTTTGCGTTGACCTTCTATCTTGCCAAGCATGTCTTTCTCTAATGATCTCTCTCTTCGCATGATGTGTCCAAAGTATGAAAGTCGAAGTCTTGTCATCTGAGCTTCTAAAGAAAGCTTAGGTTTGATCTCCTCTAGTACCGACTGGTTTGTTCTTCGGGCAGTCCATGGTATACACAGTATTCGCCGCCAGCACCATAATTCAAAGGCATCAATTTTCTTCCTGTCTGTCTTTTTCACTGTCCAGCTTTCACATCCATATGATGTTATTGAAAATACCATGGCTTGAACAAGTCGAATCTTTGTATGGAGAGAGACATCTCTGCTCTTGAGAATCTTATCTAGGTCTTTCATAGCCATTCTGCCAAGAGCAATGCGTCGTATGATTTCTTGACTGCTTGTTGCTTCTTTATTGATAGTTGATCCAAGTAGGTTAAAGTTGTTCACGATTTCAATTTCTTCTCCTTCAACGATGAACCTGTTGATTTTGCCAGTTGTCATGATCTTTGTCTTCTTTACATTAAGGTGCAGGCCCATTTTGAGACTATGTTCTTTGATTGTGAGAAGCAAATGTTTCAGATCATCTTCACTTTCAGCCAGTAATGTGGTATCATCAGCATAGCGAAGGTTGTTGATGAGTCTTCCACCAATCTTCACACCTCTGTTGTCTTCATACAGTCCTGCTTCTCTGATGATTTGTTCTGCATATAAATTAAACAGGCAGGGGGAAAGTATGCAGCCTTGTCTTACACCCTTGCTTATTTTAAACCATTCTGTTTCTCCTTGTTCCGTTCGAACTGTTGCTTCTTGATCAATGTACAGATTGCGCAAGAGAACGATCAGGTGTTCTGGTATACCCATTCTTCTTAATGTGGTCCAGAGTTTCTCATGGTTTACACAGTCAAAAGCCTTGCTATAGTCGATAAAGCACAAATAGATATCCTTTTGGTATTCTTTAGTCTTTTCAAGGATCCATCTCACATCCGCAATGATGTCTCTCGTTCCTCGCCCTTTCCTGAACCCTGCTTGCACTTCAGGTAGTTCTTGTTCTAGGTATGGCTGTAGTCTCTTTTGAATAATCTTCAGTAGAATCTTGCTGGCATGTGGGATCAGAGCGATTGTGCGATAATTTCCACAGTCAGTTGGATCACCTTTCTTTAGTATTGGTATAAACACAGATCTTTTCCAGTCAGTTGGCCATGATGTTGTCTTCCATATTTCTTGGCAGAGCCGTGTAAGTACGGTAACAGCTGCATCAGATTGCTGCAATACTTCTATGGGAATGCTATCAATGCCTGGTGCTTTGTTCTTTGATAAGGCTTTCAATGCTGCTTCAACTTCTTCTTTCATCACCAATGGTTCCTGATCATAAGGTATAGGTTGAAACGGCTGTTGGTCCACTTGATCTTTATCATATAAAAACTCTGTATACTCCTTCCACCTTTTCTTGATCTTCTCAGCATCATTCAACATAGAACCTTGAGCATCTTGTAACATTCCAATTCGAGGCTGGAACTTTTTCTTTAACTCTCGCAGCTTTAGGAAAGCCGATCTTGTTCTTCCTCTAATAGTTTCTGCTTCTATTTCCTTGCAAGTGTCATTGTAGTACTTTTCCTTGTCCTGTCTTGCTGCACGTTGGAAATCTCTGTTGAGTTCTACAGGTCTCAGCTGAGGTGCCAGACGAAGACAAACCACCCATCTGGGCAGCAGCAGAATGGGATAGTGTTGACGGCGGAGGATCACATTTCTGTGACAACGGCAACAACACCAAACTTAAACTGCGCGGAAGGAAGGCCCGGCAATCTACTTCTGTATCTTGCCATGAAAACCCAATGGATAGTTACAACAAAACAAATTGTGCTATGGTGCTGGAAGATGAGACTCCCAGGTCGGAAGGCACTCAACTAGCTACTGGGGAAGAGCTGAAGAATTTTCAGAGTAAAGCCAGCATTTATGATGTGGTTGGATCAAAGCCCTCGGGAAGTCTGACTGCTGATGTAGCTGCGCATGAAATGAGAGTCAGAAGCTGTAAAGATGTCTTACACATTGGAACATGGAACGTACGAAGCATGAACCAAGGGAAGTTGGAGGTGGTCAAGAATGAAATGGAACGTGTACAACTTGATCTGTTGGGTGTCAGCGAACTGAAATGGACTGGCATCGGGCACTTTGCATCAGATGATCACATGGTCTATTATGCTGGAAATGAAAGTCAAAGAAGAAATGGTGTTGCGTTTATAATAAAGAAGAAACTTGCAAGAACTGTAATGAAATACAATGCAGTCAGCGAACGCTTAATCTCTATTCGTCTACGAGGATTGCCTATCAACACAACTATAATTCAAGTATATGCCCCAACAACAGCTGCAGAAGAGAATGAAATTGAAGAGTTCTATGAACAAGTACAAGCTGAAATTGACAGAACATGCAAACAGGATATCCTGATAGTCATGGGTGACTGGAACGCAAAAGTTGGCAACAAAGAAGAAGGCAAAGTAGTTGGAAAATATGGACTTGGCAACAGAAATGAAGCTAGAGAAAGATTGATAGAATTCTGCAAGACCAATGATCTATTCATCTCAAACACCTTCTTCCAGCAACACAAGCGGCGACTGTACACATGGACTTCACCCAATGGATTGTATAAAAATCAAATTGACTACATCTGTGGAAGTCAACGATGGAAAAGCTCTGTAACATCAACCAAGACAGCTAAATAAAGTGCCTTGCGGTGGTCGTAGCCCACCTCCGGATTCAAGGGGCCTTCATCTTCCCTTATCTGGGCGACTGGCTCATAAAGGAGCCACAGCTACAGAGGCTCAATGTGCCACTGGACACACCATAAAATGCCCTGCAGCTCCTGGGGTTTATCATAAACTACCCCAAGTCCCACCTCACTCTGGCCCAGGCCTATTTATAGGGGCACAAGTAGATACCCTCCAGGCAAAAGCCTTCCTCAGGAAAGGTCAGAACGCTTCAGGGAGTTAGCTGCAGAGGTGCACAGATGCTGAGTGCTACCTGCCCAGCTCCTACTCTGCCTGTTGGGACACATGGCCTCCACAGTTCACGTGACCCCATATGCCCGCCTGCACATGAGGGCAGCCCAGTGATGCCTCCGCTCTCAGTGACACAAGCCACAGGCAGGCTCAGAGACAGTGACCCGCCAACTAGCGGACTCCCTTGGATGGTGGCAGTCCACGTCACTTTCAGGCCAGGATGCCCTTCCAAGTGCACACCCCCAGAGGGTCCTCACCACGGGCGCCTCCATACTGGGCTGGGGAGCAAACTGCGAGGGCCTCCAGACGCAGGGTGGCTGGTCCCACAAGGAATCCCGGTTGTAAATCAACCTACCAGAACTCTGGGCAATATTCCAGGCTCTTCGAGCTTTCTGCCACCAACCGATTCTGATCCTGACTAACTAAGTCACAATGTTCTACATGAAGAAACAAGAAAGCACAGTGTTGTACCCCCTCTGCCAGGAGGCAGTAGTCCTCTGCACCTTTACGACATGCAGGGAGATGCTCCTGAGGGCAGTTTATCTACCAGGCCAGGACAATACCCTGGCGGACAAACTGAGCAGAGTCCTCCAAGCGCATGAGTGGTGCCTGGATCCAGTAGTAGCCTCCTGGCTGTTTCGTCTGTGGGATGTCCCCTCGATGGACCTGTTCACCAGCCCAGACAACACACAATTGCCCTGATTCTGCTCCCGCCAGCTGCACCCTTCCCAGATGGCAGCAGATGTGTTTCTCATCCCATGTACTCCTTCACACTGACACCACTGGTTGCCAAGACCCTATTCAAGGTCCAGCGTGACAGAGCATCACTAATGCTGATAGCGCCTTGGCACAAGTAGCCCTGGTTCCCATTGCTCCTCTCACTATCGGCGATGTCGCTGATTCCCCTGGACCGAGCCCCAGGGCTACTCTCACAGGAGCAGGTCTCTCTCCTACACCCCAACCTGGGGTCTCTCACTCAGAGCTTGGCTGTTGAAAGGGTAGCGTTAGCTCCCTTCAACTTCCCACGGGACATGGAGGAGGTTCTTCTGACCTCGCGTAAGGCCTCCACAAGAAGGGCATACACCTTCAATTGGCACCGTTTCTCGGTGTGGTGTGCAGAAAGACAGGCAAACCCGTTCTGCACAGTGCAAACAGTACTTCAGTACCTGCTCCACCTGTCGCAGAGGGAGGAGTGGCTCAGTGGTTGGGACAGGTTACCTCAGGCTGGAAGGCCGGGGGTTCAATTCCCACATGGGGACAAGTAACCTCAGGCCGGAGGGACTGGGGACTCTAGTCCCATAGCCACTCCTTGTGGCCTTGGACAAGCCACTTAACCCTCCATTGCCTCAGGTACACTTAGATTATGAGCCCTTCGGGGACAAGGGAATAAAAAGTACCTGATAGTGTACATGTAAACCGCACTGATTCTAAAGAGCGCGGTAAATAAAAAAATAAAATAAAATTTTGTCAGAGTACACATGAGCCCCATTGCCGTGTATCACCATCCTGTTGAGGTGAAGTCCCTCGGTGCAGCCCCTTGTGTCCTGAGTCCTGCAGTGCCTCATGTTATCCAAACCCCCCATCTGCCCTCCAGTGGCAGAATAGGATCTAAATGTGGTGCTTTCGCAGCTCACTAAGCCTCCTGCCACCTGCAGTACCTCTCCTAGAAGGTCGTATTCCTTGTAGCACTCACATCAGCTCAGAGTCAGCGAGCACTAGGCTGTGATGGCAGAGCCCCTCTACACGAGGTTCTACAAGAACAGGGCGATGATCCGCACACACCCCAAGTTTCTGCCTGAAAGGGGGTTTCACCTCAATCAGGAGGTGGTGATACCCAGCTTCTTCCCGAGGCCTCACACCGGCAAGCCTGAGACCGTTCTCTATACTCTGGATTGTAAAAGGACCTTGTCTTTCTATCTGCAGCGGACTCTGGGCACTGCAAAGTACTTCCGCTTTTCGTATCCTATGACCCCAGCCATCTGGGGCTCCCAGTGACTAAGCGAACTCTATCTGCTTGGATGGCGGACTGCATTACCCATGTCTGTGAGCAGGCGGGAATTTCACTGGACCAGAAGGTCATGGTGCACCATGTCAGGGCCATGGCTACTTCTGTAGCAAATCTGCGTTCCATCCCCATGATGGATTTTTGCTGGGCTGCTACCTGGTCTTCGGTCCATACTTTCACAGCTCACTACTGTATGGAGAGGGAGTCCTGACCGGACAGCGCCTTTGGCCAGGCCGTACTTCATAATCTCTTTAGGGTGTAGGCAACTCCTGCCCTCCAACCCTTCTGTGTTCAGGCTGCCAGAGTGCTGGTTCTCTGCTGGACACTTGGGTCTTGTGAGAGTCTCTTAGTAGGGACTCAACTGTTGCTGATCATGGCTCACACTTTGCAAGTCGCCGTGGCGTTTTTGTTTTACAGATTCTCAGTAGCCTGTAGCTAGGGAGTTCCATATGTGAGGACTGACTTGCTGCTTTTTCCTGGATAAAGCGTAGTTACTCATCTGTAACAGGTGTTCTCTTGGGACAACAGAATCAGTCCTTGCAACCCTCCCTCCTATCCTTAGAGTTGCTTCTGTACCATATTTTAATTTTTGCCATCTTAGCTATGCCATTTGACTGAGACAAGATGGCACTCTTCGGCGGCAAGGGGACCACACATGCGTGGTGCATCTCCCAAAGGCTTCCTTTGAAAGCTGGTGAGATGCTTCCGTGTGTGCTCTGTCAACGCTGATGTCCCCATATAGAAACATGACGACAGAAAAAGATTACATGGCCTATCTAGTCTGTCCTTCCATATCAACAACTACAACAGTCCCCTTTTTTTCCTTTAGAGATACTCTGTGTTTGTCCCATGCTTTTTTGAATTCAGTTACTGTTCTCATCTCTACCACCTCCACTGGGAGGCTATCCAACAGATCCACCACTCTTTCCGTAAAGAAATATTTCTGCAAATCGCTCCTGAGTCTATCCCCCTTCACCCTCATTTCATGTCCCCTCGTAGCAGAACTTGCTTTCAATTGAAAGAGGCTGTCCCCCTGAACATTTATGCCACGGAGGTATTTAAACATCTCAGTCATATCACCTCTATCCCGCCTTTCCTCTAAGGTGTACAGTACATATTAAGATCCTTAAGGCTGTCCTCATATGCTTTATAATGAAGACCACTAACCATTTTAGTAGCCACCTTCTGCACCGACTCCATCCTGTTCACATCCTTTTGAAGGTGCAGTCTCCAGAATTGCACACTATACTCCATGTGAGGTTGCACCAAAGACTTATACAGAGGCACTATCACCTCCTTTTTTCTGCTAGCCATTCCTCTCCGTATTCACCCAAGCATCCTTCTAGCTTTTGCCGTCACCTTTTCTACTTGTTTAACTACTTTAAGATCCTCAGACACAACCACGCCTAGGTCCCGCTCTTCTTTATTGGACAAAAGTACTTCACCCCCTATACTATATTGCTCCCTTGGATTGCTGCAGCCCAAATGCATGACCATACATTTTTTAACATTAAATCCCAGCTGCCAGATTCTAGTCCATTCTTCAAGCTTAGCTAGATCCCTCCTCATGTTTTCTACACCTTCCTGGGTGTCTATTGCAGATTCTGGTATCATCCGCAAAAAGGCAAACCTTACCTGACAGCCCTTCCGCTATATCACTAACAAAGATGTTAAAAAGAATCAGACCAAGGACAGATCCCTGGGGCACGCCACTGGTAACATTCTTCTTCTCAGAGTGAGCCCCATTTACCTGTACTCTGTTGCCTCCCACCCAACCAATTTCTAATTCAAGCAGTAACTTTAGGGTCCATCCCTAGGGTGCTCAGTTTGTTTATAAGTCGCCTGTGAAGAACAGTGTCAAAGGCTTTACTGAAATCTAAATACACCGCATCTAGAGCTCTCCCTTGGTCCAACTCCCTGGCCTCCCAGTCAAAGAAATCAATCAGATTTGTCTGACAAGACCTGTGTCTGGTGAATCCATGCTGCCTCGGATCCTGAAATCCGCTGGACTCCAGAAACCTCACTATTTTCTCTTTCAGCAGCGTTTCCAATAATTTACCCACCACCGAAGTTAAACTAACAGGCCTGTAGTTTTCAACCACATCCTTACTTCTGCTTTTGTGTAAAGGCACCACATGAGCCTCTCTCCAATTCTTTGGCACCACGCCTGACTCCAACGAGGCATTGAAAAGGTCAGTCAGTGGAGCTGCTAGAACGTCCCCAAGTTCCCTCAGTATTCTAGGGTGTATCCCATCCGGTCCCATTGCTTTGTCTACTTTAAGTTGAGCTAGTTTCTCACAAACAGTCTTCTGAAAATTGTTCAAGATGTCCCTCACTTCTGTTCCTGTTTGTGGGTGTATTCTGAGGTCCTGCTCCTGATTCTTCATCTGTGAACACAGAACAGAAATATTTGTTAAGCAATTCCGCTTTATCCTCATCAACTTCTACATATTCCTCCCCTTCACCCTTGAGTCTGACAATTTTATTTATTTTTTATTTATTTACATTCTCTTATATACCGTGCTATTCTGCATCAGCGCGGTTTACATTGAACAAACTGAAATTACATTGAACAGGGCATTATAACTTGGAGATAACTATTTTACAGGGAACATGGGCTAAGGAGAGTTAAGTGGCTTGCCCAAGACCACAAGGAGCACCTGTGGGACTAGAAACCCCAGTCCTTCCGGCCCAAGGTTGCTGTCCTCTAGTGGGATTTGAACTGCTGACCTTCCGGCCTGAAGTACCTTGCCCCAACCACTAGGCCACTCTTCCACTCCAGTACCACTTTTGCCCTTCCTCTTCTCACTAACATATCTGAAAAATGTCTTAGCCCTCCATTTTATTGCATTTGCTATTTCTTCCTCTTTTTGAATCTTTGCTTTCCTGACTGTTAGCTTCTCTAAGTTTTTCCAAATATAGATGCCTGTCTTCCTCTCTCTTTGATCTCTTGTATTTCATGAAGGCCTCCCTCTTTTTCTTCACTTTTTCAGCTACTTGTTTTGAAAGCCATAGCTGTCTCCTTTTCCTTTTACCTTTATTTACGATTTTAACAAAAAGGTTGGTTGCCCTTAAAATATCCCCTTTCAATTTTGCCCACTGTTTTTCTACATCTTCCCCCAGCTGTTCCCATCCCGCTAATGACTCCCTGAGGTATTGGCCCATCTTGGCAACATTAGTCTTCCTAAAGTCTAAGACCCTCACCTTTGAATGGATTCTAACAGCCCTAGTCCTAATACTGAGCCGCACCATCTGGTGATCACTGGATGCAAAATGATCTCCCACTATAACATAAACACTTTCATCATTGGTAAGCACCAAGTCCAGTATGGCCCCTTCACGTGTGGGGTCTGTTACCAATTGCTTGAATAGTTCTCCCTGTAGATAATCCAGGATCTCTTCTAGATGGTACTGCAGCAGGAATGTGCCAATCAATATCTGGCATATTGAAATTCCCTATCAGTAGCACTTCCCCTTTCCTAGCAATGCTGCGTTTGTCTTCAATTAACTCTGTCCACCTCTTCCTCTTGTGAGGGAGGTCTGTATATCACGCCAATGCAAATAGATTTCTCTTTCCCTCTTTCTAGTTTAACCCACAATGCCTCCTCTCTCCCTTTTAACCTCTGTAATTCCAAAGCTTTAATAGTATTTTTTACATATAGTGCCACTCCTCCTCCCCTTCTTCCTACCATGTCCTTTCTGAATAAAGTATAGCCAGATATAGTTACAGCCCAGTCATGGTTTTCTGTGAACCATGTTTCTGTAACTGCCACTAAATCCAAGTCGGCCACTCCCACCAAAGCTTCAACATCAGGGATCTTATTCCCCATGCTACGGGCATTTATACACACTGCTTTCCATATGTTACCCATTTCCATAAAGGTATTTAATGCATCACTTACCTGGGGGCTTTTTTCACCCATCCCCAACGAATCTAGTTTAAAACCCTCTTCAGTAAGACAGATTCGTGTTGTCCCTGGAGAATACCTGTTACAAGTGAGTAATTATGCTTTACCAGTGATGTGCCACAGGGATTTGTCCTGTGTCCGTATCTGTTTGACATCTTTAAGTGATGATGTAGAAGGCCGTCGAGGAAAGGTTTGCTTCTTTGTGGCTGATACCAAAATCTGCAATAGAGTAGACACTCGGGAAGGTGTAGATAACAACATGAGGGATCTAGCAAAGCATGAAGAGTGGTTGAGAATTTGGCAGCTGAGATTTCATGCTACAAAATGCTGGGTCATACATTTGGGTGCAATAGTCCAAGAGAGTGTAGAGTATAGTGTAAAATACTTCCGCAACAAAAGAAGAGCGGGATCTGGGGGTGGTTTGTTTCTGATGGTTTTAATAGCTGAACAGCTAGAAAAGGCAACAGCAAAAGCTAGGAGAGGAAAGAGGAGATGATAGTGTCTTTGTATAAATCTTTGGACCTCATTGGAATTTTGTGTGGAATTCTGGAGACCACATCTTCAAAAGGATATAAACAGGATGGAATCTGTGCACAGGGTGACTACCAAAATGGTCAGTGGTCTTCATTATATGGGGACAGACTTGAAGGTCTCAATATATGTATACTTTGAAAGAAAGTTGGGAGAGGGAAGATCTGATAGGGATGTTTAAATACCCCTGTAGCATAAATGCACAGGAGGAGAGCCTCTTTCAATTGAAAGAAAACTTTGCAACAAGGAGACATATGATTAAGGTGAAAGGGGATAGACTCCAGGAGTAATTTAGAGGAAATATTTTTTATGGAAAGATTGGTAGATGTATGGAAATAGTCTCCCAGTGGAGATGGTAGAGATGAGGACTGTAAATTCAATAAATCATGGGACAAACACAAAGGATATCTGGGGGGGGGGGGAGGGACTGTAAGCTTAATAGTTGGTATGGAAGGGCAGACTAGATAATCTTTATTTGCCATCATTTTCTATGTGTTTTCTGTAGAGTTGGGAGCATCTTTTAAGCTTGGGTGGCCTTGTGACGCCATCTCCTCCTAAAAGGTCTAGTTCCTGTCTGTGGCCAAGAGGACTTGCCCTCCTCTTCCACCCGAAAGGAAGGGTTAGAAAAGTCGAGGGGGGGGGGGGGTGTTTGCCCTCTTTGGACTTTATATTACAATGGTCAACATTGAAATCGTTACTGACTTTAAAAGGTCCTAATCTGTAGTATCTTGGTGAGCTGAACACGAATATAACATTAAAACAATTTTATTGGCTCTCGTTTTGAAGATATTGCATCAACAACAACCCAAATAAGCCTTGAATGATGTAATATTGCATCACATTGCATAATACCAGCATGCACACATCATCCAGAGTTGATTGCATCATTTTCTGATGCCATGCAATACTACTGCCAGATGGATGCTGAAGCCATCTGACATCAGCGGTGTACTATACGCAGTTGGAAAGGAAAGTAATCTGGTATTCTGTTCCAATATTAAAAGCCTCATGAATGCCTTAAAAATCACTCATGACCCACAAGACTGGAGACTATTTATAGACTCTTCGAAATGGAGTCTGAAGTTCCAGTAGCGCATGCCGTCCACATGAAAGAGACATACGATAACTTAAAGCATCTACTGACTTCCATTAACTATAACAAGTACAGCTGGCACCTCTGTGGTGACTTGAAGGTAGTTTCCCTTTTAATGGGACTGCAGCAGGGATATATAAAATACATGTGTTATGTGAGTGGGATAGCCGAGCAAGGGATTGGCACTACTTGCGGAAGGAATGGAATCACAGACAAAATGTAACAGTTGGAGAGAAGAATATCCAGCACCCAGCTCTGGTTGAGGCTCACAAAATCCTGCTACCACCCCTTCACATGAAACTAGGTTTGATGAAAAACTTTGATAGCCATGGACTGCACGTCGCCAGCTTTCCGATACCTGCATGAAAAATTCCCTCAACTCAACGAAGCAAAGATTAAAGAGGGAGTTTTTGTGGGTCCTCAGATTCAAGAGATCTTCAAAGATGACCGGTTCAACAACTTGCTGCAGGGTGATGCGAAACAAGCATGGAATGCTTTTCGCCTAGTGTCAACAAACTTTCTAGAATGTTAGGCCAGAAAACTATAAGGAACTAGTAGAAGACATGCTGATGCAGTATCAGAAACTTGGCTGCAATATGTCTCTAAAGATCCATTTCCTTGATTCCCATCTCAATTTCTTTCCTGATAACTATGGTATGGTTAGTGATGAACAGGGTGAACGTTTTCACCAGGATATCGCTACGATGGAGCAAAGATACCAGGGAAAATGGTCCACTACAATGCTGGCTGACTACTGCTGGACACTCCCCAGAGAAGCTCCTGAACAGCTGTACAAGAGACAGGTGAAAAAATCTAAGAAGTAGTCTATGACTTGGTTTTTTAGAGGTATTAACCGAAGGCCTATTATATTTACTATTGACATGCATTTCGTGATGCAAACATTAATTCTTGTAGATTACAAAAAAGCTAGAGCCAACTTTGCAATTTCACTGTCATATTCGTGTTCAGCATATAACAATTGATAATAAATGACTATTTTTATTTCAGTAACATGACTTAACTGACTGGCATAATCAATAGGTTCATCGTCGCAGGAGAAGAAATTGAAATCGTGAATAACTTTAACCTACTTGGATCAACTATCAATAAAGAAGCAACAAGCAGTCAAGAAATCAGACGACGCATTGCTCTTGGCAGAATGGCTATGAAAGACCTAGATAAGATTCTCAAGAGCAGAGATGTCTCTCTCCATACAAAGATTCGACTTGTTTAAGCCATGGTATTTTCAATAACATCATATGGATGTGAAAGCTGGACAGTGAAAAAGATAGGAAGAAAATTGATGCCTTTGAATTATGGTGCTGGCGGCGAATACTGTGTATACCAGGGGTCTCAAACTCAAATTGCTTTGAGGGCCAAATGAGGACTTGTAGAGTAACCCGGGGGCCGCACAAGACGCAGGCCTCATTTGCATAAGGGCATCATTTGCATAAATATTTGCATAATGTTACCATACACTAACTTTTAGTAAACATGCCTCTTAATGAGTGTATGGATAAAGAAAGACTAAAAGATTTCTACATTACTATAAACCAGTGCCAACCGCCAGGCACATTAGGAACTACTAGAAACACTGCTCATTTAGAACCCATAGCAAACCTGCCGTGTCCTAACAGCACTACCAGGACTCACAAAGCACCATACCCTAACTATCAAAAGGCAACACTGCAAATATTAAATCAACACATTTCAGAGAATAACAATACATGACCTACTCGGGAAAGAGAACAAGTGGCAATGTCAAATAGGAATTACATAAACAGAATACCTCAGCTCAGTTACACATGCAGAACATACACCATCACCAAACAAGGAATCACAATTTAGAAACAGGAAGACAATTAAACTGGGAACCCCAAAAGCCAAACTTAGAATGTACAACACTGTAGAAATAAAACTATACATTGATTTCCTCTTGTATTAAATAAAGTGCAGACGTTAAAGATGCACATTTCCAAGAGCTGACATATTTCAGTTAATAAATTCAAAATAAAGAGATATTTTTCTACCTTTTGTGCATTTTTTTTTCAGTTGCAATTGTTCCATTCACTTTCTTCTGGTTTCTTTGTGTCTTCTGCTAACTCTCCATCGTCTGCTGTCCATTTGTCCTTTCTTCTTTCCTAGTTTTTTTCCATTCTCTCTACATCTGCTTTAACATACTAATCATTCTCCTTTTGCTCTTTCCTCATTCCTATTTCATCCACTCAAATTTTACCCCTCCATCCTCAATCCCCACTTACTCTCCCAATACCCGGCCAATTGTAGATTTTTCTTCCCTCCCACACAAAATATATTTCCCCTCTCCATTTCACTCTCCCAGCCCCATCCCATTCTAATCGTCCCCCAACATCAACTCCCTTCTAGCTCCTGCCCCACCCAGCATCCGCTCCCTTCTAGTCCCCGCATCATCAGCCCATTTCCAGTCCTAGCTCCCTCCCCTCACAGCCCATTTCCTTTCCAAGCCCCCCGCCCCATCAGCCCATTTCCATTCCAAGCCCCCTTCCACTCAGCCCATTACCATTCCAAGACCCTGTCCCCATCAGCTATTTGCAGTTCAAGCTCCCCCTTCTACTCGGCCCATTTCCAGTCATAGCACCCCCCCCCAGTCCATTACCAGTTCTAGCCCCCCCCCCAGCCCATTATCGGTCCTAAGCCCCCCAACAGCCCACTTCCAGGCCTAACCCTTCCATCGCCCTATCTTCATTCTTAGCCCCCCCATAACCCCATTTCAGTCTTAGCCCCCAATCAGACCACCTCCAGTCCTAACCCCCATCTGTCCATTACCAGTCCTTACCCCCATCACCCCAGTTTCTGTACTACCCCCCCCAGCCACATCAAGTCCTGCTCCCCCCCCCACATCAAGTCCTGCCCCCCCCACATCACGTCCTGCTCCCCCCCCCGTCCTGCTCCCTCCCTCCCTCCCCCCCCCTGGAAAATTAAACTTTAAAAAAAACCCAGCTTCTGCTGCTGCTGCCGCCGCCGCTGCCGTGGCCGGCAATAGCAGCAATATCGCAAGTCCCGCGGGCTCCGTCCCCCCCCCCTTCCTTCCTTCCTGCTTGCCTGCCAGTTCTCCGCTTCGGCTTTGGCTTTCAGAGCCGCGAAGGGAGAGCTTCTCCCTCGTGACTCTGTTCAGCCCGCTGGGGCAGATGGGAAATTTCCCATCTGCCCCAGCGGGCTGAACAGAGTCGCGAGGGAGAAGCTCTCCCTTCGCGGCTCTGAAAGGCGAAGCCGAAGCGGAGAACTGGCAGGCAAGGGGGGGGGAGCGGAGCCTGCGGGACTTGCGATATTGCTGCTATTGCCGGCCACGGCAGCGGCGGCAGCAGCAGCAGAAGCCGGGGTGTTTTTTTTTTCCCCCTATGCATCGCGGGCCGCACAAAGGTCTCTCGCGGGCCGCGTGTTTGAGACCCCTGGTGTATACCATGGACTGCCCGAAGAACAAACCAGTCTGTACTAGAGGAGATCAAACCTAAGCTTTCTTTAGAAGCTCAGATGACAAGACTTTGACTTTCATACTTTGGAAACATCATGCGGAGAGAGAGATCATTAGAGAAAGACATCATGCTTGGCAAGATAGAAGGTCAACGCAAAAGAGGAGGGCCAGCAATGAGATGGATCGATACAATGACAGCAGCTACGGGTACCAGTCTGTCAACAATAAGCCGCCTGACTGAAGACTGAACACAATTTAGGATAGCTATCCAGAGGGTCGCCATGAGTCGACTCCGACTTGATGGCACTTAACAACAACAACAACATGACTTCTGTAAAAATTTGTTGACCAGTGTTAACTTTGGGTATTGCCATTCCAGCTTCTGTTCCTCCTCCTGATTTTGTCTCTGGGTATTATGGATTTCTTCATATCTGTATTGAATGTCTGGAAGGTGGAGACTATGTTGAGGGGTTGTGTTGCTTAACTTAGTAAATCTTCCTCTTATATAGTTTCTAAAATACAAGAAATGTGTGGTGCCATCAGAGTTACTGTTAATGTGAAATCCTTAAATAAGAGTGTCTCAACCTTGCAAATTGTAGTAGATAGTTCTGTTACAGAACTTTATATTACATCGCAAGGTTGAGGCACTTTAAAATTCTTTGTGTTCTAGAAATGTTGTTTACGTTTTCCCTCTATTTACCTGCTAGCACCTGAAATATTATTTTGTAAATATTTGAAAGAGGTCCTTCAAATGCCTAATGTAGATAAGTTAAAAATTAATTGTTATTATTTGCCTAAGACTGTTTTCAAAGAAAATTGAAAAGTAAGAGCAGAAAGGGAGAATATTTCATCATTTGATTTAACTAAATTTCTTGAGATAACTCAAGATAATATTAATACCTGTGCTAGCTTGTTAATTATTTTGTCTACTGAGTTGGAGAAGGCTCAGATATTTCAATACTATTTGAGGAAGAAGGACTCCCCGTATCATAAGAACATAAGAACATAAGATATGCCATACTGGGTCAGACCAAGGTCCATCAAGCCCAGTATTCTGTTTCCAACAGTGGCCAATCTAGGTCATATGTACTGTGATAAGGAAGCTTATCATAGTTCAGGAAGGAGCTATAATAGAGGTGAAGTGACTCTGAACAAGCAACCTGTCTGTTCTGGTAGAAATAATAAAACAGAATGTATCCATAAAAGACTACCAGTCCCAGAATGCAGCTGGTTTCCAACAGCCATTAGAAGAGCTGAAGTGGGGAAACGTGTGTTCAATCAGGAGGGCTATGAGGTAATCCCCAAGCACTCATCTCCAAGGGCAGGGCTTGATTCAGCACAGCTACGCTGTGCTAGGGTGGAGCATTCATCTAAGCAGGATAAAAAAGCTTATTCTACAGAGAATCGTCTTGATCAGAGGCATCTTGATCATCAGAAGCACCTTGATCATCCTGACCATCATCAGCAGAAGCCAGAGCTGACGGACAGGGAGAGCAAGAAACACTTTGGAAGAAAGAAGAGAAAAGCATTTGGGAGGTCTAAAGGAGTCCATAGCAGTACGTATACTGGGAGGCATTCCAGAGGCAAGCATACACCATTGGACTGGGGAAAGCCAGAGGAGTGGGGTTGCAGAGCCAGGAATCCCCGGACGGCACCTGTGAGGGAGACGGCTGCACTTGGAAGGGACCCTAAGACCAGTGCAAGAAGGTATGTGAAGAGAGATCCAGTGTCGAGGGATCTTGATTGGAAGGCTGGACATAAGAACTGGACTACATACTGGCCAGGATATTTAGAGAGGAACTCTAACAGCCATGGAAGCTCAGGTATGAACACTGATCTATGCCCTAGCTCTTCACTGGGAAGACAGCAGGGAAACAAGTATTGTCCTGAGAGTGCTCCATTGAGAAATTCCTCTGTGCCAATCCATGATATGGAACCTATGATAGTTGAAGAAGGGGGAGATGTTGAATACATGGATTGCTCTCTGTCTAAACTTCCTTGGTAATATGCTGTCACAAAATACAACAACCATCACAAAGAAATATAAACTTGTTCTTTAATCTACTCAGAAAAGCTTCTGAGTAGGATTTGAGCCACGTAATAGAAAATAAACCAGCCAAGAGGGTTTCAGCTGGTAATTGTTAGCAATTGAGCCTTGCCTAATTGCCAGTGAGCTCTGAAGGGACACTTCTGAGTGTGTGTGAAGATACAAGAAGTTATCCCTGAAAAAGAACAGTTTTTTTTCCTACTTTGTGGGGTTTTGTTTGTTCTTTGAAGCACTGCTAAGAAGATATTAGCAGGTGCCTACAGAAAAGACCAGTCTGTTCCCATCCAGGTCTTTATGCTTTGATTTGATTGCTTAACAAGTTCAGCTGTTGTTTTTCCTTATTTGTTTTTCTAATTATAATACTGAAAGCAAGTATCCTTATTTATGTGCTACCAAGTATATCTGTGTTGGGAGAAATAACCCCATAAATAAAATATCTTGTTTGCTTTACATTCGAGCAAGCACAACTAATTTATTGTGAACGGCTGAGTCTGGTATGAATGGACTACATTTCCCACAATCCTTTGCAAGTCATATTAATATTTGCCTTTGCCAAGACTGTGGACATTCTCACCCAGCGCCCCCGTTTACAGTACCTAGCAGTTTCCCCAAGAGACACGTTCCACAATGCTTGTACTGGGTCAAGCATTGATATCTTCGGTCACGTCTTAATAATGGCTTATGGACCTTTCCTCCAGGAACTTGTCCAAACCTTTTTTAAACCCAGCTATACTAACAGCCTTTACTACATCCTCCGGTAACAAATTCCAGAGTTTGATTACACGTTGAGTGAAAAAATATTTTCTTTTATTAGTCTTAAATAGTTTACCCTGTAGCTTCATTGCATGTCCCCTAGTCTTTCTATATTCTGATAAGGTGAACAATCGATCTACATTTACCCATTCCACTCCGTTCATTAATTTATAGACTTCTATCATATCTCCCCTCAGCCGTCTCTTTTCCAGGTTAAAGAGCCCTAACCTTTTTAGCCTTTCTTCATAGGAGTATCCTTCCATCCCCTTTACCATTTTGGTGGCTCTTCTCTGTACCTTTTCTAAAATCGCTATATCCTTTTTAAGATACGGCGACCAGAATTGCACACAATATTCAAGGTGCGGTCTCACCATGGAACGATATAGAGGCATTATAATATCTTTTTGTTTTATTTTCCATTCCTTTCCTTATCATACCTAGCCTTCTATTTGCTCTCTTGGCCGCCGCTGCACACTGGATCGAGGGTTTTAACATGGTATCCACAATGACGCCTAAATCTTTTTCCTGGGTGGTGGTTCCTAATGTGGAACCTTGCATCGTGTAACCATAGTTTGTGTTGTTCTTCCCTAGGTGCATAACCTTGCACTTGTCCACATTAAATTTCATCTGCCATTTTGATGCCCAGTCTTCCAATTTATCAAGATCCTCTTGCAATTTTTCACAATCCTCTTGGGTTTTAACAACTTTAAATAGTTTTGTGTCATCTGCAAATTTGATAACCTCACTCGTTATTCCACTTTCCAGGTCATTTATGAATGTCAAAAAGCAGCAGACCCAGCACAGATCCCTGGGGTACACCACTATTCACCTTTCTCCATTGGGAAAATTGGCCATTTAGCCCTACCCTCTGCTTTCTATCTTTTAACCAGTTCCCGATCCACAATAGTACACTGCCTCCTATCCCATGACTCTTTAGTTTTGCCAAAAGTCTCTGATGAGGGACCTTGTCAAAGGCTTTCTGAAAGTCCAGATACACAATATCAACCGACTCACCTTTGTCCACCTGTTTATTCACTCCTTCAAAAAAACATAACAGATTAGTAAGACAAGATCTTCCTTGTCTAAAGCCATGTTGGCTGTCTCCCATTAGGTTGTGACTATCTACATGCTGAGTAATTTTATTCTTTATGATGGTTTCTACCATTTTTCCCAGTACTGAAGTCAGGCTCACCGGTCTGTAGTTTCCCGGATCACCCCTGGAACCCTTTTTAAAAATTGGTGTTACATTGGCGATCCTCCAATCTTCAGGTATTAGAGATGATTTTAATGATAGTTCACAGATTACTGATAGCAGTTCTGCAATCTCATATTTCAGTTCTTTCAACACCCTTGGATGTATACCATCCGGCCCAGGTGATTTGCTACTCTTCAGTTTATCTAATAGTTGTAAGACATCTTCCCGATGTATCGATATTTCCTTCAATTCTTCCGCACCTTTAAATACCACTTCAGTCATGGGTAACATCCCTACATCTTCCTCAGTAAAGACCGAAGCAAAGAATTCATTCAGTCTCTCCGCTATCGCCTTGTCGCCTCTTAGTGCTCCTTTAACCCCTTTATCATCTATTGGACCAACTGACTCTCTCACAGGTTTTTTGCTACAAATGTACTTGAAAAGGTCTTTATTTCGTGTTTTTGCTTCTGCAGCAAGCTTCTTCTCAAATTCTCTCTTTGCCTGCCTTATCAATGCCTTGCATTTGACTTGCCAGTGCTTGTGCTGTTTCCAGGTTTCGTTTGGCTCTTTTTTCCATTTCCTGAAAGATGCTTTTTTGGCAACAGCCTCTCTGACCTCACCTTTAAAGCATGCTGGCAGTTTTTTGGACTTCCACTTTTCTTAAAGCGTGGAATACAGCTGGTCTGGGCTTCCAAGATAGTATTTTTCAACAACACCCAAGCTTGATGTACGTCTTTAACCTTCGCAACTGCTCCTTTTAGTTTTTTCTTAACTGTTTTCCTCATTTTATCATAGTCTCCCTTTCGAAAGTTAAAAGGTAGTACTGTGGATTTCCTCACTATCCCTCCTCCACTAATTAAATCAAAGGCGATCATGCTATGATCACTATTGCCAAGTGGCCCCAACAACCTTATCTTTTGCACTAGATCTGGTGTTCCACTAAGGACTAGGTCTAATATGGCTTCCCCTTTGGTCGGTTCATGAACCAGCTGCTCCAGAAGCAGTCATTTATTTCATCTAGGAACTTTATCTCCCTAGCATGTCCTGACGTGACACTGACCCAGTCGATACCGGGGTAATTGAAATCACCCATTATTATTACTGCGCTGTAACTTTTGTTAGCTTCCTTGATTTCTTTTAGCATTTCATCATCCATTTGGTCATTCTGGCCAGGTGCTTGATAGTACACCCCCACTGCCATCGCCTTCCCCCTTTTATATGGAATTTCAATCCATATAGATTCTACAGCAGATTTTGTTTCCTGCAAAACTTTAATCCTTTCTGAGTCAATGCCCTCTCTAACATAGAGCGCAACCCCTCCACCAATTTGATCAGCTCTATCATTACGATATAGTTTGTACCCAGGTATCACAGTGTCCCACTGGTTGTCCTCCTTCCACCATGTCTGATATTCCAATCATATCTAACCTTTCATTTAATGCTATATATTCTAACTCTCCCATCTTATTCTTTAGACTTCTAGCATTTGCATACAAGCATTTTAGAGAATGTATTTTATTCATGTTAATTTGGCTATTGTTAGACATGGGTAAATTGGGATCTTTAAGCTCTGTCTGCTCCATACTTGAGGGCATTTGGGCTACTTTACTCTTTTGTGGAACCTCTCTGCTTTTGGTAGTATCCTTGAAGGATACATTCTTCCGAATCATCCGCTCTTGGGCGACTGTCGGCTTTCCCCTAATATCTAGTTTAAAAGCTGCTCTATCTCCTTTTTAAAGGTTAATGCCAGCAGCCTGGTTCCATCCTGGTTAAGGTGAAGCCCATCCCTTCGGAAGAGCCCCTCCTTTCCCCAGAATGTTCCCCAGTTCCTAACAAATCCAAAACCCTCATCTCTGCACCATTGTCTCATCCACGCATTGAGACTCCGGAGCTCTGCCTGCCTTTTGGGTCCTGCGCGTGGAACAGGAAGCATTTCGGAGAATGCTACCCTGGAAGTTCTGGATTTCAACTTCCTACCTAAAAGCCTAAATTTTGCCTCCAGAACCTGCCTACCACATTTTCCTATGTCATTGGTACCGACATGTACCAAGACAGCAGACTCCTTCCCAGCACTATCTAAGACCTTATCTAGGTGGCGCGTGAGGTCCGCTATCTTCTCACCAGGCAGGCATGTTACCAGGCGATCCTCACGTCCACCAGCCACCCAGCTATCTACATGCCTAATGATCAAATCACCAACTATAACGGCTGTCCTAACCCTTCCCTCATGGGCACATGGCCCTGGAGAAACTTTCTCGGTGCGAGAGGGTTTTACATCACCTGGAGGACAGGTCCTAGTTACAGGATCACTTCCTGCCACACCAGGGTGATGCTCTCCTGTCATGTGACCTCTCTCCTCCATGACAACAGGGGTGCTTCCAGACTGGAGGTGGGACTTCAGGACTATATCCCTGTAGGTCTAGTCTATGTACCTCTCTGTCTGTCTTATGTTTTCCAAGTCTGCTACTTTAGCCTCTAGAGAACGGACTTGCTCCCTGAGAGCAAAGAGCTCCTTGCACCTAGTGCACACGTAAGACCTCTCACCAACTGGGAGAAAATCATACATGTGACACTCAATGCAAAAGACTGGAAAGCCCCCATCCCGCTGCTGGACTGCTGTCTGCATCTTAGTTTAAGTTTGTGTCTAGATCTTTAAGTTCTTACTTACTAGGGGTTGCTATGGGTATTTATACCAATAAAACTGTACCTAATACGTTTAATATACCTTGTTCACCTGAAGCTTAATTAATCTCAGGTCCTTAGTGTATGACTGATTTGGGTAGTGAGCTTCACCTGAAAGCACCTCCTTTCTTTTAAGATGTGTAAGTACCTATAAAGCTACGGTTATCCCAGGGGAGGGAGGGAAATAACACTTATTAAAAGAGGGCTGCTACACAGTCCCCTGTCTTGTGCTGCTGAGGTAAGCTAAATTCTGATTTGATTTAAATTATAGCTCTTAGCTGCTGCTAGGCTCTAACTTCTTATGAAATTTAAACTACAAGCTCTCTGCTGGGTACTAAATTTAACCAGAAAGCTCTCTTCTGTGTGTTAAATTTAAACTAAAAGTACTTTGCTGTTATTTGGCCCTGAGTGACTATTAAATTTAAACTACAAGCTCTCTGCTGGGTATGAAATGTAACCAGAAAGCTCTCCTGTGTGTTTTAAATTCAAACTTTAATTGCTGCTACTAGGCCCTAACTGATCCAACCTTTGCAAATCTTTCTAGATGTGGTTAGAGCCACTTAAGAGGAAAGGGTCTCTTTAAAGTTTAAATCGGTAGTAATATCTGGGAGGGGGGGTGGGGAGTGTGGCGTTTCCTTCTTCCGGACATATCCCTGTAAGCGTTTGGTTTCATACCAGGGACAAAGTTATACTATTCTTTTGACCCACCACAGCTAGAGCAATTTATTGTACAAAAGACAGGTTTAATTCAATTTTGCCAATACTTCTTTATAGATATATTGATTTTGGGAGCAATGGATTAAATAGTAATTGGGTACTTTCTATGGCAACCATTGAGCCTTGATATCTTTATAAGGTTTTTTTTTATTTTACAGATTGTCTTCATTCTCCTCCTTGATGTGGGCTTGTAATACTTCCAGTTTCTTTGGCTTATGATTGATTTTTATAAATTCATGGTGGTGGTGGTTTGTTTCTTGTCTGATAATGTTAAACTTAATTACAAAAAAAAAAAAAAAAATTGCATGCAGTGCTGATAGGGTAACTTGCACAAGGACCTGTGAGGAGTTCTACCCTTCTGGCGCAAGCTGCTGTGACTGGTGGAGCCTGGTTACTGCTTATCAGATAAATCCTGATTGGAGCCTCTGCACCATACCTGATGTGGGCAGCTGGAAGCTTTTTTCAGGCCAGCTTGATCCTCCTTTCTCCTGTGATCAAATGATTTGAGCTGGGGGGAAGGAGAGGGAAGCATCAGTATTTTGGCACTGCTTGGCTGGGCCAATGTGGATCTCTGAGGTGCCTTGAGCCGATTGTTGCTGTGTGGCTGGGTTGTCTGTGATGCTGGCGGGCCTCCGCAGGCCTTTGAGCCTCTGAAGTAGGTTACACTTAAGTATCTTTCTCTTGGGACAGTTTTGGTTGCAGGTTTGATCAGCGGGCCACATCTCAGAGTTAAAAGCTCTTTCTTGAAGAGGACCTGTATTTGTCCTCCTCAGTGGAAGCTGTGTCTTTGAATCCTGTTTCTTTCTTTTTTCCCAAGGTGGTTTATGCCTTTCATGTCAACTAAGGTTTCCCTCTAGCCTTTTCTGTGGAACAGTGTACTGGAAGGGACAAGGATCTCTATCTGGTTGATGTATGCAGAGTGCTCCTTCATTGATGACTGTTATTTTTATGGGTTGTATGCCACTTTGAATGTTCTTGGCTTATAACGGTATAGAAACTAAATACCTAAAGGTGACTAACCCCTTCCTCAGAATTGACAGGCTGTTCATTTTGTATAGCAGGCCATGTAAAGGAGAGGAAGCCTCCAAAGGCACACTGGGATGTTGGATCAAGGAAGTGGTGGTCTTGGCTTATGTGTTGAAGGGTTGTCCTATCTCAGAGGGGTTGAGGGCTCATTCCACGCAAACTTTGTCCTGGGTGGAAGCCAGTTTTGTTACTACAGTTGACGTCTGTAGGGTAACAACTTGGTTCTCCCTTTCTGTCTTCGTCAGGCATTACTGATTAGATCTTCATGCCAGGGCAGACACGGGGTTTGGTGCAGAAGTCCTGAAGGCAGGGGTCTTCTTCCTGCCCAGTGGACTCATAGCTTGCATACTTCCCATTGGTCTGGACTGGTCTAGCAGGACAATCCAGAAGGTGCAAGTTTAGGGAAGCACCTACTCTTTCCACCTGACTGGGCAGACTAGATGGACCATACTGGTCTTTATCTGCCATCATATATTATGTTACTATGTTACTTACCAGATAATTTTCTTTCTTGGCGTCCTACTAGATCAGTCTAGCTGATAATGCTGCAAATTCTGTGCAGAGTCCTTCAATGTCTATGCAGATTACAAAAGAAAAAAATAGATAATCTCAGGAAAGGAAAGAGAGGTGTTCTGTTTATAGTTCTATTTTCCTTTGGGGTTCTTTCCTCAACTTCTTTCCAAGGTTGTGCTTGGTTTCCGGGATGGCTGCTGGTTACCTAGTTCTGTTTGTTGCCATGAGTACCATATGCTTGATTAGCGAAATACTGCACCAGCAATAGTGCCAGTGATGTCACTGGAAGTTTCTAGCTCTTTCTTTGTCTCCATCATCTGCTGATAGTGGAGTATAACCTGTTGATTTAGACTGATCTTGCAGAACTCCAGGAAAGGAAATGATCAGGTAAGTAAAATTTCACCATATCTGTAATGACGTCAAGATCTTTTTCTCGGGTGGCAACTCCTAGCTCAGAACCCAGCATTTTGTATTTTCACATAGGAAAAAATAATCCCAACTGCATCACTTTGCACTTCTCTATGATAAATTTCATCTGCCATTTAAATGGTCAGTCTTCTAGTCTCACAATCCTTCTGCAAATCCTCACATTCTTCTGCTGCTTGGTTTTACAGCTCAACAGAAGTGACAAGCTTAAAAATGTTAGATGAGATGCAATCTTTATTCTGAACAAAAGTACAACCCAAACAGTTTACAACAGATGAATACAATAAAAACAATCAGTTAATATATCATAACACAATAAGGGGCAGGTTTGCTAAATCTCAGTGCCTGCTAATGGGTATTAGCATGTGCTGCCATGTGGGCCCTTTTATTCCTGTGGGCCCACGTGGGACATGCACACTGCTCCTTCTAGCCGTGGACTATTACAGTTGCTCAGTACAAAAACACACCAGGGATGGTTAAAAATTCTGCAGAGGTATGCAGAAACTCTTTATTAGGCTGCACATGGCCATGTCTTGGTATGAATCACCTGTGTCAGGAGCAACTTAAAAACATTAAAATATTATCATATGCATAGCAGTTAGTGAATATAATTAACTAAGACATATAAGGAGGTAAACCATAATAAACATAAATATGCTCTTGTGGTTCCTCTGATAACCATTTGTACATTTTACCTATTCATGTTCATTAACTTTCATGTATATTATATTATTTTAATGTTTTTAAGTTGCGCAGGTGATTTGTGCGAAAACAGGCCATGTCCAGTTTAATAAAGAGTATCTCCAGGAACAAGCAGGAATGAGTCTTCACATATGGGTATCGTCGGTACCGACGGAGCCTGCGCGGGAACGCTCCCCAGCGTCCAGGAAGAAAGCTTTTGGGAGCATCCCACCGCGCCTGCGCGCTGCCTTCCCGCCTTTCCCAACTGCCTCTCTCCAGTTCTTCTTTTCTGCGGAGCCAGCAGGTTGTGTTCCTGTCACCGCAGAAGAATTCTTTATTTTTTTCTTTATTTTTCTGTGTCGCGTCTGCCTTCTTCGACATCAGACCGGTACCGCCGGTCTTTTCTTTCTTTAAAAAAAACAACAAAAAACTTTTCTTTAACTGTGCATTTTCTGTTTGGGCCTTAGGCCTGAACATTTTTCTCCTCATGGAGAAGCCCGCTTCCGGGTTCAAAAAGTGCACGAAATGTGGCGGTACTATTTCTGTCACTGACACCCAGGATTGGTGTCTAAAATGTTTGGGTCCTGACCATTCCATCACGGATTGTGTGTCCTGTACCATGATGTCTAAAAGAGGTCGGCAGAACCGAGCAGCCAAGCTCAGTACCCTGTTTCCCTCTGATGCAGCTTCGGTGGCATCGACGTCTTCCAGGGCTGCTTCTTCCTCCCATGGATCTCAGGTAACCAAACATAAATCTAGCCGGTCCTCGAAGGGCAAATCTCCCTCTAAGCATTGAGATGCTTCCGGCAAAATTACCCTGGCGGGAAGTTCTGGCTTCCAAAGCATTGTCTATGGGGTCACAGGTTGACATCGATGGCTTGGCCTCGACCGATCACCTGTTGCCGTGTTCTGGGGTACTGGTGGCCTCCACTGGTCCCGACATCCAGACTCTGTTGGCGTCGATGGATCAGAAGATTCTGTCCATGCAGCGCACCCTAACGGCATTCATGCAGGCTTCGATGCCTCCGGTACTGCAACAATCTCCATTGCCGGTACCGGTACCGATGACATCGACATTGGCCTCGGTGTCGACTGCAACGGTACCCTGTCCTATGATGCCCATCGGTACCGAATCGGTACCACTTACTCCCGATGTCGATCCCACTCGGTACGCGTATCGGGCTTTACAGGAGCATCCAGACAGGCGATACTTCGATTCCTCCGAAGACTCTGAGTCGGAGGCTTTTGTCGAGGCACTGGTACTTCTTCCTAAGGAGCCTGCTTCTCCAAAACGAAGAATGTCTCCTCCAGAAGACTTGTCTTTTCAAGACTTCATTAGGGAAGTGGCTAGGGGCCTCTCCATTACAGTGGCCCCTGAGTCAGAGCCTAGAGCCAAGCAATTAGATATTTTGCAATATCCTAAGGCTCCTAAAGAAGCAGCTACCTTACCTATTCATGAGATTCTTTATGATCTCATGTTGAGCATGTGGGAGACTCCTCTTACCACCTCCTCATTCTTGTAGGTTAGACACTATGTACCGTGTCCCTCCTTGTCCTGGCTTTCATAAGTCTCAGCTTCCTCACCACTCTATTGTGGTAGAGTCTGCCATGAGGAAAATAAAAAGTGCAAAGAGACACTTATCTAATCCTCCAGGACGTGAATGCAGGACCCTTGATGCTTTAGGCCGAAGCTAATATGCTTGCTGCCAGAATCAACTCCTATAGTCTCTATATGGGGATGTTTCTAAAAGAAGTCACAGATCATCTGCAGACTTTAGCCCCTTTTATTTCAGAAGATAAAAGGCAGGAATTTCTCACTTGGATTAAACATGCCCAAGATGTTTCCAAATTTTCCAACCGTGCAGCCTTTGACTCTTTTGAGTGTGTAAGCAGAGCCTCGGCTATTGCCATAGGTGCACGCAGAATTGCTTGGCTACAAGCCTCTGATTTGGAACTCTGGGTCGAAGATGAACTGGGAAATCTTCCTTGTACAGGTGAAAACCTTTTTGACAGGTATTGGCAAGCAAAGGCCACTCAAATGGATGCTGAGAACTCTGCTTTGGATCGACTTTCAAAGTCTACCTCTGCTCCTGTTAAGAAAAGATTGTTCAAAAAGACACCTTTTTCTAAAAAGGGCAGATTTTATCCTGCTTATGGTCAGCAGGCATCTTCTGCAGGTCGTTTTGCTGCAAAGCGTCAGCAACCACCTAAACAGGCCAAGTCAAAGGCTACCAGGCCTCCCACGGCCCAGCAGCCTCAGCCTTCTCAGGGCCTTTGACTTGCAACTAGAGAACTTAGCCTTTCTGGCTCTGGAAGAACCAGAGCCCCTCACCATTCCAGGAAGGTTGTCTTACTTTGCTCCCAGATGGGAGCAAATCACAGCAGAGCAATGGACCCTCTCCATTATAAGGGAGGGGTACAAGTTTCATTTCTTAAACCTTCCTCCCCACACCATGGTGAAACAGTTCAATTCTCCAACATCTCTCCTCAACCTTCTGGGTCAGGAGATTGCTACCCTTCTTGCCCAAGGGGCAATAGAAGAAGTACCCCTTCTTCAACTGGGCTCAGGGTTCTACTCCCCTTATTTTCTTATTCCAAAGAAAACAGGGGGCTACAGACCCATATTAGATCTCAGAGAATTGAACAAGTTTCTATTCAAAGAGAAATTCAAGATGATTTCTCTAGGTACTCTGCTGCCATACCTCCAGAGTCAGGACTGGCTTTGTTCTCTAGATCTCAAGGATGCATACACCCATGTCCTCATCCATCTAACACACAGGAGGTTCCTTCGGTTCCTTTTTCAAGGAAAGCACTACCAATACAGGGTGCTTCCTTTCGGTCTGGCCTCTGCACCAAGGGTGTTCACAAAATGCATGGCAGTAGTAGCTGCATTTCTACGCACTCTAGGAATATTCGTTTTCCCATATCTGGACGACTGGCTCATTCAAGCTCCATCCCAGTCAGAGGCCCAGATTTCTCTAACTTGCACAATGCGTGTCCTTCAGTATTTGGGACTGGTAATAAACATCCCAAAATCCCATCTCACCCCTACTCAGTCTCTGGAGTTTATAGGGGCCTTGCTGGATACCACAACTGCAAGGGCCTATCTTCCTCAGGCCCGTTGCTTACGCTTGGTGCAGTTAGCCTCCCAGATACAGTTAAAGTCCCATTTAACTGCTCGAGAAATGCTACAACTATTAGGCCACATGGCATCCACCGTGCATGTGGTTCCATATGCTCGCCTTCACATGAGGGCAGCTCAATGGACTTTGTCCACCCAATGGACTCAGGCATCAGGTTGCCTGTCAGACAAAATAGCAAACTCCAGTCGCCTATTTTGGTCTCTCCAGTGGTGGAAGTCCCCTCCAAATCTGTTGCTGGGGTCCCCTTTTCAGCAGTCGCTACCCCAAGCAACTCTAACAGATGCTTCTCCAATGGGTTGGGGAGCTCATCTGCAGGATCTCTCCACCCAGGGCATCTGGTCTCCACAGGAGGCTTCTCTGCATATCAATCTCTTGGAACTCAGAGCAATATTCTTAGCTCTCAGAGTATTCCATTCCCTGCTCAGCTACAGGACAGTCCTCATCCATACGGACAACCAAGTAGCCATGTTCTATGTAAACAAGCAGGGTGGGACTGGCTCTCTGTCGCTTTGCAACAAAGCTTTGCGACTGTGAGCCTTCGCCAGAGAGCATCACATCCATCTTCTGGCAGTATATCTTCCAGGCGTTCAAAACTCTTGGGCGGACAGACTCAGTCGAGTTCTGCTTCCACACGAGTGGTCCCTCCACATGGACCAGGTAGCCAGGATTTTTTGAATTTGGGGAACCCCGGACATAGACCTCTTTGCAAGTCTGTGCAATGCCAAACTTCCCCGGTTCTGTTCCAGAATTCCGTGTCAGGGAGTTCAGGCCAAGGATGCCTTCCTCCTTCACTGGGGTCAAGACTTCCTTTATGCCTTTCCACCAATTCCCCTAATTTCCAAAACACTATTCAAGCTTCAGAGAGATCGAGGGATCATGATCCTCATAGCACCACATTGGCCACGCCAAGTGTGGTACCCTGCATCTCTCTCAAGCTCCTTCCCTGGGCTTGGGCTCTGCACCAGACCTTCTGTCCCAGGAAGAGGGAACATTGTGGCACCCAAACCCCCAGTCGCTCCATCTCAGGGCTTGGTTGCTGAGGGCCTAGACTTTCAAGATTTTCATCTCTCTCAGCAAGTCAGAGATGTTGTTCATGCCTCTAGAAAGCCTTCTGCTAGACATTCCTATGCTTTCAAATGGAAAAGATTTACCATTTGGTGTTCAGAGAAGGGTCTAAACCCTCTTGCAATACATTTGAATTCTCTACTAGAGTATCTCCTGCATCTATCCCATGCAGGTCTGAAAACGAATTCAGTAAGAGTCCATTTGAGTGCTATTGCAGCGTCCCTCAAGCCTCTCAATGGACATCCTATTTCCTCTCATCCTCGTATAGCAAGATTCATGAGAGGCTTTCTTTTAACTAAACCTCCCATTAGACCACCTCCAGTGGCATGGGACTTAAACCTGGTTCTTGGCCAGCTTATGAAGCCACACTTTGAACTTTTAGCCACCACCTCCTTGAAATTTCTTTCTTGGAAGGTTATTTTTCTCATTGCAGTCACCTCAGCACGCCGCATCAGTGAGTTGCAAGCTTTGGTGGCTAATCCATCTTATACAAGGTTCCATCATGATAAGGTAGTCCTCAGGACCAATCCACACTTTATGCCTAAAGTGGTCTCGCCTTTTCATCTGAACCAAGAGGTATATTTACCTGTCTTTTTTCCAGGACCTCATGCATCAAATGCAGAGAGGAATCTTCATACCTTGGATTGTAAGAGAGCTCTTGCTTTTTACTTACAAAGAACACAGCAACATAGAAAGTCTTCTCAACTCTTTGTTGCTTTTGATCCTTCTCATTTAGGACTTCCAGTCTCTAAGAGAACACTGTCCAACTGGATTGCTCAGTGTATTTCTTTCGCCTACCAACCTTTCTCTGGAGGGCCATGTCACATCTCACAATGTGAGAGCCATGGCAGCCTCAGTGGCTCATCTAAACTCTGTGTCCATCAACCAAATCTGTCGAGCGGCCACCTGGGCCTCGGTTCATACCTTCACAACCCATTACTGCTTGGACAAGGACTCCCGCCGGGATGCCTTGTTTGGTCAGGCTGTTCTCAAACACCTGTTCCATTCCTAATCAACTCCTACCCACCTACCCTGGTTGGATGCCAGAGATCCATGGGGGGAGGTAGAGTCCTTTTCAAGGACACACAACCTGGGGTTTCTCCTTGGCATCTGCATCTAGGGAGTCCCCATTGTGAAGACTCATTCCTGCTTGTTCCTGGAGATAGCACAGTTACTCACCTGTAACAGGTGATCTCTGGGAACAGCAGGAAAGAGTGGTTACTCACCTGTAACAGGTGTTCTCCAGGAGCAGCAGGAATCGGTCCTCACATATGGGTGACGTCGGCGCCAACGGAGCCCCCGTGCGGAGCATTTCCACAGCTTTCAAAGAAAGCCTTTGGGAATTGCAGTGCGCATGTGTGGTCCCCTTCCCGCCCAAGGGTGCCATCTTGCTCAGTCTGATGACATTGCTAAAAGACAGCAAAAAAATTAGCAAAAATAAATCATATGACTGCAACTCCAAGGGGAGGAGGGAGGGTTGTGAGGATTGATTCCTGCTGCTCCTGGAGAACACCTGTTACAGGTGAGTAACCACTCTTTCTCCAGGACCAAGCAGTAAGTCAGTCCTCACGTATGGGACTCCCCAGCTTAAGGCTACCGGAGACCTCAAGCCGAAAAAATGAGCTCCCTCTAGCTCGTCAGTACGTAAGGAAGGAATCTTCTCTGAGAACGCCCTCCACCGGTAGCCCAACACCAGGGCCGGAGGGTAGGAGTTGCCTAAACCCCAAAGAGATTATGGAGTACTGCCTGTCCGAAAGCACTGTCCCTGCGGGACTCCCTCTCAAGGCAGTAATGGGCCGCAAAAGTCTGGCTTGAAGACCAAGTAGTGGCCCGGCAGATGTCTGCCAACGGAACAGAGCGGAGATGAGCCACTGACGCAGCCTTCGCCCTGACACGATGAGCCGTGACTCGACCCTCCAACGAGAGGCTGGCTGCCCCATAAGCCCAGGCGATACAGTCAGCGACCCATATGGACAAAGTACACTTGGAGACAGGTAGCCCCAGCCTATTGGGGTCAAAAGAAAAGAAGAGCTGAACAGCCCTTCAATGCTCCTGTGTACGGTCAAGGTAGAAAGACAATGCCCTCCTACAGTCCAGGGTATGCAGGACCCTCTCAGCCCGGCTGGCATGCGGCCTGGGAAAGAAGGTCGGAAGAACCACCTCCTGATTGAGGTGAAAAGGGGAGACAACCTTAGGGAGAAACTTCGGGTGAGTCCGTGAGACTACCCTATTGTAGAACCTAGTGTAAGGGGGATCAGACACTAGTGCCTGAAGTTCACTCACTCGCCTAGCAGAGGTGAGAGCTACCAGAAACAAGGTTTTCCAGGAGAGAAAACAGAGAGGGCAGGTAGCCATAGCCAAATGGTGGACAAGTAATCCGCTGTAAGACCACATTCAGATCCCACTCAGGGGCTGGTGGACGCAAAGGAGGCTTAAGCAGGAGAAGGCCTCTGAGAAACGGGCCACCAAAGGGTTGTTGGAAAGAGGCCTGCCGTCAACTGGCGAGTGGTGCGCTGAGAGAGCACTGAGGTGAACCCTGACAGAGTTGGACTTAAGGCCTAGATTGGAGAGGTAAAGCAAATATTGCAATACTACCGCTACCAAGCACGAGAAGGGATTCTCGCTGTGCTGAGCACACCAAGCGGAGAACCTACGCCACTTAAGAGCGTAGGATTTCCTGGTGGATTGCCGCCTAGAGGCTAAGACCACGTCTTCCACCTCTCTAGGCAGGAGTAGGGGAGCCAGGACTACCCTTTCAGCAGCCAGGCCATCAGATAAAGGGACTGGAGGTTGGGGTGCAAGAGAGACACCTGGTCCTGAGACAGGAGATCGTGTTGAATTCCCAGAGGCAGGGGAGTGTCCACCGCCAGTTGCAACAGGAGTGGGAACCATGGCTGCCTCGGCCACCTGGGGGCTATCAGAATCATTGAGGCCCTGTCCTTGAGGACCTTGAACAGTGTTCGAGACACTAGTGGCGTGGGAGGAAACGCATACAGTAGGCCTTGGGACCACGGAATCAGAAAGGCATCCGCTGCTACTCGGAGAGGATGCAGTTGTCTGGAACAGAATCTCAGGAGTTGCCGGTTCAGAGGGCTGGCAAAGAGATCCATGGTGGGGAGGCCCCACCTGAGAAAGATCTGCTGAACCACCAATGGATTCAATCTCCATTCGTGTGATTGCAGGATCCTGCTCAGTCTGTCCGCCAGGTAATTTTCTTGACCGGGGAGGTAGACAGCCTTGAGGAGGATTCCGTGATTGATGGCCCAAGAGCACAGCCGTTGTGCCTCCTGACAGAGAAGGAAGGAGCCTGTGCCCCCCTGTTTGTTCATGTAGAACATGGCAACTTGATTGTCCATCTGGACCAGTACAGACTGGTGAGACATGAGGTGGGAGAAGGCTCTCAGAGCTAGGCGTATTGCCCCTAGCTCCAGGAAGTTTATCTGCTGAGCAGCCTCCCAAGGAGTCCAGAGACCCTGAGTACATGCCCCTTGGCAATGTGCTCCCCAACCTAGAAGAGAAGCATCTGTCGTCAGCACTCAAGAATGCGGAGGGGGATTGAAAATCCACTCCGAGTACCAGATTCGGAAGATGAAGCCACCATTGTAGAGAGGAGACCAGCAGGGTGGATACTCTCACCGAGTCTGCAAGGCTCCCTGTGGCCTGATGCCACTGAGTTCGAAGGCTCCACTGAGCAGGCCGCATGTGCAGGCGGGCATTGGGGGTGACATGAACCGTGGAAGCCAAATGGCCGAGAAGTCTCAGGAATTGCCTGGCGGAGACCAGGGAATTGCTGTGAAACTGCCTGGCTACATCCATCAACCGGAGGGCCCTGTCCACTGGCAGAAAAGCCCTCGCCTGAAGAGTGTCTAGCCTTGCTCCTGTGAATTCCAAGTTCTGGGACGGGAGCAAAGTGGACTTTGCGAAGTTTATGACAAACCCCAAGTGCTGAAGCAGAGCCACAGTGCGAAGGATGGCTTGACTGGCCTCCTGGGAAGACTGGCCTCTTATGAGCCAGTCGTCCAGGTATGGAAACAGAAAAAGACCTTGAAGCCTCAGGTAGGCCGCCACCACCGCCAGGCACTTGGTGAACACCCTGGGAGCGGAGGTCAGGCCAAAGGGAAGTACTCTGTACTGGTAGTGGTTTCCCCCCACAGCAAATCTGAGATACTGTCTGTGGTCTGGATGAATAAGGATGTGAGTATAAGCATCCTTTAGATCTAAGGAGCATAGCCAATCTCCCTGCCGGAGGTAGGGCAGCAGGATTCCAAGGGTAAGCATCTTGAACTTTTCCCTCTCCAGGAACTTGTTGAGGTTGCGCAAGTCTAGGATGGGTCTGAGGCCTCCTGTTCTTTTTGGTACCAGAAAGTACCTGGAATAAAAGCCGTGACCTCTCAGGTGGTGGGGCACCGGTTCCACAGCCTGTTCCTTTAGCAGACTTGCTAACTCCTGAAGGAGTAGGTCCCTGTGCAGAGGGAGTCTTGGAGGCTCCCCTGGAAAATAGGAGGGAGGTACCTGGTGAAAATGGAGAAGATAGCCCTTTTGGACTATATGGAGCACCCAGGTATCTGATGTGACGGCTGACCACCTGTTGGCAAAGTGGGCCAGCCGGCCTCCTGTGCTGATGTGAGCCAGCTGAGGAGAAGAGGCTATGCTTGCTGAGTCAAAAAACCCCACCCTGCTGAGCAGGGGCCGGTGTTGGTGGCTTGGGGGCTTTCTGCCTACGGGGCCCATGACCCTGCCCCTTGGCCTGCTGACCCTGTTGGGGAGCTGCAGAGGCCTGATAATGAGGGTATGGTTTATAGGCAGATGACTTCCTTGGGTAAAAGGTCTTTTTTCCTGAGCCCTTCTTCTTCTGAGAAGGGGCAGAGGTTTTTCTGGACAGCCTAGTCCTGGTGAGAGTCTCGGTCTCGAGTTCTGCAGCCTTTTCAGCCATGGGCTTGCCAAAGAGGTTTTCACCTCGGCAGGGGACATCGACCAACTTGTCCTGCACCCATGGCTCGAGGTCGGATGACTGTAGCCAAGCCTGTCGGCGGGCACCGATGCCGGCCCTGGCATCGGCTACTTGGGCCGAAGCCTTGAAGCCATCGTAGGCTGCTCGAGAGATAAACTTCTAGCACTCTCGAATACCAGTGGACAAGGCTTGGAACCGCTGCAAAGGTTCCTCGGAGAGACCAGCAGAGAACCCGGCAATCTCCTTTGCCAGGTCTCGGAGATACATGCCCATGTAGAGCTGGTAAGTCTGGACACGGCAAGCAAGCATAGAGCCCTGGAAGCACTTCTTACCGAGGGCATCCAGGTTCCGGGCCTCCCGGCCGGGAGGCACCAAGAAGTGCATCTTCTGACTTTTCAATCGATGCATGGCCGATTCCACAACCATGGAATGGTGCGATAATTGTGCCTTTTGGAACCCGGGGCTCTTGCGGACTCGATAGATGGAATCGACCCGCTTGCTTAACACCGGTGTTGAGGCCGGGGTCTCCCACATGTTGAAGAGCAGCCGCTCCAGCATCGGAGGAACCGGTACAGTAAAGGCTTCTCCTCGGGATCCGCAGTGAAGGCCAAGGCCTTGGCCATATCCCGCATGAAGTCCGAGAACCAGGTATCTTCCGGTGGGGATCGTCTCCGAGGCTCGGACTCCGGCGAGTCCGATGGGACACACCGAGTCCGATAAGTGTCGGGTGACTCTTCATCCTCCGTCTCCCAACCCGACTCCTCGGAGGAGGAATCGAGCGGCTCCGGTCGGGGGGGCACCGATGCCATCCGCCCCGACGCCGAGGGTACCGGCATCGACTACCTCTGTCCCGAACGGGAGGCCGAGGGAGACCGTGGCCGAGGATCGACTTGAGCCCGCATGGACTCGAGGATCGGCTCGGCCTCCGGGGTCGACTTGGATGTCGAGGTCCCGGTGGTCGGGGCAGATGCACCGGTGAGACAAGCGATCAATGCACGCTGCTGTTCCATGAAGGCAGTGAGGCTGCTCTCCAAGGCCATCAACCTGAGTCCGAGCTCAGGAGACCCAGCAGCCCCCGACTCGGGCCCCGACAGCGGCTCCTCTGGAGGAGAGTCCACGAGGACTACAGCACTCACGTCTCCAGGAAACTCTTTCTCGATATGAGGATGCTTGGCTGGCCTCTCCGACTCCGAAGACCCGGGACGGCTGTCGGGGCTATGCGACCTGGCCCTCGAGGAACCAGGAGCGTCCACCGACGCCGCCCTCACGGGTTTCTTCTTCCTGCGATGTTCCTGCGAAGGAGACCCCCGCTCAGAGGAACCCTGACGCTGCTCGGGGCCAGAGTCCCGAGACGTCGAGGCCTCTGACGAGGTCCAGGCCCGTCCAAACGCGGTGTCAGAGAAGATCCTATCCTTCTGGTGCTGCAGACTCCTCAACGCCTTCGAGGACATTTTGCCACAAGGACCACAGATCATGATCGGGTCCGAGGCAGCGGAGACAGCAGTCATGTGTGTCGGTAAGAGACATAAGTTTCTTACACCGATCACACTTTTTAAACCCGCTGGTAGCCATCGGGGGAAAAAGGGCCTCTGCGAGGTCAAAAGACCGGGCTGCCAGTGAAAAAAGAAAAATGGTGCGAACGCTAGTCACAAAGGACAAAACCCGAAAAAGAGAGAGTGGACTCGATACCAACGTATCGGGCCAAGGTGGGAAAAGGATCCGGCGTCGAACCGAAGAAAGAGAAAAAATAGGGAAATCAACTTTTTCCTCGGGGAAAAACGAACAACGTCTGTTGGGCTCTGCGGAAAAAAGAAGACTGAGCAAGATGGCACCCTTGGGCGGGAAGGAGACCGCGCATGCGCACTGCAATTCCCAAAGGCTTTCTTTGAAAGCTGGGGAAATGCTCCGCACGGGGGCTCCGTCGGCGCCGACGTCACCCATATGTGAGGACTGACTTCCTGCTTGGTCCTGGAGAATAAGTCTTCACAACCCACCCACCTCCCCTAGGAGTTGTATCTCTTTTATCTATCTTTCCTTTCCTCTCTCTCTCATTGTCTCAGCTTTAAAACTCGAACTGGAGAGAGGCGGTTGGGAAAGGCAGGAAGGCAGCGCGCAGGTGCGGTGGGATGCTCCCAAAAGCTTTCTTACTGGACGCTGGGGAGCGTTCCCGCGCAGGCTCCGTCGGTACCGACGATACCCATATGTGAAGACTTATTCCTGCTGTTCCCAGAGATCACCTGTTACAGGTAAGTAACTGTGCTTTCTATGTATCTGTGAAATTTCTAACAAGCCCTGCTGTGTTTCTTAGCATTGACCTCTCTTGTAGGGATGTGTCCCTTCCTTTTTGTGTTGCCTATTGCAGTTTCTGGCAACCACATAATCTGAAAATGAGTGCTATAGGGATGTGGGATATCAAAGTTATGAAAATGTCAATACTTGGACTTTATAAGCAAAATTACAATTTAATATTTCCAAATTATGCAAATCAATTTCCAAAGGTTTTTATTCAGGTGAACCTGTGTAAAAAGCTTTTTGAAAAATGCCTATATTTAGTGTAGGCAAAAGTATGCATACTGTTTGTACAATGTATATATATACAGGCCCATGCGTCTCTAAGGAGGGTTGGCCCAGGGAGGAAGAGGCTGATTCATTCTAAACCAAACTGTAGTTGAGCTACTGTTTTATCACATTTATTCATAATCAGCTGATGGGAAAGGAGACTCGTCGTGTTTGCAGGTGCCTCTGTGTCATCGTACACGTGCTAATCCTGTTCTGGTTTTGATAGTACAAATGGGGACTATGTAAATTCATGTTATAGGATAAAAGTGACTGGATGAGTCCTAAGTATAATTTGCTCAAGGTTTGATGCCGTGATACCACAGCAACTTTCCAGTTACAAAGGTTTGTGCCCTACCCCTTTCCTAGGGGAAAAAAACAAAAACTAAATGGCAACAAATCATGCTGGCAAGACATTTTATTCTCCCATTTTCAAATTTCTACTTAACCAGCTTTCTCAGTGCTCCTTTATTATAGTTTACTATGAAGGATATTGCTGCACTCATACAGTGGATTAATGTGTTGAGATATGAAATGTTTTGGTTCCTGCTGGATTATCTCAGGTCTCTAGATTTTTTGTAGAATAAAACCCCTACTTTAATTGCTTTTCTTGTTGTAATGCTTCAATAGAAACTTCTCATCTTCTACATTTTCTGCTCGATGAGCCTTTCAGGCACTTGCCGATTGTTCACTTTCATCTGTCTCCTTTGCAGCGAAAAAAAATAAAAATCATTCATGGTAAAGATGTATTTCTTTGATGTTGAACTGCTATATTACATTGATAGGCACTGCTATGCCTACAGGGCTGGCACTACAATTATGCACACTAGACAGACAGTTGCCTTGGGCACCAGTGTCTCAGGGAGATGCCCACCACCACTGCTGCCATCTCTCCAAGGCTTGCAGTGGTAGCAATGGCTTTCAAACCACGATGCAACACTTACCTAAAGTCACTGGCGCTGCATTGCAGTTCCTGGCTTCTAGGACAAGTTGTGAAATCTGGGCAATAAGCAGCAATCTGTGTGAGGTGTTGCACTAAAGCAGGATTATAAATGTGACCTTTGCCAGTTAGAGCACTGGCTTGGTAACTATGCGACCAGAATTAGATTCCAATTAGCACTCCTTGTGGCCTTGGGCAAGTCACTTAACCCTCCATTGCCTTGAAAGAAAGGTCTGGCAATCTACTTCTGATCACACTGCTAAGGAAAGCCAGGAGCTGCTGCGTTGCCAGGAGTCAACATTGATTTGAAGGCACACATTACATTTTTGCAATTCTGCTTTAGGGCACCACCTCCCACTGAGATTGTAGGAGTGGCTGCATTTTTAATTTTTATAATTATGTGGCTGGGAGGGCACAGTGTGGTGGGGTAAATTATGCTTTGGCATTTTCCCAGCTGTTGTCATGTTTATTTATATTTAGCTCAAACCTTTCCAGTAGGAGTTTTTATCCCGCCGATACTCCTTGTGGTCTCAGATTATATATAAACCCTCTGGGGATCAATATGCTATAAACTATCTGAATATACAGTAAATCAACCACTGATCTCTGTGGCTTCCAGGCTTCTGCTGTAATCACTAGGGGGCTATTCCTCCATGCCAAATGAGGTAGAGCATGGCAAAGACGACCCCCTATATTCTCCCATTCCTTGATTTTCTGAGGGGACGTCACCTGCTTGCCCCAGATTAAAGGGGCATAATCTTGGCTGCTGTGGCAAAGGGGGGGATGACCTTCTGCAATACTATGCTGGGGGGGGGGTGAAAATTAGAATTTATACCGCTGCTTGGTGGCAGCAAAAGGGAGCAAAAGCACAATCTAGGAAAGGTAAGAGCACAAATGCCTTAAACCAGCTTGTTTAAATTTAGAGCTGCTTCCTGGATCACTGGAGTATGCATCTCTTAAATGCTTCACTTTTGGTGCATGGCTTTGGTCTTGAAAGTGACCCCATGCACCAGAAGTGAAACTGGGCTGGACCAGAAGGGGAAAGGGAGGAGAATCTGGACTGAACTTCTGGGAGGAGAGGAAGGAGAAGAGCCATAGTTAGAGGACTGACACGTAGATGATTGCGAAGAGGATGGAAATAAAACTGGGGAGTTGGTAAAGGGTCATTTAGAGATTGGGTAGGAGATAAGAGACTGATGAAAGCAACTTGAGAGAATGAAAGATAAGCAAAGAGCTGGGGCTGGTAAGGAGATGATGGCTGGGAAGTGACAGTACAGAGGGTGGAAGTAGTGGGTGAAAGAAGGAAGGGGAAAAGAGGCTGTGGGAAGGAGGAATGGGGGGGCTGCTTAGGAGATGGTAAAGAGTGGGGACATGGGCTAGGAAATAGATGAGAAGAGGTAAAACATGATAGGTGAAAGATCAAAGAGTGAGACTGAGGTCAGGAGGATGCAGTGTGAGTAGATAGGCAGAAAAGAAAAAACTAAGGAAAAGATCAGTGTCAGATGGATGTAAAGAAGGAATGGATAAAAACTGAAGAGAAGTGGTGAAATGGCACATAGGCAGTAGATCAAGGAAAGCAGAAAAAACCAGATTGGGACCAATGTGATGATAAAAATAAAATTCTTAGACAACAGAAAGGTAGAAAAAGTTTTTTATTTTGAAATTATTGGAATATGTCAGCTCTGGGAAGTGTGTATCTTTAATTTCTTTGTATTTTGCATAGTACAATGGTAAATGTATGCTTTTCTATTTTGCCATTGTTGCACTACATGCAGAGCCTGACTTTTTGGAGACCGGTTAAATTGTATATATATATTTTAAATTTGTGGTCCCGTGCTCTGTATTTTGATGAAGGTCTGTCGGTGATTTTCATGTGACTGAGATGCAGTGTTTTGTTAGTGTTTACTTTCTGTGTATTGAGCTGTAGCAGTTCCGTTTGTTATGTTTTCTCATTATGAGAAATATTGCTGCTGTGAGTTCTGGCAGTAGTGCTACAGTATTGCAGTGTTGCAGTATTGTGGGTTTGCTATAGGCTCTGAATGAGCAGGGTTTTCTTCATGATGTACAAGGCAGCTGGCACAGGAAGAAAGTTATGTAGCCAGGGCTGGTGCTCAAGGTGAGCACCAAACTCGCAAGGAGACCAAACAAACCAAAGGGCGAGCAGGATATGGGTCACTAGCACTTTATTTATGAAACACCCCAACGCGTTTCGGCTTGTGCCTTCATCAGGGGGTAGAAAGGACTGCAAATAATTAGATAAAAACATAAAATCATACATGGATAAAAAATATATGGAGAACAAAGAAATAAACAAAATATATATATCTAAGATACATTTAAAAATATATAAAAAAATATAAACTTATAAATGTGCAACCACAAGGAGAAAATATCTAGAAAAAATAATAAAATATACTTACTTATAAAACTTCTAGTCATACATAAAAAGCGAATAAGCAATATGTGACCAATAGTGCAAAAAATATAGCTGAAAAAGACATAATAAATACGTTAAATAACAGATAACTTTTAAATATACAATAAAGAACAAAGAAAATAGGAGACCCAGACCAAAAACATGTATCATAATGAATAATGCACCAAAACCAAAATACTAAGTAATCATTAATTGTCTAATAAATAAAGGTAATAAATATAAAAAATAAATAAATAATTAAAATACATCAATATGGAAGTGTACACGAAAATATGTCTATACGTGTAACCAATTAAAACATTATAAATACACAACAGTAAATATGAATAAATAATGATATAGGAGCACAAAAGATAAATACATATAAAAATATACATATAGAAATGTATATATAAAAAATGTGCATATGTAAACAATTAAAACGATCTAAATCCATAATTATATATATATATGTGCATTGTTAGTTAGAACATTAAATGGATAAAAAATCCCGCTAAAACAAGTGTGGTTGTGAACAAACATTGTGCATCAATGGCAAACTCTTGACAATAATCTCCAAAAAATGCTCAACTACCTAATTGGAAGAGGAGGATACTGAACCTTGAAAAGAAAACCAGTGGCTGTTCAAGAATACCATCCTGAAAACAGTGTAAATATAAGATGAACCATATGCATAAATTTTGTATTATAAATTTTAAAATGTTTAATAAATTCTAAAAAAACTAAAAAAAGCTCACCAGGGATAAAATTTGTAATCCAATATTATGAGAAGACAAAGAAAGGAGGGAACGCGTTGGGGTGTTTCATAAATAAAGTGCTAGTGACCCATATCCTGCTCGCCCTTTGGTTTGTTTGCCAGGGCTGGTGCTACCATTAGGCAAACTAGGCAGTTACCTAGAGCACTGGCTCTCCAGGCATGCCCATTGCTGCCCCTCTTGGGACGGCAATGGCCACCAACAGCTCCATGGTGCTTATCTTTAAACTTAGGCTTTGCGGGGCTGTTTGCATCGGGAGTCAAAGATGGGGCGGAAGCAGACTTCTTGTTTGCAGCAGGAAGTTGGCATTGGGCATGCAAATGTTTATCACTAGTAAATGTTCTCTATGGATACCAGAATAAGTCCTCACATATGGGTGATGTCACCGATAGAGCCCTTGCAGGGTAGCATTTCCCAGCTCCTGCTAGAAGCTTCTGAAAAGCTTCACTGTGCTTTAACGTGCCTTGTTGCCTGCTGCCATGGTGCCATTTCTTTTCAATTAGTTGGATAGCGGAGTAGAATTCAAGGAGAAGTGGGAGGGTTGTGAGGACTTATCCATGGACAACAGGACTACAAAAGGGGACTGCTACTTCTGGAGAGAGATCTGCAATTGTAAGTATTTACTTCTGGGAATTTTTATAAATCTTGGGGAAAAAGAAGTTCTTTAAAGCTGATTAATCTGTGAACCCAGTGTATTTGCTAAATCAGTCGGGACCTAGTAGCAGCAAAGAGCTTTCAGTTTACATTTAAAACACAGAAGAGAACTTTCTGGTTAAATTTAGAACCCAGCAGAGAGCTTCTAGTTTAAATTTCATACTCAGTCAGGGCCTAATAGCAGCAAAGAGCTTTAAATCAAATCAGAATATAACTTAGCATAAAAGGCAAAACAGGGTCAGTATTCTTTGAGCAATAAATTATTTCTAGAGACTTTTACAAAGAGGCCCCCTACATAAGGGGAAGGAGACCTGTGAAATTTTTTAAATAGGTGTTAAAGCCAAGTGGCAGATTAAAGGGCCATTTTGAAAGACTCCCTCTATCCAATCAAGGGACTGTGTTAATCGTAGCTTTATAGGTGCTTAAACCTCTTAAAGGAAAGGAGGTGCCATATTCACTCTCAGGTACAGCTGTTTATCCTCATCAGGCATACATTAAGGACCTGAGATTAATTAAGTTTCAAGTGAACAAAGTACATTAAACGTATTAGGCATAGTTTTATTAGTATCCCCACCAATCCTTAGTAGGTAAATAACTTAAATATCTAAACACAATCTTAAAAGTAAGATGCAGACAGCAGTCCAGCAGTGAGGTGGGGGCTTTCCAGTCTTTTGCATTGAGTGTCACATGTATGATTTTTTTTTCCCAGTTGGTGAGGCGTCTTAGGTGTGCACTAGGTGCAAGGAACTCTTTGCTCTCAGGGAAAGTTCGATCTCTGGAGGCTAGAGTAGCAGACTTGGAGGACATAATGAAGACAGAGGTACATAGACGAGACCTACAGGGATATAGTCCTGAAGTCCCAACTCCAGTCTGGCAGCATCCCTGGAGTGGCAATGAGGATGAGGTTCCCCTGATGGTGGGGTTGTTCCTGCCCCTATTGGCTGGTTCCTCTTTAAATGTTCATTTGTTACTAGACGGCCCGATTCAAGGTTTAACCTTAGCCGTGATGACGGTGTTTTTTTGATGTTGTTGCCTGTTGGTTTAGTGGAGTAAGAGCACTTGAGACGGCGCTAGCCCGAAACATGCACGTCGTGCAATCTGTACTTTTGGGGAGCAACGTCTGCAATTACAGGATGAATGAAGACTATGGACAAATTCTATAGATAAAATACGTGGTGAAAAGGTTCTGTTGGTGAGGAACCACAACTAAAAAAAGAAGTCTGGCGTGGGGCAGGTTTCCATACCGTCCCTCCTCCGGCTTGCTCCGACAAAAAGATAAGTTTTGATAAGGTTTTTTTCAGTGAATCTTGTTTAATTGGAGCATCCCTGGAGTGGCAGGAAGTGATCCTGTAGCTAGGACCTGTCCTCCAGGTGATGTAAATCCCTTATGCACCAAGGATGTTTCTCCAGGGCCATGTGCCCATGAGGGAAGGGTTAGGACAGCCGTTATAGTTGGTGATTCGATCATTAGACATGTAGATATCTGGGTGGCTGTTGGACGTGAGGATCGCCTGGTAACATGTCTGCCTGGTCCGAAGGTAGCGGATCTCACGTGCCACCTAGACAAGGTCTTAGTGCCAGGGAGGAGTCTGCTGTCTTGGTACGTGTCGGTACCAATGACATAGGAAAATGTGGTAGGGAGGTTCTGGAGGCTAAATTTAGGCTTTTAGGTAGGTAGTTGAAATCCAGAACCTCCAGGGTAGCATTCTCCAAAATACTTCCTGTTCCACGCACAGGACCCAAAAGGCAGGCGGAGCTCCGGAGTCTCAATGCGTGGATGAGACGATGGTGCAAGGATGAGGGTTTTAGATTTTTTTAGGAACTGGGGAACATTCTGGGGAAAGGAGGGGCTCTTCGAAGGGATGGGCTTCACCTTAACTGGAATGGAAGCAGGCTGCTGGCATTAACCTTTAAAAAGGAGATAGAGCAGCTTTTAAACTAGTGTAACACGGAAGATCTGCCCTCTGCCTCAGAAACACAGAAAGCTGATAGATATAGCTTAGATTCTGACAGGCAGGCAAGCAAAATGATTCCCAGTTACCATAGGCAACATAAACAGACACGAGGTCTGCAGTCACGCCTAGTTAGCAAGCATTCCCCAACTGATGAGGAAAACAACTTTCACCTGGGCAAGGGAACGCCCATGAAGCTGTATAAAAAATGCTCAAGGCAAACAGAGTTAGATTTAGGAGCTTCAGGAGACGTAGGAGCTTGGCAAGACAAGGGAAACTTGCAGGACTCGGAAGGAAGCTCAGAATACTCAGAATACTCAGACACAGAGTTTTGAACTGCCTGAAACTTTGAGCAGGAAGCCACAGAGGAATTATCAGAAGGAAACAAAACGTTTCACCCCGAGAGGTCAGCTACAGGAAACACTTACCTCTGACGCAGTGTGAATTTCCCAGGCACCGGGCTGAGTTGAAGGAACGTGAGGCAGCTAGAAACAAACCGTATGTATTTGAGAAGCAGAGCTGTTTAAAACAGTTACAAGCCCTTGAGAGGGAAAGCAGTCCCGTTGAGGATGTGTGTATGATTGATCCTGATGAATGTATGCCAGTAAAAACCTGCAAAAGACTTCCACGGGAAAAGTCTTCATTTAACAGAAGAGAGCAGTGTTATGAGTTGCAGCCGAATACAAAAGGCAGGAGGTTCAAAAGTTTTAAAGAGAGCTTGCTTAGATAGAGGTGTCTCTCCTTCCTGCTACTACAAGCTATATGACAATTATCTGCCTTGTTGTGAAGAGGGCTGTACAGAGAGCTCTGAGAGAGAGACGGAGTTAAGAAAGCTACAGACTTTCTATCCTAGGGAAAAGACTGTAATTGAGCCTATGATCACAGAGGCTAGTATTATAAGTCCATGTGTTGAGGAAATGGATTGCTCTTTACTGATGTCTGATATGAGTTGTTCTTTGCGCTGAAGCTAAAGACAAGAGTGCCTTGTAACAGCTGAAAAAGCTAAGAAGAGACTGCTAGCATATCAGATAAAACTGCTCACGGTGATTTATGATTTTTGGTTGAAGCAAGACGCTGTATTTAAGTTTATCTTCAGTTGTGCCAAAATAATGGTTGTATCCTGAGTTCTTTTGTAATATACTATTTTTGAAAATCCAACCCCGGGAGGGGAATAAAATCCTTTTTGAAAAACCTGACCACTCTGACTCACAACTACTACTTTTCATTAAGAAAGGTCAGGCCCAGCAGTCTGGCTGGCTGCTTACGCCACAGTTCGGCCCCTGCTGGTGACACTAGATAATAGGAGAGAGCCGACAGTCACCCAAGAGTGCATGTTTCGGAACAATGTATCCTTGAAGGATACTACCAAAAGAAAGAAGTTATAGCATATCAGCAGAGAGGTTCCAATAAAGACAAAAGTAACCCAAATGCCCTTGAGTACGGAGCAGACAGAGCTTAAAGATTCCAAATTACCTGTGCCTACCGATAACCAAATTAATATGAGTAAAATAATCTCTAAAATCCTTGTATGCAAATGCTAGAAGTCTAAAAAAAACATAAGATGGGAGAGTTAGAATATATAGCACTAAATGACAGGTTAGATATGATTGTTCTCCTTCCACCATGTCTCTGAGATACCAACCAGTGGGACACTGTGATACCTGGGTACAAACTATATCGTAATGATAGAGCTGATTAAATTGGTGAAGGGGTTGCGCTCTGTTAGAGAGGACATTGAGTCACAAAGGATTAAAGTTTTGCAGGAAACAAAATTTGCTGTAGAATCCCTGTGGATTGAAGTTTCATGTAAAAAGCGGAAGGCGATGGCAGTGGTGGTATGCTATCAACTGCCTGGCCAGAATAAACAAATGGATGAGGAAATGCTCAAAGAAATCAGGGAAGCTAACAAAAGTTACAGCACAGTAATAATAATGGGTGATTTTAATTACCCCAGTATTGACTGGGTCAGTGTCACGGCAGGACATGCTAGAGAGAGAAAGTTTCTAGATGAAATAAATGACTGCTCCTTGGAACAGCTGGTTCATGAACCGACCAGAGGGGAAGCCATTTTGGACCTAGTCCTTAGTGGAACACCAGATATGGTGCAAGAGATAAGGGTGCTGGGGCCATTTGGCAATAGTGATCATAGCATAATCGCGTTTGATTTAATTAATGGAAGAGGGATGGTAAGGAAATCCACAGTACTACCTTTTAACTTTCGAAAGGGAGACTATGATAAAATGAGGAAAATAGTTAAGAAAAAAACAGTTGCAAAGGTTAAAGACTTATCAAGCTTGGGTGGTGTTTAAAAATACTATCTTGGAAGCCCAGACCAGCTGTATTCCATGCTATAAGAAAAGTGGAAGGAAGTCCAAAAAACTGCCACCATGGTTTAAAGGTCATCTGTCAGGAAATGGAAAAAAGAGCCAAATGATGAAAACTGGAAACGGCACAAGCACTGGCAAGTTAAATGCAAGGCATTGATAAGGCAGGCAAAGAGAGAATTTGAGAAGAAGCTTGCTGTGGAAGCAAAAATGTGTAATAGACTTTTTCAAGTACATTCATAGCAAAAAACCTGTGAGAGAGTCTGTTGGACCATTAAATGATAGAGGGGTAAAAGGGGCACTAAGAGGGGACAAGGCCAAAGCAGAGAGACTGAATGAATTCTTTGCTTTGTTCTTTACTGAGGAAGATGTAGGGATGTTACCCAATGAGTTAAGAACACAGCCACCCGTATTCTTACCTGCTCTTCACGCTGTGACCACGTCACCCCTCTCCTCATCCGTCTGCATTGGCTCCCACTTTCTTTTCGGATTCAATACAAGTTCCTCATCTTTGTCCACAAATCTATTCACACTAGCACTCCCCTCTACCTCGCCCATTTGGTCCGCCTCCACATCCCCCACCGCTCCCTCCGTTCCATACATGCAGACCACATGATCCTCCCTTCCCCATCCCAAGCCCACCTGGAATCTACCCGCTCTTCCGCCTTCTTTTTCCTCAGCCCCCCCGACTCTGGAACTCACTCCCCCCAGCCCTCCGTCTTGAGTCATCCCTCAAAAATTTCAAAGCCAACTTGAAAACCCACCTCTTCTGTACAGCATTCGACTTTCCCCTACCCCCATCTCCTCTCTCTCCCTCACCTCACTGACGCTTAACATTCTCCCCCCCCCTTTGATTTTTCTGCTCCTCATCTGTCCTCTACTAGCCACTATTCTATTCTTTCTTATCAAACATATTGGCGTTCCTTTCCTTATTCTCCAGGACCAAGCAGGAAGTCAGTCCTCACATATGGGTGTCATCGACGCCGATGAAGCCCCAGCGGAGCATTTCCCCAGCTTTCTATGAAAGCCTTTGGGAATGCAGGCACGCATGCGCGGTTCCCTTCCCGCCTAAAGGTGCCATCTTACCTCAGTCTCTCTTTTTCCGAGAAGCCCACCGGACGTGTGTCCTGTCATCCCGGATAAAAGTTTGATTTTTTTCGGCGATTCTCGCTATTTTTTCTTCCCGGTTTGACGCCGGTTCCCCTCCCGCCGGGTTTGGTACACCGGTATCGAGCCCGATTCTTCTTTTTCGGTTTTTGCCCTTAGTGGCTGGCGTTCGCGCCCTTTTTTGCTTTTTCCCTGGAAGGCCGGTCCTTTGACCTCGCGGGGACTCTTTTTTTTTCCCCGATGTCTTCCAGCGGTTTTAAAAAGTGTGATCGGTGTAAGAAGTTGATGTCTCTCAACGACACACACGACTGCTGCCTTCGGTGCCTCGGTCCTGATCACGACCCTAAGACGTGTGGACCATGTGGGAAGATGTCTTCCAAGGCACTGCAAAGTCGCCAGCAGCAGAAAGAAAGGCTTTTCTCGGACTCAGCCTCCGGCTGGGCCCGGACCTCGTCTGAGGCCTCGACATCTCGGGATTCGGATCCTGAGCGCCGTCGGGGCTCCTCGGACAGTGGGTCCCCCGACTGGGAACACAAGAGGAAAAAGCGGCTCGTGAGGGCGTCGGAGGAGGAGGTCCCTGGTTCCTCGAGGGCCAGGTCTAAGACCCCCGACCGTCACCCCTGGCCCGTGGAACAAGAGAAGCCTGCCAAAGTTCCTCGTGTGGAGCTGGAGTCTGCTGGACACGTAAGCACCGTAGTCCTCGAGGACTCTCCTCCCAGAGAGCCGACGTCGGGCCCAGTGCCGCCGGGGCCCGAGTCGGTGGCTGCTGCGTCTCCCGAGCTGAGTCTCAGGATGACAGCCTTGGAGTGCAGACTGTCTGCCTTCATGGAGCAGCAGCGGGCACTGATGGCCAGCCTGTCTGGCGCATCTGCCCCGACCACCGGGACATCGACATCGAAGTCGACACCGGAGACCGAGCCGATACTCGAGTCCATGATGGCTCAAGGTCGACCTCGGTCGCGGTTTCCCACGACCTCCCGTTCGGGACCGAGGGCGTCGACGCTGGTGCCTCTGGCATCGGGGCGGGTACTCCAGGGCCCCACGGGGTCGGACCCTGACTCCTCGTCAGACGAGTCCGCCTGGGAGACGGAGGATGAGGAATCTCCCAACACGTTCAAGACTCGGTGCGTCCCGTCGGACTCACCGCAGTCTGAGCCCCGGAGTAGATCCCCCCCCCCCCCCCCGGAGGATACACGGTTCTCAGAGTTTGTCCGGGATATGGCCACCGCGTTGGCTATCCCGGCAGACCCCGAGGAAGAGCCTCGAGCCGAAGAGCTCGAGGCCCTGCAGTACGACTCTCCTCCGAAGGAGGCCTTTACTGTCCCGGTTCCTCCGATGCTGGAACGGCTCCTCTTCTGGATGTGGGAGGCACCGGCCTCGGCGCTGGTTCTAAGCAAACGGGTCGATTTGATTTATCGACTCCGGAAGAGCCCTGGCTTTCAGAAGGTGCAGCTACCACACCATTCCATGATGGTGGAATCGGCCATGCATCACCTGAAAAGTCAGAAGATGCACTCCGCGTTGCCCCCCGGCAGGGAGGCCCGGAACCTCGATGGTGTAGGCAGAAAGTGTTTCCAGGGCTCGATGCTTGCTTGCCGTGTCCAGTCTTACCAGCTGTACATGGGCATGTACTTGCGTGACCTGGCCAAGGAGTTGGCCGGGTTCTCCGCTGGTCTCTCCGGGGAGCCCTTGCAGAGATTCAAGTCCTTGTCCTCGGGGATTCGGGACTGCTCGAAGTTTATGTCCCGCGCCGCCTACGATGGCTTCGAGGCTTCGGCCCGAGTTGCGGCAGCCGGCATCGCGGCTCGACTCCAGGCATGGCTGCAGTCATCTGACCTCGAGCCATGGGTTCAGGACAAGTTGGTCGATGTCCCTTGCCGAGGTGAGAACCTTTTTGGCAAGCCCATGGCCGAGAAGGCCGCACAGCTTGAGACTGAGCACCTTACTACAAGGCTGTCGAGAAAGACCTCTGCCCCGTCTCACAAGAAGAAGGCCTCGGGTAAGCAGCCCTTTTACCCGAGGAAGGGCACTGCCTACAAACAGTACCCTCAGTATCAGGCTGCCCAAGCTGTACCCCAGGGTCAGCAAGCCAAGGGGCAGGGTAATGGGCCCCGTAGGCAGAGGACCCCCAAGCCTCCGGCCCCTGCTCCCACTCAGCAGGGTGGGGGTTTTTGACTCCTTGAGCGTAGCCTCTCAGTCCCTGCTTTCCCAACCCTGCACAGGAGGTCGCCTCTCCCTCTTTGCCCACCAGTGGCCCCACATCACTGGGGACAGTTGGGTGTTGAACATAGTCCACAGGGGCTATGCACTACATTTTCACCAATTGCCTCCGCCATACTTTCCAGGGGAGCCTCCAAGGCCTCCCCTGCACACAGATCTTCTCCTGTTGGTGGACAGGGCAGTGGAGCCTGTGCCTCCCCACTTGCGAGGGCACGGGTTCTACTCCAGGTATTTCCTGGTGCCCAAAAGAGCCGGTGGCCTTCGACCTATTCTGGACCTCAGGAACCTCAACAAGTTCCTAGAGAAAGAAAAGTTCAAGATGCTTACTCTTGGAACACTTCTGCCCTACCTCCAGCAGGGAGATTGGCTAAGCTCCTTAGATTTAAAGGATGCGTACACTCACATCCTCATTCATCCAGACCACAGAAAGTACCTCAGGTTCATTGTGGGAGGAAACCATTATCAGTACCAGAGTACTGCCTTTTGGCCTCACCTCCGCTCCCATGGTCTTTACCAAATGCCTGGCAGTGGTGGCGGCCTACCTGAGAAATCAGGGAATCTTTGTCTTCCCCTATCTGGACAACTGGCTCATCAGGGGTCAGACGTGCCAGGAGGCCAAACAAGCCACCCTCAGAACTATTGCTCTTCTTCAAAGCCTGGGGTTTGTAATAAACTACGCAAAGTCCACTTTGCTCCCCTCCCAGAACTTGGAGTTCATAGGGGCGAGGCTGGACTCTGTCCTGGCAAAGGCATTCTTGCCAGCAAACAGGGCCCAAAGACTGATGGACTTAGCAAATCAGTTTCTCAGCGGGTCAGTGGTCTCCGCCAGACTCTGCCTGAGGCTGCTTGGCCACATGGCTTCGACAGTTCATGTAACCCCCAATGCCAGGCTCCATATGCGGCCTGCACAGTGGTGCCTTCGGAGTCAGTGGTCACAGGCCACAGGCAGCCTCAGAGACAAAATAAGGGTGTCCAGACCATTTCTGGACTCCCTCAGCTGGTGGCTGCACCCACCCAATCTACTAAAAGGAGTGCTTTTTCAAATTCCTGGGTACACAGTGGTACTGACCACGGATGCCTCCCTGCAGGGCTGGGGAGCTCATTGTCTGGGAAAGTGCACCCAGGGTCTCTGGTCTCCCTGGGAAGCTGCACAGCAAATCAATCTACTGGAACTCAGGGCCATTCGGTTGGCCCTCAAGACTTTTTCTTAAACCCTGGCTCATCAGTCTGTCCTAGTTCAAACAGACAACCAGGTAGCCATGTTTTATGTGAACAAGCAGGGCGGAACTGGGTCCAGGCTCCTTTGTCAGGAGGCACAGGACCTTTGCTTGTTTGCTCTCAGACACAACATGCTCCTCAAAGCAGTGTATCTACCTGGCCAGGAGAACTACCTGGCAGACAGGTTGAGCAGGATTCTGCAACCCCACGAGTGGAAGCTCCATCCTTTGGTAGTTCAGAGGATTTTCCTGAAATGGGGACTTCCATCCATAGACCTGTTTGCCAGTCCTCTGAACAAACAGCTGCCAAGGTTCTGCTCCAGGCAACCGCATCCTCTGCGGATAGCAGCAGATGCTTTTCTGATTCCCTGGTCTCAGGGCCTCCTGTATGCGTTTCCTCCCATGCCCTTGGTGGCCCGGACTCTGTTCAAGATTCTTCAGGACAGGGCCTCAGTCCTGGTGGCTCCCAGGTGGCCCAGACAGCCTTGGTTTCCACTTCTGCTTCAGTTGGCAGTGGATCCCCCACTGCCTCTGGGGCTGCAACCCGACCTCCTCTCTCAGGATCAGGGTTCCCTTCTGCACCGCAATCTCAAAGCTCTCAATTTGATGGCCTGGAGGCTGCAAGGGTAGTTTTGGCTCCCTGGGGCCTGCCTCAGGAAGTTGAGGAGGTTGTCCTAGCCTCTAGAAAACAGTCCACTAGGAAAACCTATGCTCTCAAATGGAAAAGGTTTTCTGTGTGGTGTCAGCTACGTACAGAGGATCCCCTCTCCTGTACTGTACCAGTGGTGCTTCAGTACTTACTGTACTTGTCCAATCAGGGACTTAAGTCCAATTCTGTTCGGGTCCACCTCTCAGCTCTAGCAGCTCACCACTCACTGGTGGAAGGACATTCTCTGTCGGTTCACCCCTTGGTGTCCCGCTTTCTCAGGGGCTTGCTTTTGCTCAAGCCTCCAATCCGTCGTCCTGCTCCTGAGTGGGAGTTGAATGTGGTCTTGCAGCAGCTGACTCGCCCACCCTTTGAGCCGATGGCTACTTGCCCTCTACGCTTCCTGTCCTGGAAGACACTCTTCCTGGTAGCCCTTACCTCGGCCAGGCGAGTGAGTGAGCTTCAGGCCCTGGTCTGTGATAGGCCTTACACTCGCTTCTATGGAAACAGGGTAGTCCTTAGGACTCATCCGAAGTTCCTCCCAAAGGTTGTTTCCTCTTTCCACCTTAACCAAGAGGTGGTTCTTCCAACATTCTTCCCTAGGCCTCATGCAAGCCAGGCTGAAGCGGTTCTGCATATCCTGGACTGTAGGAGGGCCTTATCCTTCTACCTTGACCGTACGCAGGGGCATCGAGGGCTACTCAGCTCTTCGTATCCTTTGACCCTAATAAGTTGGGGTTGGCTGTGTCCAAGCGTACCTTGTCCATCTGGGTGGCTGACTGTACTTGTCCAATCAGGGACTGGGCTTACAAGGCGGCTGACATTTCTTTGCAGGGTCGGGTTACGGCCCACCGTGTCAGGGCAATGGCTGCCTCAGTGGCTCATCTCCGCTCTGTGCCCTTGGTAGACATCTGCAGGGCTGCAACTTGGTCTTCAAGCCAGACTTTTGCGGCCCATTTACTGTCTGGAGAGGGAGTCCCATAGGGATAGTGCTTTTGGCCAAGCAGTACTCCGGAATCTCTTTGAGGTTTAGGCAACTCCTGCCCTCCTGCCCGGCTACCGGTGGAGGTTGTGTCAGTGAAAAGCCTTTCTTTGATGTTGGGACCAGAGGGAGTTCTCTTGTTCAGCCTGGGTTCCTCGGTAGCCCAGAGCTAGGGAGTCACCCATATGTGAGGACTGACTTCTTGCATGGTCCTGGAGAAAGAGTAGTTACCTGTAACAGGTGTTCTCCAGGAGCAGCAGGAATCAGTCCTCACAACCCTCCCTCCTCCCCTGGGAGTTGCAGTTGTACATAATTTATTTTTTCATTTTTGTGTGCTGTTCTTAGCTATGTCATTTGACTGAGGTAAGATGGCACCTTTAGGCGGGAAGGGAACCGCGCATGCATGCCTGCATTCCCAAAGGCTTTCATAGAAAGCTGGGGAAATGCTCCGCTGGGGCTTCATCGGCGTCGATGACACCCATATGTGAGGACTGATTCCTGCTGCTGCTGGATAACACCTGTTACAGGTGAGTAACTACTCTTTCTAGCAGCTTCTTTTTACTTTTTGTGAACCACTCAGACGCTATTGTGATGGGTGGTATATCAAGCTCTCTAATAAATGTAAACATGACTGAAGTGGTATTTAAAGGTGATACTGCAGAAGAACTGAAAGAAATATCAATATTCCGGGAAGATGTAGTACAACAATTTGATAAACTAAAGAGTAGCAAATTACCTGTACCAGAGGGTATACATCCAAGAGTGTTGAAAGAACTGAAATATGAGATTGCAGACCTGCTATTAGTAATCTGTGAACTATCATTAAAATCATCTCTAATACCTGTAGATTGGAGGATGGCCAATGTGATGCCAATTTTTAAAAAGGGTTTCAGGGGTGATCCAGAAAATTACAGACCGGTGAGCCTGACGTCAGTACTGGGAAAAATGGTAGAAACCATCATAACAAAATTACTGAATATGTAGATGGTCATGACTTAATGGGAGACAGCCAACATAGCTTTAGACAAGGAAAATCTTGTTTTACTAATCTGTTATGTTTTTTTGAAGTTGTGAATAAACAGGTCAACAAAGGTGAGTCAGTTAATATAGTGTATCTGGACTTTCAGAAAGCCTTTGACAAGGTCCCCCTCATCAGAGACTTTTGGTAAAACTAAAAAGTCATGGGATAGGAGGCAGTGTACTATTATGGATCAGGAACTGGTTAAAAGATGTGGAGGAGTAGCCTAATGATTAACACTGGCTTGGGAACCCAGAGACCAGGGTTCGATTCCCACTAGCACTCCTTGTGGCCTTGGACAAGTCACCAAGTTATCAATGTCCCTGTTTAATGTACATTACCAAGTTTAAGTTTCAATGTAAACAACTTTGATTTAAATGTTAAAGCGGTATATAAAACCTGTTAAGATAGAAAGCAGAGGGTAGGGCTAAATGGCCAATTTTCCCGATGGAGAAAGATGAATAGTGGAGTACCCCAGGGATCTGTGCTGGGTCTGCTGCTTTTTGACATATTCATAAATGACCTCAAAAAGGGAACAAGTGAGGTTATCAAATTTGTAGACGACACTAAAGTAATATTGGTTTTAACAACTGTAGAGGATTATTGAAAATTGCAAGAGGATCTTGATAAATTGGAAGACTGGGCATCCAAATGGCAGATGAAATTTAACGTGGACAAGTGCAAAGGTATGCACCTAGGAAAGAACAACCCAAACTATGGTTACACGATGCAAGTTTCCACATTAGGAACCACCATCCAGGATAAAGATTTAGGTGGCAGCATGGAAAACATGTTAAAACCCTCAGCCCAGTGTGCAGCGGCGGCCAAGAGTGCAATATAATGCTAGGTATTATGAGGAAAGGAATGGAAAATGAAACAAAGGATGTTATAATGCCTCTGTATCATTCCATGGTGCGACTGCACCTTGAATATTGCGTGCAATTCTGGTCTCAGTATTTTAAAAAGGATATAGAGTTATTAGAAAAGGTCCAGAGAAGAGTCACCAAAATAATAAAGGGGATGGAAGGATACCCCTATGAAGAGAGGCTATAAAGTTAAGGCTCTTCTACCTGGAAAAGAGACGGCTGAGGGGATATATGATAGAGTTCTATAAATTAATGAATGGAGTGGAATGGGTAAACATATATTGTTTACGTCAGAATATAGAAAGACTCGGGGACAGGCAATGAAGCTACAGTGTAAGCTATTTAAGACTAAGAGAAAGCATAGTTAATCACCTGTAACAGGTGATTTCCGGGAACAGCAGGAATTTAGTCTTCACATATGGGTATCGTCGGTACCGACGGAGCCTGCACGGGAACGCTCCCCAGCGTCCAATAGGAAAGCATTTGGGAGCATCCCACAGCGCCTGCATGCTGCCTTCCCGCCTTTCCCAACTGTCCCTCTCCAGTTGAGTTTAAAGCTGAGACAAAAGAGAGAAAGAGAGAGATACAACTCCTAGGGGAGGTGGGTGGGTCGTGAAAACTAAATTCCTGCTGTTTCTGGCGAGCACCTGTTACAGGTGAGTAACTATGCTATCTCCAGGAACAAGCAGGAATGTAGTCTTCACATATGGGGACTCCCTAGCTGCATATGTCAGGGAGAAGGCCCCAGAAGTTGTGTGCCCTTGTGAAAGGACTCCACTCCCCCCCCCCCATGGATCTCTGGCATCCTACCAGGGATGGTGGGTAGGAGTTGGAACAGGTGTTGAAGAACAGCCTGACCAAAGCATCCCGGCGGGAGTCCTTGTCTAAGCAGTAATGGGCTGTGAAGGTATGAACTGAAGCCCAAGTAGCTGCTCGATAGATGTCGATAGACACAGAGTGAAGATGAGCCATAGAAGCTGCCATGGCTCTCACATTGTGAGCTGTGGCATGGCCTTCAAGAGGAAGGTTTTTACTCTCATAGGCAAAAGATATACACTGTGCAATCGAGCTGGACAGTGTTCTTTGGGAGACTGGAAGTTCCAAATGACTAGGATCAAAAGCAACAAAGAGTTGAGGGAACTTTCTATGTTGCTGTGTCCTTTGCAAGTAAAAGGCCAAAGCTCTTTTACAGTCCAAAGTATGAAGATTCCTTTCTGCATTTGAGGCGTGAGGCCTCGGAAAGGATACAGGAAGGTAAACCGCTTGGTTTAAATGAAAAGGTGACACCACCTTTGGCAGAAAGCGTGGATGAGTCGTAAGGACTACCTTTTCATGATGGAACCTTGTATAAGGAGGATCAGCCAACAACGCTTGCAGTTCACTGATGAGACGTGCTGATGTGATTGCAATAAGAAAGATGACCTTCCAGGAAAGGAATTTCAAAGAGGTAGTGGCTAATGGTTCAAAGGGCGGTTTCATGAGCTGCCCAAGAACCAGATTTAAGTCCCATGCCACCGGTGGTGGCTTAATGGGAGGCTTAGTTAAAAGAAGGCCTCTCATAAATCTCGCTATGAGAGGATGAGAAGAAATAGGTTGTCAATTTAGAGGCTTGAAAGAAGCTTCAATAGCGCTCAAATGAACTCTCACTGAATTGGTCTTAAGCCCTGCATTTGATAAATGAAGGATATACTCCAGTAATGATTCCAGAGGTATCGCAAGAGGGTTAACACCCTTCTGCGAGCACCATATGGTAAACCTTTTCCACTTAAATGCATAAGAGCGTCTTGTGGAAGGCTTCCTGGAAGCATAAAGGATATCCTTTACCTGCTGGGAAAGGTTAAGACCGTGAAGTTCTAGGCTTTCAGCAACCAGGCCCTAAGATGCAGAGACTAGGGATTGGGATGCCACAGCATCCTGTCTTGAGAAAGGAGATCTGGAGCAGATCCTAACTCCAGAGATGGAGCTTGAGGGAGATGTAGGAGCAGAGGGTACCACATTTTGCCATTGCCAACGTGGAGCTATGAGAATCATATGACCTCTGTGTCTCTGAAGCTTGAACAGGGTTTTGGGAATCAGAGGAATGGGTGGAAAGGCATACAGGAAATCCTGACCCCAGTGGAGGAGGAAAGCATCCCTGGCTTGACAACCCTGAGCCGGAATTCTGGAACAGAACTGGGGAAGTTTGGCATTCAGCGGACTTGCAAAGAGGTCTATGTCCGGGGTTCCCCAAATTTGAAAGATTTTGGTCACCTGGTCTGCATGGAGAGACCATTCGTGTGGAAGCAGAACTCAATTGAGTCTGCCCAAGAGTTTTGAATGCCTGGAAGATACACCACAAGGAGATGAGTCTGATGCTCTCTGGCGAGGGCCCATAGTCGCAAAGCTTCGTTGCAGAGCGACAGAGCCTGTTCTGCCCTGCTTGTTCACATAGAACATGGCTACTTGATTATCCGTTTGAACTAGGACTGTCTTGTAGCTGAGCTGGGTGTGGAATACTCGAAGAGCAAGGAAGATTGCTCTGAGTTCCAGGAGATTCATATGGAGATGAGGCTTCCTGTGGAGTCCAGGTACACTGGGTAGAGAGGCCTTGCAGGTGGGCTCCCCAACCCACCCGTGAAGCATCTGTTATAGTGGTTTGGGGTGGGGGTTGCTGAAAAGGAGACCCCACCAAAAGGTTTTGGGGTGACTGCCACCATTGGAGGGACAAAATAAGGCAATCTGAGTTTGCTATTTTGTCTGACAGGCAACCTGACGCCTGAGTCCACTGAGTGAATAAAGTCCACTGGGCTGCCCTCATGTGGAGGCGAGCATAAGGAACCACATGCACGGTGGATGCCATGTGGCCTAGCAACTGTAACATTTCCCGAGCAGTGAGGTGAGGTTTTAGCACTGCTTGGGAAACTAACTGCACAATGCGAAGGCAGCGGGGCTGTGGAAGGAAGGCCCTTGTCTGGTATCCAGCAGAGCTCCTATAAACTCTAGGGATTGAGTGGGAGCAAGGTTGGACTTTGGAAAGTTTATGACAAGTCCCAAATACTGAAGGATGCACATTGTGCGAGAGAGAGCAACCCTGGCCTCTGGCTCTGAAGGGGCTCGAATGAGCCAGTCGTCTAAGTAAGGGAAAACGAATATTCCCAGGATGCGGAGAAATGCTGCCACCACAGCCATGCATTTTGTGAACACCCTTGGTGCAGAGGCCAGGCCAGAAGGAAGAACCCTGTATTGGTAGTGCTTCCCTTGAAAGAAAAAGCGAAGGAACTTTCGGTGAGTTGGATGGATGAGAACACGAGTGTACGCATCCTTGAGATCTAGAGAACAAAGCCAATCCTGACTGAAGGTATGGCAACAGAGTTCCTAGAGAAATCATTTTGAACTTCTCTTTGAACAGGAATTTGTTCAATTCTCTGAGGTCTAAAATGCGTCTGTGTCCTCCTGTTTTCTTTGGAATAAGGAAATAGGGGGAGTAAAACCCTGTACCCCGTTGGGGAATGGGTACCTCTTCAATTGCCCCTTGAGCAAAGAGCACGGTGACCTCTTGACCTAACCGGTCGTTGAGAGAGGTCTGAGAATTGAACTGTCTTACCATTGTAGGAGGGGGCATGCTGAGGAAATGAAGTTTGTACCCCTCTCTTACAATAGACAGAGTCCAATTTTCTGCTGTTATCTGACCCCATCTGGGGGCAAAATGACATAACCTTCCTGGGATGGTGGAGGGTTCTGGGCCGTTCAGGGCCAGGAAGGCAAAGTTCTCTAGATAGGAGTCAAAGTCCCTGTGGAGGCTGAGTCTGCTGAGCCGGTTGAGGCTTAGCTGCTTTTGTCTTTCTTTGCCTAAGTTGTTGCTGCTGTCCCTTTTGGGCAGACTGACCTAAACGATGTACCTGCTGGGTATAGGAAGGATAAAACTTTTTCTTCTTGCTGAAGAATGGTTTCTTAGAGGATCTTTTCCTCGCAGGATCAGCTGTAGATTTAGACAATCTATCCAAAGTGATATTGTCAGCATCTATCTCATTAGCTTTTTCCTGCCAATTCTTGCCAAAGAGATTCCTGTGCAAGGTATATTCCCCAGTTTGTCCTGTACCCAAATTTCCAAGTCAGTTGCCTGGAGCCAGGCAATCCTACATGCACCTATGGCAATGACAGAGGTTCTGCTTATGCATTCAAAGCAGTCAAACGCTGCACGATTCACAAACTTGGAAACATCCTGAGCATGTTTGACAAGAGCAAGATAATCTTGCCTTTTATCATCAGGAAGGAGAGGGCTCATAAGCTCTAAATCTCCTGTGACCTCTTTTTAAGGAACATTCCCATATACAAGATATAGAAACTGATCCTAGCAGAAAGAATGGAAGCCTGGAAGTATCGACGTCCAAAGGTGTCAAGAGTCCTACACTCACGTCCTGGAGGATTAGATGCATGCATTTTTGCACTCTATCTGTCTCCTGGCTGATTCCACCACCATGGAATGGTGTGGTAATTGAGTCTTCTGAAACCCAGGACAAGGAGGAACTCGATACATGGTGTTGAGTCTTTGAGAGTGAGGAGATGTGGTTAGAGGTGTTTCCCACATCCTTAACATAAGATCATGCAAGTTCTCATGAATAGGTAAAGTAGCTGCCTCCTTGGGAGCTTTAGGGTATTGTAGGATTTCTAATTCCTTTGCCCTAGGCTCTTTTTCAGGAGCCACTGTGATGGAAAGACCTCGGGCCACATCTCGGATAATCCTGAAAGTTCCTGGAGGAAAGGTCCATAAACCATTGTTAAGAAGGGACCCAGGATATCAATGCTTGACCCAGTACAAGCATTGCGGAACCTGTGTCTTTTGGGGAAACTGCTAGGTACGTATGACCTAGATTGGCCACTGCTGGAAACAGGATACTGGGCTTGATGGACCTTGGTCTGACCCAGTATGGCATATCTTATGTTCTTATGACATATCCTCTGGTGGAGACATCCTACGATGAGGAGAAAAGGAATCCTCAGGAAGAAGTACTCTGGTATCGGCAGAGCTTTCAGTCTTCAGACTCATCCGAGGATTTGAAGTATCTCCGAACTGGTACCAACTTGTCTATGCCGGACAGAGATGCATGACTCTGTCCCAGTAGAATACCTGCCGATGTTGATGCAGTCGGTGCTGGTACCAGTTGAATTGTCTGAAGCGGTTTCAGGGGCATCGAGGCTGTGAGAAGAGCCACCAGATTTGCGTTCAGTAGCCAAGAATCTCTGGTCTATCGACGCTGCCGATGCTTGGGTATCGGTGCCGGATGAAGCGGCTGGAACCCCAGAGCATGGACTGCAAGAAGACAGTGCACCAACCATATGCGTCTCACTGACCTGGCATCCGCCAGCCGCTGCCGTGCACTAAACAGGGCTGGCCCGTCCATTGTGCAAGAATGTTGTTCACACAGGGCCCCACACTTCAGGGAGCCCTGTACCAACAACATTAATCATTTGGCACCAGCACCGACAAGCAGGGCAGCGTTAGAGGGAGCTGGAGAGGCCCCGGCTCACCTCTGACAGCCGCCGGAGTGAAGAGCACATTTTTTTTCTTCACTTCAGCAGCTGTATTGTAGTATAGGATGCTGGCGCACTGAGTGCCGGGGAACAAAGTTCCCTTTGACCTTGGCGCACCAGCATCCTATACTACAATACAGCTGCTGACGTGAAGAAAAAAAGGTGCTCTTCATTTTGGCAGCTGTCAGAGGTGAGCCGGGGCCTCTCTGGCTCCCTCTAAAGCCTGTTAGACAGCCGTGGGACTCTTTGGGGGGAGCGGGGGGCTAAGACTAGAAATTGCTGATGGGGGATGGGGGCTTGGACTGGAAATGGGCTGAGTGGGGGGGGGGGCTTGGACTGGAAATAGGCTAAGTGGGGGGGGGGGGCTTGGACTGGAAATGGGCTAAGTGGGGGGAGCTAGGATTGGAAATAGACTGATGGAAGAGCTAGGATAGGACTGGAAATGGATGGGGAGCTAGGACTGGAAATGGGCTGATGAGTTTAGATTGGAAATGAGCTGATGGGGGAGCTAAGACTGGAAAGGACTGATGAGGGGCTAGGATTGGAAATTGGCTGATGGCAAGGCTAGGAATGGAAATGGGCTGATGTAGGGGGATGGAAGAATGGGACTAGAAGGGAGCGGATGCTGGGTGGGGCTGGAACTATATTGGGGGAGGACTAGAATGGAATGGCTGGGGGCATGAGTATGGAGAGGGGGAAAATATTTTGTGTGGGAGGTAAGGAAAATCTACAATTGGCCGGGTATTGAGAGAGTAAGTAGGAATTGAGGATGGAGGGATAAAATTTGAGTGGATGAAAAAGGAATAAAGAAAGAAATGGAGGAAAGAGCTAAAGGAGAAAGATCTGTATCTTAAAGCAGATGTAGAGAGAGAATGGAAAGAACTACGAGAGAAGGAAGGAGAAATGGACAGCAGACAATGGAGAGTCAGCAGAAGACACAAAGAAACCAGAAGAAAGTGACTGGAGCAATTGCAACTGAAAAATAAAATGCACAAACAACAAAAGGTATAAAAATACTTTTTTATTTTGAATTTATTAACTGGAATATGTCAGCTTGGGGAAATGTTCATCGTTAACGTTTGCATTTTGTTTAGTACAAGAGGAAATTAATTTATAGTTTTATTTCTCCAGTGTTGTACATTCCAAGTTTGGCTTTTGGGGTTCCCAGTTTAATTATTGTCTTCCTATTTCTAAATTGTGATCCCTTGTTCTTTTTTGGTGATGGTCTATGTTCTGCATGTGTAACCAAGCTAAGATATTCTGTTTATGTAGTTTCTATTTGACAGTGCCACTTGTTCCCTTTCCCCAGTAGGAGATGTATTGTATTCTCTGAGATGTATTGGTTTAATATTTGAAGTGTTGCCTTTTGATAGGTAGGATTTGGTGCTTTGTGAGTCCTGGTAGTGCCGTTATGATATGGTGGGTTTGCTATGGGTTCTAAATGGGCAGTGTTTGTTGTACTTCCTAATGTGCCTGGTGGTTGGCACTGGAGTATAATAATGTAGAGATCTGGTAGTCTTTCTTTATCCATATGCTCAATAAGAGGCATGTTTACTAAAAGTTAGTGCACATTAACATTCTGCAAGAATTTATGCAAATGATGCCCCTTATGCAAATGAGGCATGCAATGAGTCTCCGTACATGGCCCCGCACCAGCCTTGGACTGCCCCTGGCACTAAAGCTGCTGACGTTGACCGGCTGTGCCATGGTGAGACTCCCTGCCCCGTACTCAGCCGTTTTGCTGCTTCAGCACCAAGACGGGAGAGCGGAGTGTGTGGAGGAGAGCTGCAGGCTTGTGTTTCTGTCCCCCTCCCCCTTCGTGGCTCCTCACCCGCTGACTGGTTCGGGAGCTGTGCAGCTTCAAATATCACCACTGGAGGACTTCCTGCCTGGATGGCTTCACTCCCCTTATCCTTTGAATTTCTTTTTCTGCTTTCTAAGGCCTAGAGCAGCACTCACAGCCCCATGCAAGGGACTCCCGAAGCTTCCCCGAAAAGGAGGAGCTGTGCCACCCAAGAAGGGGGGTGGGAGGATAAAAGACACTAAGAAATAAAAATCCTTAGACAAAAAAACAAAAACTAAACCTAACAGTTTCCCAGTTGTCCCTTCAGTGAGTCCAGATCTCTGGATCACCCGTTCCAGCTACTTGCAGACTGAGCTTACTGGGGTTGGTGGGTGGTGCCAGCCAGGAGCAGCTCAAGGCAATCTGCTGCTTGAGGCAAGGAATGAGATAACGCCCCCCCCCCCCTGCTTTCTCAAAACTCCAGTCAGGGACTGAACCAAACTAAAAAGCTGATTAGATAATATGGAGGAAATGCAAGATGTCTGCACACCAAGGAACTAAAAGAATGAGTGAGAACCACAGTACTTTATAAAAACTAAATTATAACTCATTTTTATTTTGTTATAACTGCTTTATGGTTCTTGCTTTTTCTTTTTGAACATATATTTTGTATCCACAGAACCCCCTCCAACAGTGGGTGCACAGCGGAACTAGGACATTCACCCACAGAACTCAATATCTTAAAAAAAAAAAAAATCTGATTCTGGTCATCTCATTAACAAATATTCTCCAGTACCGGGCATATTGGGAATTAATGTAAAACCCTACAAAAGTCACCAAAGATCTACAAGGCCAAATCTACCATACCATCACCAGCATAAACTCCCAAAACTCCATACAAGGTGTCTACCCAGAAAAAAGCAGCACTATAAATAAATACTGCAGCGGGCCCTAGAACATCCATACACCTAGTTGAAAAGCTGAACAAGGCAAGTTACTACAGTACAGATCCCTGCTTACAAATTCATGTTAACACAACACATGGCCTTGGTCACAGAACACAGACTCTCACCAAGTACAGAGTAAGTGATCACAACCTAAAGTAAAAATAAAATATTTAGGCAAAAATTAAACCGGAACACCAGATAAGAGATGCAGTTCCCCATACTGTATACACTATAAAGATAGTGCAAAGTCCAATCACTAAATTTAAAAGAGAATTTTTTTTTCTACATTTTGTTGTCTGACCATTTTATTCTCTGGTCATGCTGGTCCTGATCTGAGGCTTCTGCTTTCCTGTCTTCTCTTAGCACTCCATCTGCCATTTCTTGTCTCTTTTGTTTTCTCCACTTCCTTCCATCAGCCTGTTCCAGTCCCAGAAACCCTCCCCATGTGTCAGCTCCCTTCCAGTCCCAGTGCCCCCTCCCTGCCAGCCTCCTCCCCATTACCCAGCCACCTATCAGTCCCATCCCCCAAGTGTCTTTTCTATCCAGTCCCACCTCCAGGTGTTAGCTCCCTTCCAGTACCCCTCCAGTACCATCCCCAGGTGTCAACTCCCTTCCATCCCCCTCTTTTCCCCCATGTCAGTTCCCTTCTAGTCCCCACCTTCCCCTCTCTGTTCCCTTCCAGCCATCTCTTTCTCCTGTGTCAGCTCCCTTCCAGCCATCTCTTTCTCCTGTGTTAGCTCCCTTCCAGCCATCTTTTCCCCTCTGTCAGCTCCCTTTCAGCCCTCTCTTCCCCTGTGTCAGATCCCTTCCAGCCCTCTCTTTGCCTCTTTGTCAAATCTCTTCCAGCCCTCTTTCCCCCTCTGTCAAATCTCTTCCAGCCCTCTTTCCCCCTCTGTCAGCTCTCTTCCAACCCTCTCTTTTGCTTTGTCAGTTTCATTGTGCTCCCCCCCCCCCCCCCCCCCGTGTAGCTCCATTCAGCTCCCTTCCCTTCTCTGGGTAGCTCATTCCACTCCTTCTCCTTCCCTCTTGTGTAGCTCGTTCAGCTCCCTCTCCTCCTCCCCCCCCCTCGTGTAGCTCAATTTCATTCCCTCTTCTTCCCTCCGTGTAGCTCGTTCCACTCCCTCTCCTGTCGCCTGTGTCGTCTCTGTTCTGCTCCATCCCCTTCCTCTGCGATTGTGATAGCGGTAATTTAAAATGAAAGGAGCCTCCCGGCCCTATGGAACTGCTGCAGCTGTGTCCCACCCCCAAATGGAAGTAATGCTAGTGCGGGATGCGGTAGCAGGTGTTCCACAGGGCCGGGAGGCTCTGCACCGGTTTCCTTTCATTTTAAATTAGCACAATTGCAGCCACAGCAGCTTGTCCACATTTTTTTTAAACTGAAGATGAAGTGAGGTGGCTGTTTTGGGGGCATTTTTGCTGCCCCAAAAAATTTACCGCCTGAGGGCCACTGCTTCACTCTGCCTCATTATAGAGCTGCCCCTGGTGCCAGTTGTCTAAGTATCCTGATGTCATCAAAATGTGACATGCTCAGTCTCCAAGCTGCTGTAGGGGGTTGACAACCTGAGGTGAGGGCCTGGACCGAAGGGAACGATAAGGAAATTGGGGTTAGATTTCATGTCAGTTGGAGCCTTGAGTAGGTTCAGAGCTATTTCTAATAGCTCTCTGAGGTGGTTGAGAGAGGCTTTTAGAAGCTTGGCGTGATATTTTTTTGAGTAGAGCGTGAGTGCACAGTAGTCTGCCTGAGCGCTTAAGTAGGCTGAGATTATTTTTAGTTTTCTAAGTGGAGGCATGAACAATGGTGCTTTGTGAAGTTGCTTTGTCTTGGGTGTGTTGTTGAGTAGAGTTGTATAGGTGGAAATGTTAGTGTTCCATTCGGATACGAAGGAATCGATACTGGCTGTGTTGATCTGGGGGAGTGATGAGATGATGCTTGTGAAATTGTCTTTATTGTAAGTATTAAAGCTTCGATGGTTTGGTGAGGGTGAATTGTAGGAGGTAGCTGTAGTTTTGTGTGGTAGAGAGAAGGTTATTAAATGGTGATATGACCAGGGTAATGGTGTAACTCTAGTCTTGTGAGAGAAGTCATGATGTGACCAGTGGAGGGTGTGAAAATGAAGTCTAGGGTTCCTCCTTTGTTGTGTGTTGGTTCTGTGATTATCTGGTGGAGTTAGTGCTTCAAGGGCCTGTAGGAAGAGAAATGTTAGGTTGGATGGTAAGGATGGTAGGTTGAGGTCGCCCAAGAGGATGAGTATTTGTTCCTGTAGTGTTCCAAGCATGTTTGCTTGAGTGGTGAGAGGTCAGTGGGGCCTGCTGAGGGAGATCTGTATGTGAGGCATATTGATTAGTATGAGTTGGTAATGGTGATATTATCTAGTAGGGCTTGTGAGCTGGATGTTGCGACTTTGAATTGCAGATCTTCTTTTGCTATTATTACTATTCCTCTTCCTTTTTTGTGTAGTCTTGGTTGGTGGAAAAGCTGGTAAGATGGGATGGCAAGCTGGTTTATTAGGACATTATCTTCTTCCTTGAGTCATGATTCTGTAATGCAGATGATGTCTAGATAGTTGTCTTTTATGTAGTCTGTTATTATGGGGATCTTGTTGCGTACTGATCTGGAGTTGATGAGGGTATATCTGATTGGCTGGGTAGGAGATGGGATACTGTTTGTGAAGGGTGACCATGTGTAACTTGTATGTTGTTTAGGTTGTGGGTTTGAGAACAGTAGGTTTGAGCTTATTGTTGTAAGGGTGATGGATAACTGGGATGAAAGAGGTTGTGAGAAGGCCAGCGGTTTGGGTGAGGGAATGGGTGAGAAGTAGCAATATGGTGATATAGGAAGCTAAGTGGAGCATTGTGCTTCAGTAGGTTCAGCAAGTTGTTGAGGTAGTGGGTTAGATGCTTAGTTGTCCCGGAGCCTAATAAAGTATTGGTGAGGATGTCTATAGGTGGACTTATGTGCCTTGTCTTGTGGTGGTGTTTTCGTGGCTGCAGTGGTATAGGATAGAGCTTCTGGATGCTGTGTAGTGAGGGGATGATCTGGCAGCACGAGGAGGGTTTTTGACTGTCCAGCATGTGTGCCGCGGTCTGCGCCTGGCAGGCTCGTGCCTAAGGGCCAAGCCAAAAGGCCCTCTGGTGAGGCCCTCAGGCATGGGTTGCCTGTTGGCACATGTTTTTAAAGTTGCTGGGGTGCGGTGGGCCTGATTGGCCTTGTGACAGAAATGGGGGAGGGGCTTCCCTTCCTGCTGGCCTCCCCACTGCTGATCGGGCTGGTGAGGGTACAGGGAGTTTCTCAAAGTCTGCTCCAAATAACTTGCCTTTAAGGAGAAGCTGTTAAGTCCACTGGGACTTGGAGAAGGTATCTGCAGCCCAGTGGCAAATCCATAGCCAACACTATATCACCGTTGAGAGAACAATGATTTGAGCTGCCAAGCAGTTGAGATCATACATAATGTCTGACAGGCTCTCACTGACTCCAAGTGGGGAGTAATATCCTCTAGAGCAAGACTGAATCCACTAGAGAAGAGCTTGTCTTCAGGCCAGCACACACAGCCAACTGGAGGATAACAGCAGAAGCTATGAACTGATTTCCCAGAAGAGAGTCCATCTTATGATCCAGGGGCCTTTTAGGGCTGTACCACCCTCCACAGGGATGGTGGTCTACTGTGTGATCATTGTGACATGCTGAACCATGCAGTGCAGTCCTTCAGCCCCTTTTTACTAGGGTCGGGCAAGTCCCACTTCGAGCCGATCATCCTTTTGATAATCTCTGTAAAAGGAAAAGCCATTGTAGATTTCAGCATCCCTTGCAGGAGATGATGGATCTGTAGCCCCTGTTCTGTCAGTCAGTCCGATGCATAGCAGATGACATCTGAGCAATCAGAGCCACTGGTTTGCCCTTCCTGAACAGGCAGATAATACCCGATAATTTGTTGTGATTTTCTAAAGATGACATTTCTTCCTCCAGGTTGGAATCATTGCCTGAGGTGTCAAGGCTGGACTGTGTGTCTCTGCCAATGGACAGCTGATCCAAATCTTCAGACTCCAATCTTTGTCGAGATCACTTAGGTAATGAGCCAAAGCAATCTTCTATCTCTCTTCCGAGCGAGCGGAAAGATCAAGAGAACCTGGAAGCTCCAGGGTCTGAGTTGCCACAGCAGAATGACCAGGCTTGCTGCAGAAATGAGGAGAATTCCGGAAAGGAAAACCCAGAGACTGGGAGCTCCCTGCCAGGAATTTGGCTCCCATCCTTGGGGAAAACATCTTTTGCCATAAGAAATGCCATACTGGGTCAGAGAAAGGTCCATCAATTCTGTTTCCAACAGTGGCAAATCCAGGTCACAAGTATTTATTTATTTATATTTTTTTCTGGATTTTCTATACTGCTTTATCCATGAATCAAGCCAGTTTACGTAGAACTCAATGAACTATTACAGTAAATGTCTTCAAATTCAACATTTCAAACATTTCATGCAGGTCTTTTGAATGCAAAAGGTTAGGACAAATTTATTTACAAATACACAACAGGTTCTCAAAAAATTACCTGACAGATACACAGATGCCACAGTGCGTGCTCCAGGGTAAGCAGTGGATTTCCTGTGTTCTCTTTAATGGCTTATGGACCTTTCTTCCAGGAACTAGCCCAAACCTTTTTTTAAACCCAGCTATGCTAACAGCTTTTACTGCATTCTCCGGTAACGAATTCCAGAGTTTGATTACACGTTGAGTGAAAAAAAATTATCTTTTATTAGTCTTAAATGGGTTACATTGTAGCTTTATTGTGTGTCCTCTAGTCTTCCTACTTTTTGATAGCATAAACAACTGATTTACGTTTCCAAGTTGAAGAGCTATCTTTTTTTCCCAAGTTAAAGAGCTCTAGCCTTTTAAGCCTTTCCTCATAGGGGTATCCTGCGAGAAGGGGGGCGGCCAGAGGACAAGTGCTCAAACTCAAGGCCTGTCTATCATCCTTTGCCACTGCTTCATCCGCTGATTTTTGCAACAAAGACAATAAAACCAGGGCATCTGTGTCTCCTCACTGCAAGAGGAGAGAGGGGGTCTTCAAGGTCACATTAGAAGCTTCCATGCAAGAGTTGCAGACATCAGAATCCAGTGACAGTCCTCCGCTTTGCACAGACCAAGCAGTGCTTCTTAGAGGTAGGCATATTGATCCAACACCATTGACAGCCAGGAAACGCAGGCTCAAAGGTGCACAGGAATGGTACAACGCACCACGTACAAGGGCTGCACAGACAGTAGCAGTATGTGCTAGAGCCACATGCGCAGTAACCATGCATACTAGGCTAGGTGGGCAACACATCGTACATGCCAGACAGGGAGAAGGTACACAAGAAGTATGGGAAAAAGGATGGGAAGCATAACCAACACATGCAGACGGTTGAATAAGGCAGGAGAACACTGGTGCTGAGCCAACAGATGCACCAAGCAGCCCAGCCCAATTTGCACACCACACAGTGGACAAGGTCAGGAGCTTCCCCCCCCCCCTCCTCCAAATAGTCATTCAGATAGAGATTTAGTTTTGGTACTCACTCCCGGGGAGCCCAAGATGGGTAAAAACTGTGCTGGGCTCAGCGCTACTTCCTCATTGCCAGACCTGCAGTCACATACCCCTGAAGAGCTGCCTTCAAATTTTTAGGGCAGAACAGGGGGCATCGAGGTGGTGTGAGGCTTGAAGAATGCTTTCCAAACTCCTTTTCTAATCTTCTGGCTGCTCAGCAGGTTGTTAACAGGAAAAGGACATGGAGCTGAACTAATTCCCCTTCTGCTTATGACATCTGAAAAGAGCACTAGTTTTAAGGGTGATTCTAGTGGAGCCTCCCATGTCATGCTCCAGTGAGAAAGTCATTGTATGGGTAGTTGCTCATAAGCAAAATCAATCTTTCCTCCTTCAGTCTGTCTGTTTTTCCAGATTTTCTCAGAGATGAAAAACTTGCATCCACCATGTGCTGGAGACAGAGAAATGCTAGATTATGCCTAAGGGCATAGACTGTTAATGGCACGATAATGTCATAAGAAGCCTCTAGAATTTTTCTCAGTCTCCACATTTGCTAGTAGGGGAACACAATCCACTTGTCTGGACGGGTCTAGCATGACAATATGGCAGCCCCCAGCTTGTTAGAGTCAAAAGAAACAAAGTTGGGTGTACTTTCTAAGGGTTTTAATCCAGTCGAAATTAAAAAAAAATCAAGGCTCCTGTGAAGTCCAAAGTCTGCAATGCACTTTTGTGGGTAAAATAATTTTGGCAGCATGTCTGACTGATTAAGGTGAAAATCTGACACCACCTTAGGAAGGAAGTGGGGTGCAGGAGGGGTCACATGGTGCTGAAGAACTAGATGGAGGTAGCTCCCTAGAACCCTCCTTAAAGTCAGCACAAATCACACACAAACTTGATTTCCTCATGGTACTTCCAGGTGTCTGAGGTACAGGTCACGCTTCGGTGCTTGGCACAGCGACTCTGGGAGCCTGCAACACTCTCTGCTAGAAGTATGAGGAGAGAGGAATGGAGGGCATGAGTGCTGAGAGCCAGTGCACTAGCTGTGAAAAGTAGGTGGTGTGTGATCACATGTTAGCAAATGGGGAGAAGAGTGCACTCTCACCCATGGGAGAGTTGGTGCAAGAGATCTCCAAGAGTGTGTCAGCTACATTGATAGACAAGCTACATGCTGCCATAGTAGAGATTTGCAACAGGTGCAAAGGATCATGGAAGTGGAACACCATATGTCGGTACAGGAGGATGTGGGCCAGCAAGTGGAGGCAGTTTTGGTGGCATTGCTGAAAGAAAATGCCATGCTGCCCAAACGAGTGGACAAGCAGGAGAACAGAGACTGACCGAATAATAGAGTGATTGGTGTCACCCCTGAAGCCAGCATAGTGACAGAGATAAGGAGGTGAGGAGTCTGCATAAGTGGACTGGAATACTGAATGGGATCTAGATTTGGCCTGAAGATATGGCAATGGCATCAATTACCGGTATTTGTGTTTTCTTTTTGGCTGCCCTATCGTGAAGCAATTTAAACATTTCTGGGCTAAAAACTATGAGTCTTTTGGAGCCATGAGGCTGAGGATTTGGATGCAGATGTTGTATGGCAGTGATATGATTTATCAGATTGTTACCAGCAGTGACAATGGTGCTAGAGTACAGAATACTTAGTAGTAGGACAAGGTTATATGGATGGGAATGGTCCTATTGCTGCAGCAGTCCTGCATTAGCCTTTTCTGGCTGGAGGGGGTTGAACACCATATTCTGAAATGATTTTTTTTTCTTGAATCTCATGGGATATAAGTCTGCCTGTCTTTTTGTTTAACAAGAGCTGGTTGCAACCCTTAGTTTTGTGGCATGTGTTAAGAAAATAAGAAATACCATACTGGGTCGATCCATCAAGCCCAGTATCTTGTTTCTGACAGTGACCAATCCAGGTCACAAGTATCTGGCAGGTTCCCAAAAAGATACATAGGTTTCACAATGCTTGTCCTGAGTTAAGCCATGGATTTCCTGGGTCCTCTTAATAATGGTTTATGCACCTCTCCTTCAGTAACTTGTCCAAACCTTTTTTAAATCCAGCTATACTAACTGGTTTTACTACATCCTCCGGTAACAAATTTCAGAGTTTGATTACTCGCTGAGTGAAAACATATTTCCACTTATTCTTAAATGGGTTATATTGTAGCTTCATTGCATGTTCCCTAGTCTTTCTACTTTTTGATGGAGTAAACAACCTATCTAAGTTTACCCGTTCTACTCCATTCACTAATTTATAGATCTTATGACTAGTGTAATCTTACCCTGATAGAGATTGCTATGTATCTTGCTAAGAACGGTGGTGATGTCTTTCTCTGTACTGTGTTGGGAATGAAATGCTATGGCAGAAGGGTAAAGGAGGGCAGTTTTCAAACAGGCTTATTTATTTATTTAATTATCAAAATTCAAAATGCAGTGATGAGATGTACAGGGGTGGGTGCAAACCAGAAAATTAATCTAGACAACCTGTTATGTAATTTTAATCTAATTCTCAGTGGAACACAGGACCTGGTGCAAGGGATAAAGATGGTGGATCTGCTTTAACAGTGATAATAATGCACTTAAATCTGTCATAATCACTAGATATTCCTTAAAAATACCATTTTAGAAACCAAGATAAAATTTATTCCATGCATTAAAAAAGGATCAAAGGAAGGCCACTGTGCTTAAGTGGTGAGGTAAAAGAGGCTTTGAAAGCCAAAAGGGCATCAATCAGAAAATGGATAGCAGATCCTAAAGCGAATAGATTGACCATAAGCAATGGAATATTAGATTTAAAAAGCATAGTTACTTACCTGTGACAGGTGATCTGAAGGAACAGCAGGAATCAGTCTTCACATATGGGTGAACTTCACTGACTGAGAGCCTGCGCGGGAACGCTCCCCAGCTTTCAATAGAAACCTTTTGGTAGCACTCCGCTGCGCCTGTGTGCCTGCCTTCCCACCTTCAGACCTCTCCTCAGTTGAGTATGTAGCTGAGAAGAAAAGTAAAATAGAACTCTACACTCCAAGGGGAGGCGGGCGGGTTGTGAAGATTGATTCCTGCTGTTTCCGGAGTTACAAGTGAATAATTGCACTCCTGCTTGTTCCTGGAGACAGTGTAATCTTCACATATGGGACTCACTAGCTACTAGGTCCCTCACTTGGTTTGCAGCTTGTCGTGCTGTGAGGGCTTGTGTGCATCAGTGATGCTGAGAGCTAAGCTATCGGTAGTTTAACTACTGGTAGGGTCTCCCAAGATGGACAGTTCTCAGCTGAGGTGCCAGACCAAGACAAACCACCCATCTGGACAGCAGCAGAATGGGATAGTGTTGATGGCGGAGGATCACATTTCTGTGACAACGGCAATAACACTAAACTTAAACTGCGTGGAGGGAAGGCCCGGCAATCTACTTCTGTATCTTGCCATGAAAAAACAATAGATAATCACAACAAAACAAATTGCGCTATAGTGCTGGAAGATGAGACCCCCAGGTCGGAAGGCACTCAGCTACTGGGGAAGAGCTTTTCAGAGTAAAGCCAGCATTTATGTTGTGGTTGGATCAAAGCCCTCGGGACGTCTAACAGATGTAGCTGCACATGAAATGAGAGTCAGAAGCTGTAAAGATGTCTTACACATTGGAACATGGAACGTACGAAGCATGAACCAAGGGAAGTTGGAGGTGGTCAAGAATGAAATGGAACGTGTACAACTTGATCAGTTGAGTGTTAGCGAACTGAAATGGACTGGCATCGGGCACTTTGCATCAGATGATCACATGGTCTACTATGCTTGAAATGAAAGACAAAGAAGAAATGGTGTTGCATTTATAATAAAGAAGAAACTTGCAAGAACTGTAATGAAATACAATGCAGTTAGTGAACGCTTAATCTCTATTCGTCTGAGGAATGCCTATCAACACAACTATAATTCAAGTATATGCCCCAACAGCAGCTGCGGAAGAGGATGAAATTGAATGGTTCTATGAACAAGTTCAAGCTGAAATTGACAGAACATGCAAACAGGATATCCTGATAGTCGTGGGTGACTGGAACGCAAATGTTGGCAACAAAGAAGAAGGCAAAGTGGTTGGAAAATATGGACTTGGCAACAGAAATGAAGCTGGAGAAAGACTGATAGAATTCTGCAAGACCAACGATCTATTCATCTCAAACACCTTCTTCCAGCAACACAAGCGGAACTGTACACGTGGACTTCACCCAATGGATTGTATAAAAATCAAATTGACTACATCTGTGGAAGTCAACGATGGAAAAGCTCTCTATAACATCAACAAAGACAAAATCTGGAGCTGACTGTGGTACAGATAATCAACTACTAGCATGCAAACTCAAGCTAAAGTTGAAAATGAGCAAACCACTCATGAATGCAGCAAAATATGACCTTGAGAATATACCACTGGAATTTAAAGACTGCCTGCAAAATCGAATTGCTGCTTTAGATACAAATGACAGAGCTCCAGAAGAGTTATGGAATGACATCAAGAAGGTTGTGTTGAAAGAAAGTGAAAAGTCTCTACAAAAGCTGAAAAAGCAAAAATGGCCAAAATGGATGATGGAAGAAACTCTGAAAATTGCCCAGAAACGCAGAGAAGCTAAAGCCAGACGAGAAAGAAAGACAATTGCAGAATTCAACAGAGATTTCTAATGTGAGCAAAACAGGACAAGGAAAGGTACTACAATGACACATGCAAGGAAATAGAAGCAGAAACTATTAGAGGAAGAACAAGATTGGCATTCCTAAAGCTACGAGAGTTAAAGAAAAAATTCCAGCCTCAAATTGGAATGCTACAAGATGCTCAAGGTTCTATGTTGAATGATGCTGAGAAGATCAAGAAAAGGTGGAAAGAATATACAGAGTTTTTATGATAAAGATCAAGTGGACCAACAGCCATTTCAACCGGTATCTTATGATCCGGAACCATTGGTGATGAAAGAAGAAGTTGAAGCAGTATTGAAAGCCTTATCAAAGAACAAAAAATTTTTTCATTCACTATCAACACCTAACTAATGGATCAGAATATCTAAAAGTTTAACAAAAAAAGTCCAGAAACAATGGTATCCGAGGTCTCAGTTAAACATTCGTCAGAAGGCGGCTAATTGCATGATCACATCAGCGACCTCAATATATTGTAAACAGCTCCCTATTTCTTGGTAAAGTGCTTTCACAGATGAAATTCTTCCAAATGCTGGTAAACTTAACTTAAAAATACTCGGTATCACTTCCCAGTACTACAGGGAGTCTGTCCACTTCTAATCATTCAGATCCCAACGTCAAATCCCCGGCACCGCTTAGACGTTTCACTGTGTTGTTTCTTCAGGGGATCATACAGTTATCGAAGGATGCTGCCCGTGCTTTCTCTTGGTAATCACGAACCGCTCCCGAGACAACGGGAACATTCAAACTGTCCACCAAAAACGCCGCGCCGTGGACAGTTTGAATGTTCCCGTTGTCTCGGGAGCGGTTCGTGATTACCGAGAGAAAGCGCGGGCAGCATCCTTCGATAACTGTATGATCCCCTGAAGAAACAACACAGTGAAACGTCTAAGCAGTGCCGGGGATTTGACGTTGGGATCTGAATGATTATTAGAAGTGGACAGACTCCCTGTAGTACTGGGAAGTGATACCGAGTATTTTTAAGTTGAGTTTACCAGCATTTGGAAGAATTTCATCTGTGAAAGCACTTTACCAAGAAATAGGGAGCTGTTTACAATATATTGAGGTCGCTGATGTGATCATACAATTAGCCGCCTTCTGACGAAAGTCTATGAGGCTTTGCTAATGTTTAACTGAGACCTCGGATACCATTGTTTCTGGACTTTTTTTGTTAAACTTTTAGATATTCTGATCCATTAGTTAGGTGTTGATAGTGAACGAAAACATTTTTTGTATACCTGAAATACTCGTTTAAATAGTAAGGGCCATAGAATTTTGTGACTTATCAAAGAACAAAGCACCAAGCATTGATGGCATTCCCATAGAAGTATTACAGCAATCTGATGCAGCTGTTACTGTACTTACAAGGCTCTGCCAAGAAATTTGGAAGACAACATCATGGCCAACTGACTGGAAAAGATCTGTGTTTATACCAATACTAAAGAAAGGTGATTCAACTGACTGGAAATTATCGCACAATCACTCTGATCCCACATGCCAGCAAGATTCTACTGAAGATTATTCAACAGAGATTACAACCATACCTGGAACAAGAACTACCTGAAGTGCAAGCAGGGTTCAGGAAAGGGCAAGGAACGATAGACATCATCACGGATGTGAGATGGATCCTTGAAAAGACTAAAAAAATACCAAAAGGATATCTATTTGTGCTTTATCGACTATAGCAAGGCTTTTGACTGTGTAAACCATGAGAAACTCTGGGCCCCACATTAAGAGGCATGGGTATATCAGAACACCTGATCGTTCTCTTGCACAATCTGTACATTGATCAAGAAGCAGCAGTTTGAATGTAACAAGGAGAAACAAAATGGTTTAAAATCAGCAAAGGCGTATGACAAGGCTGCATACTTTCCACCTACCTGTTTAATTTACAGTATATGCAGAACAAATCATCAGAGAAGCAGGATTGTATGAAGACAACAGAGGTGTGAAGATAGGTGGAAGACTCATCAACAACCTTCACTGTGCTGATGACACCACATTACTGGCTGAAAGTGAAGATGATCTGAAACATTTGCTTCTCACGATCAAAGAACATAGTCTCAAAATGGGCCTGCACCTTAATGTAAAGAAGACAAAGATCATAACTGGCAAAATCAACAGGTTCATCGTTGAAAGAGAAGAAATTGAAATCTTGAACAACCCAGACCTCCTATGTATTACCGAGACATGGCTAACAGAGCCTGACTCAGTACTGTTAAACCAGATAAAAGTGCAAGGATACTCTATCTTCACCTGCAACAGGAACCACACTAGAGGAGGAGGAGTTCTCATCTTAGCAAAATCCAACCTCAAATTATCCCCTACCATTTGTGAAAACCAGGATGACACGAACATCCTCAAAATTGAAAACAAGGACATAGCAATCTGCCTGATATATAGGCCTCCGACTACTAACAATCAAAATCTAGCCACCATCCTAGAATCTTCCTGTAGCTCAACTCTAAGGAAACCCCTCATTATGCTAGGTGACTTGAACCTACCTTCGCTGTCTAATAACCAAGAAACATCCTTCCTAGACGCAATGGAAGAAATGGGCTATAAGAAATAATTAATCAACCAACTCATACCAAAGGTAACATTCTTGACTTAATAATCATTCCAACTCACTTCATAACATCTCAATATAATCCACCCTCAACAACTCAAGTCCCCTGGTCTGACCACTTTATGATACAGTTCTCTCTACACTACCCGCAATCTACTAAAGTACTTGCTGACAATTCACACCAAAAGCAGAGGTTTCGCCCATTCAACAAGGAAGTGTTTCTTGAAACAGTCCTCTCTAGGTTAGACCCTCATACCACTAACCTTGATGAAGCAATATCTAACTGGAATTCTATTATAGGATCTGCATCTGAACCTTTTCCATTACGGATATGCCACAAAATCAGAAGAAACGAAAAATGGTATACTGCTGAACTCGGGACACTAAGGAAAGGTCTTAGAAAAAATAGAAACCACCTGGAGAAGGAAAAGAACTCAAGAACTGAGTGCAATATTTTTCACTGCTCAAAGCTTACAAAGAAACGATTAATACTGCCAAAAACCAATATCACTCCAAAGTATTATCAAAAGCCATAAATCGTCCTAGAGAACTATTTGAGATTGTTAAATCACTGACCAAATCCCCATCTAATGATACATGCAAGATCTCTATTAACCCCCAAGCGCTTGCTGACCATTTTGCAAATAAACTCAAGCAAAACAGCCATTTCACACCACCCATCCTATCTCTTCCAGACAACAACCACTCTGAATGGAAAGCCTTCCATACTATTACAATCAGCCAGCTACTTCAGACAATCGCCAAACTAAATACCACAACTTCCCTGCTAGATCCCTGCCCAGTGGCATGGATAAAGGCAACGAAATCAGAACTTGCTCCTGACCTACTGAACATTGTGAATCAATCACTTCAACAAGGTTGCAAAAAGTCAGCAATTCGACCATTGCTAAAGAACAAAGCACTAGACAGCAATGACCCAACATCATACCGCCCTATTGAAAGCATTCCGTTTCTTGCCAAGATTATTGAGAAGGTTGTACAATTGCAATTGCAGGACCATATAGACTCATCAGCTCCATTAGATGAGCACCAATATGGATTCCGCCCTCACCATGGTGTAGAAACCCTCCTATTAGCTCTATTTGACCATCATCAGAGGTATTGATAATACCAAACGAGCCTTCATTCTCATTTTCATCGATATCTCCTCGGCATTTGACAATGTGTAAACCATGCCACACTCATCTCCAGACTCTCTCAAATAGGCATTAAGGATAAAACCCTAGACTGGTTTAAATCCTATTTCACTAACCAGACTCAATATGTGCAAATAGATCAAGACGCATCGTTGCCATTTCCACAAGAGCAGGGCATCCCACAAGGCTCTGCCCCCTCGGCACTATTGTTTAATCTGTACTTTCAACCCATCTGTACAATATTTAAGCGCTTCAAGTTAAATTACCACATCTATGCAGACGACATTATGTTGTACTCGCCTTTCGATGTGTCTATCCCTGATTATAACATCTATCAATGTCTAACTGAAGCGGAACTCTGGCTGAAATCAATGAACATGAATATTAACTTTAAAAAAACTGAAGTGCTATTTGTAACAAGAAACATGAATTTCACCCCACCGTCAGAAATCAACATCGGAAAGATTACCCTACCAGTTAAAGAAGAGGTCAAATACCTAGGAGTCACGCTGGACAGGACCCTCAGCCTTTCTCAACACATAAAACAAATTGTCCTTATTTTAAAGTATATTGTTTTAACAATCCAACAACTAAGACAGATTATAAATAGCACTGACTTCAGATCGGTGGTCCAGACATTAATGACACCGCATCTAGATTACTGTAATGGTATTCTTCAAGGAACTTCTAAGAAAAACCTACACACACTTCAACTAACTCAATGTCATAGCAAGGATCATCTATAATGCGAAAGTAACAGATCACATATCTCCTATTCTTTACGCTCTGCACTGGCTACCAATCTCATGCAGAATTATCTATAAAGCTTTAGTTACTACGTTCAAAATCTTTAATAACTTAGCACCATCATTCCTATCTACCCTCATCAACATCCCACACGAAAACAGGTCAAGAAGAAGAATGAACCTATACATGCTCTTAGTCCCGGATACCTTTCGGAAGACAAGTAACACTGCCTTCTCATTTTTCGCTCCTACATTATGGAACAACCTCCCAATTGAACTTAGAGAACTCAAAAACCTTCAATCATTTAGAAAAGACCTAAAAACCCATCTATTTACTCTGCACTATCACGACCTTCAACTTGATAATGTTCAGAACACACAGAACAGCACTGAACAACAATTATACTGCGACCCTACCTAGTCAAGGCACTCACCCCCTTCTCACTCAGTCATAATACTTACCCTGCTCAACTAACTCTTGAATACATTTGATATCACTAATGTAAATAGTTACCCTTTTTAATATTGTTGTAATCAGTTATATGAAACGGCATATTATTGAGTACCTAGTTCCTCCTGTTTTGATAAGAGTTATATGTTAAAAATGTTCTTCAATTATTCTCTGTAAATAATAATAGTCTGCCACGCTATTAATGTTTTTGTTACCTGTAAACCGCCACTGATCTCTGGAAGTGGCGGTATAGAAAAAAATGTATAAATAAATAAATAAACTTTAACCTACTTGGATCAACTATCAATAAAGAAGCAACAAGCAGTTAAGAAATCTGACAACGCATTGCTCTTGGCAGAATGGCTATGAAAGACCAAGACAAGATTCTCAAGAGCAGAGATGTCTCTCTCCATACAGATAGACAGGAAGAAAATTGATGCCTTTGAATTATGGTGCTGGTGGCGAATACTGTGTATACCATGGACTGCCCAAAGAACAAACCAAGTCAGTACTAGAGGAGATCAAACCTAAGCTTTCTTTAGAAGCTCAGATGACAAGACTTCGATTTTCATATTTTGGACACATCATGTGAAGAGAGAGATCATTAGAGAAAGACATCATGCTTGGCAAGATAGGTCAACGCAAAAGAGGAAGGCCAGCAATGAGATGGATTGATACAATAACAGCAGCTATGGGTACCAGTCTGTCAACAATGAGCCGCCTGACTGAAGACCGAACATAATTTAGGACAACTATCCTGAGGGTCGCCATGAGTCGACACCAACTCAACGGCACTTAACAACAACTCCTAGGTATCAGAGTGGTATGAGCAGAGGCAACCCAAAGGGGGTGCAGGGTCATGTGCAGAGACTCATTGCAGGACCTCATTTGCATAAGGGGCTTCATTTGCATAAATATTTGCATAATGTTAACATGCACTAACTTTTAATAAACATGCCTCTTAATGAGTGTATGGATAAAGAAAGACTACCAGATTTCTACATTACTATACTCCAGTGCCAACCGCCAGGCACCTTAGGAAATACTACAAACACTGCCCGTTTAGAACCCATAGCAAACCTGCTGTATCATAACAGCACTACCAGGACTCATAAAGCACCATACCCTACCTATCAAAAGGTAACACTGCAAATATTAAACCAATACATCTCTGAGAATACTAATACATTTCCTACTGGGAAACGAGAACAAGTGGGACTGTTAAATAGAAACTACATAAACCAAATACCTTAGCTTGGTTACACATGCAGAACATAGACCATCACCAAACAAAGTACAAGGAATCACAATTTAGAAATAAAAAGACAATAATTAAACTGGGAACCCCAAAGGCCAAAGTTGGAACATACAACAACACTGGAGACGAAACTATAAATTAATTTCATCTTGTACTAAACAAAAATGCAAAGACGTTAGCAATGCACATTTCCCACAGCTGACATTCGAGTTAATAAATTCAAAATTAAAAAAAAAAAATTTCTACCTTTTGTTTGGGCATTTTATTTCTCAGTTGCAATTGCTCCATTCACTTTCTTCTGGTTTCTTTGTGTCTTCAGCTAACACTCCATTGTCTGCTGTCCATTTGTTCTTTCTTCTAGTTTTTTCCCCTTTCTCTCGCTACATCTGCTTTAACATTTTATTTATTTATTTAAAGCTCTTGTATACCGCGCTCTTTATCAGCGCGGTTTACAGTGAACAAGAATACCCACAGAAAGCAACAGGCTGTTGTGGGTTTACATGTAACAGGCGAGTTTAACTGGGATTATTATATACTGATCTTTCCCCTTTTGCTCTTTCCTCCATTTCTTTCTTTATTCCTTTTCATCCACTCAAATTTCACCCTTCAGTCCTCAATCCCCATTTACTCTCCCAATACCCGGCCCATCGTGGATTTTTCTTCCCTCCCACACAAAATATCTTTTCCCCTCTCCATCCTCACTCCCTCAGCCCCATCCCCTTTTGGTCCTCCGCCAACATCAGCTCCCTTCTACTTCCAGCCCCACCCAGAATCCACTCCCTTGTAGTCCCATTCTCCCATCCCCCCTGCATTAGCCCATTTCCAGTTCAAGTTCCCCCCCACACCTCGGCCCATTTCCAATCCTAGTCCCCCTCCCTCTCAGCCCATTTCCAATCCTAGTTCCCCTCCCCCTCAGCCCATTTCCAGTTCTTGCTCCCCCCCAGCCCATTTCCAATCCTAGCCCCCATCAGCTATTTCCAGTCTTAATCCAGCCCCTATCGGCCCATTTCCAGTCCAAGCTCTCCCTAACAGCCCATTTCCAGTCCAAGCCCTGTCCTATCCTAGACCCTTCCCCTCCCTGAAGAGCCTTGCGCCTATCTAAGCTGCTTAAGAGTTGAGCCGGGGCAGCCGCGCCTCACCTCTGCACAGCCGCCAGCATGAAAAGCGTCATTTTCCCTCACTCTGGTGGCTTTTACTGTGAAGCATGCTGAATGCTGGGAAAGGTTAATGGGCTTTTCCTGGCACTTAAGCGCTTCACAGTAACAGCTGCCAGCATGAGGGATATCGGCGCTTTTCACACTGGAGTCTGTGCAGAAATGAGTCGGGGCCTTGCACAGTTTCCCAGGCTCACCTCTCAAGCCGTCCATTGTGCAAGAATGAAGTTCATGCAGGACCCACTTAAGGGCGGTGTCCTATGCGAACAACATTCTCGCACAATGGACGTGCCGGCCCTGGGTATGAGGGGGAGAGCAGTGCAGTCCCTGAGGTTAAAAAAAAAAAAAAAATACATGTAGCTGTAGCTGGAAGAGTTGTGGTTGAACTCTTTTCCAGGAGGTGATACTCCCCCAGTGATAGTCTAGTATCTTGTAGAAGTCTGGGTGGACGGTAGAAGGGGAAATTTTCACTTACCGTTAATTTCCTTTCCTGGAATCCTGCTAGACCAGTCCAGACAAGTAGGTTTAGTCCCCCTACCAGCAGATATTGGAGACAGAGAAATAGAAAAAAAACCTACCAGCAGCCTGATTGGCTGTTCCCTGGTAATATGTAGCTGAACCCAGTAGAGGGCTCTCCAGTATTGTAAAAAGTCATACTCAAATAGATGTAACCATGAACCAAAAACTAAGTTAAACAGAAACCATACTATGTACAAGAGGGGATAACGCTCCGCTGCAAAGTCTTGGCTCCTCAGCAATACACCTCTGAACCAGATATCCAGAATAGGGAGGGTCCTGGACTGGTCTAGCAGTATTCCAGGAAAGGAAATTAACAGTAAGTGAAAAATTTCCCCTTCCAGTACATCCTGCTAGACCAGTCCAGACTGGGTGGGAAGATATGGCCGTCAAGACAACCTTTGCCCCGAACTGTGCCTCTTCCCGAGATTGAATATCGAGTCAATAATGACGCACAAAAGTGGGCAGGGAGGACCAGGTGGCCACCTTGCAGATATCAAGAGGATGAATGTGAGAGCGCTTCGCCCAAGATGTAGCTTGCGCCCACGTAGAGTGTGCCCGAAGACTGAGAGGGACAGATTTTCCCTTAAGGATGTATGCAGATTCAATTGCTAACCACAACCAGCGAGAGACCATGCATTTGGAAGAAGCTTGACCCTTACGGGGTCCCGCAAAAAGCACAAAAAGGTGATCAGGAGTACGGAAAGGATTTGTTGCCCGAAGATACCTACGAAGGATCCTGCCGAGATCCAGAGAACGGAGTCCTTTATTCTCGCTCGTACACTGATCCTCAGAAAAACAGGGTAGGAAAATTGGCTCATTGATCGGAAAAGTCGTAAGTACTTTTGGAAGGAACGAAGGAACAATATGCAAGAAAACTCCTTCTTTTGAGAAGGCAAGATAGGGATCCCTGCATGAAAGTGCTTGTATTTAGGATACCCTTCGTGCTGAAGTTATCGCTACTAGAAACGCTGCCTTAAGCGTCAAATCTCTCAACATGATGTGTTTAAGTGTCTCAAAAGGCACCTGCATCAAGGCTTTTAGGACGAGGGACAGATCCCATGTTGACACCGGAGGGCAAACCGGTGGTTGCACTACCTTAGCTGCATTAAGGAAACGGGACACATCCGCATAGAACGCTATAGAGACCCCCCAACAGGACCTCTGAAACAAGTTAATACCGCTACTTGAACCCAAAGAGACCCCAAGGCTAGACCTTTATCCAGGCCATCCTGGAGGAAGGTAAGGATATTCAGGATTCCCGACCTCCAAGGAGAGATACGGTGCCGTGCACACCAGGATTTGAAGACTCGCCAAACGCGGGAATACGCTAACGAAGTAGACGGACGGTGCACCTTCAAAAGGGTCCCGACCACGTGACTCGAGTAACCCTTCTTGCGTAGGCAGCAGCATTCAAGAGCCAGGCTATAAGCGAGTAAGGAGCTAGATCGTCCATCATAATTGGCTCCTGATGTAATAGTTCCTGACGAGACCCCAGAGGCAGCAGCAGGACTCGTGTTAAGCGGATGAGGTCTGCATACCAGGGCCTTTGAGGCCAGTCTGGAGCTATTAGGATCACTCTCCCCCGGTGTGAGAGAACTCTCCAAAGCACTTTGCTGATTAGTACCCATGGGGGAAAGATGTACAGCAGAGTCTCCTGTGGCCATGTTTGAGCCAGGGCATCCAATCCAGAGGACTGAAAATCCCTCCTGCGACTGAAAAATTCTGCTACCTTGGTATTCACTGACATCGCCATTAGATCCATTACCGGTTGCCCTTATGCTCGCGAAATCTTCTGAAATGTCCAAGGGGCTAGCTCCCATTCTCTGGGATCGAGAGCGTATCGGCTGAGGAAATTGGCCAGAAAGTTCTCCACCCCGGCGATATGCTGTGCTGAGAGAGTCTTCAGATGCCTCTGCCCAGGGAAGGAGAAGGGACATTTCCCTGGCTACACCTAGAGACTTGGTGCCACCCTGGCGGTTGATATGTCACTTTTGTTGTGTTGTCGCATAGAACCCATACCACCTGAACTTTGAGAAGAGGCAGAAAATGTCTTAGGGCGAGGCAAACCGCCCGCGCTTCCAGTCTATTTATGGACCAGTGTGCTTCGTGAATCGACCAAGTACCCTGCGTTGACTGATGCTGGCAGAGAGCACCCCACCCGTAGAGACTCGCATCTGTTACTAGGACCTAACGAGATTTCTCTAGGGAAACGTCCCTGAGGAGATGACAGGGTGCCAGCCACCACTGGAGGCTGCGTCGAGTCTCCAGGAGGAGCGGAAGCCAGATGTCGTAGACTTCCGACACAGGTGACGAGTGTGAATGGAGAGATATCTGAAGCTCCCTTGTGTGTGCTCTGGCCCAAGGCACGACTTTGATAGTGGCTGCCATGGACCCAAGGACTTGAAGGTAATCCCAGACCCTCGGAGCTGTCTGAAGAAGAAACAAATGAAGCAAGCCCGTGAATTTGCGAAGCCGCTCACGTGTCAAGAAGACTTTCCCCTACACGGTGTCGAAGTGGGCTTCTAGAAACTCTAGTTGCTGGGATGGATGAAGATGGCTCTTGGACATATTGACCACCCTTCCGAAATTTTCGAGGAAAGAAACTACCTGAGCCCCTGCTTAAAGCGCTTCCAACAGGGAGTCTGCCTGAATCAACCAGTTGTCCAGGTAATGATGCACTTGGATTCCCCGTTTGCACAGAGCTGCTGCGACCACTATGATAACCTTGGAAAAGGTGCATGAAGCCGAGGCCAGGCCCCAAAGGCATTGCACAAAACTGGAAGTGCTGACCCAGCACTGCAAACTGTAGGAAACGCTGTTGGTCGTCTCTGGGAATGTGGAAGTAAGCTTCCGCAAGATCTAGAGAGGCGAGGAACTTGCCTCCGCATACCGCCTGGATCACTGAGCAAAGCGTCTCCATTCGGAATTGTGGCACCTGTAGACATCGATTTACGCCCTTGAGATCTAGAATTGGGTGGAAGGACCCATCTTCCTTGGTAACCACAAAATAAATGGAGTAACGACCACAGCCTCTCTCTGCTTGAGGGACTGGTCGAATAGCCCTCAGAAAAAGGAGGCGGCACGGTGGAGCGAATTGCCTTTCTCTTCAGGGATCTTCCCCCGGGTGCGACGACAAATGCATCGGGAATGGATCGGGAACATTCGAGAATGTGTAACCCTGGGAGACTATGTTGAGGACCCATTGATCCGAAATAACGAGAGACAATTGATGAGAAAACAGAGCCAAACGCCCACCCACCAGAGGAGTCTCTCCGGACGGGCTGACCTCCAGAAAAAGCTCCTGGGGTGGACTGTCCAGTCAGTCAGCAGGAAGATTTTGTGGGGCCAGACCCCAAGTAGGACTCAGCTCCCTTGCAGGCACCCCGAAAGGACTGTGCCCTCTGACCAAAATGTCCAGTTGTCAAAGAGGCGGAGGGCTTCCCAGGACGATAGAGACAAGCATCGCGATACCTGAAGGTGTGCCACGAGGTAGGCGAGTATTGACAGGAGGAACACCTAGTAGCAAATTTAGGCTTATCTTCCAGAAGCCGCTGGGGTCGAACCTCCCCTAAGTCTTTGAACAATTTTTCTAGGTCCTCCCCAAAGAGAAGCTTTCCCCTGAAGGGAAGCCTAGAGAGGCATGCTTTAGATGCAGAGTCAGCCGGCCATTGGCGAACTGTGACTGCCTCCACCGATCTAGCCGAGAGGAGCAAGAGACTGTAAAAGGCATCTGCCAAGAAAGCTGTGACTGATTTCAGATGAGCCAGAGCTGGATCCTCTGGCAGACGTTGAATCCAGCACAGAAGAGCTCGGGCCCCTAGACCCCCGCAAACAGAGGCCTGGAGAGATAATGAAGCTGAAAAGGCAGTCTTGAGAAAGCTCTCAACTTTCCTATCCCATTGATCACGAAGTGCTGCACCACCCTCCACTGGAACGGTGGTGTGCTTTGTTACTCCGGTCATCCACTTTGGGGTATGTCAGCCACTTCTCAAAGTCAAACGGTGCCCAGAGGTAAAGCTGACCTAGATGGCGAGCTGTACAGAGGGGAATATCTGGAGAGTCCCATTCATGAGACACCATTTGTTGTAGCTCCGCCGGGAATGGAAAAGCTCTAGAGGGCTTGTGAATGTCTTGTAATATTGGGTCTGGTGCTGGGGAATGGCAGAAGGATGAGGATTCTGCTGATCTGGCTGATCTGTCAATTGTAGGGCTTTGACCACCTGCATAATTAGGGCTGGCAATTCCTCTTTGCGAAACAAGCATATGTCCTGTGTTTCGCTTTGGCCCTCCGCAGAAAACTCTGGGGACCATTCCCCATCCTCCCGGTCCAATAGGCTCTCGCTGTCATCCCCTGAAGACAGCCCTTCCTCTGGTGCTTTTGACCAAGCTGTAGTAGCACAGGAGACCTCTTTAGTTGGCCGTGCATCCACCTTGGACATGTCCTCTTGTCTAGAGTGCTTGCGTGATCCAGAACCAGAAGATTGAGGGATTTGAGTCAGGGCATCAACTGTTACCCTACCCCCAAAAATAATCCCTTACATAACCTACCTGATACCACCAATTTACCCCTCATTTCCCCTCCCTCATGTTCCTCTTGGAGAGCACACACACCCAGACATACCCACCCACACCCTGCTCCCTCTAAATCTCGGTATTACCCTGGAAATAGACCCCCATGCTACCCCGATAAGAAATCCACACGTAACTTATCCAGCCTTATCCATATCCCTCTCCCCCCCTCCACTCTCCCGTTTTCATGCACCCTATGGAATGCATGCTCAGTCATTAAACCCCCCCCCCTTTTATTCATGATCTTTTTATCTCTAATACACTACACCTCCTTGTCCTGACCGAGACCTGGCTCCCCCCAGACGACACCACATCCATTGCCTCTTTCTGCTATGGGGGCTACCAGTTTTCTCATACACCTCGATCTACTGGTCGCGGTGGTGGCATTGGCCGCCTCCTCTCTCCCTCCTGCCACCCCAATCACATTCCCTCCTCTTCTTCGAAGTCCACTCCATTCGCCTCCTCACACCACTTCCCCTCCGAGTAGCTGTTATTTATCGCCCACCCGACAAATCCAAATCAACCTTCCTCACCGACTTCGACTCCTGGCTTTCTGCCTTTATGGATCCCTCCTCCCCTACTCTTATTCTTGGCGATTTCAACATTCACATCGACAACCCCTCCAACCCCCATGCCTCAAAGTTCCTCGCTCTTACCTCCTCGTTTGACCTCCAACTTTGCTCCACTGCCCCCACACACCTACATGGCCACTGCCTTGACCTAATACTCTTCTCCAATTCCTCTCCCTCAAACTTACACAAATCAATCCTTCCCTCATCTGACCATCACCTCTTAACATTTACTCTTCAGCTTCCACCGTCCCAACCTCGTCCTGTCTCCTCTGACCTATTTAAAAGCCTTCATAATATTGATCCCCTGACTCCTCCACCATTTCTCCATCTCTTTCCTCCATTTGATCCTCCAAGTCCGTCGACGAGGCATTATCTTCATACAATGCTACACTATCCTCAGCCCTTGACACTCTTGCCCCTCCCACCCCACGTCCTGTCAAACGATCTACTCCCCAACCCTGGCTTTCGCCCACAATCCGTTACCTACGCATCTGCACCCGTTCTGCCAAATGAGCTTGGTCCAAATACCGCTCCCCGGAAGACCACCTACACCTCAAATTCATGCTTGGCTCTTTCCAGTCAGCTTTAGCACTTGCCAAACAAGATTACTACATCCATCTGACCAACTCCTTTGCCTCTGATCCTCGCCGTCCCTTTAATACCCTCAATTCTCTCCTCAAGGTCTCCCCGCCCCCGATCCCACCCTCCCTTTCGGCCCAAACCCTAGCCGACTACTTCCACGACAAAATCCACAAGATTACCCTCCAATTCCCTACCCCCTCATCTACCTCCCCTCCTCCCCAATTCTCCCCCATCCATACTCCCCCTGCCACCCTCTCCTCCTTCCCTCCGATCTCTGAAGAAACCACACTCCTTCTTTCCTCCTCCAAGCCCACCACCTGTTCATCAGACCCTATCCCCCACCCCTCTCCTACATTCCATCTCCCTCACCATTGTCCCCTCCATCACTCACATCCTCACTCTCCACTGCAACTGTCCCTGTTGACTTCAGACATGCTGTTGTCACCCCCCCTCAAGAAACCCTCACTTGATCCCACATGCCCTTCTAACTATCGACCCATCTCCCTCCTTCCCTTCATATCCAAACTATTAGAACGAGCAGTCCACCATCACTGCCTCGACTTCCTCACCTCCCAGACCCTCTTGGACCCACTACAATCTGGCTTGCATCCCCTACACTCCACTGAAACGGCACTCACAAAAGTCACCAATGTCCTGTTCCTGGCTAAATCTCAGGGCTTCTATTCTATCCGCATCCTTCTTGACCTTTCTTCTGCCTTTGACACCGTTGACCACAACCTTCTCCTCACCACCCTCTCCACTTGACTTCAAGGATTCCGTACTATCCTGGTTCTCCTCCTACCTCTCCCATTGCTCATTCAGTGTATGCTCTGGTGGTTTATCCTCCTTCCCTACCCCGCTCCATGTAGGTGTACCCCAGGGGTCTGTCTTGGGCCCCCTCCTTTTCTCTCTCTATACCAAAGGCCTTGGCACGCTTATCTCCTCCCATGGCTTTCAGTACCACCTCTATGCTGATAACTCCCAAATCTACTTCTTTACACCTAATATTTCTCGGCAATCCAGTCCAAGATCTCTGCCTGTCTTTCAGACATTGCTGCCTGGATGTCTCATTGCCGATTAAAACTGAACTTGGCCAAGACCGAACGCCTTGTCTTTCCACCCAACTCCTCCCCCCCACTTTCCCTTCTCTCAGTCCATGTGGATGGATCTACTATACTTCCTGTTCCCTTGGCCTGCAATCTAGGGGTTATCTTTGACACCTCTCTCTCCTTCTCCGCTCATATCCAGCTTGTAGCTAAGACCTGCCGCTTCTTTCTCTACAACATCAGCAAAATCCACCCCCTCCTCTCTGAACACACTACCAAAACCCTTATCCACTCCTTACTCTCCTCTCGCCTTGATTACTGCAACCTACTCCTCGCTGGTCTCCCCGTGAGTCACCTCCTTCCCCTTCAAGCTATACAAAATCACGCTGCTCGACTAATCTTCTGCCAGCCTCGCCATGCCCACATTACTCCTCTTCTCAAGTCACTTCACTGGCTCCCTGTCCAATTCCGCATCCAATTCAAGCTTTTCCTACTGACCTATAAATGCATTCACTCTATGGCCCCTCAATACCTCTTATCTCTCCCTATGTCCCCTCTCAAAATTTGCACTCTGCTGGCAAATTACTTCTATCAATGCCTTTCACCCGCACCGCAAACTCCTGACTGCGCTCCTTTCACCTTGCTGCACCATACGCGTGGAACAGCCCAACTGCGTCTGTGCGCCAGGCATCCTCCATGGCCTTCTTCAAATCCAGATTGAAGACCCACCTCTTCACCATTGCATTCAGATCCTGACTTCCATCCTCATCTTACCCTAACCCCCGTCAACGTTTATGACCAAACTATAATCCATACTGTACCGCACTGAACTGACTAATGCTCTGTACTGTTCTAACTAGATTGTAAGCTCCGATGAGCATGACTCTGACAGGCAGGGACTGTCTCTTTTATGTTGGCTACCTCTTGTAGGCTAGCTGTGCAGTGCTGCGTGCATGGTGCTCTATAAGTGCTGAATAGTAGTAGTAGTAGAATTAGCTTGCCAAAGATCCCAGGCTTGTCTAAAGAGGGCCAAAAAGTGGGTATCTGAGGCATGCATCAGCTCCTGCTGCCCAAAAGACTCTGGAGGAGGAGCACTTGAGAGGAGGAGAGAGAGACTCTCTTGCTGGGGGAAGCTGTCTGGGTTCCTCTAGCAGCTGAGGACGTGCAGCAGGACTGCTTCTGTCCTGAGTTCCCTTGGCTAGTGTAGTCGAAGACTCTCCAGGATGAGCAAGAAATGCAGCACAAATGGCATCCCTCAACTCCTTATGCTGCTTTGTGCAGACCATGCATTGCTGAAGGGAAGGCATCTCACAGGCGAAGCGCAGTTGACCGCGATCCCCAGTGAACAGAAAAAAATTTAAAAAGTCAAAAATAGGAGTTGAAAGGGACCAGACAGTTGAAAACTAGCAGGGAAGGCAGAAATTAAGAAACATAAAGTCTCCTCACAAAGCCCGCCAAAAACAGAGCTGTGCAGCAAAAAAAGGCCGAAACAAAATGGTCGATGCTATTAAAACCACCAAAATAAAATCACTCCAAACGCTGTGAAAACGTGGTAAAAACATAAAATTAATCAAACGGAGAGCTAGGGCAGTAAAGACATGAAGAGAAAGCTCTCTCCAGGCGGACAGAGGTTGCCCCGACGGCGTCCCAATTACAATCGGGGGGGGGGGGGGGGTGGGGGGTGAAGGAGGAGGATCGTTGAAGTTTTCTACTTACTGCGCTGGAACAGAGTGCTGAAGAGCCAAGACTGACCTGAAACAGGCAGCACGCAGGAGCTGTTGTAAGGCTGCCGATAAGCTGCAGACGTCCCCGATGACTGGCTGCTCAGGTCTTCCTGAGCTGCTAGTTTTCTCCCCTGACAGAGGGAACCTCATATGGTCCTCCTGACCAGGAGTTCAACCTCAATCTGTACCACAAAACGTAGCTGGGAAACCCAGAGGGGCAGCTCAAGTGCGCCCTGGGTGCATCCAGCAAAATTACTGCAAATACTAAATAATAAAAATAATCAGAGAGAAAAAGATAAACCCCTACATCTGTAAAGACAGAGAAATACTGGAGCGCCCTCTACTGGGTTCAGTTACATATTACCAGGGAACTGCCAATCAGGCTGCTGGTAGTTTTTTTTTTTCTATTTCTCTGACTCCAACATCTGCTGGTAGGGGGACTAAAGCATATTTACTCACCTGTAACAGGTGTTCTCCAGGGACAGCAGGAATCAGTCCTCACATATGGGTGATGTCGGCACCGACGGAGCTCTTGTGCGGAGCAATTTCCCGAGCTTTCAAAGAAAGCCTTTGGGACTGCCTCGCGCATGCGCGGTCCCCTTCCTGCCCAAAGGTGCCATCTTCTCAGTCAGATGAGATAGCTAAAAAGACGTCAAAAAATAATAAAAAGCAATAATAGGAATGCAACTCTAGGGGAAGTGGGAGGGTCGTGAGGACTGATTCCTGCTGTCCTTGGAGAACACCTGTTACAGGTGAGTAACTACGCTTTCTCCAAGAACAAGCAGGAAGTTAGTTCTCACATATGGGACTCCCTAGCTACAGGCTACCGAGAACCTACAGCTGAAAAAAGGGCTCCCTCTAGGCGAGCCGCAACAGCAGTGAGAAAACTTTCTCCAAGAATGCATCCCTACGGTAGCCTCACACCAGAGGGCTGGAGGGTCAGAGTTGCCTAAAGCTTGAATAGATTCCGGAGTACCGCCTGGCCAAAAACGCTGTCTCGTCAGGACTTCCTGTCCAGGCAGTAATGGGCTGCAAAAGTCTGGCTTGAAGACCAAGTTGCGGCCCGGCAGATGTCTGCCAATGGAACAGAGCGGTGATTATTTATTTATATTTATTTATTTTATTTCTCTTAATATACTGCGCTCTTCAATATCAGTGCGGTTCACATGGAACAGTTATGTTTTACGGTGGGATAACCGTAAAACTACAGATAACAGGAAATTCAACTTGGATGGTCAAATTAAAATTAACAATTTACACATATTTAAAGCATAGTATTTACATAATATCCAATTGCGAGAACATAGCATTGTATTGGAGACGCATGGCTCAATTTTGGGGAGGTCGGGATGGTGCATCTTCATTTGGGTAGTATTCACAGAAAAGGTGGTGTTTCAAAGCCCTTCTAAAATTGATTAGATTTGGGATTGCTCGTATGTTGGGGGGCAGGGCATTCCAGAGTCTGGGGGCGTTAATACTAAAGGCCCTGCTTGCTGTGGCCTGAGTGCATTGGGTCAGAGCTTTGGGAATTGCCAAAGTGTTTACTGCTGTAGTTCTTCTGGTTCTATTGGGGGGGATTTTGTGTACGATACCAGCGAGGGATATGGGGGAGAGCCCATTTATGGCTTTGAATGTTATTAGTATTGTTTTGAAGATGATCCTATAGTGGATAGGGAGCCAGTGGAGACTTTTGAGGATAGGTGTTATATGGTCTCGCCTTGAGGCCCCATTCAGAACTCTGGCAGCGGTGTTCATAGCAAGCTGGAGAGGGATTATCGTAGATTTTGGGAGTCCTTGGAGGATTGCGTTGGCATAGTCCAGATGCGGGAGGGTTAGGGCCTGGAAAATGGTTCTGAAGTCTTCTGGTTGTAAAAGGGGACGTAGATGTTTGAGGGTCCTAATTTTGTGGTATGTTGATTTGACCATGTTGCCAATGTGTGTCTTCATGTTGAGGCTCTGATCTAGGGTAACCCCCAGGTAGCGGATTGAGGGTTTGGATTGAAGCTCTACTTCGCCGACGTTTAGGTGGGTTGGTGGAGAGAAGTTAGAGTTTCTGGTGATAAACAGCACTTCAGTCTTTTTATGTTGTATGCGAAGATTCTGATTCTGGAGCCATCTTTCTACTGCGCTGAAGCATTCTGTAAGGGGTGTAAGGTCAAATTGGTCAGTCTCGAATGGCATGTATAGTAGGACATCGTCTGCGTATATCATGCATTCAGTGTTGTATGAGCGAATGATGTCGCAGACGGGCTGCATGTAGATGTTAAACATAAGAGCCGAAAGGGAGGATCCTTGTGGGACACCTTGTTTCTGATGAAATGGTTTGGATGTAGATGATTCGGTATGACTTGCACCAATTTAGTGCTAAGCCGCAGATGCCTTTCTCTTCGAGACGTTTCAGGAGGGTTTGGTGACAGACTGAGTCAAATGCTGCAGCTATGTCTAAGAATATAAGGGCCACTCCACGATGGATGTTATCAATTGTTGTGAGGATGTTGTTAAAGAGGGTGGTAAGCAGAGTCTCCACACCATGAGCCTCTCTGAAGCCATGTTGGCTGTGGTCAAGAGGTGCAGCGTTGTCTATGTGCTGCTGGAGCTGAATTTGGACCTCCTTTTCTATTATCTTGGCCAGAAGAGGGATGCTGGCAATAGGTCTGTAGGATTCTACTTTCTGGGAGTCTAGTTTTGGGTTTTTTAACAGTGGTCTAATGGATGTATGTTTGAGATTTAGGGGAAATAGGCCTGAAGAGAATGATGCATCAAAGAGTTTGGCAATGAAGGGGCTTAACTCTGTCCTCAGTTCTTTAATCCAAAAAGCTGGACAGGGGTCGGTGTGGGCTGTGGTCGAGTTGATTGTAGCGATTAGGTCAGCGATTTGCTTAGGTGAGGGGATATCGAAAGTTGTTAGCGTTGGTATGCATGCTGGATTCTTAGAGTCGGTAATATCAGTCTTAGTGGTTTGGTGTAGTTTTGATTGGAGGAAGTCTGCATAGTCTTGAGCGAGAATCTCTGTTATTTGCTCTGGTCCTGGTTCCTTCGTTAGGTTTTTGACGAGGGCAAAGAGGTCGTGTGGCTTATTTAGTGATCGCATTAGCGTGTTGGTGTGAGCTTGTTTCATTTTCTCGGATATCGCAGATCTGTGAGTTGCAAGTTGTAGGTTATAAGCCTCCAGATCTTCGGTTGAGCGTGAGCGCCTCCATCGCCCTTCGAGTTTCCTAAGTTTGAGAAGCGAGGTCCGTAGGTCATTGGAGAACCAGGATGCCTTGGTTACATTAGCTACTGATGCGGCCTTAGCCCTGACACAGTGGGCTGTAATACGATCCTGCAGCTGAAGGTCAGCTGCCCTGTATGCCCAGCCAATGCAGTCTGCCACCCAGGTGGATAACATGCGCTTGGAGACCGGTAGACCCAGTTTACTAGGGTCATAAGAGACGAAAAGCTGAGAAGCCCTCCGATGTCCCCGCGTACTCTCCAGGTAGAAGGCGAGCGCCCTCTTACAATCCAGAGTATGCAGAACTGCCTCTGCTCTGTTGGTATGTGGCCTGGGAAAGAAAGTGGGAAGAACCACCTCTTGGTTGAGGTGAAAGGAAGAAACCACTTTTGGGAGGAATTTGGGGTGCGTGCGGAGCACTACCCTGTTCTTGTAAAACCGTGTGTACTGCCTATCTGACACTAAAGCCTGTAACTCACTCACACGCCTAGCCGACATGAGTGCAACCAGGAAGAGCACCTTCCAGGAGAGGAAGCGCAGACCACGTTGAGATTCCACTCTGTCGCCGGAGGGCGGATTGGAATTTTCAACAGGAGCAGGCCCCTGAGAAACCTAGCTACCAAGGGGTGAGCCGAGAGAGGCTGACCATCTATCGGTGCATGGTTAGCCGACAAGGCACTCAGGTGGACCCTGACGGAGTTAGACTTGAGGCCTAGCTCCGAGAGATGAAATAGACACTGTAACACCTTGGGAACCTGAGATGAGAAGGGTTCTATAGTATATTGGCGACACCACACTTGGAACCTGCGCCATTTACGTGCATAGGATTTTCTGGTGGATGGCCTCCTGGAGGCTAACAACACTTCTTCTACTCCTTCGGATAAGAGAAAAGGTTCAAGGCCTACCCCCTCAGCAGCCAGGCCATCAAATTGAGGGATCTGGGATTGGGGTGCACTAGGGAACCCTGCTCCTGGGTGAGGAGGTCGGCCTGTACCCCCTAGGGGAGAGGGGTTTCCACCGCCAGTTGAAGTGGGAACCAAGGCTGTCTGGGCCACCTGGGCGCTACCAGGATCACCCAGGCCTTGTCCCTACGAATCTTGAAGAGGGTTCGTGCTACCAGAGGCGTAGGCGGAAAAGCGTACAGGAGGCTTCCTGACCAAGGGAGAAGAAACGCATCTGCTGCTACCCTGAGGGGGTGTGGCTGTCTGGAGCAAAAGCAGGGCAAATGACAATTCTGTGGACTGGCAAAAAGATCCATGGACGAGAGGCCCCAGTGGTTGAAAATCTGCTGGGCAATCTCCCTGTTCAGTTGCCATTCGTGGGGTTGAAGAACCCTGCTCAGTCTGTCTGCCAAGCAGTTCTCCTGGCTCAGTAGGTAAACTGCATGGAGAGACATGTTGTGTCGAACTGCGAAGGAACAGAGATCCAGAGACTCCTGGCAAAGGATCCGCGAACCTGTGCCGCCCTGTTTGTTCACATAGAACATAGCCACCTGGCTGTCCGTGTGTACTCGGACAGACTGGTCGGAGAGGACAGGAGCAAAGGCTTTTAGAGCTAAGCGAATGGCTCAGAGTTCCAACAGGTTGATCTGGAGTGTGGCCTCCTGAGGATTCCACTGACCTTGAGTGCAAGAGCCCTGAGAATGGGCTCCCCAACCCATCAAGGAGGCATCCGTGGTCAGCACCCTGGTATGCACGGGAAGCTGGAATGGTACCCCCCGCAGGAGGTTCCCTGATTGTGACCACTGCAGGGACTGCACTAGGGGTTTGGATAGTGCCACTCTGTCAGACAGGCATCCCGTGGCCTGTGACTACTGGTCCCGCAGGGTCCACTGAGCTGTCCGCATGTGTGCGAGAGGAGTAACATGAACCGTGGAGGCCATGTGGCCGAGCAGATGTAAGAACCTCCGTGCTGACACCTGGGATACTTGATTCACCATGCCCACCTGAGACAGCAGGCGGTCTGCCCTGTGCAGTGGCAAGTAGGCCCTGGCCTGCAGAGTGTCTAGCCTTGCCCCGATGAATTCCAAGTTCTGGGTGGGGAGCAAAGAAGACTTTGCATGATTGGTGACGAACCCCAGATGCTGAAGCAGAGCAATTGCGCGAACTGTGGCGTGGTGCGCTTCCTGAGCTGACTGGCCCCGTATGAGCCAGTCGTCTAGGTACGGAAACACAAAGATCCCCTGGCTCTTGAGGAAGGCCGCTACCACAGCTAGGCACTTGGTGAAAACCCTTGGAGCGGAAGCTAGACCAAAGGGAAGCACTTTGAATTGGAAGTAGTTTCCTCCAACCACAAATCTGAGGTACTGTCTGTGGTCCGGATGGATGATGATGATGTGTGTAAGCATCCTTTAGGTCCAAGGAGCATAGCCAGTCTCCCTGCTGGAGGAGGTAAGGCAGAAATATCCCAAGTGAAAGCATCTTGAACTTTTCCTTTACCAAGAACTTGTTGAGATTTCGCAGGTCTAGGATGGGGTGAAGGCCTCCTTGTCTTTTCGGTATCAGGAAATACCTTTCCCCTGCAGGTGGTGGGGCACTGGTTCCACCGCCTGATCCTTGAGAAGACCAGCTAACTCCTGCAAGAGGAGGTTCCTGTGCAAGAGGGGTCCGAGATGCTCTCCTAGGAAGTAGAAGGTAAGTACTTGGCTGAAATGGAGAAGATAGCCGTCTTGGACTATCCATAGAACCCAAGTATCGGATGTAATGGCTGGCCACTTGTGGGCGTACAGGGACAGCTGACTTCCTGTGCAGGGCCAAACCACTGGTGTGAGAGGAGCTATGCAGAGGGAGTCAAAAACCCCCTCCCTGCTGGGCAGGAGCAGGAGCTGGAGGTTTGGGGGTTTGAGGCTTACAAGGGCCATTCCCCCGTCCCCTGGCCTGCTGCCCCTGCTGGGGAGCTGGGGAGGCCTGGTAAGTGGGGTAGTTTCTGTAAGCCTGTCCCTTCCTCGGGTAAAAGGGCTTTTTCCCCGAGGTCTTCTTCCTGTGAAAAGGAGCAGATGTCTTCTTCGACAGTCTTGTCTGGGTCAAGTACTCTGACGAGTTCAGCAGCCTTCTCAGTCATGGGTTTGCCGAAGAAGTTATCTCCTTGGCAGAGGACATCGACCAACTTGTCCTGTACCCATGACTCGAGGTCAGATGACATGAGCCAAGCTTGGCGCCTTGCACCGATGCCGGCTGTGGCTACCTGGGCCGAAGCCTCGAAGCCGTCGTAGGCTGCTCGAGACATAAACTTCGAGCACTCTCTGATCCCGGTGGACAGGGCCTTGAAGTGCTGCAAGGGTTCCTTGGAGAGGCCAGCAGAGAACCCGGCAATCTTCTTTGCCAGTCCCGCAAGTACATGTCCATGTACAGCTGGTAGGTCTGGACACGGCATGACATCATCGAGCTCTGGCAGCACTTTCTGCCGAGGGCTCCAGGTTCTGGGCCTCCCGGCCGGGAGGCACCAAGGAGTTTGTCTTTTGGCTCTTGAGCCTTTGCATGGCCGATTCCACAACCCTGGAGTTGTGCGGCAGCTGCGCCTTTTGGATCCCGGGGCTCTTATGGACTCGATAAATGGAATCGACCTGTTTGCTGAGGACCGGCGCCGAGGCCGAGGACTCCCACATGCGGAGCATCAACCGTTCCAGCATTGGAGGCACCGGTACAGTAAGGGCCTCCTTCGGAGTAGAGTCATGCTGGAGGTCATCGAGCTCCTCGGGATCTTCAGGGAAAGCCATATCCTGCACAAAGTCCGAGAACCTGGTGTCCTCCGGGGGTGACCGTCTTCAAGGTTCCGAGCCTGGGGAGTCCGATGGGACGTACCGGGTCCGGTGGGTATCGGGCGAGTCTTCCGTCTCCCAAGCTGAGCCCTCCGAGGAAGACTCGATGTGCTCTGGCCTCGAGGGCTTTGAGCGTGTCCGTCCCGATGCCAATGGCCCCGGCGACGACGATCTCGGTCCCGAACGGGAGGTCGAGGGAGACCTCGGCCGAGGATCGACTCAAGCCCGCATGGACTCGAGGATCGGCTGTGCCTCCGGGTTCGACTTACAAGAACATAAGATATGCCATACTGGGTCAGACCAAGATCCATCAAGCCCAGTATCCTGTTTCCAAAAGTGGCCAATCTAGGTCATACGTACCTAGCAGTATCCCCAAAAGACACAGGTTCCACAATGCTTGTATTGGGTCAAGCATTGATATCCTGGGTCCCTTTTTAATAATGGTTTATGGACCTTTCCTCCAGGAACTTGTCCAAACCTTTTTTAAATCCAGCTACACTAACAGCTCTTACTATATCCTCCGGTAACAAATTCCAGAGTTTGATTACACGTTCAGTGAAAAAATATTTTCTCTTATGTGTCTTAAATAGTTTACCCTGTAGCTTCATTACATGTCCCCTAGTCTTTCTATATTCTGATAGCGTAAACAATCGATATACATTTACCCGTTCCACTCCATTCATTAATTTATAGACCTCTATCATATCTCCCCTCAGCCGTCTCTTTTCCAGGTTGAAGAGCCCTAACCTTTGTAGCCTCTCTTCATAGGAGTAGCCTTCCATCCCCTTTACCATTTTGGTGGCTCTTCTCTGTACCTTTTCTAATAACGCTATATCTTTTTTAAGATACGGCGACCAGAATTGCACACAATATTCAAGGTGCGGTCGTACCATGGAACGATACAGAGGCATTATAATATCCTTTGTTTTATTTTCCATTCCTTTCCTTATGATACCTAGCATTCTGTTTGCCTTCTTGGCCGCCGCTGCACACTGGGCGGAGGGTTTTAACATGTTATCCACGATGACTCCTAAATCTTTTTCCTGGGTGGTGGTTCCCAATGTGGAACCTTGCATTGTGTAATCATAGTGTGGGGGGTTCTTTCCTAGGTGCATAACTTTGCACTTGTCCACATTAAATTTCATCTGCCATTTGGATGCCCAGTCTTCCAATTTATCCAGATCCTCCTGCAGTTTTCCACAGTCCTCTTGGGTTTTAACAACTTTAAACAATTTTGTGTCGTCTGCAAATTTGATAACCTCACTAGTTATTCCCTTTTCCAGGTCATTTATGAATATGTCAAAAAGTAGCGGACCCAGTACAGATCCCTGGGGTACTCCACTATTCACCTTTTTCCATTGGGAAAATTGACCATTTAGCCCTACCCTCTGCTTTCTATCTTTTAACCAGTTCCCGATCCACAATAGTACGCTGCCTCCTATCCCATGACTTTTTAGTTTTGCCAAAAGTCTCTGATGAGGGATCTTGTCAAAGGCTTTCTGAAAGTCCAGATACACTATATCAACCGACTCACCTTTGTCTATCTGTTTATTCACACCTTCAAAAAAACATATCAGATTAGTAAGACAAGATTTTCCTTGTCTAAAGTCATGTTGGCTGTCTCCCATTAGGTCATGACTATCTACATGCTGTGTAATTTTGTTCTTTATGATGGTTTCTACCATTTTCCACGGTACTGACGTCAGGCTCACCGGTCTGTAATTTCCCGGATCACCCCTGGAACCCTTTTTAAAAATTGCTGTTACATTGGGGATCCTCCAATCTTCAGGTATTACAGATGATTTTAATGAAAGTTCACAGATTACTAATAGCAGGTCTGCAATCTCAAATTTCAGTTCTTTCAACACTCTTGGATGTATACCATCCGGTCCAGGTGATTTGTTACTATTCAGTTTATCAAATAGTTGTAATACATCTTCCTGGTGTAGCGATATTTCTCTCAATTCCTCTGCAGTATCACCTTTAAATACCACGTCAGTCTTGGGTAACATCCCTACATCTTCCTCAGTAAAGACTGAAGCAAAGAATTCATTCAGTCTCTCCGCTATAGCCTTGTCTCCTCTTACTGCCCCTTTTACCCCTCTATCATCTAATGGTCCAATTGACTCTCTCACAGGCCTTTTGCTACGAATGTACTTGAAAAAGTATTTATTTTGTGTTTTTGATTCCGTAGCAAGTTCCTTCTCAAATTATCGCTTTGCCTGCCTTATCAATGCTTTGCATTTAACTTGCCAGTGCTTGTGCTGTTTCCAGTTTTCATCGTTTGGCTCTTTTTTCCATTTCCTGAAAGATGCATTTTTGGCAGCAACAGCCTCTCTGACCTCACCTTTAAACCATGCTGGCAGTTTTTTGGACTTTCTTTCACTTTTCTTAATGCGTGGAATAGAGCTGGTCTGGGCTTCCAGGATAGTATTTTTAAACAACACCCAAGCTTGATATGTCTTTAACCTTTGCAACCGCTCCTTTTAGTTTTTTCTTAACTATATTCCTCATTTTATCATAGTCTCCCTTTCGAAAGTTAAAAGGTAGTACTGTGGATTTCTTTTACTATCCCTCCTCCACTAATTAAATCAAATACGATCATGCTATGATCACTATTGCCAAGTGTTCCCAGCACCCTTATTTCTTGCACCAGATTTGGTGTTCCACTAAGGACTAGGTCCAGTATGGCTTCCCCTCTGGTCGGTTCATGAACCAGCTGCTCCAAGAAGCAGTCATTTATTTCATCTAGAAACTTTATCTCCCTAGCATGTCCTGCAGTGGTACTGACCCAGTCGATACCGGAGTAATTGAAATCGCCCATTATTACTATTCTGCTGTGACTTTTGTTAGCTTCCTTGAGTTCTTTGAGCATTTCATCACCCATTTGTTCATTCTGGCCAGGCGGTCGATAGTACACCCCCACTGCCATCACCTTCCCCTTCATACATGGAATTTCATTCCATAGAGATTCTACAGCAAATTTTGTTTCCTGCAAAACTTTAATCCTTTCTGACTCAATGCCATAGAGCGCGGCCCCTCCACCAATTTGATCAGTTCTATCATTACGATATAGTTTGTATCCAGGTATCAGTGTCCCACTGGTTATCCTCCTTCCACCATGTCTCTGAGATTGCAATCATATCTAACCTCTCATTTAGTGCAATATATTCTAACTCTCCCGTCTTATTGTTTAGACTTCTAGCATTTGCATACAAGCATTTTAGAGACTGTATTTTATTAATATTAATCTGGCTATTGGTAGGCATGGGTAATTTGGAATCTTTACGCTCTGTCTGCACCATACTCAAGGGCATTTGGGCTACTTTACTCTTTTTTGGAACCTCACTGCTTTTGGTAGTATCCTTCAAGGATGCCTTCTTCCGAACCATGCGCTCTTGGGCGACTGTCGGCTTTCCCCTATTTTCTAGTTTAAAAGCTTCTCTATCTCCTTTTTAAAGGTTAATGCCAGCAGTCTGGTTCCATCCTGGTTAAGGTGAAGCCCATCCGTTCGGAAGAGCCCCTCCTTTTCCCCAGAATGTTACCCAGTTCCTAACAAATCCAAAACCCTCATCTCTGCACCATTGTCTCATCCACGCATTGAGACTCCGGAGCTCTGCCTGCCTTTTGGGTCCTGCACGTGGAACGGGAAGCATTTCGGAGAATGCTACCCTGGAAGTTCTGGACGTCAAGGTCCCGGTGGTTGGGGCGGATGCACAGGAGAGACCATGGGAAGGGGACCGCACATGCGCGAGGCATTCCCAAAGGGCTCCATCGGCGCCGACGTCACCCATATGTGAGGACTGACTTCCTGTTTGTTCCTGGAGAAACTCGCTTGTCTGGCCTGGTCTAGCAGGATGTACTGGAAGTTGAGTTTAAGTCCCAAAGAGGTGCTGGCATACAGCTTGGTCAAAGACAACGTGCCGACTGGAGTCTGTCTAGAGCAGTGGTTCTTAACGCAGTCCTCTGGGACCCCCAGGTTAGTCATGTTTTCAGGATATCCACAATGAATATGCATGAGAGAGATCTGCATGCACTGTTTCCATTGTATGCAGATCTATCTTATGCATATTCATTGTGGATATCCTGAAAACCTGACTTGCCTGAGGGTCCTAGAGGACTTGGTTGAGAACCACTGATCTAGACAGTAATGTGCAGCAAAAGTATGAATAGAGGACCAGGTGGGTCCTGCCTGGCAGATCTCAATGAATACTGAATGAAGATTGGCTACAGAAGTTGCCATAGACCGTACATTATGAGCAGTGATATGACCCTTCAAAGAGAGACCTCCTTGTGCATAAGCAAAAGAAATGCAATCTGCTATCCATCTGGATAGAGTATATTTTGTCACTAATAGGCCCAGGTGATCAAAGGAAATGAATAATTGAGAGGATCTTCTGTGATCTTTAGTACTATCCAAGTAGAAGGCCAACGCTCGCTTGCAGTCTAAAGTGTATAGCACTGCCTCAGCCCGAGATGCATGTGGTCTAGGGAAGAAAATCGGGAGGATTACCAACTGGTTTAGATGGAAAGAGGAAACCACCTTCGGGAGGAAGTGTGGATGAATACTGAGAACCACCTTGTTATGGTGGAACAGAGTATAGGGAGGATCTGATACTAGAGGTTGTAGCCCACTGATATGGCAAGCTAAAGTGAGTGCAATAAGGAAGATGACCTTCCAAGACAGAAATTTCAGTGAAGTAGTGTCTAAGGGTTCAAAAGGTGGCTTTAGAAGTTGCGCCAGAACCACATTCAGATCCCAGCTACCGGAGGCGGCTTAATGGGTAGCTTGGACAGCAGGAGACCTCACATGAAGTGTGCTACTGAGGGGTGTGAGGATATAGGCTGTCAATCCACTGGTCTATGAGAGGCTGCAATAGCACTAAGGTGAACTCTCACTGAGTTAGTCTTAAGACCTCTCAAGGATAAGTGTAGGAGACATTGTAGAAGCGATTCCACCGGGCAAGAAAAGGGGTCAGTGTCCCTTGGGGAGAACCAGAGGACAAACCTATGCCATTTGGAGGCATACGTTTGTCTGGTAGAATCCTTACAAGATGTAAGAAGGATCTCCTTTACTGCCTGTGGTAGGTCAAGGTCAGCAAGCACTAGCCCTTCAGCAGCCATGCTGTCAAGCGTAGGGAGTGAAGATTGGGCTGGAGGAGTGTCCTGTAGTCTTGAGAGAGAAGAAGAGGTCTGGTGCACATCCCAGGTTGAGTGGCTGAGTCTGTGCAAGGCGAAGAAGCAGAGGAAGCCACGGTTTATGGGGCAAGAAGGGGGCTATGAGAACCATCAAGCCCTTCTTGACCTGTAGCTTGAACAGTGTCCTGGGTATCAAGGGGCTGGGATGGAATATGTAGAGCAGTCCCTGTTCCCAGTGGGAGGGAAGGTGTCTAGGGCTTGTCGGTGGAGCAACGGAATCCTGGAGCAGAAGAGTGGAAGCTGTTTTTTTTTTTGCAGACTGGAAATAGATCTGAGTGGGGTTCCCCACATTTGGAAGATCTGAGCAGCCCTATCCCAATGCAAGGTCCATTCATGAGGATGAATGATATGGCTTAGACTGTCTGCTTGGACATTGAGTTTGCCTGGGAGCTACACCACTCTGAGGTGAATGTGGTGCGAGATGGCAAACAACCATACATGAATAACTCCCTTGCAGAGGGGACAGGACCCTGCCCCCCCCCCCCCCCTGTTTGTTCACATAGAACCTGCCAACTTGGTTGTCCATCCGTCTTTCTACCAGGAAGGACTGCTATAGCTGGAAATAGATATGTACTTCTATTAAAGGCAAGTGACAGATTAAAGGGGCAATTAGAGGGGGCCTTTCAATCAAACCAAGGCCTGTGTGAATCACACAGGAAATTGGTAAGACTTTGCCTTAGAAACACAGGTCAGAGCACTGTGTAGCAAGCCAGTTTTTATTAAGTCGTCTTTGCCTTTCACCCATGCCAGGGATAATCTTAACTTTTTTTTTTTTAGTGCCGTCAAGTCTGTGTTGAGTCCTGGCGCCCCAGCTGCTTCTGGGTTTTCTTGGAAGTAGATTGCCAGGCCTTTTCTTCTGAGGCAATGGAGGGTAAAGTGACTTCCCAAGGTCACAAGGAGTGCTAGTGGGAATCAAACTCTTGGTTCTTAAACCTATTAAAGGGAAGGAGGTGCTCATATTCACTTTCAGGTGGGGCTGGTTATCTTCATCAGGCATACATTAATTAAGGACCTGAGATTGATTAATCTTGAGGTGAACAAAGTGCATTAAATGTATTAGATATAGTGGTATTAGTATAAGTATCCCCAGCAAATCCAAGTAAATAAGCAACTTAAATACCTAAACAAAACTTTAAAACTAAGATGCATAGAGCAATCCAGCAGCAAGATGGGGGGCTTTCCAGTCTCTTACACTGAGTGTCACATGTATGATTTTTTCCCCAGTTGGTGAGGGGTCTTACATGTGCACTAGGTGCAAGGAGCCCTTTGCACTCAGGGAATGAGTCCAATCGCTGGAGGGTAGAGTAGCAGACTTGGAGGACATAAGGAAGACAGAGAGGTATGCAGATGAGACCTACATGGACCTAGTACTGAAGTCCCAACTCCAGTCTGGCAGCCTCTCTGTTGTCATGGAGAAGAGAGTTCACATGATAGGAGAACATCACCCTAGTGAAGCAGAAAGTGATCCTCTAGCTAGGACTTGACCTCTAGGTGATGTAAAACCTTCCACGAGGGAAGGTTAGGACAGCAGTTACAGTTGGTGATTTGATCATTAGGCATGCAGCTAGCTGGTTGGCTGGTACACGTGAGGATCGCCTGGTAACATGCCTAGATGGTGCGAAAGTAGCGGATCTCATGCACAACCTAGACAGGGTTTTAGATAGCATGGGGGGGGGGGGAGTTTACTGTCTTGGTACATGTTGGTACTAATGACATAGGAAAGTGTGGTAAGGATGTTCTGGAAGCCAAACTTAGGTTTTTAGGTAGGAAGTTGAAATCCAGAAATTCCAGTTAGCATTCTCAAAAATGCTTCCTGTTCCATTTGCAGGATCCAAAAGGCAGGCAAGTGCTCCAGAGTCTCGATGCATAGATGAAACAATGGTGCAAAGAAGAGGGTATTGTATTAGGAACTGGGCAACATTCTGGGTAAAGCAGGAGCTTTTCTGAAGGGATGGACTCCACCTTAACCAGGATGGAACCAGGCTGCTGCCATTAACCTTTAAAAAGGAGATAGAGCAGCTTTTAAACTAGATAATAGAGGAAAGCTTACAGTTGCCCAAGAGCGCATGGTTCAGAACAATGTGTCCTTGAAGGATACTAGCAAAAGACTGAAATTAGGGCATATCGATAGAGAAGTTCTAAAAAGGGCATTTGGGTTACCTTTTGTCTTAAGTAAAGAGCAGAAGAGCTTAAAGATTCCAAATTACCCCTGTCTACCGATAATCTATAATTGTACTCAAGATTATTCAGCACAGACTACAGCCATACCTGGAACGAGAACTGCCTGAAGTGCAAGCATGGTTTAGGAAAAGTTGAGGAATGAGAGATGACATCGTGGATGTGGGATGGATCCTTGAAAAGACAAAAGAATACTCATATGTTTTTTTGACTACAGCAAGGCTTTTGACTGTGTAAACTATGAGAAACTTTGTACCACATTAAGAAGCATGAGTATACCAGAACACCTGATAGCTCTCTTGCACAAACTTTACATTGATAAAGAAGCAATGGTTCAAACGGAACTAGGAGAAACAGAATGGTTTAAAATCTGCAAAGGTGTATGACAAGGCTGCATACTTTCCCCCTACTTGTTTAATTTATATGCAGAACAAATCATCAGAGAAACAGAATTGTATGAAGACAACCGAGATGTGAAGATTGGTGGAAGATTCATCAACGATCTTTGCTAGGCTGATACCACATTACTGGTTTAAAGTGAAGATGATCTGAAATAGTTGCTTCTCAAGATCAAGGAACATAGTCTTAAAATGGGTCTGCACCTTAACGTTAAGAAGACAAAGATCCTGACAACTGGCAAAATCAATAAGTTCATCATTGATGGAGAAGAAATTGAAATAATTGACAACTTTAACTTACTTGGATCGACAATCAATAAAGAAAGGACTAGCGGTCAAGTAATCTGATGATGTATTGCTCTTGGTAGAATGGCTATGAAAGACCTAGTCAAGATTCTTAAGAGCAGAAATGTCTCTCTATACAAAAATTTGACTTGTCCAGGCCATGTTTTTTTCAATAACATCATATGGATGTGAAGGTCAGACAGTGAAAAAGATAAACAGGAAGAAAATGGATGCCTTTGAATTACGGTGCTGGCAACAAATACTGTGTATATCATGGACTGCCCGAAGAACAAACCAGTCAATACTAGAGGAGATAAAACCTTAGTTTTCATTAGAAGCTCAGATGACAAGACGCCAATTTTCATACTTTGGACACACCATGCGAAGAGAGAGATTATTGGAGAAAGATATAATGCTTGGCAAGGTAGAAGGTTACAGTAAAAGAGGAAGGCTGGCAATGAGATAGAGTGGTAACCATAGTTGCTCTTATTGTATCTGTCCATCAACAATGAGCCGCTTGGATGAAGACTGAACAAAGTTTAGGTCAACTATCCAGAGCGTCACTAGGAGTCGACACCGACTTGATGGCACTTAGCAACAACAACCAATAACCAGATTACTATGAATAAAATACAACCTCTAAAATGCTTGTATGCAAATGCTAGAAGTCTGAAAAATAAGATGGGAGAATTAGAATATATAGCACTGAATGAGAGGTTAGTTATGCTTGGTATCTCAGAGACTTGGTGGAAGGAGGACAACCAGTAGGATACTTTGATACCTGGGTACAAATTATATCACAATGATAGAGTAGATCAAAGTGGTGGAGGAGTTGCTGTCTGTTGGAGCAGGCATTGAGTCACACAGGATTACATTTGGCAGGAAACAAAGTACACTGTAAAATCTCTATGAATTGAAATTCCATGTAAAATGGGGAAGGTGATGGCAATGAGGGTATACTACTGACTGCCTAGCCAGAATAAATAAATTGATGGTGAAATGCTCAAAGAAATCAGGGAACCTGACAAAAGTTATAACACAATAATAATAACAGGTGATTTCAATTTAACCCGGTATCGACTTGGTCAGTGTCATCCACAAGAAAATTAAAAATATCCCTCCAATGAAACAAATGGCTGTGTACCAAAAAATGTACTTTTCCAATTAATTTTTTTACATATATATTGATTTTTTTCTTATGCTTAAAACATTGTAACTCAAATATATGTCTTCTTGAGGTCTCAGACTTAAACTTCCGCTGGCCATAACGGACAATGTCCTTGGCCTCAGCGTGAAAACTGCATCAATGACCTCTAGAGAACGGTATACTCAACGGTATATTCAATGATTTCTTGTTCAACTTTATGAAATGTTAATTATTCAAGCATATTTGTATTGAAATACAGTGTGGTGCTTAAGATAGAAAAATGTGCTTATCTTATTTTTCAAAAAAATTTTAAAAATTTGAAAAATAAGATAAGCACATTTTTCTATCTTAAGCACCACACTGTATTTCAATACGAATATGCTTGAATAATTAACATTTCATAAAGTTGAACAAGAAATCATTGAATATACCGTTGAGTATATACCGTTCTCTAGAGGTCATTGATGCAATTTTCACGCTGAGGCCAAGGACATTGTCCGTTGTGGCCAGCGGAAGTTTGTCTGAGACCTCAAGAAGACATATATTTGAGTTACAATGTTTTAAGCATAAGAAAAAAATCAATATATATGTAAAAAAATTAATTGGACAAGTACATTTTTTGGTACACAGCCATTTGTTTCATTGGAGGGATATTTTTAATTTTCTTGTGGAAACTTACCCTCTGTCAAATTGACTATGCACTAGTTGGTCAGTGTCATGGCAAGACATCCTAGGGTAAAGTTTCTAAATGAAATAAATGACTGCTTCTTGCAGCAGCTGGTTCATGACCTGATGAGGGGTAGCCATTTTGGACATAGTCCTTAGTGGAATACAGATCTGATGCAAGAGAGAAGGCTGTTAGGGTCACTTGGCAATAGTGATCATAGCATAGTATCAATAAATGGAGGAAGGATGGCAAGGAAATCCACAGTACTACCTTTTAACTTTCAAAAGGGAGACTAGGATAAAATGAGGAAAATAGTTAAGAAAAAACTAACAGGAGCAGCTGCAAAGGTTAAAGACTTACATCAAGCATGGGTGTTTAAAAATGCCCAGACCAGCTGTATTCCGTACTTTAAGAAAAGTGGAAGGAAGTCCAAAAAACTGCCAGCATGGTTTAACGGTGAGGTCAAAAAGGCTATTGTAACCAAAAAAGCATCTTTCTGGAAATGGAAAAAGAAGACAAACAATGAAAACTGGAAACAACATAAGCACTTCCAAGTTAGAGGCAAAGCACTGAGAAGGCAAGCAAAGAGAATTTGAAAAAAAGCTTGCCGGGTGGCCACCAGAAGGTACTTTTGATATCCAAATTGTGTCCCGTGTGCACAAGGTGGTGCGCAGCTATAGTCCTGAACAGTTTTTCTATATAGACTCCTGGTTAGGTATATGTGAGAAACAGCCCTCTTGGATGAAGCGTTGCTCTGAGGGACAGAGTAAAATTATGTTAGCAACTGCCACGAGAGTCCCTGCCAAGAAAGAAAGACCCCCTATTTATGTAGCCCAAGAGTCTCCAGAGATCCCAAGGTATCCACCCGCCTTTCTGTATACTCCTGTCCCATCAGCTCCGCCAGTACTCAGAGAACCCCCGCCAATACTCCGAGTAGAGCCAGAGGAAGCGAGAGTACCTCCAGCCGAGGTGCCTCCACCCGATCATCCGCCTCCAAAATCTGAAGTGCGGACCAGTCCTCTAAGAAGTTGGAGCCCTAGTCCTGAGCAGCGCTCTGAGGTGGAACAATCATCCCCCGAAGAATCCGCTAGTGGAGAGTTAGATGCCAGTCCAGGGTCATCCACTAGTCCAGATACCAGTAGCGGCGTCACCCCAAAGCCCACTAATCTGCGCTATGATTTCCGAAGTAAAATGAGAGAAGCTCACCAACTGCTGCTGCGGCAGGTCCCGGGATTACCCATTCAAGACAACGATGGTCAGGTTGTGGTTGGACTGACCAGTCTAGTGTATGTGCCCTTCTCCACAACAGATTTATTAAACTGGAAAACGCATTATGCCTCCTATACTGAAAAGCCCCAAGATTTAACAGAGTTAATGACTAGTATTATGCAAACCCATCAGCCCACCTGGTCTGACTGTCGCCAGCTTTTGGCTACCCTCTTTACTACCGAAGAGCGGGCACGGATAGTGCGAGCGACCACTCGATGGTTGGAAGAGAACCCTGAAGTGGGGAGAAACCTAGATCCCCGACAGGCGGCAGCCGCAGATTTCCCGAATGAAGATCCTGGATGGGACCCAAATAGTGATGTAGGAGAAAAGGCCCTCACCCGGTTCCGCCAGGCGATACTGCAGGGCCTAAAGAAAGGAGGCCAGAGAGCTATGAATATTGGGAAAGTAGCGGACGTTCTTCAGCGCCCAGATGAGTCCAGCTGCTTTCTATGAATGATTAACTGAAGCTTATAGACTTTACACCCCCTATGACCCAGCAGCCCAGGAGAATTTACGCATGGTGAATGCCGCTTTTGTGAGTCAGTCCCAGGCAGATATAAAACGAAAACTGCAAAAATTAGAAGGATTTGCGGGCATGAACGCAACACAGTTAGTGGAAGTCGCACAAAAGGTATATGTGAATCGTGATCAAGAAAGCAAACGGGAAAGTGAAAGAAGGATGAGGAAGAAAGTGGATCTGCTCGTTGCAGCACTAGTTGAAGGACGCAGAGGAGGATATCCTAACAGAAGAGCCAGAGGATGGGGAAAGGGCCGAGGGAGCACTCGGCCCCCCTTAGGTGCAAATCAATGCGCTTATTGTAAAGAGGAAGGACATTGGAAGGATGCGTGCCCGAACATGAGCTCCACCCCCTGGAGGGGAGGCGGGAGCACCAGGAGAGCGGGGGGGGGGGGGGAGGAACTTCCAGCAGCGAGGGGGGATGCAGCGCACACAGTTTCAGCAGTTCCAGCAAAATGAGACTGCCATGCAGGGAGTGGCAGTCACCGAAGCAGATTTCATGGATGATGAGGACTAGGCCAGACCGGGCTCCAAGTTCTTCTTAGGTCTCCAGGAGCCTATGGTCAATGTAAAAATTGGAGACCAGCATATGGACTTTATGATAGACACAGGGGCTGAGCATTCAGTGGTAGCCAAGCCGGTGGCCCCTGTGTCCTCTCAATCTATTACAATCGTGGGAGCTACAGGAACAAGAATCACGAGACCCTTTCTGCAGAACCGCGCCTGTGAACTAGGGGGACAGAAGATAACACACCAGTTCTTGTACATGCCTGAATGCCCAGTTCCCCTGTTGGGCCGAGACATGCTTGCAAAGCTCCAAGCACAGATATTCTTTGTTGAAGGGGGAAAAATGGAAATGACTATAAACTCAAAACCTGCTGGCCTGATGGTGTTAGCTGTCCCCCGAGAAGAAGAATGGCGGTTCTATTCATCTGCATCCAAAGCAGTAAGCCTCTGTACACCTCTCAGCATTGCAGCCCCGTCTGGAGTATGGGCAGAGAATAATCCACCTGGCCTAGCGAAGAATATAGCTCCTGTACTTGTTACCCTTAAGCCAGGAGCAGAACCAGTGCATGTGTGTCGGTATCCCCTCCCATGACCAGCAATTAAAGGTATTCATCGCCACCTGAAGAAATTACTGCAGTATGGACTTCTTAGAGAATGCCAATCACCCTGGAACACCCCCCCTTCTCCCAATCAAGAAGCCTGGGACAGGTGACTACCGCCCAGTGCAGGATCTACGTCAAGTAAACAGTGCAGTTGAAACCATACATCCAGTAGTACCAAATCCTTACACCCTCCTGGGACTGATTCCAGCAGAAGCCACACATTTCACTGTTTTGGACTTGAAAGATGCCTTTTTCTGTATACGCCTGGCAGATGCTAGTCAGCTTTTGTTTGCATTTGAATGGGAAAACCCTACCACAGGAAGACGAGGACAACTCACTTGGACTCGCTTGCCACAAGGATTCAAGAATTCACCCACTATCTTCAGTGCAGCCCTCAGTCAAGATCTGTCAAGTTACCCTGTAACTCTGGGAAAGAGAATCCTACTCCAATATGTGGATGATTTGCTCATAGCCACCAACAATGAAACTGATTGTGTGCAAGCTACTAGTGATCTTTTGCACCTTTTGAATGAAGCTGGATACAAGGTCTCAAGAGCCAAGGCGCAATTATGCCAGACAGAAGTGAAATACCTAGGGTTCCATTTGTCAAAGGGAACCCAGAAATTAGGACTTGAGTGAAAGGAAGCAGTATGCCGCATCCCAACCCCCACTACCAGAAAACAGGTGCGAGCTTTCTTGGGAGCTGCAGGCTATTGCCGAATATGGATACCAAATTTTGCACTCATAGCAAAACCCTTGTACCAAGTCACACAGGGAGCTGAACGATCCCCCTTGGAATGGGGCCCAGAACAAGATAAATCATTCAAATCATTGAAAACAGCATTGATGTCATCCCCAGCCTTGGGACTACCCGACGTACAGAAGCCATTTTGTCTATATGTCCATGAGTCAGGTTGAAATGCATTGGACGTTTTAACCCAGCCTCTTGGGTCTTGGCAGCGACCTGTGGCCTACCTGTCAAAACAACTGGATCCTGTTGCCAAAGGATGGCCACCTTGCTTGAGAGCTGTTGCAGCCACAGCCCTTTTAGTAAGCGAAGCTGACAAGCTTACTTTGGGGCAAAATTTGCGAGTCACTGTACCATACTCTGTTTTAACCCTGATGGAACACAAAGGAAACCACTGGCTCACCAACGCTTGAATGTTGAAGTATCAAAGTATGCTATGTGAGAATCCGCGATTGCAATTGAGCGTCAGCCAAACTCTGAACCCAGCTCCCCTGCTGCCAGCCGGTCCAGGCCCTCCTGACCATGATTGCCTAGAAGTAATGGACACTGTATATTCAAGTCGCCCAGACTTAACTGATATTCCCTTGAGCCACCCAGACAAAACTGTCTTTGTGGATGGAAGTAGCCTCATAATGGAAGGACAGCGATGTGCGGGGTATGCAGTGGTGACCCTAGACATGGTAGTAGAATCATCAGCCCTGGCCCCTGGAACCTCAGCACAGAAGGCTGAATTGATAGCTCTAACATGAGCACTCAAACTTGGAACAGGAATCAGCCTGAATGTATACACGGACTCTAAATATGCTTTTACAACACTGCATGCCCATGGGGCCCTGTACAAGGAACGTGGATTGATCACCTCAGGAGGCAAGTCTATCAAGTATGGTCCAGAAATATTGACTTTGCTGGAAGCAGTATGGGCCCCCAAACATGTAGCAGTGATGCATTGTCGAGGCCACCAAACTGGAGATGGAGATGTATCCCGTGGAAATAGATTTGCTGATGCCTCGGCCCGAGAAGCAGCCATTGCAGGACAAATTACTACCCCAAATGTAATGATGCAAGCAGCCATATTCCCAGTACCTTTGTGTGTATGGACACCCAGATATACCCAAGTAGAGAAGGACCATTACTGTCAAAAGGAGGGGGGGGGGGCAGTTATCAGAAACTGGATAGTGTTGCCCCTGCCTGAAGGGAGCTCATCTCCTGGTATGACCGTGATCCCTGAAGCCCTAGGCCCTGCCTTTGTCCAAGCCTTTCATCAGGCCACTCACTATGGAAAAACAAAGATGGTCAATGCTTTGAAGCCATACTTCTATATCTCCCTGCTGGGACCTTTGACCACCTCAGTAGCCCGAAGATGTGTGACCTGTGCCAAGAACAATGCCCTGTACCTCCTCCAAGAGTTCAGTCAGTAGGAGTGACCCCCATGGGAAATATCCAAATAGACTTTGCAGAAATGCCACGAGCAAATGGATATCGCTACTTGCTAGTCCTAGTTTGTACCTTTTCTGGATGGGTGGAAGCTTTTCCCACCAGAACTGAGAAGGCCGGAGAGGTCACTAAAGCCTTGCTCCATCAGATCATCCCCCGCTTCGGAATACCTTTGACCATGGGGTCTGACAATGGGCCCTCTTTTATATCACAAGTAACCCAGCAGTTAGCCCATGCCCTGCAAATACAATGGAAGTTACACACAGCCTACAGGCCCCAGAGTTCAGGGAAAGTAGAGAGAATGAACCGAACCCTAAAATCTCAGTTATCCAAACTTTGTCAGGAAGCCCACTTGAAGTGGCCCCAAGCTCTTCCCATAGCCCTTCTCCGAATACATTCAGCCCCCACCACGCCATTAGGGGTATCCCCATTTGAGATTTTGTATGGGAGGCCCCCACCCATAGTACAGGGGATAAGAGGAGATATGAATCAAATTGGATCCTTAATTACTAGGCAAGAATTGTTGGCTCTAAGTTCTATTTTGCAGAGCCTTCATACCTGGGTGCAGGACCAGTTGCCTATCAATCTAACAGAGCCATTGCATCCTTTCAAGCCTGGAGCCTCGGTGTAGGTAAAGGAGTGGAAGAAGACACCGTTGGTGCCTCATTGGAAGGGACCGTATATCGTTTTGCTATCAACCCCAACAGCAGTTAAAGTGGCCGAGATCGACTCCTGGATCCATCACAGTTGAGTGAAGTCAGCAGCAGTTCCTGAGAGTCGCCCCTGGACTTCGATCGCTAATCCTGCATCACCGTTGCGACTCATGCTGCGAAGGAGAGATCTCTCATCGTAAAGACTTTGCCAACTTACTCCTGGACATCTACATTTCAGACTAATTGGAAATTGACCAATCCCTGTGAAGAAGGAAGTGAAATATCTAGGAGTAACTCTAGACCAAAGGCTTAACTTCCAATCCCACATTAAGAAGATTACAGCCACAGCCTACTTTAAAATGAGGACCTTTCAAAACCTGTGACCTCTACTTGACCATAACCACACCACATTTAGATTATTGCAATCTGATATTTTAAGTTTTACCCAAACGTACAACCCAAACTCTTCAAATTGCAGAAAATGCTGCAGTCCGGTTAATCACTGTATCAAAAAGACAAGGACACATTACTACTATCTTAAAATCTCTTCACTGGCTCCCTATATGATCCAGAATAAAATACAAATCAATAATGATGATATTTGAGACCTTACACAATTGGTCTGCTGAATGCTTAAAAGAGCTAATCCAGAGGGTGCCAGATACTCGATCAAGGAGGAAGCAACATCAAAACAACCTCTCGACATCAAATATCAAGAATGGCTCCTCCCAATCACTCCAAAGAGTGTTTGAATACTACAGCCCGTCCCTCTGGAACTCGCTCCCACACCAATTTTTTTTTTTTTTTAAACTTTTATTTTCATTTTGCAACAAACAAAAGAAACAACACACCAAAAGAGACAAAACAAGTATACAATAAGGAAAAGTAAACCCATTACCCCCCACCCCGATGCTTCTTCTCTACCCGGTTATATCAGCATGTGAGCGCTTCCAATTAACAGTGATTATACATCAAACGATCAAAAGAGTATCTACAATACAGCATGATCATGGGACAGAGATATATACAAAGTTAGACAGTCAGATGAGAGCATTTAGCAAAATGTACATAGTCATTGAGCATCTTCCATTGAGACCAATGAGAAGGAGTCTGAACGGAGGAAGCGAACAGACGAGGTATTTGTTCATATTTACTGTAAAGACAAGCATGATTCCACCATTCATTGGGGCTCAGATGGGAGCTAATTTTCCAGTATTACTTAATTAGGGAAGTAGCAATGCCAAGCGTAAAGTTCGAAAGGAGATAAGCCATTTTTGGGAGAGAGGGGATCCCGCAACTGGGCGAAGTCCCACTATCCCCAAGAAAGGGGCTCCTGAGAGTGCGAGATAGACTAAATACGACCCCAGACCCGACGCCAGTAATACTGTAGTGCGGGATATTCATGCATAACATGAGGCAAGGAACCAATGGCCGCAGGACGTGTCCAGCAACCATTGCCCTGAGTAGTGTTCCATTTGTCTAATCTGTGAGGAGTGTAAAAACACCGGTGGGCTAGAAAGAAGAGGGCCTGAGTGAGTGAGGCGGATCGGGAACCCGTGTCCCTCTACTCCAGATAAGGCTCCATTGCTCCGAGGTCAAAGTCACATGCAATTCTCTCTCCCATACTTTCTGCGCTATAGGGGTATCTCTAGTTATAGCATTACAGAAGGTTTAGTAAAAGTGGATGCTACACCCGGTGAACTACCGAGAGATCGGAAAGTCTCCAATCAACCTTATGTAGAGAATGCCGATGGCGGGAGTCCTCTAGTGCTCCGAAGGCGATGCTGAAGTTGCACCGACCAGAGTCGGGAGTCTAAAGATTGCATAAGAGTATTAAAGGCACCTAAAGTGTCTAAAAGCATTGGTGGATAGTGGGAGTCTGATGGGAGAGTCATACCAGGGAGAAAGGTAAGAGGAATCGGTTTGCAAAGGCCCGCTTCTATATCTAGCCACACAGGTCTACTCGGTACTGGATCTTCCAACCAACGAGCACCTTGTTTGAAAAGAAAAGATTGAGGGAACACTTGAGTAAAATCGCCACCAAGTATTAATGGAGCATTGGCAGAGGCCAAGGCCAACTGCGCAATACTTGCATATTAAGCAGGGTTGTCCACATTCGGGGCATAATGCAAATACACGTGAGTTCACTATCTCCAACCTCAAGGTGTACACGGGCCCATCTACCCTCCTTGTCAGCGCTAATATCAGGTACAGTAGCGTGCAAAGACTTCCTAACCAGAATGGCTATCCCGTACCATTTGGAAACGGTGGGAGAATAGGCGGCTACCATGTGAGGCTTAGCATTGAGTTTCAGTGTTTCAGCAGAGTTTAAATGCGTTTCCTGAAGAAACACTAAATCAACATGCTCATGGCTGAGATAGCTAAGGATTTTCTTTCCTTTGAGTGGACCATTAATGCCTTTGACGGTGAATGATAAGATTTTACATAAGGCCATTCAGAAAAGTTAAGAATTCTGAGCATGATAGCACACATAATTTCACTATGTCCCTCAAACTGACTGTATCTGTCTGTACATATGACATAGGAAAAATAAGCTAATATAATACAATGAAGCGCCCCACATTAACAAAGAAAACTGCAGTACGGTAGAGGAGAAGCAAAACCCCAAAATTACTGGCGACCATGTGTCTGCGGGGAGAAACCCCAGAGAAGGCCGAAATTGAAAAAAACACATAACCTGTAGGACTGTGCGTGCTCCGAATCCGACCGAGGCACACATCATGAAGGGATAGGAGACCAAAAAACAAAAGTCATATAGAGAAAGAAAGAAAGTCCAGGCTATTTCTGTGCTTGGCTATGACCGCCGCATCGGGCCCTTCAAAATGGCGGATAGAGCCGGCAGATAAGAGTCCAAGATTTGGGATTAGCGCATCTGCTCTGCTTCTTTGGAGTCTAAAAATGTTGATAGTAGATCAGGATCTTCGAACGTCCTGGTTTGGTTGTGGAGAGTCACTCGGAGCTTCGCTGGATACAACAGGCCAAAGCGAGCCTGTAGCTGTTGAAGTCGAGGGCGAAAAGCAAGGAGTTTCTTCCGACGGTCAACGGTAGGCTTTGCCAAATCAGGAAAGAAGGAGACCTTACGACCTTCAAATTCCAAATGATGATTCGTTCGGGCAGCATGTAAAATTTGTTCCACTTGTTGATATCGTAGCAAGCTAAAGATAATAGGCCGGGGGGTCGTGAGGTTGAGCGCCATGTGGGCAGGAACACGGTGTGCTCGATCGATTTCCAGTTCTCTGTGAAAAGTGATCTTCAGCAAGGAGGGAAGAGTTTTGAGCAAGAATTCTCTTATATCTCCTGCTTCCACCCCCTCCGGTATTCCGAGGAGCCTCACATTGTTGCGACGGGCTCGATTATTGCTATCTTCTAACTCCTTTTGAAGATTCTGTATCTGGCGCTCAGCCTTGTCCAGTTTGCCCAAGCGCACCTCGTGCGAGTCGAGGACCCCCGCCATGTTGTCCTGCCGTAATGAAAGACTTTCAAGTCGGTCCTGGAGCACTCCAAAATCTTCTCGCATGGCTCGAAGCGCTTCTCCATTGGACTGCACCAATTCCTTCACGCCGCGAATTTCCTCCAAAATCTCCAGGTGCATTTCGGGGTTTTCACGAAATGGAACCATCTTCTGTGGGGAGGACACCTCTGTTTTGGAGCGTTTTCCGTGAGAAGAAGAAGGAGACCCGAAGTCCAAGCGCGCTGGTTTATGGGCCGCCATCCCCCCCGAGGTGCCCCGGTCAGCTCGGAGCAAAATAGTAAATTTGTATAGGTATTAAGTCAGGATTCTAAGTAGGCCTCTCGGGAGCTTCAACGCAAAGCGTCCTACCCGCTGGACATCAGGCTCCGCCCCCCCTCCCACACCAATTAAGAGCAACTACAGACACCACCGACTAGTTCACAGAGTACTTTGACACCACACTAGACACCCAGCCATAATGCTCAAATACTCCTGGCATCCAACCCACCCATATCATCTATGCTACACTAAACTGAGACAAAAGATGCAGTGTAAATAGTTATTAAAAGGTTGCACAGTTAATTGTGATATACACAATTGTATTGTTAGCTATTACTTGCAAAACTGTTAGACGTTCCATGTAAAATTGTTGTGTTCAATATAAACTGCCTTGATAAAACTGAAAGGTGGTATATAAGAAATGCTAAATAAATAAATATATAAATGAGAGACTCTTGGTGAAATTAAGTCATGAGACAGGAGGCAGTGTACTATGGTGGATCAGAAACTGGTTAAAAGATAGAAAGCAGAGGGTAAGATAAATAGCTAATTTTCCCAATGAAGAAAGGTGAATAGTGGAGTAGCCCAGGGGTCTGCTGCTTTTTAACATATATTCATAAATGACTGGAAATGGGAATAACGCGTGAGGTAATCAAATTTCCAGATGACACAAAATTATTCAAAGTTGTTAATACCCAAGAGGATTGTGAAAAATTGCAAGAGGACCTTGATAAATTGGAAGACTGGACATTCAAATGGCTGATGAAATTTAATGTGGACAAGTGCAAAGTTATGCACCTAGGAAAGATCAACCCAAACTATGGTTACATGATACAAGGTTCCATATTAGGAACCACCACACAGGAAAAAGATTTAGACATCGTCATGGATAACATGTTGAAACCCTCTGCCCAGGGTGCAGCGGTGGCCAAGAAGGCAAATAGAATGCTAGGAATCATAAGGAAAGGAATGGAGAATAAAGCAATGATTATGATAATGCTTCAGTATCATTCCATGGTGCTACCGCACTTTGAATATTGTGTGCATTTCTGGTTGCTGTATTTTAAAAAAGATATAGCGGAATTAGAAAAAGTACAGAGAAGAGCCCACAAAATGGTAAAGGGGATGGAAGGATACCTCTATGAGGAGAGGCTTAAAAGGTTAGGGCTCTTAAACCTGGAAAAGGGACGGTTGAGGGGAAATATGATAGAGGTCTATAAGTTAATGAATGGAGTGGAACGGGCAACTGTAGAATGATTGTCATTAAAAAGTAGAAAGACAAGGGGACATATAACGAAGCTATGGGGGGATAAGACATTTTTCAGATATATTAGTGAGAAGAGGAAGGGCAAAAGTGGTATTTTCAGACTCAAGGGTGTAGGGGGGGGGGGGGAATATGTAGAAGCTGATAAGGATAAAGCGGAATTGCTTAACAAATATTTTTGTTCTGTGTTCACAGATGAAGAACCAGGAGCAGGACCTCAGAAAACACCCACAAATAGGAACAGAAGCGAGGGATATCTTGAACAATTTTCAGAAGACTGTGTTCGTGAGAAACTAGCTCAACTTAAAGTAGACAAAGCGATGGGACCGGATGGGATACACCCTAGAATACTGAGGGAACTTGGGGACGTTCTAGCAACTCCACTGACTGACCTTTTCAATGCCTCGGTGGAGTCGGGAGTGGTGCCAAAGGACTGGAGAGAGGCTCATGTGGTGCCTTTACACAAAAGCGGAAGTAAGGATGTGGTTGAAAACTACAGGCCGGTTAGTTTAACTTCGGTGGTGAGTAAATTATTGGAAACGCTGCTGAAAGAGAAAATAGTGAGGTTTCTGGAGTTCAGCGGATTACAGGATCCGAGGCAGCATGGATTCACCAGAGGCAGGTCTTGTCAGACAAATCTGATTGATTTCTTTGACTGGGTGACCAGGGAGTTGGACCGAGGGAGAGCTCTAGATGTGGTGTATTTAGATTTCAGTAAAGCCTTTGACACTGTTCCTCACAGGCGACTTATAAACAAACTGAGCACCCTAGGGATGGACCCTAAAGTTATTGCTTGGGTTAGAAATTGGTTGGGTGGGAGGCGACAAAGAGTACAAGTAAATGGAGCTCACTCTGAGGAGAAGGATGTTACCAGTGCTGTGCCCCAGGGATCTGTCCTTGGTCCGATTCTTTTTAACATCTTTGTTAGTGATATAGCAGAAGGGCTGTCTGGTAAGGTTTGCCTCTTTGCGGATGATACCAAAATCTGCAATAGAGTAGACACCCAGGAAGGTGTAGATAACATGAGGCGGGATCTAGCTAAGCTTGAAGAATGGTCTAGAATTTGGCAGCTGGGATTTAATGTTAAAAAATGTAAGGTCATGCATTTGGGCTGCAGCAATCCAAGGGAGCAATACAGTATAGGAGGTGAAGTACTTTTGTCCACTAAAGAAGAGCGGGACCTAGGCGTGGTTGTGTCTGATGATCTTGAAGTAGCTAAACAGGTAGAAAAGGTGACGGCAAAAGCTAGAAGGATGCTTGGGTGCATATGGAGAGGAATGGCTAGCAGAAAAAAGGAGGTGATAATGCCTCTGTATAAGTCTTTGGTGCAACCTCATTTGGAGTATAGTGTGCAATTCTGGAGGCCACACCTTCAAAAGGATGTGAACAGGATGGAGTCGGTGCAGAGGGTGGCTACTAAAATGATTAGTGGTCCATTATAAAGCATATGAGGACAGACTTAAGTATCTTAATATGTGCACCTTAGAGGAAAGGCGGGATAGAGGTGATATGATTGAGATGTTTAAATACCTCCGTGGCATAAATGTTCAGGGAGAGAGCCTCTTTCAATTGAAAGCAAGTTCTGCTACGAGGGGACATGGGATGAGGGTGAAGGGAGATAGATTCAGGAGTGATATGCGGAAATATTTCTTTACGGAAAGAGTAGTGGATCCGTGAAATAGTCTCCCAGTGGAGGTGGTAGAGATGAGGACAGTAACTGAATTCAAAAAAGCATGGGACCAACACAGAGGATCTCTAAAGGTAAAAAGTGGACTGTTGTAGTTGTTGATATGGAAGGACAGACTAGATAGGCCATGTGGTCTTTTTCTGTCATCATGTTTCTATGTCCCGTTTAAGATTGATAAGAGAAAATATTTTTTCACTCAACATGTAACCAAACTCTTGAATTCATTACTGGAGGATATAGTAGAAACTGCTACTGTAGCTGTGTTTAAAAAAGGTTTGGACAAATTCCTGGAGGAATGGTCCATAAACCTTGATTAAAGAGAACCCAAGAAATTCACTGCTTGCCCCAATACAAGCACTGTGGAACCTGTGTGTCTTTTTGGGAAACTGCCAGGTACTTGGGACATGGATTGGCCACTGTTGGAAACAGGATATTGTGCTTGATGGGCCTTGGTCTGATGCGGTATGACATTTCTTATTTTCTTATATCCTGACTAGAACAGGTTGCCCCAAACGTTGGGGTTGAAAAACTTGAAGAGCATTTGTCAGTGCTGTAGTTCTACCAGGTTGATCTGCAGGGCAGATTCCTGTGGCATCCAGTCCCTGTGTGGTCAGGTCATTCAGATCAGCCCCCCCAACCCAGCTTGGAAGCATCCATCGTCTAGGTGTATCGAGGTAGAGGCATCTGAAAAGGTGACCCAACACTCTGGGCGATCAATCTGTATACAGTTAGACAACCTGTAAATAGTTGTAAGTGGACCTGTTCACCGTGACTGATCGCTTGCATATACATAGTTACCTGCCAGTCCCAAGTAGTAACACCTGTTCATTGTAAGTCCAGTGTAGGTCCTGCCTGTACTGTACAAATTTTGTTGACTGTAAACCATACTGATTCCAAAGAGTGCAGTATTAAAAAAAGACATTAAATAAATAAATAAAATAAAAACAAGTAGGTTTTGAGGGGAACACCACCACTGAAGGGACTTGATCAGTTGAGAAGTGATGTGAATCTTGTCTCCTGGGTTGTGATTCCTAATGTGGAACCTTGCATCGTATAACTGTAGTTTGGGTTGTTCTTCCCTAAGTGCATAACTTTGCACTTGTCTGCATTAAATGTCCTCTGCATTTGGACATCGAGTCTCTCAATTTATCAAATTCCTCTTGCAGTTTTTTTACATTCATCTTGTGCTTTAAGATTGTTAAATGATTTGGCGTCATTGCAAATTTGATCGCCTCGCTCATTATTGCCATTTCTAGATCATTTAAATATGTTAAAAAGTAGTGGACCCAGCATAAATCCCTGGGGTACTGCGCTATTCACCTTTCTCCACTGAGAAAAATTGGCCATTTAGCCCTACTCTGTTTTCTATCTTCAAGCCAGTTCCTAATCCACAATAGTATATTGCCTCCTATCCCATGGCTTTTTTTATTTCTCCAAGAGTTTCTAATGAGGAACTTTTTCAAAGGCTTTCTGAAAATTGTGATATAGTGTATCAACTGGCTCCCTTGATAGGCCAATTCAAATGTGCACTTGGAGAGATTCAACCTTATATCTGAAAAGATTCTCTCTACAGCACATTACATTAGTGAGCTTGTCCTGCACTGATGATTGGAGGTCTGAAACACAGAGCTAGGTGAGTCTCTGGGTGCCAATACCCATTGCCAAAACTCTGGATAATGTATCAAAAATTATCATAGGTAAATCAAACCCCGAATTTTGAGCAATCTTTGCCATGACTCTTTAGGGAACAATATTTCTCAAGCTTTTCTTGAGGGAGAAACATGTCATATCATCAAAGTTGCGCAGGATGTTCTTCAAAAACATGCACATGTAGAGCTAGTAAGAGACCACATGGGAAGCAAGCATGGCACTCTGAAAAGATTTCCTCTGAAAAAGTCCAGTGTCCAAGACTCTCTTCCTGGGGGTACTGAGGAGTGTGTATTGGAACTTCTGGACCTTTTGATGGCAGATTAGATATCCAGAGAGTTGTGCAGAAGCTGGGGCTTCTTGAATACAAGAGCCTTCTCAACTCTTTATATTGAGTCAATCTTTCTACTAATAGGAGATACAATAAGGGGGGGGGGTGTCTTCCACATTCTCATCTGTAAACTCTGACAGATGAGAATGCATGGGCATTGTCACCATCTCCTTGGGGGGTGTGAAGTACTGAAGGATTTCCAGTTCTTCTGCCCTGGGCTTATCTTTAGTCTCCAAAGAAAATGGTATGCCCTTAGATATATATCCCTCACAAAATCTTGGAAGGTCATATCCTCGGTGGGAGACTTGTGCCTTTTGCAAGGAGAAGAATCCTAGGGGAGCTCTGGAGATCTATCCTCTGACAGACCATCAGACTTCTCATCTGTGATCCAGCCTTCTGAATTAGACTCGGAGAGGAAGTCAAAGTACTGCTGTATGGTGAAGAGCATTGTGATTCTTTCCTGGACAGCCTTCAGGAGGTGATGCTCAATAACTACCATTTCCAAAGGCGCTGGGGTCACATTAGAATGGACTGATGTTCCTGGAACCTTCAGAGATGGTGTATCAGCAAGCTGGTCTTGGCTAAGAGAAGACCAGTGCCACCCCTCTGGAATTAGTGAGGTTAAGCCTTGCTCGCTTTGGGGAGGCTTAGAGGGGTCCTCCTGAGACCTCTCAATGCCCTCGGTGCCATGCCTTGGAAAACTCTGACATTGCTGCATGAAGGCCTCTTTCCGATGTTCCATTTCCTTGCCCTTCAATACTGATGAAGATTAAGCAGAGTCCTTCCTCATCCTCTAGCGAACATTGATAGATGACCAGTGTTTGGGCGGCCTATGGGTGCTTTGCTCAGATAGGGCTCACGATCTCCTTTCATCACCAAACTCTGGTGCTGCCGATGCAGATGTTGATGGATTGGACTTAGAAGCGCCAAAAAGTTTGTTGTGCTGTTTCTCTTGAACCTTCAGCCTTTTTTTGTCATGCGCTCAAGCAACTATGTCCATGGGGCTCTGTGGAAAGAAACCGCCTTAAGATAAGATGGCACTGTGGCGGCAGGCAGTAATGTGCGCACAGACACAGTGCAGCTTCCATATGCTTCTAGAATGAGCTGGGAATACTCCTGCATGAGGCACCATCAGATGACATCACTCATATATGAGGACTTTTTTCCTGCTTGTCCATGGAGAAACAATTTTGCCAGTATTTTAGAAAAGTCTCTGCCAAATGTGTGAAGTCTTTTGTAAAATACATATAAAGACATGCAGGAGTATACATGGATTTGATAATATGTAGAGCCACAGGAGCTATTTTAGAAATACACATATGGGAAAAATCAATTGAGGCAGTTCAGCAACTTACATGTGTGAGTGCCGGAACTTAAACATGTATGTGGGCCATTTTTCAGCCTAGTGGTTAGAGCACTAGTTTGTGAACCAGGAGACCAGGGTTTATTTCCCACTAGGCATTCCTTGTGGCCTTGGGCAAGTCACTTCACCCTCCATTGCCTCAGAAGAATCCAAGTTATCAGTGCCTCTGTTTAATGTACATTACAAAGTTTAAATTACAATATAAACCGCTTTGACTAAAAATGATAAAGCAGTATAAAAAACCCTAATAAATAAATACATGTACAAATGTTTCTTTTTAGTTTGGAGGGGGAAATAAACAAAGGGGGATTAAGGAGGATAACTCCTTTTAATCCCTTCCGTAAAAAGGCTGCCTAAAGAAGCACTTTTGTAAAAACCTGTAGATGCCAGGGAGCAGCTGTCAATCCTGACAAAGACATTTTTGGCCATATACATGCATTCACTTTATGAAATTGGGGCTACAGATGTGGCTCTGCCCAGGCCAACATGGTCCCTTGCAATTTCTATGTATTATGAACACCCAAGTGTAAATTCAGCCCTTTCTAAAAATTACCATTTACAGGTGGAAGCTATTTCCACATTTAAATGTCAGAATTTTAACATGGAAATTGTGAATAAAGCTACTAAAATAACCCCCTTAAGGTTTTTTTTTACTCTTTCAATTGCTTTTAAATGTCAGCTAAACGCATCTTGTAAAGAGCAAATTTATGCTGTTTGCATCTGAATATTAAGAATTTCTAAAGGTGAGGACCTTACTTGACTAGAATGCTGTCCAGGCTCTGATACTGATTTTGTGCTTTGCATGGACTGTTTTTTTTTCATTTGGTGACGTCTATTCATATAAAAAAAGAGTAAGGATTATTCAAATTAATAATTACATCAAAAAATGTCTCACACATGAAATATTCGAGTTTCAAAATTCTATTCCCGTAATCATTTTTAGTAAAAGATTGGATTTTAGCAGTTCATTTTAAAAACGGATGTGTGTTTGATTCACTATTCATTAAAAAGGAATACAGAAGGAATATAACATTACAATAGTTTGGCATTTTTATTTCCTTTTCCAGTATATCACAAATGTGTTTACCAAGGTTTCCCTTTTACAGTTGCCCAGACAGAAATGGAGAAGTATACATTCTTTTCTGGAGATACTCCCATCCATTTATATAACAATGGACAGACATTCTTGGATGGATTTATTAATCTCTTCAAAAGAAGTTTTTCCAGGGAAAACTGACTCCACAGGACAATAGGGGGAGGTAGTTACTAAAAAGGGAATAATGCATGATCTTTGCCTCTTAATGAGTATTAAGAAGCAAAATCATGTGTTATTTTATCTTAATGTATGTTATTTACCCAACACATGTTGTATACTAAGATGCAAAGCAGACAAAGCATCTCATTATGCTAGACAAATAACACAGTTTGTACTAAACACCGCAAGTGGCATTATTACATGGAAAAATAATGATAACTTTTCCTGGCTGGAAGCACTAGGCCACTAACACGTGACTTGATGCTCCTGGATACATCTGTAAAGAGACCAGAACTTTGCATCAAAAACCATGGTCCAGGGGTCCCCCCCACCTCGTGCCAGAAAACAGTCAATGCCTCCCCAAAAATACCCCCTTCCCATAGCCATTGGAACGGGGTGGGCCACATGAGCCCTTGTTTCACTAAAATTTTGCCTGCCAGCCGTAAATTGCATGGAGGCTGCAATCATGGCCTTCCCCTCCTGATCTGCCTCCAGGGATCCCATTTCCCCCAGTAAGAAGAGAGCAGCCGAGATCACAGCAAAAACAACTCCTGTCTGCATGTCGGAGATCGGATTCCCACTGTTAGAACAGGAAGGTGATTGTAGCCTCCATGCAGGTAGTCTTCCTGTAGGGATTCTGTCTCCCGCAGGCAGAGGAGAAGGGAATGGCTGCAATAACAGCAAAGACTACTCCTGTCTGCTCCGATCTCCCGTGGACAGAGGAGTCTTTGCTGCGATTCTCCTTTTCTGTCTGTGAGAAATCGGATCCCCATAGGCAAAACAAGAGGAGAAGGTTTATGGTTTAGGCATTTGATATACTGCCTTTTACTTACGCATCAGAGCGGTTTACATGTATATACTAACAGGTACTTTTTTATTCCCTTGTCCCCGAAGGGCTCACAATCTAAGTGTACCTGAGGCAATGGAGGGTTAAGTGGCTTGCCCAAGGCCACAAGGAGCAGCCATGGGACTAGAGACCCCAGTCCCTCCAGCCTGAGGTTACTTGTCCCCATGCGGGAATTGAACCCCTGGCCCTCCGGCCTGAGGTAACCTGTCCCAACCACTGAGCCACTCCTCCCTGATAGGTGATAGAGGTTAGGGGTGGAGCTAGGGTCCCCCAATCATACTGCTGTTCCACTGCCCCTATCCCCTTTCCAAAGACCCCTCCACTCCCTGAAGGTCTCTGCAGGCCTATGTTTAACATTCCCTGGTGATCTAGGGGTACCCAAACAGGAACAATCCTCTGTAGCTCCTGTCCAGTCTGGCACTGGGTTCAAAATGGTACCAGTGACCCCTAGTACTGCCACTAGGGGTCAAGTTGTCTATGGTAGTACCATCAGCCTACTGCTAGGGGCTTGTAGATGCCATTTTGAACCCATCACTGGCCTGGAGCAAGTGAGGACTGCTCCTGTCTGGGTACCCCTATGTCACCAGAGAGGATTAAAGGTAGATCGGAGGAGGCCTTTGAGGAGTAGAGGATCATCAGGGACATTTCTAATCGCGGTTGGGTATGGTTTTAAGGGGGGACTTGGAAAATGAATTCGGGGGGATAAGATATGTGTAGAGAGCGAATATCTTGGGGGGAGGGGGTCACTGACTGTTTGCTGAGGCTGAAGGGAGGGGACCTCAGACTTCAGTTTATATGCAACATACTGGCCCTTTTTGGGCCACATCTTAGTGGCCCAATACTCCAGTCCAGGAAAAATAATGCCAGTTTTGAGCTGGCATTATTTTTCCGATGGGATAATCATAGAAACATGATGGCAGATAAAGACCTTACGTCCTATCCAGTTTGCACTTCCATATGACCCACTAAGCTCTACTGTCCCTTTCTTCCTTTAGAGATTCTCTGTGTACTAAGGTGAAATTAGACCTTACCTGCTAATTGAATTTCCTTGAATATCTCCAGTCCAATCCTGACTTGTGGGTCGTGGACCTATGGAGACTGAGCATGTCAATTCTCAGGACATCACAACACATAGGCAATTGGCACCATTCACCAGCCCCCAGTATCCTATTGATAAAGTAGACTCACGTGAGCAACAATTAAGAACAGAGATACAAAATACTGAGAAACTACATCCCCAAAACCAGGTAGATCAAAACACCCCAGAACCAAAAGAAATTTGCCTACCTATTACACCTTAGTCCATATTTATTTTATTTATTTATTTACATTCTCTTATAAAGCGTAGTTACTCACCTGTAACAGGTGTTCTCCAGGAGCAGCAGGAATCAGTCCTCACTTATGGGTGACGTCGGCGCCGACGGAGCCCTCGCGGAGCAATTTTCCCCAGCTTTCAAAGAAAGCCTTTGGGAATTGCAGCGCGCATGCGCGGTCGTCTTCCCGCCCGAGGGTGCCATCTTAGCCAGTCAGATGACATAGCTAAAAAAGACAGCATAAAAATTTGCAAAAAAGAACATAAGCAGACGATTGCAACTCCAAGGGGAGGAGGGAGGGTAGTGAGGACTGATTCCTGCTGCTCCTGGAGAACACCTGTTACAGGTGAGTAACTACGCTTTCTCCAGGACCAAGCAGGAAGTCAGTCCTCACTTATGGGACTCCCAAGCTCAAGGCTACCGGAGACCCTAAGCACAAAAATGAGCTCCCTCTAGCTCAGCAGCACAGAAGGATAGAATCTTCGCTGAATTATCACCCACCGGTAGCCCACATCCGGGATGGAGGGTAGGAGTTGCTCAGACCTCAAAGAGATTACGGAGGACTGCCTGTCCGAAAGCACTGTCCCTACGGGACTCCCTCTCGAGACAGTAATGGACCGCAAAAGTCTGGCTCGAAGACCAAGTAGCGGCCCGGCAGATGTCTGCCAGCGGAACAGAGCGGAGGTAAGCCACTGACGTGGCCTTTGCCCGAACGCAATGAGCCGTGACTCGACTTTCTAAGGAGAGTCCGGCTGCCCCATAAGCCCAAGAGATACAGTCCGCAACCCAGATGGACAGAGTACGCTTGGAGACCGGGAGCCCCAATTTATTGGGGTCAAAAGACACAAAAAGCTGAGCAGCTTTACGGTGCTCCCGCGTACGGTCAAGGTAGAAGTTCAATGCCCTTCTACAGTCCAGGGTATGGAGGACCGTTTCAGCTCGGCTGGAGTGTGGTCTGGGAAAGAAGGTTGGAAGTACCACCTCCTGATTGATGTGAAAAGGGGAGACCACTTTAGGCAGAAATTTTGGGTGAGTCCGTAGGACTACCCTATTCTTGTAGAACCGAGTGTAAGGGGGATCAGACACGAGGGCCTGCAATTCACTTACGCGCCTAGCGGAAGTGAGGGCTATCAAGAACAGTGTTTTCCAAGACAGAAAACGGAGAGAACAGGTAGCCATAGGTTCAAAAGGCGGACAGGTGATCCGCTGCAAAACCACATTCAGGTCCCAGTCAGGCGCTGGCGGGCGCAGAGGTGGTTTAAGTAGAAGGAGACCTCGGAGAAACCTCGCTACGAGAGGGTCATTGGAGAGAGGTCTGCCGTCCACCGGCACATGATGTGCTGAAAGAGCACTGAGGTGAACTTTGACGGAGTTGGACTTAAGTCCCAGATTAGAGAGGTGCATCAAGTACTGCAAGATCACCGACACCGGGCAGGAGAAGGGATCCTGAGACTGTTGGGTACACCAGACTGCAAAGCGACGCCATTTAAGGGCGTAGCATTTGCGGGTAGAAGGCCGTCGCGAAGCTAAGACGACCTCCTCCACCTCCGCCGGCAGGAGAAGGGGAGCAAGGACTACCCTCTCAGCAGCCAGGCCATAAGGTTGAGAGACCTGAGGTTGGGGTGCAGAAGGGACCCCTGATCCTGAGTGAGGAGATCCGGTTGTATCCCCAGAGGGATTGGGCCCTCCACCGCCAGTTGCAGCAGGAGTGGAAACCACGGCTGCCTGGGCCAGCGAGGGGCCACCAGGATCATGAAGGCTTTGTCTCGGAGAACCTTGAAAAGAGTCCGAGAGACCAGCGGGATGGGAGGGAAAGCGTACAGAAGGCTCCCCGACCACGAGATCAGAAAGGCGTCCGCCGCAACCCGAAGGGGGTGTGGCTGACGAGAGCAGAAGCGAGGAAGTTGCCGGTTGTGAGGACTGGCAAAGAGATCCACCGTGGGGAGACCCCACTTGAGGAAGAGCTTCTGAACTACCAAGGGATCCAGACGCCACTCGTGCGGCTGGAGGACCCTGCTGAGTTTGTCTGCAAGGCAATTTTCTTGGCCCGGGAGATAAACTGCCTTGAGGAGAATGCCGTGACTGACGGCCCAAGAGCAGAGCTTCTGTGCCTCCCGGCAGAGGAGGAAGGAGCCCGTGCCCCCCTGCTTGTTCACGTAGAACATGGCAACCTGATTGTCCGTCTGGACAAGGACGGACTGTTGGGAAGTCAGGTGGGAGAAGGCCTTGAGAGCGAGGCGGATCGCCCTGAGCTCCAGGAAGTTGATCTGCTGAGCAGACTCCCACGTGGTCCAGAGGCCCTGAGTACGTGCCTCTTGGCAATGTGCTCCCCAGCCCAGGAGGGATGCATCGGTGGTCAGCACCCGGGTCGGCTGAGGTGACTGGAAAGGCATTCCGAATATCAGGTTCGGCTGCCGGAGCCACCACCGGAGAGACGAGAGCAGCGGCTCGGAGACGCGCACTAGGTCTGCCAGGCCGCCTGTGGCTTGTCGCCACTGCTGGCGGAGACACCATTGAGCAGACCGCATGTTCAGGCGGGCATTGGGGGTCACATGGACAGTGGAAGCCATATGGCCGAGCAGTCTCAGGAAGCGCCTGGCGGAGACCAGGGGCTGGCTGCGAAAGCGGTCGGCTAGGTCCATGAGCCGTTGAGCCCTGTCGAGCGGTAGGTACGCTCGTGCCCGAGGAGTGTGCAGCCTTGCGCCGATGAACTCGAGATCCTGTGAGGGGAGCAAAGTGGACTTTGCGAAGTTTATGACAAAGCCCAAGTGCTGCAGCAGAGTCACCGTGCGGCACGTGGCGTTGGTGACCTCCTGAGCGGACGCTGCTCTGATGAGCCAGTCGTCGAGGTACGGAAAGACATAGAGGCCGTGAAGCCGGAGATGGGCCGCCACGACCGCGAGACATTTTGTGAAGACTCGCGGTGCGGAGGATAGGCCAAAGGGCAGTACTCTGTACTGGTAATGATTTCCTGCCACCACAAACCTTAGGTATTGGCGGTGGCTTGGGTGGATGAGGATGTGCGTGTAGGCATCCTTTAGATCCAAGGAGCATAGCCAATCTCCCTGCTGGAGGTAGGGCAGAAGGATTCCAAGGGTAAGCATTTTGAACTTCTCCCGCACAAGGAACTTGTTGAGGTTGCGCAAGTCCAGGATGGGTCTGAGGCCCCCTGTTCTCTTTGGTATCAGAAAATACCTTGAGTAAAAGCCTTGACCTCTCAGGTGGTGGGGCACCGGTTCCACCGCCTGTTCCTGCAGAAGACCTGCTAACTCCTGAAGGAGCAACTCCCTGTGCAGAGGGGGGCGCGAAGGTTCTCCCGGAAAATAGGAGGGAGGGACCTGATGGAAGTGGAGAAGGTAGCCTTCTCGCACGACCTGAAGTACCCAGGCATCTGCGGTGATGCTGGACCACCTGTGGCCGAAGTGAACCAGCCGGCCGCCGGTGCTGGGAGGAACCAGCGGGGGGGGAGAGGCTATGCTGAGCGAGTCAAAAACCCCCACCCTGCTGAGCAGGGGCTGGTGGTGCAGGCTTGGGGGCTTGCTGCCTACGGGACCCGTTACCCCGTCCCTTGGCCTGCTGGCCCTGTTGGGGAGCTGCAGGGGCCTGATAATGGGGGTACTGTTTGTAGGCAGCCGCCTTCCTCGGGTAAAAGGACTTTTTTTCCCGAGCCCTTCTTTTTCTGGGAAGGGGCGGAGGTCTTCCTAGAAAGCCTGGTCCTGGTGAGAGTCTCAGTCTCAATTTGTGCAGCCTTTTCCGCCATGGGCTTGCCAAAGAGGTTTTCGCCTCGGCAGGGGACATCGACCAACTTGTCCTGTACCCAGGGCTCAAGATCCGACGACTGAAGCCAAGCCTGTCGGCGGGCACCGATGCCGGCTGCGGCCACTCTAGCCGAGGCCTCAAAGCCATCATAGGCTGCTCGGGACATGAACTTTGAGCATTCCCGAATGCCCGTGGACAAGGCTAGGAACCTCCGCAAGGGCTCCTCGGAGAGACCAGCGGAGAATCCGGCTAGCTCTTTAGCCAGATCCCGGAGATACATGCCCATGTAGAGCTGGTAAGTCTGGACACGACATGCGAGCATAGAGCCCTGGAAGCACTTCTTGCCAAGGCCATCCAGGTTACGGGCCTCCCTTCCAGGAGGCACCGAGGAGTGCATCTTCTGGCTCTTAAGACGATGCATGGCCGATTCCACTACCATGGAATGGTGTGGCAGCTGTGCCTTCTGAAAGCCAGGGCTCTTGCGGACCCGATAGATAGAATCGACCCGCTTGCTCAGGACCGGCGAGGAGGCCGGACTCTCCCACATGCGGAAGAGTAGTCGTTCCAGCATAGGAGGAACCGGCACAGTAAAGTGCTCCCTCGCGGGAGAGTCATACTGGAGGGCGTCGAGCTCTTCGGCTCGAGGCTCCTCCTCGGGATCCGCAGGGAAGGCCAAAGCCTTGGCCATATCCCTAACGAAGTCCGAGAACCGGGCATCCTCCGGGGGGGACTGCTTCCGAGGCTCGGACCCCGGTGAGTCCGATGGGACACACCGAGTCCGGAAAGAATCAGGTGACTCTTCCTCCTCAGACTCCCAGACCGACTCCGACGAGGACTCGGTGGGGTCGGCCCGGGCAGGATGCGGCGCCAGCCGCCCCGACGTCGAGGGAGTCGGCGTCGGCGACCTCGGTCCCGAACGGGAGGCCGAGGGTGACCTCGACCGAGGATCGACTCGAGTTCTCATTGACTCGAGGATCGGCTCGGTCTCCGGGGTCGACTTAGACGTCGACGTCCCGGCGGTCGGGGCAGCGGCGCCAGCGAGGCCAGCGAGCAGTGCCCGCTGCTGGTCCATGAAGGCAGACAGTCTGCTCTCCAAGGCCGTCAACCTGAGTCCGAGCTCAGGTGACCCAGCAGCCCCCGACTCGGGCCCCGACGGCGGCTGTCGCGGAGGCGAGTCCAGAAGGACTACAGGACTTACCCGGGCAGGCATCTCCGACTCCAGGCGAGGTCGCTTCGGGAGATGTTCCTTCTCCAAGGACCCGGGGCGGCTGTCGGGGCTATGCGACCTGGCCCTCGCGGAGCCAGGAGCGTCCACCGACGCCGCCCTCGCGGGTTTTTCCTTCCGACGATGGTCCCCGGAGGGAGAACCCCGGTCGGAGGAGCTCCGGCGACGGTCCGAGCTGGAGCCCTTTGACACGGAGGCCTCCGACGAGGTCCGGGTACGGCTGGGGTCAGCGAAGATTCTCTCGCGCTGATGCCGCCGACTTCTCAACGCCTTCGAGGACAGTTTGCTGCAGGGCCCACAGATCAGTTCCTCATGATCGGGGCCCAAGCAGCGGAGGCAAAAGTCGTGTGTGTCGGTTAGTGACATATTTCGGTCACACCGACCACACCGCTTAAAGCCACTGGCAGCCATCGGGGGAAAAAGGGCCCCTGCGAGGTCAAAGGACCGGGCTGCCAGGGAAAACGAAAATGAAAGCTGACTAAGTCAGAAAAACCGAAAAAACGCTAGAGGACTCGAGACCGGCGTCGCGAGTCCGGGCGGGAAAACGATCGGCGTCGAACCGAAAGAAAAAAGTATAAAATAAAGAGGAAAATCAACTTTTTCGCGGGGACAAGACGGGGACGTCTGCAGGGCTCCGCGGAAAAAAGAAGACTGGCTAAGATGGCACCCTCGGGCGGGAAGACGACCGCGCATGCGCGCTGCAATTCCCAAAGGCTTTCTTTGAAAGCTGGGGAAAATTGCTCCGCGAGGGCTCCGTCGGCGCCGACGTCACCCATAAGTGAGGACTGACTTCCTGCTTGGTCCTGGAGAAACCGCGCTATTCTGCATCAGTGCGGTTTACATTGAACAAACTGAAATTACATTGAACAGGGCATTATAACTTGGAGATAACTATTTTACAGGGAACAAGGGCTATGGAGGGTTAAGTGGCTTGCCCAAGACCACAAGGAGCACCTGTGGGACCGTATATGTGACTACTTGAGGCACAATCCTTTGCCTGCCCCAGGTGCTCTGCCAATCCACTTCTGAATCTTCCTTGCTCTCTCTTGGGTTTTTTTTTTTTTGCACCTTTAGAATAAGGAAAAGAACTCAGCACCCCACAAGGGAGTTCCGTCTTACCAATGATATCTCTCTCCCACCACGGACCACCAACTAAAAAATCTACTACTTTAGGCACCACAATGTCTGAACCAGGGAGGGTCCGGGATTAGACTGGAGTACTCAAGGAAAGTCAGTTATCAGGTAAGGCCTAATTTCACCTTCCTTATCATCCCTCCAGTCCAGTCCTGATCTGTGGGATGTACCATAGCAGTACTAACAATGTGAGGGATCCGCGAGCTTGGCCTGCAGCACTACTGAACCAAATTGCGTATCCCCTGCTGCCTACACATCCAAACGATAATGCTTCACAAAGGTATGTAAGGACAACCAGGTAACCAACCTGCACATATTTGCCGGTGGAATGAAGCTAGATTCTGCTCACGATGCGGCTTGTGCCCAGGTCAAATGCGTCCTCAGTACCCCGAGCAATACCCTGTGCTGCAATAAATAGGCCGAAGTAATTGTCTCTCTCACCCATCTGGAAATGGAGGCCTTGGAAGCTGCCTCCCCTCTACGTGGCCCTCCAACCAGGACAAACAGATGATCTGACTTGTGAAACTGTTTTGTTCTCCTTAAATAATGCCGGAGCACCTGGTGCACATTGAGGAGGCAGAAGTGAGGATAGTCCTTTGTTCCCCCCATGCCTGAGAAAACTGGAAGTATTACCGGCGGATTCAAATGAAGTGCTGAGATCACCTTGGGCAAAAAGGAGGGCACTAGGCTACTCCTCCACTCGGAGTGGAGGAGTAGCCTAGTGGTTGGGTCAAGGTACTTCAGGCTGGAAGGTCGGGGGTTCAAATCCCACTAGAGGACAGCAACCTTGGGCCGGAAGGACTGGGGTTTCTAGTCCCACAGGTGCTCCTTGTGGTCTTGGGCAAGCCACTTAACCCTCCATAGCCCATGTTCCCTGTAAAATAGTTCTCTGTGTGCTGTGCTTTCCTGTCTAATCAATGTGTTTATACCTCAAAAATTTCCTGTCATGATTTGACAATTTCCAATCTGTAAATCAAAAAAAAACAACCCGCTGCTGATCGCTGGAAGTAGCGGTATACAAATGTATACTAAATAAATAAATAAAATAAATAAATAAACACCACCTTTTCCTTGGAGATGGAGAAAAAAAGCTTGCAGCACGATAGCACCTGAAGTTCAGAAATTCTCCTGGCCAAATAAATCACCACCAAAAAGACTGTCTTTAATGTCAAGTCCTTCAGAGTACAGGCACTCAGCGGCTCAAAGGGTGTCTCTGTTAGTACTAACACCAGATTGAGAGCCCAAGGTGAAACTACAGATCTTACCGGTGGCCAAACCTGCTTCACGGCTTGCAGAAAATACATGACATCTGGATGGGCCACCAAGAACACCCCTTGGACCCTGCCATGGTCCCAGGTGATAGCTGCCACCTGCACGTGAAGTGAACTGCATGCAAGGCCCTTTTCCAGACCTGCCTGAAGAAAGGCCAAAATATCCAGCACGGACGCAGCCACGGGCCAACAACCATGCTCCACACACCAGCCTTCAAAGACCCTCCATACCCACACATAGGACAGGGTAGTGGAGCATTTATTGGCCTTCAACAAGGTCAAGATTACCGAAGCAGAATAGCCCCTCTTTCTCAACCAAGCCCTCTCAAGATCCAGGCCATAAGTGAGAATTGATCCATTGAGGCATCAGTATGGGGCCCTGCGACAGCAGGTCGGTCAGAACTGGCAAACACCAAGGATGATCCACCGTTAGCCGAACCGTTTCGGCATACCACATTCTATGGAGCAATCAAGATGATCAGTCCTGATACACCTCAATCTTTTGCACCGCGTGGCCAATGAGTGCTCACGGGGGGAATACATAGAGCAGCCCATCCAGGGGCTACAGTTGCACCAATGCACCGAGCCCTTCTGATATTCACTCTCTTCTCCTGCTGTGAAAACGGGCCATTTTGCGGACTCAAAGGTCACCATCAGGTCCATGATTAGCGGATCCCAGCACCGTAGCAACTGTGTAAATACCGCTCTGTTGAGTTCCCAATTCACCAGGATCCACGCAAACCCGACTGAGGTAGTCTGCTGCTACATTCTCTTTTCTGGCCACATGAGCCATCGAAATGGCCTGCAAGTTCTCCTCTGCCCATTGCAACAACAGGCTTACTTTGCTTTCCAGTTGCATGCTGCTTGTGCTACCCTGTCTATTTATGTAGGCTACTGTGATGGCATTGTCAGAGGACACTCTCATTGCCTTTCCCCCTAGGAAGCTGCAGAAGTGCTGCAGTGTGAAGAACACACTCTTATCTCCAACTGGTTGATGGGCCATACGCTGTCCTCCGTAGGCCAGTTCCCTGAGCTATTTGGGCCTTGCAATGAGATCCCCAGTCTGAAAGACTGGTGCCAGTTGTCAACAGGACCCACTGGGGAGTCTACAGGGGCATCTCGGCACAGAGCTTGTCTGGGTGCAGCCACCAACAGCGAGCCACCTTGGTGACTTCTGGACATGGCAACTGTACCAGCAGTGACTGTTGTTGTGCTAACCATCTCTGCAACAGTTGCATGTGGGCCCATGGTCATGGTACCAACTCAATAGATGCTGCCATGGATCCCAACACCTGCGGATGCCATGTCATCGGCGTCTTCATCCTGAGAAACTGGCAGACCTGCTGCTGAAGCCTTTGCATTTGGTCCACTGGCACTGGCCCTCACACATCTGGAAATGAGCCCCCAGGTACACCAAGTCCTGAGATGGCTGTAGGCAGCTTTTGGTCAAATTGATGACCCAGCTGAGACTCTGCAGAAATTAGATCACCCTGGCCGTGGCTTGTTCATGCTCGCCTCTTGACTTTGCCCCATAAGCCAATCATCAAGGTAGGGGTGCACCAGAATCCCCTCTGTCGAAGGGCAGCCGCCACCACCACAGTGAATGTATGGGAAGCGGTTGCAAGACTGAATGGTAAGGCTCGAAACTGAAACTGACGCATGGGGACCGCGAACCAAAGGAACCGCTGATGGTCTGGTCAAATGGAGATATGCAAGTATGCCTCAGTGAGATCCAGCAAGGTAAGGAAAGAGTAGTTACTCACCTGTAACAGGTGTTCTCCAGGAGCAGCAGGAATCAGTCCTCACTTATGGGTGACGTCGATGGAGCCCCCGTGCGGAGCATTTCCCCAGCTTTCTAAGAAAGCCTTTGGGAATACTGCATGCATGCACGCTCCCCTTCCCGCCTAAAGGTGCCATCTTGCTCAGTCTAATGACATAGTTTATTTTTACATTTTGTGTGCTGTTTTTAGCTATGTACAACTGCAACTCCCAGGGGAGGAGGGAGGGTTGCGAGGACTGATTTCTGCTGCTCCTGGAGAACACCTGTTACAGGTGCGTAACTACTCTTTCTCCAGGACCAAGCAGGAAGTCAGTCCTCACTTATGGGACTCCCCAGCTTCAGGCTACTGGGGACCCAGAGCTGAAAAAATGAGCTCCCTCTAGCCGCAGCATCAGAGAAAGGATTTCACTGAAACATACCCCCACCGGTAGCCCAACCAGAGGGCTGGAGGGTAGGAGTTGCTTAAACCTCAAAGAGATTCCGGAGCACTTCCTGACCGAAAGCACTGTCCCTACGGGACTCCCTCGCCAGGCAGTAATGGGCTGCAAAAGTCTGGCTTGAGGACCAAGTTGCAGCCCTGCAGATGTCTGCCAATGGAACAGAGCGGAGATGAGCTACTGAGGCAGCCATTGCCCTGACACAGTGGGCCGTGACCTGACCCTGCAAGGGAAGGTCAGCTGCCCTGTAAGCCCAGGTGATACAGTCAGCCACCCAGATGTACAAAGTATGCTTGGAGACAGCTAACCCTAAGTTATTAGGGTCAAAAGATACAAAGAGCTGAGTAGCCCTCCTATGACCCTGCATACGTTCAATGTAGAAGGATAAGGCCCTCCTACAGTCCAGGGTATGCAGGACTGTCTCAGCCCGGTTGGCATGGGGCCTAGGGAAGAAAGTTGGAAGAACCACCTCCTGGTTGAGATGGAAAGAGGAGACAACCTTTGGGAGGAACTTAGGATGAGTCCTAAGGACTACCCTGTTCCTATAGAAGTGAGTGTAAGGCCTGTCACAGACCAGGGCTTGAAGCTCACTCACACGCCTGGCCGAGGTAAGGGCCACTAGGAATAGAGTCTTCCAAGAAAGGAAACGGAGAGGACATGTAGCCATCGGCTCAAACGGTGAGCGAGCCAGTTGGTGCAAGACCACATTGAATTCCCACTCAGGGGCCGGTGGACGGAGAGGAGGCTTAAGCAATAGCAAGCCTCTGAGAAACCTGGACACCAAAGGGTGAACCGACAAAGAGCGTCCCTCCACCAGTGAGTGGGGAGCTGCTAGAGCAGAGAGGTGGACCCGAACAGAATTGGACTTAAGGCCCTGATTGGACAAATGCAGTAGGTACTGAAGCACTACTGGCACAGTGCAGGCAAAAGGATCTTCCTTTCGCTACTGACACCAGAAGGAGAACCTCCTCCACTTCAGGGCATATGTTTTCCTGGTGGATTGCTTTCTAGAGGCCAAGACCACTTCTTCCACTTCCTGAGGCAGGTCCCAGGGAGCCAATACTACTCTTGCAGCCTCCAGGCCATCAAACTGAGAGATTTGAGATTGGGGTGCAGAAGAGAACCTTGATCTTGAGAGAGAAGGTCTGGTTGCAACCCCAGAGGCAGTGGTGTTTCTACCGCTAGTTGAAGCAGAAGTGGGAACCAGGGCTGCCTCGGCCATTTGGGAGCTACCAGAAGTACCAAGGCCTTGTCCCTTAGAATCTTGAACAAGGTTCGGGCCACCAGAGGTGTGGGAAGAAATGCATATAGGAGGCCCTGGGACCAAGAAATCAGGAAGGCATCTGCTGCTAACCTCAGGGGATGCGGTTGCCTGGAACAGAACCTGGGCAGCTGCCGGTTCAGGGGACTGGCAAAGAGATCTATGGATGGAAGTCCCCATTTCAGGAAAATCTTCTGAACCACTACAGGGTGCAGTTGCCACTCGTGGGACTGCAGAACCCTGCTCAACCTGTCCGCCAAGAAGTTCTCTTGGCCAGGGAGATAGACAGCTTTGAGAAACATGTTGTGTTTGAGAGCAAAAGAACAAAGGGCCTGTGCCTCTCGACACAGAAGCTTGGACCCTGTGCCTCCTTGTTTGTTCACATAGAACATGGCCACCTGATTGTCCGTCTGTACCAGAACAGACTGGTGAGCCAAGGTGTGAGAGAAGGTTTTGAGGGCTAAACGAATAGCCCGGAGTTCCAGTAGGTTGATCTGTTGTGTGGCCTCCCATGGAGAACACAGGCCCTGGGTGCACCTGTCCAAACAATGTGCACCCCAGCCCTGCAAGGAGGCATCGGTCGTCAACACCACTGTGGGAACAGGCACTTGAAAAGGCACCCCCTGTAGTAAGTTGGGGGGGGGGGGTGTAGCCACCACTGTAGGGAGTTCAGGAATGGTTTGGATACCCGTACTTTGTGAGGCTGCCTGTGGCTTGCTTCCACTGAGTTTGGAGACACCACTGTGCAGGCCTCATGTGGAGACGGGCATTGGGGGTCACATGCACTGTCGATGCCATGTGGCCCAGGAGCCTTAGACAGAGTCTGGCGAATACTTGTGGCCTGCTCAGAAACTGGTTTGCCAAGTTTATGAGCCTTTGAGCCCTGTCCTTTGGCAGGTAAGCCTTTGCTTGCAGTGAGTCCAACCTCGCCCCTATGAACTCTAGGTTCTGGGAGGGGAGCAAAGTGGACTTTGCGAAGTTTATGACGAACCCTAGGTGTTGAAGGAGAGAGACAGTTCTGAGGGTGGCTTGCCTGGCCTCCTGGGAAGTCTGACCCCTAATGAGCCAGTTGTACCGGTAGGGGAAGACAAAAACACCCTGATTCCTCAAGTAGGCTGCCACCACCGCCAGGCACTTTGTAAATACCCTTGGGGTGGAGGTCAGGCCAAAGGGCAGTACTCTGTACTGGTAATGGTTTCCTCCCACAATGAACCTGAGGTACTTTCTGTGGTCTGGATGAATGAGGATGTGAGTGTACGCATCCTTTAGATCTAAGGAGCATAGCCAATCTCCTTGCTGGAGGTAGGGCAGAAGTGTTCCAAAAGTGAGCATCTTGAACCTTTCTTTCTCCAGAAACTTGTTGAGATTTCTGAGGTCGAGAATAGGCCTGAGGCCCCCGGTTCTCTTTGGTACAAGAAAGTACCTGGAGTAGAACCCGTGACCTTGCAGGTGGGGAGGAACAGGCTTCACCGCCTGGTCCAGCAGCAGACCTTGAAGTTCCTGAAGGAGGAGGTCTGTGTGCAGAGGAGGCCTGGGAGGCTCTCCTGGGAAGTGGGTAGGAGGCAACTGCTGGAAATGGAGCATATAGCCCTTGTGGACTATGCTCAATACCCAAGCATCCCCTGTAATGGGTGACCACCTGTGGGCAAACAGGACTAGACGACCTGTGCAGAGATGGGACAGCAGAAGTGGAAAGGCTATGCTGTGGGAGTCAGAAACCCCCTCCCTGCTGAGTGGAAGCAGGAGCCGGAGGCTTGGGGGTCTTCTGCCTACGGGGCCCATGTCCCTGCCCCTTGGCCTGCTGACCCTGCTGGGGAGCTGGGGAGGCCTGGTACTGAGGGAAAGGTTTGTAGGCAGCCGCCTTCCTCGGGTAAAAGAACTTCTTACCTGAGCCCTTCTTCTTCTGAGAAGGGGCAGATGTTTTTCTGGACAGCCTTGTCCTAGTCAGGTGCTCGGTTTCGAGCTCAGCAGCCTTTTCAGCCATGGGCTTGCCAAAAAGGTTTTCACCTTGGCAAGGGACATCGACCAACTTGTCCTGCACCCATGGCTCGAGGTCCGATGACTGCAACCATGCCTGCCATCGGGCCACGATGCCAGCTGCTGCTACATGGGCCGAAGCCTCGAAGCCATCGTAGGCCGCTCGGGACATGAACTTTGAGCATTCCCGGATTCCCAAGGACAAGGTCTTGAACCTCTGCAAAGGTTCCCCGGAGAGGCCAGCAGAGAACCCGGCAAGTTCCTTCGCCAGGTCTCGTAAGTACATGCCCATGTACAGCTGGTAAGACTGGACATGGCAAGCAAGCATCGAGCCCTGGAAGCACTTTCTGCCGAAAGCATCCAGGTTCCGGGCCTCCCTGCTGGGAGGCACCGCAGAGTGCATCTTCTGGCTTTTCAGACAATGCATGGCCGATTCCACGACCATGGAATGGTGCGGCAGCTGCGCCTTTTGGAAACCAGGGCTCTTACGGAGTCGATAGATGGAATCGACCCACTTGCTCAAAACCGGTGTTGAGGCCGGTGCCTCCCACATCCGGAAGAGGAGCCGTTCCAGCATCGGAGGAACAGGCACAGTAAAGGACTCCTTCGGAGGAGAGTCATACTGGAGGGCCTCAAGCTCTTTGACTCGAGGCTCCTCCTCGGGGTCCGCGGGAATCGCCAAAGCCTTGGCCATGTCCTGGACGAACTCCGAGAACCTGGTGTCCTCTGGAGGGGACCTACTCCGGGGCTAGGATTGCGGTGAGTCCGACGGGACGCACTGAGTCCAAAAAGTATCGGTGGACTCCTCGTCCTCCGTCTCCCACGCAGACTCATCCGAAGAGGAGTTGGGGGGCTCTGACTGCGTGGGCCTCGGTGGCACCCACCCCAACGCCGAAGGCACCGGCATCGACACCCTCGGTTCTGAGCGGGAGGTTGAGGGGGACCTCGAACCTTCATGGTCTTGAGTATCGGCTCAATCTCCGGGGTCGACTTAGACGTCGATATCCTGGTGGTCAGGGCAGATGCACCAGTGAGGCTGGCCATCAGTACCCGCTGCTGATCCATAAAGGCAGACAATCTGCACTCCAAGGATGTCAGCCTGAGTCCAAGCTCAGGAGACTTAGCAGCCACCGACTCGGGCCCCGGCGGTGGCTCCCAAGGAGGACAGTCCACGAGGACAACAGGACTTACGTGTCCGGCGGGCTCCGGCTCCACATGAGGTATCTTGGATGGCTTCTCCTGCTCCAAGGGCCCGGGGCGGCGGTCGTGGGTCCAAGACCTGGCCCTCGGGGAACCAGGGACCTCTTCTGACGCTGCCCTCACGAACCGTTTCTTCCTCTTGCGTTCCCGATAGGGGCCCCCCCTGTCCGAGGAACCCCGGTGATGCTTTGGGGTCAGATTCCCGAGACGTCGAGGCCTCGGACGAGGTCCGGGCCCGGCCAGAGGCAGAGTCAGAAAAAAATCCGTTCTTTCTGATGCCGGCGGCTTCAACGTGCCTTGGTGGACATTTTGCCATATGGGATACAGACCTTAGGATTATCCGGTCAGAGGCATCAAAGGCAGCAGTCGTGTGTGTCGGTGAGAGACATCAGTTTCTTGCACCGATCACACTTTTTGAAACCACTGGAAGCCATAGGGGAAAAAAGGGCCCCCGCAAGGTCAAAGGACCGGCTTTCCAGGGGAAAAGAGAAAAAAGGGTGCGAACGCCAGCCACTAAGGGCAAAAACTGAAAAAAAGAAGACGGGCTCGATAACGGTGTACCGAACCCGGCGGGAAGGGGAACCGGCGTCGAACCGGAGAAAACCACAATGAACATCGCAAGAAAAAAAGTCAACTTTTCCGGGTGACACGGACAGACATCCGTTGGGCTCCACGGAAAAAGAAAGACTGAGCAAGATGGCTCCTTTAGGCGGGAAGGGGACCGCGCATGTGTGCAGTATTACCAAAGGCTTTCTTAGAAAGCTGGGGAAATGCTCCGCACGGGGGCTCCATCGACGTCGATGTCACCCATAAGTGAGGACTGACTTCCTGCTTGGTCCTGGAGAACTTGCCCTCCCTGATGGCAACAATGACCAATTGGAGCATCTCCATGTAAAAATGGGGCACCTGCAGGCAAAATTTATGTGCTTGATATTCAAGATAGGTCTGAAAGAGCCTTCCTTTTTGGGTACCATAAAGTATATAGAGTATCGACCCCAACCGCACTGGTCTTGTGGTACATCCTCCATGGCATTTAGGTCGCAAAGCCATAGCAGGGTGTCCTGCACTGCCTTGACCTTGCAGGTGCCTTACAGAGAGACCTGATAAATGCCTCCACAAGAGGTCGTGCAAACTCAACTGCATAGCCCTCTTGACCTCTAGCCCCACTGGTCAGAAGTGATCCAGGCCCAAGCAGAGTAAAAGTCCTGTAGCCAAACCCAGCATGGGAACCACCTCTGCTGAGGCTCCCCTCGCTTCAGTGTGGCTTCTTAGCCATGGCGAAAGAGGAGAAGTAGAATCCCCTTCCAGTACCACAAACTCCACGAAAGGCCTGCCCCCCTAGAGGGAAAATGTCCTCTCTGGTAGGGTGCAAAACACACCACCTGGAACCTACAAAAATCTTGAGGCTGGCCCAAGCCGGAGTTGACAAATGAACCTGCTTCTGTTTATTTTCGGGGAGTCTGCCTCCCTTCAAATCCTTCAAATCCTTTACCAACTTAACCAGTGCCTCTCCGAACAGGAGCTTACACTTGAACAGGAGCCTACTCAAATGGACCTTAGAGGAAACATCAGCTGACCAGTTATGGATCCACAAATGTAGTTGAGTCACTACCACTGAAGCCATGCTCTTGGACAGGCCCCTGATGAGATCATAAAAGGCATCTGCCAAATAAGCAGCCCTGGATTCCAACTTAGCTGCCTCCAGCGGGGAGGGAGATGAGTCTCCTGCCTCTTCCAGGATTCCTTGTCCCATTTTAAATATGCCTTGGCCACGAAAGCACCACAGATGGATGCCTGCAAAGTCAACACATTGATATCAAATGCCTGCTTCAGCAAGGTCTCCATATTTCTATCTCTGAACATCTTTGAGGGCTATATTGCCTTCCACCAGAATAGTTGTCTTCTTTGTGACTGCTGAGACTGCCGTTTCCAACAGTGGAGAGCTGAAAAGCTCCTTCTCCTGATCCAGAAGTGGGTAGAGCAGCACCATAGTCCACGTTCTCTTCAACGCGGTGTCTGGGACATCCCACTCGTCTTGAATCATCTGCTTGATCACGCGATGCAGAGGGAACACGGTCTGGGTCTTCTGAACCACCTGGAACAGGGGATCCTCCAGAGGATCATCCTCCAGCAGAACCCCTGCCTCCATATTCAGAGCCTTTAAGGACTAGGAGATGAGTGCAGCCAATTCCTCTTGGCGGAAGACCCACACAATCTGAGAGTCCTCCCCCTGAGGGATTTCATCTTCCTCCAGATCAGCAGAAGCCATACCTATGTCCACGTCTGCTTATGAGTTCTCTGCTTCTTCCAAGTGGATGGAATTGTATCCTCCTAAGTGTCCCCATCCAGATGTGTGCGGCTCGCCACAGGCTTCTCCTCTACTCTTGAACTTGACAAGGAGTTGGGCATTCCTCCCTTCTTTGCCCTCTCATGGGCCCCTGAGGATCCATCCTCTCTACTCTTCTTCATACAAAAAGCCTTTTTCATGAGGAGGACAAACTCATGGAGAAGAAAAATCCCTAGAATCCTTCTGCGGCTGAATCCTGTGAGGTGGAGGGCCGGGGAGATCTGCCTTCCCTGCCTTTTGCTCCTAGCAGAGATAGAGTAAGGTTATCTTCTCCCCTGACCAGGACTGCCGCCCCCGCAACAGCCATGGGTGAGCAGTGCCCCTCGGAGGGCTGCAAGAGAGCATCAGGCCCTACTGAGACCCCTCCCTTCTGAGTCCTGTCTGACTTCCCCTCCATGAGACCATCCTCTGCGGAACGGACCTCTGCCTCACAGTCGCAGTAGAACCTTTCAGATGAGACGGAGTCCCAACAGGACCCACATGCAAAGCATGTGGCCTTGGAGAGTATACTGCAGACAGTTTGAACGGCTTAGTCTAAATTTTTTTCCCCAATAACCTTCTGCTTGAATGAGTAAGAGAAAGCAAAGGCATCCAAAAATAACAAAAACAAACCCTCCAGCATCCGAAGCCTCACTGCTGCCCGAAGCTGTAATTGAGAACAAAATGGTGCCTTTTCCTATGAAGCATGGGGCAGCCTACCACTATGCTAAATGGTCTTCTCTGCCCTGCAACCTCCTGCTCACTAAACCAGCTAGTAGCTCCAAACCTCCTGCTGAAAAGAACCCGATGCTGTCTCTCCTACCCGGTGGCTGTACAGCTGCTAATAACCCTACCTACATGCTCAGGCCTGTCCTTACCGGCTTTGGCGTCGGCAGGAGTCCCTTGAGGGTGAAGAACTGACCAGCCTCAGAATCGCTAACAACTGCTCACTCACCAAAGGGATTGGGAGCTGCTGCGGCTGAACCATGAGTAATTGGTAAGAGTCTTTTCCCTGAAGCAGAAGGAATCTCGTTGCTTGCAAAGTGTAATCGTCTTTTATTTTATTTTTTTCTTTATTAACCGGCAATGTGATTGCAGCAAATTTAAAGGGCTAGAATTCCCCAACAGGGATTGGACCCCAAATTTGCTCTGTACCCAAAAGGTAACACAGAAATGTAAAAAAAATAATACACTTAGTTGTCCTTTCCGTGAGTCCAGACTAATGGGACCACACCTCTCCAGCTTCTTGGAGAATGAGATACTTGGGGCTGGTGGGTGCTGCCAGCTGCCTATGTGTTGTGATGTCACGAGAATTAATATGCTCAGTCTCCAAGCTGCTGATGAGGCATGACAACCAACAGGTCGGGTCTGGACTGAAGGGACGATAAAGAATGTGTTATTCTTTTACCATGGGAATCACTAACCTGTCATACTGAATCACCATAAGTTAGTGACTCCCATGGTAAATTAAGCTGCACTACAATTCTAAGTGTGGGAGGAGGGTTTGAGGGGCATATCCAATGGAGGCGGCCAGAGCTATTAAAGTGGCTGTTTGTTACCACTGTAATTTATGACCAGATATTCAATTACGGGGTCCTATCCGGCTACCGGCATTGAATATCTGAGTTGCTCAGTTAGAACTTTTAGTTAATTGGTCAGTGGCAATATTCAACCACTGGCCGGATAACTAAGCTGCTTAAAGTGAGGCAACCCTTTTTCGCTGGTTTAGGTTAGCCAGTAGTAGCTGAATAACACCACTGACTGGCTTACCTATGTTGTCGCCCCCAGCTTGCTGTGACGCTAAGCGGTTAATGTCAGGGTGGTTTTAGCTTTGAATATGCCCCACCCAAGATTTTACTGCCATTTATTAATTAGCCCCTTAGGCATCTAGACCTCATTAGAAGGATGATTATAATGGACAAATGGCTTTGTTTACCCAAAAACATCTTGCGGAATAGGCACCATGCCTGATGCTGTCAACTGAGAATGGGGCATTGATGGTAGGAGATGTGGTTTTATTTGGTACTGTAACGAACCATCAGATTTCGACCATTGCTTTTGTTGAGCCTCATTTAAAAAAAGGGATTGGCTATTTTATTATTGATACTGGCAAAATCCACCACAGATCAGGAAATTACATGTCCCATAATTTTCACATCCTTGCTTCTGAGGACAAAGGTGAAGTTCCATTTCAAAGAGGCATGAAAAAAACAGCCCCCCCCCCCCTCCGCCTCTTGATCACCAGAAAATAAAACATGAGCCAGTGATACCAACCTGAATGCTATGTGGCATGCTTTCACAAGTAGATTGATCACCAGCAGGAGGAGAGGGAAAATGATACAGAAGCCAAGCAGTAGCCAAACATTTAGAAACTTGTAGGTTGTGTCTGAGAGAGAAATTTTTGGTTATAATTACTAACAGAACAATAATTCAGTGTGATTTCTGTACTATGCTGTGAAGATAATTATGCTTTGGACACTAAAGAAGATCTAAGCATATACATACAAAAAATAGTAAGCACTTCTCTCAAACAGGGTTACATGCCCAAAACACTCAAAAAATCTACTATACACCCTATTCGTAAAACCACATCAATGAGCAACACTGACCCAGCAAACTACCACCCAATATCAAGCCTTCCATTCCTAGCTAAATAACTGAAAAAAATCTTTCAGAGACAGCTTCAAGAACATATTGATCAACACGCCCCACTGGACCCTCACCAGCACGGATTCCATCCAAACCACAGGGTTGAGACACTTCTCATTCATCTATTTGATAACATACTAAAAGGAATAGACAAGATAAAGAAAGGCTTCCTACTTATCTTTATTGACATATCATCCGCATTTGATACAGTTTCACATCACATCCTTCTGAAGTGCCTAATGGAAATTGGCCTTCAAGACACCACCATAAAATGGTTTCAATCATACCTTGATGACAGACAACAAAAAGTAACATCCGATAACCTCACCTCAGCACCCTTCCACACAACACAAGGAGTTCCCCAAGGCTCCTCACTATCCGCACTCCTCTTCAACATCTATATCCAACCTATTTGCAAAATATTTAATAAATACAAGATTCAATATGCCATATATGCTGACGATATCATGGCATATACTCCAATCCACCTGGATGCCCCAGACTATACAGATATATCAACCTGCATTCACGAAATAACGACATAGCTTACAAACAACAATTTAAAAATCAACATAAAAAAATCTGAAGCAATTGTCATCACAAGGGATTCCACATTCACTCCTCCTACTACCATCAACATATCAAGTACACCAATCAATGTAAAAGATGGAAGTTTGGTATCTTGGAGTGATACTAAATAAACAATTTACTCTTCAGGCACACATTAACAAAACATCCAAAACAACCTTCTTCAAACTAGCAATGCTCCGAAAACTAAAACCTCTGCCCAGCAAAGAGTACTTCTGTACGGTATGCCAGGCAATCATCACACCTGTGCTAGACTATTGTAATCTCCTCTTCCAAGGCCTACCCAAACAATCCATTCGACCCCTTCAAATAGTCCAAAACACTGCTGCCCGCATTATTGCTGGCACTTCACTACAAGACCATATAACTCCTATGCTACAAGATCTGCATTGACTACCAATCTCCTCACGAGCAAAATATAAATCAGCGCTCACAATCTTCAAGATCAAAAACAACATGTCAGCAGGAATACTTCAAGAGCTCATCGGAACCAAAACAATAAAAAGACTGGACAGGAACAGCACTAAGAACACAATACCAACTCCTAGTTTATTCACAAAAAACAATAAATCCACATCCATGCGGGCTTTCTCCCTTGCTGCACCTACTATTTGGAATGCACTTCCGGAAAAGCTACGATCCACAACTGATTTAAAAGACTTCCGCAAGTTACTCAAGACCACCTTATTCACTGAACATTATAATGAAGACCACCAATCCCAATCGTATTGAAGGAAACTACAAGACAGTTTAAGACTTTGAAATGCAATGTTTCAATTTACAATTGAATGTTCCTTGTAAAATGAGTATGAAGTTACAAGTCTGTTCAAGTTGTTAAAACATGATGTTACCCTTCCTGTATCTAAGTCCCTTGTACATAGCTCATCCTGTAAATAGCATACCATGAAATCATCCCTGTCACTCACACAAATACCCACACGTGTTAACACTGCATGCCTACCCCTACTGACACTGATCATTGATTGAAGTGTAAACCGCTTTGATTTCAGGACAAAGTAGTATATAAATCATTTTAAATTAAATTAAATTAAATTCTTTGCAATGGGCTAAAAGATGACTTCATAGAGGGTAGAAAGAGTATCATTTCTTTCTTGATCTTGACTGTGCTGGAGCTGTGGAGCTTCTGCTAGGAATGTACATTCATGTACCTTAAATTTAGTGCATGCTAAATCAATTTAATATGCATGAATCTATAAATTAACATGTTAAGTCAGTTAGTACACAAGTTCTAACGTAAAAATATTTTATTAAGACTGATATGTGAAATGAGCTGAAACAACTCTGAAAATCAGGGAAAATGCCAAAATAAATACAAAATGAACAAAATGTTTTGCTCTGTGCACATCCTATTTCCTGCCCAGTCACATTATACTAGAAGCAGGATAATGTGACAAGATGGGGCTGCTCTAATGACAAGAACACATGTGCATGCAGAGGTATTCAGACTATGGAGAGTTGGTTTGTTTGCCAATGCCTTTGGGGGAGACCAGTATTAAAAAGGAGGGCTTTGGTTTGGCAATAGAAAGAGCAAGCCCTTGTGATTAGTTCCAGAAAGATGTCGATCTTGTGATAAGGACATGAGAAGAAGCAGCAGATTTAAATCTGTTTTGTGCTCCTTTAGTTCTAAGTCCCACAACCTGAGAGAACAATCAACATCAGATTTCTCATTAGGTAAAGAAGGACTGCTGAGCTGGAAGAGTACCTTCTCTGTACCAGCAGCACTTCTTCACAAGCACCACTCAGTCTGACAGTCCCATCAGACCCACACCCTTAAATAAGCACAGACTATAGACTGGTGACATTCACACAGGGCTGTTCCAAGGGCTGTGTGAGTGGTGGAACCACACAGGGCGCAAATACAAACGGGGCACTGATCATCACTAGGCTGCCAGGAAGCTCAAAAATAGTGAGTTTCTGCATGTGACTGGGTGGAGGGGAGTGCCAGATTCATTAGTCACACAGAGTGCATTTCTAGCTTGGTACAGTCCTGCATTCACAGCACTGTTGAATTTCTAACAGCTTGTTCCTGCCCCCTTTAAGGAAGTGGGTCACTACCATTTTAAACTAATTGTGCTTGTGAGAAAGCACCATCAGAAGATGCTCCTTTCCACCTATTTTCCTGCATTCTTGGATGAGGACTTCCTTCCTTCCCCCCCCCCAGTCAAGTCCTATGTATTTGGATGCTTAAAAAGTAAATCTGTATTACTTCTCATGCTACTTTGGTAGTTTCATTTGTCTCAGAGATAGATATAAACATGGTATTGAAGTTTTTTTTTCTCAAAAAAGGAAATGCTATTCTGTGGGCAAAGAATCAATATCTTTCCCGATGTTTCCAAGCCTAAGCAGGCTAAGGCATAAGGCCTTTCTTGAGCTTAGACCTCTGGTTTTAGCTCTAGGGGCCACATATTTCCTTAAGTATCCATGTAAATGCCTAGCATTACATCAAGAGAAACAATATTGTTTCTTTGAACCAATCCAGTTTGAAGAATTTCTGCAAGCTTATAGTTCTTGATTCTTTTCAGCAATGTATTTTGGGTTAAGTAAAATACTTTTATGTAGGCTGTTTCTCTATTTGTATTTTTTATACTAGTACTTAATTGATCTCCTTCTCTCCAGTGATGTGGACTTGATAATATATTTAGTGGGAGTAGTTTCTATTGTATTTTAAGACTTTTTCTCTCATTTATTTTCCTATCATTCTGTAAATTTGGTGGTGTAACCATTTAAAATATTTAAATTAAAAAAAAGTAAATTTGGCTCAGAGCATGTCCTAGATTCAGTGGTGTACCAAGGGTGGATGAATGGGTATGGCCCATCCCAGGTGCTGGCTGGGAGAGAGGGTGCATTCTTACTGGGTTTATGGAAGCAACGCAGCACCATAAAGCTGGCTTGCTGTGCTGCCTCTGCCCCAGGCCTAGCCATTCTTTTCTCCTGGCTGAAGTCTCGTGGTGGGGTGTATATCAGGGCACCCAGAGCCATACAGAGTGGTCCGCCTGGGTGCTGAGGGGGCTGGGAATGCCACTGCCTGGATAGACCAGATTGGATAGAGAGTTGCTGATGTGACTCACCAGTATCTACCAGGCGTTCTGAGTCAATGCTGCCCCCAGATCCTCGTACTATACAGTATGGAGGCTTCCAGCCATCGAAGCAATGGCAATTCCCCTTGCTGTTGCACACCTATGGCAGAGAACAGATAACTCTTAAGTCACATATCTTATTAGGAAGGCTGGTATACTAAAAAGGTGAAATTTTACAGTACTTACCTGATATTTCCTTTCCCGGAGTTCTGCTAGACTAGTCCAGACCTAGTGGATTATGTCTCTCTGCTAGCAGATGATAGAAACAGAAAAAAAACTAGAAGCTTCTAGTGACATCACTGATAGTTGTGCTGGTGCAGCTAGAGGCACACTTCAGTAGTAGTAGTAGCCAAGTAGATAACAAACTAACCAATGTAAAAATAACTCAGTTCAAAGGCAAACTACTTGAGGATAATGCAGAAAATAAAGACCAAAACAATGTAACTATATACATGATATATCTGCAATATTCATAAATCTGCTAGTACCTGAATTACAGAGACAGCAAAGCTGGTCCTGGACTGGTCTAGCAGGACTCTAGGAAAGGAAATGATCAGATAAGAAAACTTTCACCTTACAGACCAGCCTCCTAGACCAGTCCAGACCACTGAGAGGTGTCAAACTATGACTCTACTAGATGGGAAGATGACATGACTGCCTTTAAAATCTCTGCACCAAAAGCTCTGTCCACTCTCATGTGGACATCTAACCAATAATGCTTGAAAAAAGTTGAGAGGGAAGACCATGTTGCTGCCTGACAAATGTCTATTGGAGCAACCGAACTCTGTTCTGCCCAGGACAAAACTTGCACTTGGGTGGCGTGACACTGCAATTTATTTATTTATTTAACTGGTTTTGCTATACCATTTTTCTACCAGTCAAAACGGTGTATAGTAAACAGGGTGAAGCATAGAACTTACAGGTGCATTTAAGTAACATCAAACATGATATAGACTAGCTTCAAACCTAAAACAACTTCAAAACACTTTATCGTGCATGTAGGTGTGCCGGGGCAACCTGAACTTAACTGAGTAGGTAGAGTACAATGCATAGAACAGGTACACTGGGTTACACAAGCATTGATGGGGGGAGGTTAGGATGCAGTGCTTAGGGAATATTTACATGAGTGATAGGTGCTGGGGGAGGGATTCAAGGAGGGTGGGATGGGTGAGATACGGTGCGTTTGTAAGTGGTGCAGCAGTGTGGCATTTTGTTAGAGGTCTATGTCATATTGTTCCTGGAAGAGGTACATTTTTAGCCTCTTTCAGGAGTCCTGGGTCGACTTAAATGTCTCTTAGTGTGGGAGGCAGCACGTTCCAGAAGGTAGGGGCATAAAGTGAGAATGCTCTTAGGCATGTGGCCTGGTTGCACTTGCAAATTTGAGGTGGTAGGTTGAGGAGATTCTGTGTGCTGGTTCTTCTTGGTCTGTTGGTGTTAGGGGTATGGATTAGCCACCTTCGAGCCACAGTTACCACTGCAATGCTCTTGGGTGCACATACATGGAATCTGCCAGGAAAGCTGCAGCCAACTCCAGAATATTTATATTTCTGTTCACCTTGGACTGGAATTTGGCTCATCCAGGCCAGTCATTGAGGCTACCACCTCCTTTATCCAGCACCTTAAGGTAGCCTTAGAGGCCATCTCACTTTTACATGACCCTGCAAAATAAATCTAGTTATGTTTTTCTTTGGATGAATGTGTTATTAGATTTATTTGACACACAAAAGATTGCTTATATATGTGGTGGAAGGGAGGTTTTATGACTGTTGATATAATGTATCTGAGCATTGAGAAGCAGACATGGAAAGAGCTAGCGATGCCAAGCTCGTGAATATACTGAGGTCTTTTTCCACTCCTATATACATTTTTTCAGTACAGTTATCTTAGAAAAGTTAATGGACTCAAAAGGCTGACATTTTGGTCTGGGTTATTGTCCCTTTACTCCAGGACATAGCCATGTTGAATGATGTCAAGTACCCAATGATCACTGGTGATCCAGGCCCACTTCTAGTGAAAAAGGTGAAATCTGCTGCCTACTGGGGATAATCTGTAATGGGACCTTTTACCATCATTGGGTCAGAAGCAACGGTTCCTGAGGCGGAAGAATCATGGGACCTGTGGGCCCCATGAAAGGGCTGAGACTTGCCCCAAGCTCTAGGCTTGTAACAGCAAGGGTCCTAAGAGTCCCGATAATGAGGGTTGTAACAGAAAAGAAACTGAGTATTTACAGGATCCCATGGGTTTGTCCTCCGGCAGTCTCTGCAGCTTGGACTCCTCTATATCCTTCTCAAGCTTCGAGATCCTCTCCAAAGAGGAGCTTCCTCAAAAGGCAAGCTTGGACAATCTGTTTTTTGAGAATGTATCTGCCACCCACTGATGAAGCCAAAGCCACCTTCGAGTTACAGTGACCACTGCAATGTCCTTAGGTGCCAACCAGATGAGATCATACTGGTATCTTCCAGGAAAGCTGCAGCTGACTCCAGCCGAGCTAAAGTGGCGTATTCTAGTAGTAACTGTACCCACCAGCAAATGACATAAGAACATAAGAAATGCCATACTGGGTCAGACTAAGGTTCATCAAGCCCAGTATCCTGTTTTCAACAGTGACCAATCCAGCTCACAATTATCTGGCAGGTTCCCAAAAATGTACTTAGGTTCCACAATGCTTGTGTTGGGGTAAGCAGTGGATTTCACAGGTCCTCTTTAATAATGTTTTCTGGACATTTTATCCAAGAACTTGTCCAAACCTTTTTTAAATCCAGCTAAACTAACAGATACATAGAAACATAGAAAAATGATGACAGAAAAAGACCACATGGCCTGTCTAGTCTGTACTTCCATATCAACAACTACAACAGTCCCCTTTTTTCCTTTAGAGATCCTCTGTGTTTGTCCCATGCTTTTTTGAATTCAGATACTGTCCTCATCTCTACCACCTCCACTGGGAGACTATTCCACGGATCCACCACTCTTTCCATAAAGAAATATTTCCGCGTATCACTCCTGAATCTATCCCCTTTCACCCTCATCCCATGTCCCCTCGTAGCAGTACTTGCTTTCAATCGAAAGAGGCTCTCCCCCTGTCCATTTATGCCACAGAGGTTTTTAAACATCTCAATCATATCACCTCTATCCCGCCTTTCCTCTAATGTGTACATATTAAGATCCTTAAGTCTGCCCACATATGCTTTATAATGAAGACCACTAACCATTTTAGTAGCCACCCTCTGTACTGACTCCATCCTGTTTATATCCTTTTGAAGGTGCGGTCTCCAGAATTGCACACAATACTCCAAATGAGGCCGCACCAAAGACTTATACAGAGGTATTATCACCTCCTTTTTTCTGCTAACCATTCCTCTCTGTATGCACCCAAGCATCCTTCTAGCTTTTGCTGTCACCTTTTCTACCTGTTTTGCCACTTTAAGATCATCAGACACAACCACGCCTAGGTCCCACTCTTCTTTAGTGGACAAAAGTACTTCACCCCCTGTAAAATAGTTATCTCCAAATTATAATGCCCTGTTCAATGTAATTTCAGTTTGTTCAATGTAAACCGCACTGATGCAGAATAGCGCGGTATATAAGAGAATGTAAATAAATAAAATAAATAAATAAAATACTAAATTGCTCCCTTGGATTGCTGCAGCCCAAATGTATGACCTTGCATTTTTTTAACATTAAATCCCATCTGCCAAATTCTAGACCATTCTTCAAGCTTAGCTAAATCCCTCCTCATGTTATCTACACCTTCCTGGGTGTCTAGTCTATTGCAGATACACTACATTCTCTGGCAACAAATTCCAGAGTTTGATTATGCATTGTGTGAAAAAAATATATTCTCTTATTAGTCTTAAATGGGTTACATTGTAGCTTCATTGCATGTCCCCTAGTCTTTCTACTTTTTGATGGTGTCAACAACCAATCTATGTTTACCCATTCCACTCTATTCATTAATTGATAGACCTCTATCATCTCTCTCCTCAGCTGTCTCTTTTCCAAGTTGAAGAGCCCTAACCTTTTAAGTCTTTCCTTATAGGAGTATCCTTCCATCCCCTTTACCAATTTGGTAGCTGTTCTCTGTACCTTTTCTAATTCTGCTATATTCTTTACAAGATATGGCGACAAGAATTGCAAGCAATATTCAACGTGCGGTTGCACCATGGAATGATACAGAGGCATTATAATATCCTTGGTTTTATTCTCCATTCCTTGTACAACGGAAAGAGTGCAAGCACCGGCACGCATGTACCAGCACAATGACAAGTGGAGCAGTGAGGTTTCAATATTCCCACTAAACAGCTTAAAGCTGTACGGGAGTCCTCCACCATCATTCCTGTCAATGGAGGGAGGTGAAATGCATTTGCACTTAGGAGCGCACAGCATTGGCAGATCCAGGATAGGCAAGCCCTCAGAACCTGCTTATGCCATGCTATCTCTTCACACCCCCCCCAGTACACACACTGGAACACAATCAAGACACCCAAGTACAGAAGGCAAAACAGACACAAATCCAACACACAAACAAACCCAAACAAAGCACAGATACAACTAAGCACCCCGACTATGATCACAATTGAGCTCATCAACGCCAGATCCATAAGAAACAAAATTAATACAATAGCAGACCACATAGAAGATCATCAACCTGACATACTGTGCATTACTGAAACATGGCTCACCCCCACTGATAACATGCTACTTAATCAATTAGTACCACCCACAAACGCAGCATTCAACTGCCCATGCACACAACGAAGAGGAGGAGGGGTCCTGATCCTCGCAAGGAACAGCCTAAGATTCAAGTCATGAAGCGCATCAAACACAAAGCAATGCAACACCATCACTGTGGAAAACAAACGGATGGTACTATTTCTCACCTACAGAGCCCCAAATGCGCCACTAGATGAACTAGCATCCACTCTAGAAGAGGTCTGTGCCATCAACACTAGCAACAAACCCCTGCTACTATTAGGAGACTTCAACCTAAGATCCTCCAACACAAAGGACACAGAAGCCTTCCTATGAGCTATGGGATCCTTACAATACACCCAACTGATCAACACCCCGACACACAAACACGGATCTTTACCAGACCTCATATTCGCACTGAACTTTCTAATGGACAGTGGTAACATATCAACACCTGATGTCACCCCCGTTCCATGGTCAGACCATCACATAATCAAAATAGAGGTCATGCCACAAGGGCAAAACCATGACAAAAACCTAGACAAACCAACAGCACAAAGAAGATTTAAAAGCTTCAACAGGGACCAATTTCTCCAGGACACTCTACCCCACCTGAATATGGAAGAAGAGGATCTAGACGAACAAATCAGAAAATGGAACAGTGTCATCAATGCAGCCGCCAAAGCCACCGAACACATACCCAAGAAAGATCGCCACACTAGGGCACATCACACACCCAGATACTCAAAAATCATACGGAACGAAAAGAGAACTCAGGAAGTTAGAGCGGCAATGGAGACACACCAAGTCTCTCAATAATCAGGCACTATACTTAACAAAACAAAAAGAGTACAACGATCTCATCAACCAAACAAAGAGAGAATACCACACCAACATCATACTCAAATCAAACAACAAACCGAGAGAGCTCTTTGAAATCGTGAAAACACTCACCAAGGAGCAGAAATCCAACAGCGAAGTGCAAATAGACCCACAAACATTCGCAGACCATATCCAAGACAAATTCCATTCAGCCCCACGACGGAAAACTGACAAAAGCACCAAACCACCCACCCCTTCAACAAAAACTTGGGACAAATTCAGCAACCCATCCACAGAGCAGCTCTCACACATCATCACTGCACTCAACACAAGCACGGCCCCAACAGACCCATGCCCATTCACATGGATCAAAATGACAAAGTCAAACTTCATCCACACCATACACAACATGGTGAACAGTTTACTAACCCAAGGTATCATGCCAGACCAGCTAAAACTCGCCACAATAAGACCAATCCCGAAGAAATCAGCACTCGACAAAAAGAACCCAGCAGCCTACAGACCTATCTCAAGCATCCCCCTACTGGCTAAGATTATTGAGAAAGCAGTACAACATCAGCTACAGGACCACATCGACAACTACGCACAACTGGACCTCAACCGCCCCAGCCACGGAGTTGAAACACTCCTGCTATACCTATTTAACGACATACTACACCTCATAGACAACAGCAAGAATGGAATACTCATGATCTTCATTGACATATCATCAGCATTTGACACAGTGGACCACAGAACGCTACTAGCAAGACTACAGAACATCGGACTACATGGAGACACACTGAGGTGGGTCTACTCTTACCTAACGGACAGACAGATACAGGTCAAGATGGGGCCCAACACATCCCGACCCATAAAAGTCATGCAAGGCATACCCCAAGGATCCGCCCTATCAGCACTTTTATTCAACATCTACATCCAGCCAATATGCAGCATCATAAAAGAACACGGGATAAAATACACAATCTATGCGGACGATATAATGATATACACACCAATTACCCTCGACAACCCAGACTACACCAAGATAACAGATTGTCTCATACGCATGAACACCTGGTTTCAAGACAACAACATGACCATAAACTACAGCAAGACCGAGGCGCTAATCATAACGCGAAACTCCGACTTCATCCCCCCTCGCAACATTAAGATAGGCACCACAACCATACCTATACAACCAGAAGTGAAAGACTTCGGAGTGACCCTGGACAAAGAACTTAACCTTCAGTCCCACATCAGCAGAACCACCAGAAATGCATACCACAGGATGAGACTAGTACGACGCTTCAAGCCCCTCCTTGCTCAGGAACACTTCCGCACAGTTTGTCAGGCACTAATAACCCCAATCCTAGACTTCTGCAACCCAATTTATCTGGGCCTAACAAAACAGACATTAAGACCATTGCAAATGGCACAAAACACTGCAGCATGCATAATAGCCGGCACCACAAGACAAGAACACATCACACCCACCCTAAAAGAGCTCCACTGGCTGCCTATCAGCGCCCGCATTAGATACAAAACAATCATAAACATTTTCAAAATCAAACATCAGTCATCAGCTTTCAGCCTACACCCATTCATACAACCCGACAACAGCACAAGACCGAGGAGAAGAGGCACATCCAACCGTGTCAACACACCTAAAGACATCAACAGGGTATGCAAGGACACCGAAAAAGGAGCCTTATCAAAGGCGGCACCAACAATCTGGAACGCCCTCCCTGACGAACTACGTTCAACAACAAACCTTAAGGATTTCAGGAAACTACTGAAGACGACCCTCTTCATAGAACACTACGGTGACATTACTTAAACCATGCAACAGACACCTCAATACCCCCTCACATGTCACGATAATAGTAATTAATCAAGGACCTGATATACATAGCATTGTAAATAGCGCATGCTGTAAATAGTGCACCAAGAATCAACGACCAGACACACTCACATGCATACACTTCTCACTGCATGTGCACACTAGACACAGTATTTTATTGATTGTTTGCTGTTCAGACCGCCTTGATTGTAGGATAAGGCGGTATAGAAATCCGTTTAAATAAATAAATGATCACTTTGCACCTCCCCCCACTGGCAGGAATGCTGGTGGAGGAGTCCCGCACAGCTTCAAGCTGCTTAGCAGGAACATTGCGTAGCTTCATCCAGAAGTCCTTGAGCCTGTACGGGGACCAGATTGACATGCACGGAAAATTTATGGTGCAGTTCTTCACCAAGGAGTGGGGCCAGTACATCGAGCTACCCAAGGGTTTCCTGATCAGAGAGGTTCTACAAAATGCAGCTTGTGCCCCTGCAATTACCGGTAAATGGCTAAGAGGAGGCCAATGACTGTAGCTCTTATTTTTAAATTACAAAAAAAACCTGTCTCACGCTGTTAGGTTTGAAGGGTCAAACCTTTTTTAGTACATCCCAGTGTGACCAACTTGAGAATGCCACAATATATTCAATGCTCTGCCATTCTAGTGTGGATTCTCAACACCCTCTGGTGATGATGAGGCATTTCCCCCAAAATAGTTCACTTGTCTTCACCAGGTTGCTGGATTGTCATTTTTTGTTGCTCCTAATGTTCACACAATAGCTCAGTGGTCCTCTATAAACACTGGCAAGTGGGCACAGGGGCTACAGGGAGATAGAGGGGATGGGGAGATGGAGGGGAGATACTGGACATGGCAAGAAATAGGGAGGGAATGGAATGCTGGACATGGGTGAGAAAGGGGAGATGCTGGATATGGAGTCAGTAGGGAGAGAAAAAAGGAGGGGATGCTGGATGGGGTGGGAAGAACAGACTGGATTGGGGGAAGCTGGACAGTGGGGATAGAGAGAGGGGGAAGATACTGGGCACAGCAGGAAAGTGACAAAGGGGAGGGTTGATGAAAGACTGGGAAATAAGAGGCTGTGGAAATAGAGAGAGATGTGAAATAGGAGGGTTGGGGTTAGGGTTATACTTGAAAAGTGATAGGTAGATTGAGGATAGGAGAATAAGAAGGCGTGAAATAGGAGTCCATAGAGAAAGAGAAAAATAAATGGAAGAAAACTGAAAGGAAAAAGATCAATGTCAGAGACGGATGTAGGGGAGGAGGTGAAGAAGACAGAAGGGGAGAGACATAGCTGCAGATAGTCTTGAGACCCTGGAAAGAGTTACAGAAAGGTGGATGAAAGCAGAAACCAGAGACTGGAACCAACATGATTAGAAAAATAAAATGGCCAGACAACGAAGGTAGGAAAAATAATTGTATCTTCAATTTAATGATTGGAATTTGTCAGTTTTTGTAATTAACATGTGCTAGCTTTATATGTATCTCTTTCTGTTTATCTGGTGTTATATTGCATGCAGAGTCTGGCTTCTTGGGGTTTTGGTTTAATTTTTATCTATATATTTCTATTTTTAATTTGTGGTCAATTATTCTGAACTTGGTGTTCTGTCAGTATGGAGTTTCTATGTAGGAATCTGTAGTAATCTGGCTTATTGAGTTTTCCCAGTCAGTGTATGGACTTTCTAGGGCCTGTGGCAATATTTACGTTCTGTCCTTTCCAAGGTAGTCAAAGCCAAAAAGCGCAGAAGGGAGGCACCTCCAGCAGGCACAAAGCAGCACAAAGGATCAGGAGAGCCACACCACTGGAGGAAAGTGCTTTATTAATAACAGGGTCTGCCCGACACGTGTTTCGGCCGAAGCCTTCTTCAGAGAACCAAGACCTTGTACAAAAACATATACACAAAACATTATACATATAAAATATAAAGTATAAAATAAAGGTTGAACTAAAATTGTAACATTTGAAATAAAAACTTAAAAAGTTTAAAATAATAAATAGTACTATATGACAATCACCTAATCCAAAGGAACCAAATGATAAAATAGTTCTTCCATCTAAAGCCCTACATACAGTACATATAAAAACAGACTAAAATTAATGGGTTAATAATTATAAATATTCTTCCACATATAATGACTTAAACATAAAAAAGTGATACCACAAGAGGGTTATGTAATTAGCCACGATAGTATACACACATAAATATAATAAATAGTAAATAATATTGAACAATGTAAACAACCACTCACCACTAGTAAGGCACTGGTGGAGCGTAATTTACTAATATATCTAAGGAATCATCCAAGTGGAGTACTGTGAAAGAGGCAAAAAAGATACATCACTAAAATAATAAATGAGAGGAAATCATCCACCAAGAGGAGAAATATAATGATGACCTACTTACGGATTGTGAATTGTAGCAGGAAAGGCAAATAAAGATAAACCGCAGAGAAAAAGACTACATAGTAATTGTAACCAAAAGATAAATATACAGTACTCTTCCATGTAGTAAATAGCCAGGGGAGAGAAAAACCATGTATACAAGCAGTAACAAATCTCTTCATTAGTGAAAATTAGGAATGACCTTTGCAAGACGACAAATCATTCATCCATTAGAAAACTTTATTTCACATGACAAAATCAGACTCAAGTATAAGTGGTTAAGTTGTAATAGATAAAGAAATTAAGTCTAGAAATCATCGGGGGGCATGAAGAGCAAAAGAGGTTCAACCAATTCAAAAACAATTGAAACTGATTCCTGGCTGCTGCAAACACACCCGTTTCAAACTTTCTAATTGGACCAGCTAATGTAACTATCGAAGAGATTGAGTAAAATGTTTGGTGGGAACAAACAGGGAACCATACTGCATTGTAGTTCCAGAGGCTATAAAACACTATCAGGCATAAAGGACTCCAAGAAAAAGCAGAAGAATAGTATATAAAACACTATCCCTTTCACAACATTACAATTCTGTCAAAGGGAACCGTGAAGGAAAAAGAAGCCATTAAATAGTTTTAAAGATGTGACATCAGAAAGACGAAAGGATTAATTATGCATGCAAACAATTTAGCACAGTCTAAAAACGCCATAAATTCAAACCACAAAGGGCAATGGGAGAGCAAAAAACATTCAAAATCAATAGCCTATACATATAGAAGGAAGAAGGGTCTCACAGATGGCCAAACCTGGCCAAAAAACAGTTCTTATAAAGGAGTATATAAGGATCCAACATACTGATTGGTCAAAGGGGAAGCAAATAAAGGCAAACTAAATAAGAGGCAACAATCCATCAAGAGAGAAGACAGAAAGCAACAAATCATACAGGAACACAAACAGTATGAGAAACCATAAATTACAAAACTGTGAATTAAAAGAATATAATAAAAAATGTATTAAAAATATAATAAATTTATAGAAAATAACAAAATAAGGGGGTAGAGAGAGGAGCCAAGGACCCTCAGATAGCAAACCAACCAACAGTTAAAAATTAAATTTTTAGAAAATAATAATTAAAAAATAATAAAGTGTGAATCATGATAAGAAAATAATAACTCATAAAAAGACAAAAAAATCAATCTCTTGATTGAGGCCATTAGGATGAAGTGTGTTCAACTGAAAAATAGTACGTTGTTCAAACCTGAGGAGGGTTATGTTTTTGTCTCCTCTCCAGTTGGGGACGACCTGTTTAAAGACCAGTAATCTTAGGTCTGAAATCTTGTGTTGCGCCTTGATCCAATGTTCAGCAAGGCGTTTCTGCATCACATGATGTCTCAGGCAACTTCTGTGTTCCGTGATGTGCATCTTAACACACCTCGTAGTCTTCCCCACATAGAGGAGGTTACAGGGACATATAATAATGTAAATGACATTATCTGTATTACAATTCATAAACCTGTCCAAAATATAACTTTTTGCTGTCAATGGATGTTGGAAGACATTTCTACAGGTGAGAACGTGGTCACAGGCTGAACAGGCTGACTGAAAGTGGCCCTTAGTGGGTGCACTGTGTTGGGGGACAGGCAAGGCAGAAGTGACCAAAATGTTAGAGAGATTGGAATTCCTTTTATTTGAAAAAAATAATTCTTGTTCAGAGAAAGCAGGTATCATCTGGACAATGTGCCACTCATGACGAATGATACCTGCTATTTTCTTGGAAAGACTAGAGAACCGCATAGGGCAAACCATCTTGTCCATGTCTAGTTGTGCTTGCTTTTGCAATAGATCACTCGTTCTGGAGTTTTTCGCTCTATGATATGCCGCCTGTATGTGTTTAGAGGGATATTCTTTTTCCGCAAATCTGCCACATAGCAACCCTGCATTATCTTCGAAGTCAGCTTTTGAACCTGCCTACAGACTGCAATCATTTTCTACATTACCACAGTTTTCATAATCCACCATTAAAGAAGAATCTTCCTGTCAGTCAGTTTTTAAGAGCTAGGCGTATCTTCAGTGCAGATACGCCTAGCCCTTAAAAACTGACTGACAGGAAGATTCTTCTTTAATGGCGGATTATGAAAACTGTGGTAATGTAGAAAATGATTGCGGTCTGTAGGCTTGTGATATAAAGTGATCTTAAAACCAGTATCACCTTTTATAATTAGAATATCCAAATAAGGATATTGATGGTCACTTACAGAGGCCTCAAACCTTAAGTTGTTATCAAGTGTATTAAGCTAGATAAGAAACTGATCAAAAACCTGCCGTTCACCATCCCAAATGAAAAATATGTCATCAATATATCTATGCCACATTATAATATTGTCTTTGTATGGATGCCTTGATAAAAACTTCGCCTCAAAGTCAGAAACATACAGATTGGCTACATCAGGGGCCATAGAGGGTCCCCATGGCTACTCCCTTGATCTACTGATAAAAAAGACCATCAAACCAAAAAAAGTTATTTGTAAGTGCTAGCTTGACCAGTTGCATGAGAAAAAACAAGGGAAAACGTTTGAACCTGTCTTCTCTCTTCAACAGAGTGATCTCAAGAACCTCAATGGCCTCCATCTGCAGTATGTTAGTGTAGAGAGAAACAATGTCAATTGTTACCAATAAAATTTTAGAATGATAATGTTCAAATGATTCCAAAAGTTGTATGATTTGGCTTGAATCCCTAGTATATGACGGTACCTTACAGACAAAAGGTCGTAAGATGACATCTAAAAATTGTGAGGTAGGTTCAAAAAGAGGACCTGATGGCAGAAATGATAGGTCGAGCAGGGGGATTATTGAGAGACTTATGAATTTTTGGGAGAATACATATAGTGGGACCCCTAGGGTGGGATACAGAGAGGAAGTCCTTCTCTTTCTCTGTTAGAAAGCCAGCCGCAAGGCCAATGTCTAGGATACTGTCTAACTCCTTCTTAAGGCTCAAAGTGGGGTCCTTGTCTAACCTCCTATAAAAGGATGTTTCACTTAGCTGTCGTTGAATTTATTTATTTATTTAAGCTTTTCTTATATACCACCTCTTCCAGAGATCAAAGGAGGTTTACAGATAACAGGAACTGAACAAGGTTTTACATGGAACGATTTTGAATTATTTACAATCAACTTTTTAAACAACAACATCTTGTAAAACTAATTACAGTCAACTATTTACATGACCAGTAGTATAGGCAGTATTGTTAATTATTTACATTGAACATTGTGTAATTACATTGGAAGTTCTTGTGGTGAATTTGAATCAATAAAATCGAATTGAACTTTTTCATCCGAATTCTTTTTATTTGTGTGTAGCGTAGGGTTGGGGGTGGGGGGGGGGGTTGTATTCTGTAGTTATGGTGGGTTTGTGAGGTGTATTGGGTGGGGAGGTTCTGTTGAGTTTGTAAAGCGTTCTGTGAATAAGTGGGTTTTAAGTTCTTTCCTGAAGAGACGGAGGTCTTTTATCATTCGGAGATTTAGAGGAAGTTTATTCCAAAGAGTGGGGGCAGTATATGAGAAAGCTCTAGAGCAGGGGTCTCAAACTCAAATTGCTTTGAGGGCCAAATGAGGACTTGTAAAGTAACCCGGGGGCCGCATAAGACGTGGGGCCTCATTTGCATAAGGGGCCTCATTTGCATAAATATTTGCATAATGTTACCATACACTAACTTTTAGTAAACATGCCTCTTAATGAGTATGGATAAAGAAAGACTAAAAGATTTAGAAATAGGAAGACAATAATTAAACTGGGAACCCCAAAAGCCAAACTTGGAATATACAACAACACTGTAGAAATAAAACTATAAATTAATTTCCTCTTGTACTAAACAAAGTGCAAACATTAATGATGCACATTTCCCAGAGCTGACATATTCCAGTTAATAAATTCAAAATAAAGAGATATTTTTCTACATTTTGTGCATTTTTTTTCAGTTGCAATTGCTCCAGCCACTTCTGGTTTCTTCGTGTCTTCTGCTAACTCCATCGTCTGCTGTCCATTTGTCCTTTCTTCTCTCTTCTAGTTTTTTTCCATTCTCTCTCTCTACATCTGCTTTAACATACTAATCTTTCTCCTTTTGCTCTTTCCTCATTCCTATTTCATCCACTCAAATTTTACCCCTCCATCCTCAATCCCCACTTACTCTCCCAATACCTGGCCAATTGTAGATGTCTTCTCTTCCAGACAAAATATTTTTCCCCTCTCCATTTCACTTTCCCAGCTCCATCCCATTCTAATCCTCCCCCAACATCAGCTCCCTTCTAGTTCCAGCCCCACCCAGCATCTGCTCCTTTCTAGTCCCTGCATCAGTCCATTTCCAGTCCTATCCTAGCCTCACCATCAGCCCATTTCCAATCCTAGCCCCCCGTCAGCCCATTTCCAATCCTAGCTCGCTCCCCTCACAGCCCCTTTCCATTCCAAGCCCCCCTCCCCATCAGCCATTTGCAGTTCAAGCCCCCCTTCCACTCAGCCCATTTCCAGTCCTAGCAACCCCCCCAGCCCATTACCAGTCCTAGACCCCCCATAGCCCACTTGCAGTCGTATCCCCCATCACCCCATTTTCAGTCTTACCCCCCCATAGCCCATTACCAGTCCTAGTCCCCCCATAGCCCACTTGCAGTCGTATCCCCCATCACCCCATTTTCAGTCTTACCTCCCCTCATAGGCCATTACCAGTCCTAACCCCCCAATCAGCCCACATCCAGTCCTAACCCCCATCACCCCATTTTAAGTCCTAGCCCCCACAATAGCCCATTACCAGTTATAACCCCCCCCCAGCCCATTACCAGTCATAACCCCCCCCGCCAATAGCCCACTTCCAGTCCTAACCCGCATCTGCCCATTTCCAGTCCTAGCCCCCACCATAGCCCATTACCAGTCATAACCCCCCCCTGCCAATAGCCCACTTCCAGTCCTAACCCCCATCTGCCCCTTTCCAGTCCTACCCCCCACCATCGCCCATTACCAGTCAAACCCCCCCCCCTGCCAATAGCCCACTTCCAGTCCTAACCCCCATCTGCCCATTTCCAGTCCTAGCCCCCACCATAGCCCATTACCAGTCATAACCCCCCCCCCTGCCCATAGCCCACTTCCAGTCCTAACCCCCATTACCCCATTTCAGTCAGCCCCTCCATAGCTCATTACCGGCCAGCGAAGGAGGGAAACAAAAAAAACCCCAAACCCTGGCTTCTGCCGTTGCTGCCGTGGCAGCGGCAGAATCAATTGTCAAATTTAAAAAAAAAAGACTTCTGCTGCTCAAGCAGCAAAATCAGCTGTCTTGCGGCCCCTTCCCCTGTGCCCGGAGATCCGAGTCTGCTCTATCAGCGGCGTGCTTTTCAAGCCGCGAGGAGAGTATTCCCCTCTCGCGCGGCTTGAAACCGCGCGAGAGGGGAATACTCTCCTCGCGGCTTGAAAAGCACGCCGCTGATAGAGCAGACTCGGATCTCCGGGCACAGGGGAAGGGGCCGCAGGACAGCTGATTTTGCTGCTTGAGCAGCAGAAGTCTTTTTTTTTAAAATTTGACAATTGATTCTGCCGCTGCCACGGCGGCAACGGCAGAAGCCAGGGTTTTGGGTTTTTTTTTGTTTTCCTCTGTCGCGGGCCGCACAAAGTTGTCTCGCGGGCCGCGTGTTTGAGACCCCTGCTCTAGAGCTTGTAGTTTTTTTAGTTTTACGGATGGTTTTTTGTATGTCTAATGAGTGTGTTGCGTTTTGCCTACGGGTTCTAAGTTCAAGTGGAGCTTGCAAGAGAGTGGATAGGTGCGATGGTGAGATGTCATTGATGAGCTTAAATGTCATTAGGATTATTTTATATGTTATTCTGCTGTTTATAGTGAGCCAGTGCAGTTCCATTAGGATGGGAGTTATGTGGTCAGTCAAGCGGGCTTTTGTTGTTACACGGGCACAGATGTTTTGGGCTCTTTGAAGGAGGTTGGTGTTTGCAAGTGGTAAACCGTTTAGGAGACTATTACAATAGTCAAAGTGGGGGGTGATGAGTGCACTGATGACCGATCTGAAATCATGAGAGTCTAGGAGGCGTCTTAAGTGTTGTATGGTTTTGAGTTTGTAGAATACTGTTTTCATTGTTTGTTTTATATGAGGGAGCATACTAAGGGTATGGTCCAGTATTATCCCTAGGTATTTTACCTTTTTCTTGACGGGGATTATAGTATTGTTAATTGTGATAGTTTCAGGGTAGGTTACGTTTGGTTTCCTTGACACAAACATTGCTTCCGTTTTTTTCAGGTTGATGTTGAGGTAATTGTTTTCTAGCCAGGTGTTTGCTTCTTTGATACATTCTGATATATTCTGGTAGGAGGGATTGCTTGTGTTAATTGGGAGGGTGAGCATGATGTCATCTGCGTAAATATAGTGGTTAACTTTGTGTTGTTTAAATATATTTGTGATAGGTTGAAGGTAAATGTTAAAAACATAGAAACATAGAAATATGACGACAGAAAAAGACCACATGGCCTATCTAGTCTGTCCTGCCATAACAACTACAATAGTCCCCTTTTTACCATGTGTTTGTCCCATGCTTTTTTGAATTCAGTTACTGTCCTCATCTCTACCACCTCCACTGGGAGACTATTCCACGGATCCACTACTCTTTCCGTAAAGAAATATTTCCGCATATCACTCCTGAATCTATCTCCCTTCACCCTCATCCCATGTCCCCTTGTAGCAGAACTTGCTTTCAATTGAAAGAGGCTCTCTCCCTGAACATTTATGCCATGGAGGTATTTAAACATCTCAATCATATCACCTCTATCCCGCCTTTCCTCTAAGATGTACATATTAAGATCCTTCAGTCTGTCCTCATATGCTTTATAATGAAGACCACTAATCATTTTAGTAGCCACCCTCTGCACCGACTCCATCCTGTTCACATCCTTTTGAAGGTGCGGTCTCCAGAATTGCACACTATACTCCAAATGAGGTCGCACCAAAGACTTATACAGAGGCATTATCACCTCCTTTTTTCTGCTAGCCATTCCTCTCCGTATGCACCCAAGCATCCTTCTAGCTTTTGCCGTCGCCTTTTCTACCTGTTTAGCTACTTTAAGATCATCAGACACTACCACGCCTAGGTCCCGCTCTTCTTTAGTGGACAAAAGTACTTCACCCCCTATACTATATTGCTCCCTTCGATTGCTGCAGCCCAAATGCATGACCTTACATTTTTTAACATTAAATCCTAGCTGCCAAATTCTAGACCATTCTTCAAGCTTAGCTAGATCCCTCCTCATGTTATCTACCCCTTCCTGGGTGTCTACTCTATTGCAGATTTTGGTATCATCCGCAAAGAGGCAAACCTTACCTGAAAGCCCTTCCGCTATATCACTAACAAAGATGTCAAAAAGAATCGGACCAAGGACAGATCCCTGGGGCACACCACTGATAACATCCTTCTCCTCAGAGTGAGCTCCATTTACTTGTACTCTTTGTCGCCTCCCACCCAACCAATTTCTAACCCAAGCAGTAACTTTAGGGTCCATCCCTAGGGTGCTCAGTTTGTTTATAAGTCGCCTGTGAGGAACAGTGTCAAAGGCTTTACTGAAATCTAAATACACCACATCTAGGGCTCTCCCTCGGTCCAACTCCCTGGTCACCCAGTCAAAGAAATCAATCAGATTTGTCTGACAAGACTTGCCTCTGGTGAATCCATGCTGCCTCGGATCCTGTAATCCGCTGGACTCTAGAAACCTCACTATTTTCTCTTTCAGCAGCGTTTCCAATAATTTACTCACCACCGAAGTTAAACTAACCGGCCTGTAGTTTTCAACCACATCCTTACTTCCGCTTTTGTGTAAAGGCACCACATGAGCCTCTCTCCAGTCCTTTGGCACCACTCCCGACTCCAGTGAGGCATTGAAAAGGTCAGTCAGTTTTGCTGCTAGAACGTCCCCAAGTTCCCTCAGTATTCTCGGGTGTATCCCATCCGGTCCCATCGCTTTGTCTACTTTAAGTTGAGATAATTTCTCACGAACACAGTCTTTTGAAAATTGTTCAAGATGTCCTTTGCTTCTGTTCCTATTTGTGAGTGTTTTCTGAGGTCCTGCTCCTGGTTCTTCATCTGTGAACACAGAACAAAAATATTTGTTAAGCAATTCCACTTTATCCTTATCAGCTTCTACATATTCCTCCCCTGCACCCTTGAGTCTGACAATACCACTCTTGCCCTTCCTCTTCTCACTAATATATCTGAAAAATGTCTTATCCCCCCATTTTATAGAATTGGCTATTTCCTCCTCCTTTTGAATCTTTGCCTTCTTGACTACTTTGCTAGCTTCTCTAAGTTTTTCCAAATACAGATGCCTGTCTTCCTCTCTCTGTGATCTCTTGTATTTCATGAAGGCCTCCCTCTTTTTCTTCACTTTTTCAGCTACTTCTTTCGAAAACCATAGCGGTCTCCTTTTCCTTTTACCTTTATTTACCATTTTAACAAAAAGGTTGGTTGCCCTTAAAATACCCCCTTTCAGTTTTGCCCACTGTTTTTCTACATCCCCCAGCTGTTCCCATCCTACTAACGACTCCCTGAGGTATTGGCCCATCTTCGCAAAGTTAGTCTTCCTAAAGTCTAAGATCCTCACCTTGGAGTGGATTCTAACAGCCCTAGTCCTAATACTGAACCACACCATCTGGTGATCAATGGATGCAAAATGATCTCCCACTACAACATCAGAAACACTTTCACCATTGGTAAGCACCAAGTCCAGTATGGCCCCATCACGTGTGGGGTCTGTTACCAATTGCCTGAATAGTTCTCCCTGTAGGGAATCCAGGATCTCCTTACTTCTAGATGATACTGCAGCAGGAAGGAGGGCTGAGAGAGCTGAGCCTTGAGGAATGCCTTGACCTTGCGTGAAAAGTTCTGATGTGTTTAGACCTAGTTGGATGCGTTTTACGCGGTGTGTTATATATGAGATGAACCATTGGAGGATTGTCCCACCAATTCCCAGATCTTGGAGTCTATTAATTAGTGTGTTATGGTTGACACTGTCAAATGCGGCTGTTATATCTATGAAGATGAGGAGGAATCCTTGATTGTTATCTGTGCCTTTAATGAGGTTGTCCATCAATGTTATTAGTAAGGTTTCCACTCCATGAAATGGGCGGAATCCAAATTGGTGTGAGTCGAGGGGGGCATGAGAGTCAATATAATCCTGAAGTTGAAGTTGTATGATTTTTTTCTATTACTTTGGCAACGAATGGTATGCTGGCTATGGGCCTGTATGAGTTTGGGTCCTTAGGGTCTAATTTGTTGTTTTTTAGGATGGGGCATAAGGAGGTGAGTTTTAGAGCATTGGGCATTAAGCTTTGAGCTAAGGATTGATTTACTATCAGCAGGATGTTCACAGCGAGTTCAGCTTTGGCGGCTTTTACCCATGAAACTGGGCAAGGGTCCAGGGGGGAGGTAGTGGTATTGATCATTGTTATGACATTGAGGAGGTGTTTTTGGTCAGTCTCGTGAAAGGTTGTCCATTTATTTGATTGTTTTGGGTCTGTGTGCAGTGTTATGGATTGGTTGGAAGATTTGTTTCTTAGTTTCTCAGCAAAGTGTGTGGCTAAGGTTAGAACGTTTATGTTTAAGTGTTCCGGTTCTGGTTTTTGAGTTTTTGTTAGAGATTTTACGATAGTAAATAGTTCTCTTGGGCGGTTGATGGCCATATTTATCACTTTAGAGTGATAATCTTTTTTAGATTTGTTGATTGCATCTTTGTACTTGTTGAGTAAGATGAAGTATTGGGCTTTGTTATCATCTGATTTTACTCTTCTCCATATTTTTTCTTGTTTTCTCAGCTGCTTTTTTAGGATGGTGAGGTTTTTAGTAAACCATTTTTCGGATCTTTTTGATGGTTGTATCTGTGTGGGCTGAGTGGGAGTTGCTGCGTTTTTTATAGTTGAGTTCCATTGGTCTGTTAATGAGTTGATATTGGTTGTATTTGTTGTGAGTTCAGGTATTACCTTATTTAGGAAGGTGTCCTTGTCAAAGTGGGTAAAGCGAGACTTGTGTGAAGGGAGGGTTGATGAAATGTTGGAGGTAGGTGTAAGAGTGATGAGATTAAAAGTTATTAAATGGTGGTCTGACCAGGGTACCTTGGTCATAGTTGGGGGGGTATGGAGTTGGTGTTTATTAAATGGGGTGGGGATGAAAATGAGGTCAAGAGTGTTTCCTTTTATGTGTGGGGGTATGTATGATCTGCTTGTAACCCATTTCTGTCATGGAGTCCATGAAGTTTGTTGTGTGTTGCGAATTGAGTGAAGGGAGGTTCAGGTCACCTAGTATGATAAGTGATTTTCTCAGAGAAGCTGTGCAAGCGAGCTCTAGAATAGGGGTGAGGTTTTTATGGTCAGCTGAAGGGGGGTCTGTAGATAAGGGAAAGTGCAAGGGTTTTATTTTCTATATTGATGATGTCTAGTCCATCCACGTTATTTATATCAGTTAAGGGTGTATTGGAGATCTTTTTTAGTGATGATGAGGGCTCCACCTCCTCTTTTCGCTTCTCGGTGGCAGGAAAAAAGGTCGTACTGTTGTATGTTGAGTTGATTTAGTGTGATTGTATCAGTGGGTGTGAGCCATTTTTCTGTGATGAGGAGTACATCAGGTTTTTCATCAATGATTAAGTCATTGATTATTGGTATTTTATTTCTTATGGATCTAGCATTTATGAGGATGAATTTTTTAGTGGAATGTGTGCCAGAGGTATTATTTGTATTGTTAGGTTGTTGCAGGTTTATTTGTATTAATCTTGAGTGGGGTCTATGAGGGTTGACTCGGTGGGTTAGGCCAGGTGTGAAGTTGTACGTTTGTAATGTATTTCTGTATGGGTTGTGGATAATGGGGATAGTGTTGTGTGTTGTATATCTAGATTTGTATGTGTATATGTTGTGAATTAATTGGAGACTAAATATGATGAGAAGAATGGTGGTTTGAGGTCTTGTGTAACCCATTTTCACGGATTATTTCAGTGGGACCAATTTGTTAGTGGATCAGGTGTGATTGGTGTTTGTTGTAGATTTCTATTGTTTAGGTTGGTGGCCTTAGAGCAATGAAGCATATGTAAGATTAGCATAAACTTACAGGAGTTATCAATTCATATGTAGTAGTATCTAGCGAACCATCATAAACTCACACGGGTTATCAATTCAGTTGTAGTAGTATCTAGGGAACTATCTGGTCTGACTGATCTAGCATGGGCAACTGCTGGGCTCGCTTAAGGTAGGGAATTCAAATATAATGGTTCATATAGAGTAGTGAATCTATGGCAGAGTTAGACTTTCTAGTATGGCTGACTGAGGTAGATACAGCGTGTGATATAACATACATCTGATTGTGTTGATTTCTGGCGTTTACATATAACAGAGTTCCTATGCTTAGATCAAATGATTAAGTGCAGAGTTGGGCATTAAAGATGCTATTGTTAGAGAGAACAATATTAATTCAGAGTACTTGCTTGAGGGAGGGTTTAGGGTCCTCACAGCTTCAGCTACTGGTAGATGGAGTTTCAGAGTGGGGCCTTCTGAGGGCCGCCGCCTAAGGGCCACGCCAAAGGGCCCTCTGGCGAGGCCCTCAGGCGCGGGCATGTCCGAAACATAATCACTCTTATTCATAACGACAGTGGCCCCACCTTTATCAACCAGCTGTATAGATTATGTACTGTGGTTCTCACTTTTTCTCTTTCTTTCCTGTGTGGAGACAATGGTAGGGTGTTGGTGGGGGTTGCTGGAATATGGATAGTCTTTAAGATTTGGAGTTTTGTGTTCTTGATACTGCCAGTCTTAAATTTAAAATATTTTGTCCATTTAGATTCAAGGAAATCTTACATTTTAAGGGAACATCTCAGTTTAATTTTTTTTGTGATCTGATAGCTTCACTATCAATTTCTGGGCTTTTCCAGCTCTGGCAGTCTAATTCATCCTGCGCACCATGATCTTGATTTAATAGCTACCAGGATCTTTTTCTAATTTTACATCTTATTTCTTTCTCATTAACCTGCTTATAGCACTGACCAAAAGTCCAGTATATAGATATTTATGCAAATAAGGCCCCTCAGTAAGTCTCCACACATGGCCCTGCATCACCCTTGTGCCACTTCTGGGCCAAGAAAACTGTTTTCAGACGTGCCCCTACCTTGCGATCCTGTTGGTCTTTAAGGGCAGCACCACCTTCTAAAGGATTGGAAAATGCAGCCACCTATCCACATCCTTCTGAGGCAGAGCGTAAAGCTTTTTTATCACCTTAACCTTAACTCCTACCGCCAAGGATCACGGTATGGGGAGTCCCTTCATGCCCTCACTCGGAACAAAGCAATGCTGGTGCCAAACAAGTGAAGAAGGCAGCAATCAAGTCCTGGTGACGAGCCAAGGTCCACACTTACATACTTCTGGCCTAGGCTCCACTGGGGGGGGGGGGGGGTGTAGGTGTAATAGACTGGGATACAGACTGCACAGTGACCAAAGATCTATTTTATTTAATGTTTTTCCTTTAAAAAAAAATTTTAAATAAATAAATAAAGAGGCAATGTACAAGAGACAGTCGGGGAGGGGGGGGGGGGGGGGAAGAAAAGAACAAGGAAGCTGTAAGTCAGAGTACTTCTGCTAGCACAGGTCCAAAAGCTCAACTGGTCAGAACCAGACAGGAAGCGTGGCCTTCCCTCCTCCAATTGGGAAACTCTAGCAGGGTACCTGTAGATGTCTGCTCCTTAGCTCCACTGGGGAGGTGTCCAAAAGGATGGCTGCCCAGGAGCTATCCAGATTCCAGTTCAGCAGATGATGGTTGCTGAACTAGTGCAGCTCGGAGACAAAGCAATGCTGAAGTGTGCTTCTAGCTGCATTGGCACAAATATCAGCGATGATGTAACTAGAAGCTTCTAGTTTTTTCTCTGTCTACATCATCTGCTGGAAGAATGATACAGAATGTTCAATTTAAAAAAAAAGTAGGGAAAGCTGAAGAGTGTGGCTCATGGAATTGTTTTCAGTCCTTTCACATGTGTGGGTGTGTATGTATATATCCGAGTTATCTCTGTTCTTAAAGGGAGAGGAGAAAGGTGGTTTGAATGAAGTAGTACTCAAACATTCTGTTGGTTTGAAAAGAATAATAAAATTAAATCAAATGTGATCATAAATTAGGGTTGCCAACTGGCTCCAGATGCACCCAACAGGCTTGATCCAGTCCTGGGTTTACCCCATTGCATGCAGGGTCATGTAGTTCTGATATATGTCCCTGCATGCAATGGAGTAAACCCAGGACTGGATCAAGCCTGTCGGGTGCATCTGGAGCTAGTTGGCAACCTTATCATAAATCAAACCATTAAATGTAACTGTCAATCAATTTAAAAGGTTGGATTTTATGTATGGTGTCACAGTTCCAGTGCAGTGGGTACTTCCATGTTTCTTCACCACTAGTTGGTAATACTGTATTTATAGCAATCACTAAGCAAGCTAGGTTTAATAGTAGAATTTATAACAACAAAACATAAAATCACTAAGTAGCTACCCAGTAGAGGTAGGGGTGCGGCAGCACTGGGAGGTAAGAGCTGTTTGTGGTAGAGAAAGAATACAAAACATACTTGACACAAATGATTTCTAATCCTTCTATGTGCATGCATCTGTTCAATTTTTAAAGTCCGTTTTGTATCAATGAACAAACACACCTTTTTCAAAGAAGAGGAAGCTGTAAAACTAGAAGGCATATGATGAAGCTGCAAGGCGGTAAACTGGCGGATGGATGCTTCGAATGCCCTCCCGATGGAGGTGGTGGGGGCAAATACAGTGATGGAATTCAAAATGGTATGAGACAAACACTGTGGATCCCTTTATTTAGCTGCATTTATATCCCGCTTTTCACCGGGTCAAAGCGGTTTATAGCAAGAGGATGAAATCAAAGCAAATTTAGATATCTTTAAGCTTCAATAAATAGCGGAGCTTACCTGCACGGAGCAGCAGGTACAACCCTAAGTGCAGGCATAGAGGGGATGACTTGCATGGAGCTGCAGTTACAACCAGTTACAACCTTACTGGGCAGACTAGATGGACCATACTGGTCTTTATCTGCTGTCATATACTATGTTACTATATGTGTGTGTATGTGTTTTTCGCTGGGAGAGCAGTGAAGAAGGGAGAGGCAATTTCCTAACTCCTATTTTACAGTGTATCAGTTTCTATGCTGCAGAAACTGGAATTGTTTCTCCCATAGGAATTCATTTGACCATTTTGTAGGGGAGTTTATTGATCTGGATTCCCTTATCCATTCTGGCCCGTTTTGCGTTCAATGTCTTATCACTGATTTTTCCCCTATGTTAAAACTGGTCCTGTTCTGTTAAGTTTTTGAAGAGATTTTGTTTCCAGACAGACGTTTTCAACCCCTTTATGTCTAATTTCTTTCCCACATCTGTTGGGTTGGAGCACCTTTAAAACACACAAACCATACCGCCTCCTCCCCCATTCCCAAATCATTACTTACTCCACGTCTATTGAGGCAGCCATGAGGCTCTTACACAAGTGCCTGACCCTTCCCCCAAGCCATGAGGCTCTTACATAAAGTAATCAGCCTGCTATTTCAGTGGACACCCTTCCCCCACTCCAGGTCTGAGCACAGTATCCCCTAGCCCAGAAACCAACAGACCAGAGCACACCGGTTTGGACAGGTCACCCAGGTACCTTCCCCAGGGGCTGCTGATTGGTGGACAGGAAATACCTGTGGCAAATGGGATTATAGAATGAGTTTGAAATTATACTGTATTTAAGGCATTGAAGGACGTCCCTCAGGGCTCAGACTTTTTGTTGGAGGGTACCGGCTCTCTGTCTGATAATGTGTGCACATTAAAGATCCTGTTTGCATTCCAGCCTGTCTGTGAGTTTTCCTTCTGTGGGTGAGTGATTGAATAAGAGCTTTTCACAGCGTTTGCTATAACATTTCTGGTGCATTGGCCGGGAAAATTTAAAAGAAAAGCCTCTCTCTCATCGCACCCACAGTGGGAAGACTACTGCTTTTTGCAGGATCGGGGCCTCCACCGGTCAGGGACAGACCCCTCCAGGTGATTAATGATCCTTGGCGCCACGGGGCCCCTTTGTGCTCCGAAGGACTCTTTGACTTGTGTGGTCAGTCGGTCCCTGCGGCTGAATCCCCGATTGAAAACCGGCTGGATAGACTGGCATCCAAACTACCTGTCTGATCAGAGTTCTGGTGAGTACTGCTACTTTCTGTACTCTATCTGTGAGTCCTGGTAATTTCTGGGAACCTGTAGCGGCCCGATCAACCGCAACGAGCAGTCCTAATAGGGGCCTTAGTGGCCCTGAAACCATTGCTCGTCCTGTCTGTATCTGTATCTGAATCTGAATAAGAAAAAAAAGGGGGGGCGCTTGCTTGCGAGCGCCAGTAAATGACTGCAGTATAAATTTAACTTTGCCACCTCGGTATTTAAAGTGCAGCGCTGCCAAAGCTATTTTAAAAAATTGCCTAAAATATTAGTACTTAACCCCCTTAAGTGTGTCTTTCAAGAATAATTGCGCTGATCGCAATTCTCCGATGATCGGGGTGATTTATTTAGACCCTTTGCCCCATGTGCTCCTATAATGGGGGCTTTTTTGTGTTGCCATGTGCTTTTAGTGCTGGGGGCTTCTTTTGTGTTGCCATGTGCTTTTAGTGCTGGGGGCTTCCTTTGTGTTGCCATGTGCTTTTAGTGCTGGGGGCTTCTTTTGTGTTGCCATGTGCTTCTAGTGCTGGGGGCTTCTTTTGTGTTGCCATGTGCTTTTAGTGCTGGGGGCTTCCTTTGTGTTGCCATGTGCTTCTAGTGCTGGGGGCTTCTTTTGTGTTGCCATGTGCTTCTAGTGCTGGGGGCTTCTTTTGTATTGCCATGTGCTTCTCGTGTTGGGGCTTTTTTGTGCTAGTGATCCTGGAGCTCCATCTAGTGGACATTAGAAAAATAGCTAGCTACTATTATCCTCATGGAAAAAGTTAAATCCTATGCTAGTGTGTGTAATGTGTAATGTGTATTTGTAACGTATTTGCTGCTGAGACGTCTCTGTTTTCTGTTTTCCCTTTTTCTTTTTCCCTTTGTGGTCCTGTGTGTTTTGTGCAACCAAACTCTGCGTGTTGCCTGGATTATATTGTATATTGTATTCCCAGAAGTGGGATTGGAAAATTTACACTGAACATTGCATTCCTAGAATTGGGATTACAAGATTTGCACTGTAAATTGTGATTTTGCAAATTGTGATTAGAGCATGGGGTCCGGAAGCTGAATTGTGGTGGGGGAGTATCCGGACCAGCTTCCCTGTATAGATTCATGGCTGGCCCATGTGGTAAATGTGCTGTTATGTAAAAACCTTTAGTGTCTCTGTGTTTAGTTGTGACATTAGGGAAAGAAAGTTTTTGTCCAGACATTAGGTCTTTATATTTCAGGATTGATTTTGATACTCTATCAGTAAAAGGTGAAGTTATTGACGAGTCGCCCCTGTGTCCCCAAACAGTGAAAAACACCAGGTCTACTGATTGCAGGGAAGGGGACAGTTTGGAAAGGGGGGTGGGGTTTGCTGTGTGTGGACTGTAGTACTGGTATAGCAGTGAAGGAAGACAATTGCTTTGTTTGATGCATATCCAGTTTCATTGCTATGTTTCATGCATGATCAGTAGTCAGGGAACCAGGTGTTTTGGTCACACCTCTCAGCAGTGAGTGGGGGGTGATTGAAACTGCTGAGATAGTTTGCATAGCTATAGAAAGATACTGGGAGGAGTTCCTTCTTCTAGCAGATAAATGGAGGCACATTAGAGAGGACAAACAAAAAAATCACCTAGGAGTCTTTCTCCTAGCAAACGCCACACCTAGTCTCCAAACAATCCTCTGGTCATCAATTTAGATTGTAGAGTTTAAGCTTCTGGAACCATGGGGGGTGCCTCCTTTGAGCATCCTCAAAATGTCTGAGCGGCATCTTGACTGTGTAAGGCTGAAGAAGGACTGTCAAATTACTGTTAACAATATCTGTAGGGCAAAGCTGATGTGTGAAAATTAGCTGCAACACATTTGTTAGAACTTAAAAGGGGAGAGAAAATCCTTATAAGATTATGAAGAAATAAAGATTTTTTTACTTGTCTTTTTAAAGCCTGAATTTTATCTCTGGTACATATATTTGGTTTTGACTGCATATACAAAATTAAAAATTAAAAGGGATTTTATATCCTGTGGCAAGCACCTCATAGAGGGTTTTCAGATCAGTTTGATGCCAGTCTCAGGTATTATTAGGTTTTAAATTAAATGTGAAAAGTACATTTAATTTATTGGGAAGATGGAACTGAGTTCCCAGAAAAATATGGAAATATTTGTAAAGTTATTTACAAATATAACAATAACATTAACATGAGTTGATTGGACAAAACCAAATCTTGCTTGTCAGCAATGATCCAGGAGAGGTTTAAAAAAGAATGAGAGAAAAGAAACAATACTGTTTTTTTTTTTTTTTTTATAAATTGTTTATTAGAAGCATATAACACAACACACTATCATACAATAACCGTTACAATGTTGCTTCAAAGTTTTCTTAATACATAGTCAGGTTCAAATGCCTGTATACCCCGGCAAGGTTGTCTCTTATCCTCTGCCTCGGGGCATGTCACTGTACAATTCCCAATTCCCACCTACCTGCCCTTCCCCTCCCCCTTCTCCCTCACCCACCTCCCCCCCCCACCCCTCCCTCCTGGGATCCATGAGAGCATCGGAAAGTCCGTCCTTAGCCACTAATAATGGCACCCCAAGTGCTACCCCAAACATAAAATCTCGCTACGAACTTTGGGCCTTAAATGTTGAATATAGGGTATCCACACCATGAGAAAAGAGGCCCAGCGGCGGGGGTGTCTCTGTGCACTTCGCCTCTCTAGAAGCATATATTGATGGAACCCATTTTGCCACTCCCAAAAGGAGGGGGCTGCAGGCTCCAACCACCGCCTTAGTACAGGGCCTTTCCCCACCAGACATGCCTTCCTTATCAATAATTGCTGCCATCTACCCTTCGGGTGGAGTGGTCCCAACTGATCCAGCGCTATGAGCTGCCCTGTCCAGCAGACCTGCTGATGTAAGATATCGCTCAGAAAGGTTGTGATTTTCAACCAATAATGACGAATATATGAGCAGCCCCACCACATATGACCTAAGTCCGCTAGTGGACGCGCACACTTTGGGCACCCCCCGCTATCTGTAAGATGACTACGCAGTGCCCTCCTGGGAGAGAAATGAGCTCGGACAATACTTTTTAACTGAATTTCGCGCCAGCGAGCTCCTTCTGCCAGGCCGGCCACCCTGCATAACGCCGCCTTTATGGAGCCCTGAGCGACCTCACAGCCCAATTCTCGCGCCCAAGAATCCTCCTCTGTTGAGTAGTCTACAGATTGCACATAGGGTTCCAATGCCTTCTTAAAGTACGAAATAGTCGGTTTATCCTCTGTGCCCAAGGCGAAAAACGCTATGATCCGCGCCGAACGATCGCTCTGCAGGTCCCGTCTTGCCACAGAATGCACATAATGCAACAACTGTCGGTACGGGAACAAGGAAGTCCGAGGGCTCAAGTTATATTCATGACAAAGCACTTCCAAAGTCTTGCACCGCCCGTCTAAGTCGACTACGTGCCCCAAGAGTCGTATTCCGACTCGTGCCCATTGAGCGAAGAGGGCCGACTCTGAGCCTGGGGGAAACAAAGCATTCCCCTGTAGTGGCAGCCAGCTCGAAGTCTCTGAGGAATTCTCCCACATTGCGTTCAGCCGTTGCCACGCACAACGCGCCGTCCGTATCAACACACTTTTCCCTAGGTGACCCGGCAGAGCCGCCCTTGGGAGGTGAAGAACAACCAGCAGTGAGTGTGGTGCTACCAAAGCCTCTTCCACCTCCCTTGGAGTATATAGCTCTGTGTTACCGAGCCAGTCCCCCAGGTGTCTAGCCTGGCAAGCCAAAGCATAAGCCCCGAGATCAGGTACTCCAATCCCTCCTGTTTTCCAGCCCCCCTTTAGACGGCGTAATGGGATACGCGCACGAGCCCCTCGCCAAAGGAAACCACGAAACTCCCGTTCGATACGAAGGAGGTCACGTCGGAGTAGCCAGACTGGTAGAGTTTGTAGCCAATAAAGAATCCGCGGTAGTACTACCATCCCCAGTACTGCTGCCCTACCTAAGAGGGACAGGGGGAGCGGCATCCATGCCCGAATGTGCGTTCGAAGAGCCACCCAAATACGCTCAAAGTTCTGTTTGTACAATACTGATGTATCTTTGGTAAGGGTAATCCCTAGATAAATAATGGAGTTAGCCGCCCACCGCAGCGGGAAGCTCCCCTTCCAACACTGTTGTAGTCGACCGCCAACATCCAAAGCTTCTGATTTGTCTTGATTAATCCGTAATCCCGCGAAGTCACCATACCTGGTAAACTCGGCAAGTAGATTTGACAGCGAATGTTGCGGGTCGCATAAATGAACTAAAATATCATCTGCAAAGGCTGCTATTTTAAACCCACCGGGCCCGACGGGGACACCACGAATCGTTGGAGAGCCCGCTATGCTTCACAACAAAGGATCAATAGTTAACACAAATAGTAGCGGGGAGAGTGGGCAGCCCTGTTGCGTGCCGCGTGAAAGTTTGAATGAATCAGACAAGGTCCCATTGCATAAAATGCTCGCGGTAGGGTGTGTGTATAAGAGCTTCACCATTGCAATAAAGGAGTCACCCAGCCCATAACGAGGTAAGAGAAACTCCAAATAGTCCCAACTGACTCGGTCAAACGCCTTGTCAGCGTCAAAACTGACCAACAGGGACTGTAGCTCTCGCGTACGCACCCATTCCATAGAGGCTAAAATCTTCCTCAAGTTCCGCACCGCATGTCTCCCTTGTACAAAACCCACCTGTGACTCATGTAACAGGCCCCCCAAAACATCAGCCAAGCGATTTGCTAGAATCTTTGCAAGTATCTTCGAGTCGAAGTTCAATAGGGAGATGGGCCTATAAGAGGCAGTCTGCAGAGGGTCCTTACCAGGTTTAGGAATCAGAGTAATAAATGCATGATTCATACCCCAAGTAAATTTCCCCTGCTCTACCCTCCTATGATATAGCTCAGTTAATACCGGGGCAAGACGGCCTGTCAGTAGTTTATAGAACTCTGCTCCAAAGCCGTCCGGGCCAGGCGATTTGTAGCAGCTAGCTCCCATGATTACTTTATGCGTCTCTTCTTCTGTCACCGGTGCACCCAACATCGAGCGCTGCTCCGCTGTCAACACTGGTAGATGCAGGTCTTGTAGGTAACTTTCCATGGCTGCCAGCGACCCTGTTGTTCCCTGATATAGTTTCTGAAAGAAACCACGGAACAGTTGGGCTATTGCTTGACTATTTGTGTGCAGCTGGCCTTGATCGTCTCGCAATGCCGCTATAAAGCGGGAGCCGCGGCTACCACGTAAGCACCGCGCCAGGAGCCTCCCGGGTTTATTCCCAAAACGATAAAGTTGATATCGGTAATAAAACAAGGATTTCTTTGCTCGTTGGTGAAGCAGTTCATTGAGCGACGATTGTAACTCCCAAAGCAGAGCTTTATTAACCACCGTGGGATTCCCCGCGCATCGTCGACGAGCCTTAACAACTTGTCGTTCTAGTTGTACTATGCGGGAGGCTATCAACTTCCGTTTCCGCGCCCCGTAGGCAATAATGTCTCCGCGTAAGACCACCTTCGCTGTTTCCCACAATAATTCGGGTTCCTCACGATGCTGCCGATGGTTGTCCATAAATTCATCCCATTTTTGTTCTAAATAGGTATGAAATTCGGCATCGACGTATAGCCCTAAGGGAAATCGCCAAATGCGCTGCAGAGGAGCGGGGTCTCCCCACCGCAAAGCTATCCACACTGGCGTATGGTCAGATATCACACTCGGACCAATCTCTGCCTCTCCCACCTGCGCGAACAATCTTTCCGAGAGCAGAACATAGTCAATCCGTGCACTGGAGGTGTGAGCCCGCGACTGATGCGTGAAGTCCCGTTCCATTGGATGGAGTAAACGCCACGGGTCCACCAACCCAAGGCGTCGTCGCAGCCGCTGGAGTGCTCTAGTTATCGGGACCCGCCACCCCTCCTGTCCACCCCCTGTAGTATCTAAGGTGATATCCATTACCCCATTACAGTCTCCCGCTAGGATCAGAGGGGCTTCTGGAAACTGCTCAACCTGCGAGGCCAAACCAGCGTAAAAGGCATTATCCAGGACATTAGGGGCATATAGGTTACCCAGCACCACCCGTCGTCCCTCCAAGGAGCCACATACCAAAAGATATCTGCCTCCGGGGTCAACATATTGCTGTTCAAGCACAAAGCGCACACGCTTATGGATCAGCAGGACCACCCCAGCTTTTCTCCCAAGTGCTGGGGCCCCCCAACTCTGCCCTACCCAGTCCCTCTGTAGCTTCGCATGTTCCTCCGCAGTCTGGTGGGTTTCCTGCAAAAAAGCAATGTCACATTGCAGCCGGGCTAGAGCCTGCAGCACTTTATAACGCTTAATAGGGTTGCCTATGCCACATATATTCCAAGATACAATCTTCAGCTTAAGGCGGGTTATAGCACCACCCATAGGCCGGTATGGTAAAAATCTGAAAGTGAGCCCCCCCAGCCTGGGGCTCACTCATACACCAGCACAATAGCTCAAAATTTATCACCCGCATGACCTCAGGATCCCATTGCACCCCCAGCCCCTCCCCTCTCCCAACCCCCCCTAACCTTCCCTCCCTTCCCCAATCCCTGCCCCAACCCCTAGTCCCCCATGTACTCTGAACCTTCTCCACCTCCCCACCCTAGAGAAGTCCAACCCAGGCCCCTCTGGGAGTGCCCACCCCCCCCGCCCACTGGATAATGTATAAAAAGGAAACCCCACTAGCAGTTCAATCACCGCCCTGCGGAACCTCTGACAAAGGTAAAATCCTCTTCCACTCAGGCGGTGTCCTGTTCCCGAGTCCCCAGACCTCCCAGATCCCCGTCGGGGATATGAGAAGCCCCTAGGCAACTCAGCCCCTTATGACAGCAAGCAAAAGCAAATCTATAAGCTCTAACTAGGACAGGGCTATGTAACAGCCTCAGAGGCAAATATATGTTAATACTAACAGAGAGCTTAACTGCCAACATAAACATACGCTTTAATCCAGTCCTCTAGGTTCGTTGCCTGCGAGGCCTGGACCAACCCTCCTGGATTCACTTCCTACACAAATAATTAGTAGGGCATCTCCCTCCGTCCCACCTGACAACATTATGGCTTAGGACCTGCTCATCGAACATAGCCATAGTCCCTTGGGCCTAATTTAATAATACTGAGAGAGAAATTAAACAAAATTATGAAAGACCTAAATAAGAAACATCTCGCCCCCCAGACTGCCGAGTAATACACATTTCTACGTCAGAGAGCAAACTGATCAGGGTAGTAGTAAGGAGAACAAGGGGAGTAATATTTTCAACAAGATACTTTGCTAAGTAGCCCCGAAGGATCCAAAACAGTGTAACAAATCACTACAACGTAAGTTTGTAACAAGCTCAACAGTTCAATGGGTACTTTGTTATTCTACAGGCAGTCAAATATACAGGCCTGACTGATGCTGAGGCCTAGTGTCTCACCGGTTGCCATGCGGTACATTCTCAACGAAGAAGCTAATCACCACCAAGCAGAGCACTCCAGTAGGCTCAGCGAGGAGGTAGTGGGGGTGTTTGTCCTCTGACAGTCAGTCGATTCACATACCCCTCTGCCTCCACGGCCGCTGCAAACACGTGATGGGATCCTTCGTGGGTGATGTGTAATTTAGCCGGATACTGCACCGTGAAGCGGATTCCAGCGCCAATAAGTTTTTCGCATAAAGGAGCATATTCACGGCGCTTCTTACTCAGCATCGCTGAGTAATCTTGCGCCACGCGGATCCTAGCATTGTTGTAGAAAGTTTCCCCTTTCTGTCGGGCTGCACGTAGGATCTTTTCTTTTTGGGGAAAGAAGGCAAACTTTACTAGCACAATCCTTGGCCGGGCATCCTTTGCCTGTTTACCGCCGACACGGTGTGCTCGTTCAATGCGGATCGGGCCGCCGCTCTCCTCGCCGTTCAGTAACTGTGCAAAGAACATCTCCAAATGGCCCTGCAGATCTTTGTCTGCTATGTTCTCAGATAGTCCCATAACTCGGAGGTTGCAGCGCCGTGATCTGTTTTCCAGATCATCCAGTTTAGCCTCGTGTAGTGCAAGCTGGTGCCTTAGGCCAGCAGCCTCCGTCTCCAGTGTCCTGATCTTCTCTTCAGCTTGCCCCAGGCGGTCTTCTGCCTCTTGAAGCCTACTCCCAAGGCTGTCCACCGAGGCCCGCAGGCCGTCCATTTTTTCGTGGAGTGCCTCAAATTGCGGCGATAGAGCCGCGGCCACCGCCGCTGACATCACATCCAGTGAAGCCGGGGATTTGGGTGAGCCAGATGGTGTGGCCATGTCAGCCATTTTGCTGGAGCCGGTCACCCGCTCCCGCTCTCGCCTGGCCGACTTGGGTGCCGTCGCCATTTGATCTGTCCACCAAACTTCACACCGGAGCTCTTGATGCCCTCCAAAGTACCCGAGGGAACTTTTCGTCGGTTATCCGCGGGCTTGCACGGTTCAAAATCGCCGGTTTGGGCAGTGGGGCAAGGAGCACTCCCAGGATGCGACCACTACTCTGCTCGCATCACGTGACCTTCTACAATACTAAGTTTTTAAACAATTGTTTAATGTTCCTTAGCAGCCTTGCCAAATAAGGATACATTAGTATGGTATAAAAACATGAAAGGGACCTATGTATGTGGTTGGTGGAATGATGCATGTAATGGGGGAGTATGTGGTTGGTGGAATGATGCAGGTGATGGGGGAGTGTTCTGAGGGATGAAGTGGGATATTAAGAGGAAGGACTCTGATAGACAGTAAACTGATGAAGGTAATTCAATGATGTGAAGTGATGTATCTGGCTAATGAATATGTAAACAAAAAAATGATGAGCACTTTATTCAACTATGCCATCTCCAGAATATTCAATTTAGGAATTCATCTAGGCCCCAACACATACTCAATAATTGGAAATGGACACCTGGAGACAGGCTAGGTGCACCCTGATGGGTTTTGGAGGACCTACACTGGCCATGTGGTACTTCCAGATGCTTTTTTGCCTCCTTTTTGCCTCTGCATGTCCTGGCCAGGCATGCATGGTCAAAGGGGGAGCATGTAAAGGTCAGTCAAGGGCATAATGGAATGTTCACTACCAGCAAGTGAATCTCCAGTGACAGAGAGACAAGAAGTTAATCAAACTGCCAGATAAAAATTGACACCATACGAGATAGTTACTGATAGACCATTGAAAGCTTAAACAGCAATATTTGTAGGATGTGATCTTGGTAAATGTGGAGGAAGTTAAGTTTATTTCATTGTGAAATCTAATCCAGCATATTTAGGGTTTTTTTCATTCAATATTGGTGCTGCTTTTCTGAATAAGGCCTGGAGCCATGTCACCAATTGCAATCCAGAGAGTCCAGCAGAGGAAGTGGCCGAGGTCCAGATGGAGCAGACCATCCCGAGAACTCAGAGCTGCCCACCGTTGAGATGTGTGAAGGAGTCCCTATCTGGATCAGTGTGTCACATTGAAGGCGGGCCAGGGTGTCTGCCTATGAGAATGAGAGGTTCAAATTTTGAGAGAGACAGAACTTGAACTTCAGAGAAAGGTGAAGCACACTGCGAGGTCCTGGGGAACTGCTGAGAGGCAGGAAAAAGAACTGTTGGACTGACTGGGGGGGTTTTGGGGGCTTCTGTGAATGATTGTATTGTTATCCTTTTAATATTGTTTTCTTAGAAAGTAACTGAAATCTACAAGCCATTTCGGCTTCAGCAACTGCAATACCCACACCAGCTCAAGTTTTTGCTGTACTATTCTCAGAACTTTATTTATCACATTATTAAGCACTGCTGCTTTTGACATACTTTCATGTTATGTGTTTTCAATATTATTGACCAGCTGCAAGAAAATGATGTTACAATGTATGTTGTCTCTAGGGAACAGTACCAGAAGCTGCTTTTCTGATGACCCCTATCTGTCTCAATATCTGTCTCAAATGGTTGCTTGTCCATTGCCCTTAGTGGGATTACCTTTGCCCCATAAACAAGAAAAGAAAAAGAAAAATTGGGAATGGAGGGAAATTGGCTGATAGGTATGTCTAGTATGGCTGCATCCTTGCCTGAGGCTGTAATACATTATGATGGCACGGAAAAAGCATGTGGGCTAAGAAAATGAGTACCCAGAGCCCAGCACAACAAGAGTAAAGCCAGGGGGAACCATACTCTGAACAGAAGTGCACAGAGAATGGACCTAGCTAAGAAACAGGTCAGGCCTGAAAGTGCACAGAAAATGAACCCAGCACAAGAAAAGACATGCCAGGCCTGAACAGGTTAAACAGGCCTGAGCAAGCTGGGCAAGCCTGGACAAGTTAAACAGGCCAAACAAAGCTGGTGATACAAAGTACTCATATGCCCTGAAGACTACAGTGCCAGTGATTAATGAAGCAAAGGGAATGGCAGGGTGCAGCCAGAATGACTCAACACTAGCAAGAATAAAAGCCATTAATATGCTGATAAGGGTGGATCCCAGGGAAAGAGCCTTTGCCCCAAAGGAAAGAGGCCTCTGCAGACTTTTTGCACATGGCCCTCCTTTGTCCCAAAGGAAAGAGGCCTCTGCAGGCCTTGCAACCTTTTACAGTCAGAACAGCAACTTGTGCACACGGAACAAACACTTTTGTGCAGGAGTTGCTATAGAGGGTATAGGGTATGTGTTGTTTTAAACTCACTGATGCAAGTGTTTCCATTGAACACTCTATCCAAGATCTAAGTGATCTAGTTAATCATATTACTGACCCGTCCATGGGTCCTGGGTGGTTTATGAAGTGGTTCAGTTGGCCAGGGGGACTAAAAATCCCAGTGGTAGGGGTTCTTTTTATTTACTGCTATGTGCCATTCTGCCATGTTGTATCCCCATTCTTTACCGCTTCATTACCACCACCCTTGACACCCTGGTAGAACGCAAGGCGATTACCACTGTCATGGCCCTGACCCAATACACCCCTCTGCGGCTTGCCTCCAGTAATGCAGCCCTCAACTGCCTCTAGCGGTTGAGGTCTCACTTAAAAAGGGGGGAATGAGGCAGCCATGAGGCTCTTACACAAGTGCCTGACCCTTCCCCCAAGCCATGAGGCTCTTACATAAAGTAATCAGCCTGCTATTTCAGTGGACACCCTTTCCCCACTCCAGGTCTGAGCACAGTATCCCCTAGCCCAGAAACCAACAGACCAGAGCACACCGGTTTGGACAGGTCACCCAGGTACCTTCCCCAGGGGCTGCTGATTGGTGGACAGGAAATACCTGTGGCAAATGGGATTATAGAATGAGTTTGAAATTATACTGTATTTAAGGCATTGAAGGACGTCCCTCGGGGCTCAGACTTTTTGTTGGAGGGTACCGGCTCTCTGTCTGATCCTGTGTGCACATTAAAGATCCTGTTTGCATTCCAGCCTGTCTGTGAGTTTTCCTTCTGTGGGTGAGTGATTGAATAAGAGCTTTTCACAGCGTTTGCTATAACATTTCTTTAAAACACACAAACCATACCGCCTCCTCCCCCATTCCCAAATCATTACTTACTCCACGTCTATGACAGGTTACTTCAGCAGTACAGTTTTGATCCTTGATTAGGTTAAAGAGATCCACACACTTGAAACTCAAACAAATCTGGAAAGAAAAACTGCATTTAGTCTCAAGTTACTTGCTCAGTGATGGCCTTACGACTAAAAGATAGATTGATTCAATTAGAATATTTACTGTTTCTAACAAGAAACACAGATCAATGTTTGAAAAAGCATTGTTTCTGACCTGTAACAGCTGCTTTCTGTTGACATCAGGATTGATCAGGGGCACAAGTGGCTGATATCATGGGATGGAACTGCTTTTACAAAGTTCAGAACTTAAGTGTAAAATTCTGAGCATATTGGTCCTTCCTGAGTAGAATGGTCTTGGTTGCATGGCTCAAGAATGAATGCAATTCTTGGGGAAGTGGGAGGAATGCTGTTTGTTAATGAACAGGACTGAATCAAGGCCTTAACTGGGTAATTCCCAAGCTCAGAGCCAGGGCTAGTGCAAGGATATGAGGCACCCTAGGCGAACCCTCATTCCTAATCGTCTCTTCGGGCCAGTCCAGGACATTTGGGTGGTCAATCCGCTCCAGCAGCTGGGAACTGAATACTGAACGTTTTTTCCTGACAGCTTACCCAGCTCCCCCTGGTGTCAGAGAATCAGTCTTTCAGTCCTCAGCAGCTGGATAGGACGTTGATTTCACCAGCTCCCCAGAGAGACATATTGGTTAGGTTAGCTTAGGAGACAATTTCCAGAGACAAGTAATAATAATTAATTGCATAAAGCAAGGAAGGAGAACCAGGGCAAAACTATTGATTTGAATCGGGCTGGAAAAAAAAAAAAAAGCGGGAGGGCATAACACTGTTTGCCCTTCTCCGTGGCTGAGTTCTCTGTCCTAGCAGGGCAGTTCTTCAGCAGTAAAAAAGTCCCGGTTCTCCTGCCGGCGCTGGGACTGGCTGGTGGAGGCAGAACCTGTCTCCTTGAGAGTTTGCAGCCCGCAGCATGGGAAATAGACCTGGGAGCCCCAGGATCCTTTTCCTTTTTCCCCGACGGCAGTCTCTCACTAGCTCCCGCTAGCAGCGGCGAAGCGTGTCCGGGGGTTTTTTGTGTGCCTGAGTGCAAGGTAGGTGAGCTTCCGAGCAGTCATAGCTACTCCGCGGGGGTTTTTAGCGACTTACTGAATTTTGGCGTCGCGGTTTCTTTGGAGACATTTAGCTGTTAGGCAGGTGCTTAGCTGCCGGCATTGCCTCGGAGTTCCGGTTTCAGCGGTTTGGCGAGCCGCGGATTCGTCGGTGTTTCAGTCTCTGAAGCAGCCTTGTTTTGTTGCTCTAGCATTTCTTTGCTCAGTTAATGGAGGGCAAGGTTACAGAAGAGGCTGGGGTTCTGTCTCTCAGCTCTTCAGAAAGAGCGGGAACGGTGGCCATTTTGTTTGAGCCGGCCGGTTCTTCCGAGCTGCAGGGGAAGCCTCAGAAAAAGAAGTCTAAGTCGCGGAGAGCTCCTTCTCCAGTGGAATCGAAGCAGCAGGCTTCCCCTTCCTTGCTCCAGTCTTTCGGTACCTTCTTCTCCCCAGAATTTATTTTATCAATGCATAATGCATTTTTGTTAAAGAAGGATCAGTTGTCTCATAGTGCTGCCCCAGACAGCCTGTTTAGCTCCCCGCCGGTGGCACAGACGGTGGCAGACCCGGGAGAAGGCAGCTCTTCAGGGGAGAAGGGGTTGGAAGCAGCATTGGAGACTGGTGTGCTTCCTCCTGCGTTGTCCCAAGTGGCTGAGGAGGGCGAGATTCTCTCAGACTCAGGATTTGACACCTGGCCAGGGGAATTGGAAGAAGGTGAATTGGGACCAGGTGAAGACCCAAATGTATTTAGGGTTTTTCGTAAAGAGGAGCTGGGAGCGTTGATTTCTCAGTCATTATCGGCTCTTAATATAGTGCTTCCGGCTGTGCAGCAGGAGCCGCTTGAAGATCCCTTGTTGCAGGGATTTCGTGCGGAGCAAAAATGTTTTCCGATTCACTGGGTTATTAAACAAATGATTGAGTCGGAATGGGAGTGTCCAGAAGCGTCCTTAAGGGGTGGGCGAGCTATGGCTCGCCTTTACCCCATGCCCCAGGAAGAGCGGGATTTATTGCGTATGCCTAAGGTGGATGCGTTAGTTTCGGCGGTAACTAAGAAGACAACCATTCCCATGGAAGGTGCAGCTGCTCTTAAGGATTTGCAGGATCGTAGGTTGGAAGCGCTGCTGAAGCAGACATTTGATTCCAGTGCCTTGGCTTTGCAGGCGTCAGTTTATGGTGCCTATGTGTCCCGAGCCTCTATACGTTGGCTCCAGGAAGACCAGAGTCTGGATAAAGGAGAGAATGCCTCAGACGGCGCCAAGTTGGAGTCGGCGGCGGCCTATTTAGCGGATCTCTGCTATGATTTGGTGTGTATCTCCGCAAAGTCCATGGCATCGGTAATTGCGGCCAGGCGTTTCCTATGGCTACGGAATTGGGCGGCCGATGCGTCTTCTAAGGCGCATCTCAGTAAGCTTCCGTATAAGGGCAAGTTGCTTTTCGGGGAAGCGTTGGAGAAAATAATTAAGGATTTGGGGGACTCAAAAGGCGGGTGTCTATCCGAGGACCGTCCGTGGGCGTCAAAGTTGTCTTCGGTGCAGAGAGGTCACGGCAGAGATTTTCGTAGATTCCGCAGATCCCGTTTCTCCCCTTATCAGCGGGGCCGTTTTGTGGCACGGGGGCAGTCCTTTCGGGGAGCCCGTTCCTTCAATAGGGGTTTCTTTAACTCCCAGCAAGCCGCCGTTAAAAAGCCGCAATGAAGTGAGGCCGGTCCAGGTGGAGATTCCGGTAGGGGGACGATTACACCAGTTCCTCTCCGCCTGGGCCAGCATAACTACGGACCAGTGGGTTCTCGAGATTGTCCGGGATGGGTATGCTCTGGAGTTTGCGCAGCCTCTGCCGGACGCTTTTGTTCATTCGCCGTGCGGTCCCCAGTCGAAGCGGGAGGCAGTCCGCGAAACGTTGCTCCGCTTGTTGCGCCTTCAAGCAGTGGTTCCTGTTCCCCTCGACCAGTACGGCTCAGGTCGATACTCGATTTATTTTGTGGTTCCCAAGAAAGAAGGTTCTTTTCGCCCTATCCTGGATCTCAAGCACGTGAATCGGACTTTGCGGGTGCCACATTTCCGGATGGAAACTTTACGTTCCGTCATCAGGTCCGTCAGACAGGGCGAAGTGCTTACATCCATAGATCTGACAGAGGCCTATTTGCACATTCCCATCAGGGAAGAACATCAGAAGTTCTTGCGTTTTGCAGGTCCCATGGGTCATTTTCAGTTCCGGGCATTGCCTTTTGGTCTCGCGACGGCGCCTCGCACGTTCACCAAGGTGATGGTGGTGGCGGCAGCGGCGTTGCGAAAGGAAGGGATTCAAGTCCATCCCTACCTCGACAACTGGCTCATTCAGGCACCGTCTCGGGCGGGGTCACTCGTGGCCACGGCACGTGTGGTGGATTTCCTCGAGCACTTAGGCTGGGTCATCAACCACGCGAAGAGTCATTTGGATCCGGTCATGCGGTTAACTTATCTCGGAGCTCTCTTCGACACAGAGAGAGGATCTGTGTTTCTTCCGCAAGACAGAGTACCAAAGATTTTTGCCCAGGTGTCGGCCTTTCTGCACCTAAAGACTCCGATGGCCTGGAGGTATCTACAATTGTTAGGGTCGATGGCGGCGGCCTTGGATCTGGTTCCGTGGGCCAGGGCCCATATGCGACCGCTGCAGCAGACGTTGCTGTCTCGGTGGTCACCACAGGATCATCCGCTTTCCCGGAGATTGTCCTGTCCAGAGGTGGTTCGCGGCAGTCTACAGTGGTGGCTGGTCCCCGACCATTTGACAGCGGGAGTTCCGCTGGATGTGCCGGACTGGACTCTTCTCACGACTGATGCGAGTCTCTCCGGATGGGGGGCTCATTGTTTGTCGCGGATAGCTCAAGGAGAATGGTCGATGGAAGAGAAAGCTTGGTCGATAAATCGGTTGGAACTGACAGCAGTGCGCTTGGCGCTGTTGGACTTTGTCGAGCTACTCGAGGGGAAGGCCGTTCGGGTGTTCTACGACAATCAGGTGACCGTGTCCTACATAAACAGGCAAGGGGGCACCGGCAGTGCTCCATTGTTGGAAGAAAATCAACTTTTGTTTCACTGGGCAGAAATCCATCTCGTAGCGCTTTCAGCAGCCCATGTGGCGGGCAAGGATAATGTTCAAGTCTATTATCTCAGTCGTCATCTCCTGGATCCCGGGGAATGGGAGTTGAATTGGGCGATATTTCAGGAAATTTCTCAGCGTTGGGGCCAGCCAGTGATGGACCTCATGGCTACCCAAGCAAATGCGAAGGCGGCGCGGTTCTACAGCAGGCGCAGGGAGCACATGTCCGAGGGTCTCGACGGCCTGGTGCAACCTTGGCCGAGGGATCAGCTGCTCTACATGTTCCCTCCGTGGCCGCTCTTGGGGCGAGTAGTGCAGCGGATTGCGAGTCACCGGGGGACAGTGGTTCTGGTGGCTCCGGATTGGCCCAGACGTCCTTGGTATGCCGATCTGGTGAGGCTTCTTGTCGCTCCTCCCTGGCAGCTGCCAGTTCAGTTCGATCTGTTGCGACAAGGTCCCGTGCTGATGCCGCAGGTGGATCGGTTCTTGCTTACTGCTTGGCTCTTGAGAGGGAGCGATTGCTCCGGAAGGGCTACTCGGGGGCGGTGATAGCCACCTTGTTGCAGTCCAGGAGACGATCCACTTCCTTAGCATATATTCGGGTCTGGCGCGTTTTTGAGGCCTGGTGTAGTGATCGTCACATTAGACCCTGGGGGGCGCTCCTGTCTGACGTCTTGGGTTTTCTTCAGGCAGGGCTCGACAAAGGTCTTGCAGTTAGCACGCTGAGGGTGCAGCTGGCGGCTCTGGCCTGCTACAGAGGAAAGGTGCAAGGGGCTCCTCTTTCTACACATCCCGATGTCATACGATTTCTGAGAGCGGCCAAGAACATCCGACCTCCGCTGCGACCTGTGGTCCCGCCGTGGGACCTAAATCTGGTCTTACAAGCTTTGACAGAACCACCCTTCGTGCTGGCGTCTTCGGGACGTCTTCGCGAGTTGTCCTGGAAGACAGCCTTTCTGGTGGCCTTGTGTTCGGCTAGGCGGATTTCCGATCTACAGGCTCTGTCATGCAAGGAGCCTTATCTTCATTTTTCGCAGGAGAAGGTGGTATTGCGGCCGGTGCCAGTTTTTCTACCCAAGGTGATTTCCAGTTTTCACGTGAACCAGGTGGTCTCCCTTCCCACTTTTTCAGATTCGGATCGGGTGCTTCAGCGACTGGATCTAGGTCGGGTGTTGCGTGTCTATCTGAAGAAAACAGACTCTTTTAGGCGATCGGATCGGTTGTTTGTCCTCTATGGGGGCCCGGCTAGAGGAAAGGCTGCTACTAAGGCTTCTATCGCTCAGTGGGTAAAGCATGCCATACGGGCGGCCTATGAGGCCAGGGGCAAGCCTGTTCCGCTGGGTCTCGGGGCGCATTCCACCAGAGGCCAAGCTACTTCCTGGGCGGAGTATGCTTTGGTTCCGCCGGTGGATATCTGTCGAGTTGCGACGTGGTCATCGTTGCATACTTCTCGAAACATTATCGCTTGGATGTTCAGGCCAGGGCGGACGCTAGTGTTGGGGCCTCGGCGATCGTTGCGGGGCTCGCAGGACCCTCCCGGATTTAGGTACTGCTTTGGTACTGCCCAAATGTCCTGGACTGGCCCGGAGAGACGATTAGGAAGAAGAAATTAGGCCTTACCTGCTAATTGTCTTTCCTTGAGTACTCTCCGGGCCAGTCCAGGGCCCTCCCCAGTTTTTTTCTGCAAGCTTCAGAGGAGTGCAGCCTCGGCGGGTGTTGGCAGATTTCGCAGGGGTTGGCCAGATCAAAGTGTTCAGTTGGAAATGGATCCTGGGGGGAGGGAGAGTAACAGTTCCTTTTTCAGAGGACAGGAGTTCTTCCCTGTGACGAAGAAGAAAAAAGGTGAAATTTCACTTACCGTTAATTTCCTTTCCTGGAAAACTGCTAGACCAGTCCAGACAAACGGGTTATGCCCCCTGCCAGCAGATCTGGGAGACAGAGAATTCCACCAGAGCTCTGATTGGGTGGAGTCTGGTGATATACAGCTACCCCTAGGGGTCCCTGTCAGTAACGTATAAAAGCAACTGAAACTTAACCGCACCCCAAGGGTCCTAAGGAACTATATACAAGGGAGCCGAAGGACTCCCCAGAACTGAAGTCAGCATGCACCAACGCATTCATGGATCGCCCATGGCGAGGCAGACTGAAAAGGAAGGACAGCGGTCGGCGGCTGCCCAGCGCCAGCAGCAGTGCACCATACAGCAGGGCAGGTCCTGGACTGGTCTAGCAGTATTCCAGGAAAGGAAATTAACGGTAAGTGAAATTTCACCTTCCAAGTCATACTGCTAGATCAGTCCAGACAAACGGGCAGTACCCAAGCTACCTGCTCTCAAGGGGGGGTCAAGGCCGCTGACAGTACTGCAGCTCCAAAGCAGCCATCCTGACGAGCCTGAACATCCAACCTATAGTGACGTACAAAGGTGGACAGCGAAGACCAAGTCGCCACCCGACAAATATCCAGCGGAGCCACAAGAGACCGCTCGGTCCACAAAGCCGCTTGTGCTCGAGTAGAATGAGCACGGAGCCCCACCGGAACCGGCTTCCCCCAAAGAATGTAAGCTGCTTCAATGGCCCCTCGGAGCCACCTGGAAATTGTAGACTTAGAGGCCGTGGAGCCCCGACGAGGTCCCGCAAACAGGACGAAAAGATGATCAGACGTACGAAACGAGTTCGTGACCTTCAGGTACTGAAAAAGCACTCTCTTAAGGTCCACCGCCCGTAACGGAGACCGACTACTCTCACACTGAGCACTGGAAAAGGCTGGTAGGAAGAGAGGCTGGTTTACATGGAACGGCGTCAGCATCTTTGGCAAAAAAGAAGGAACAGTGCGAAGAGACACACCTTCCACTGAGAAAGAGAGATAGGGATCACGACAGGAGAGAGCCTGCAATTCGGAAATACGGCGCGCCGACGCAATAGCCACTAAGAACACCGTCTTCAGAGTCAAATCTATGAGCGAACAGGCCTTCAGGGGCTCAAAGGGAGGAGCAACGAGAGCCCAAAGAACGAGAGCAAGATCCCACGTAGGCACCGGCGGACGCAGCGGAGGCCTTAAAGACTTAACCCCGCGAAGGAAGCGAGACACGTCCGCATGCGAAGCAAGCGAACGCCCCGCTAAGCGCCCACGAAAACAAGTCAATGCAGCAACCTGCACTCGCAAGGAACCTAGCGCCAAACCTTTGTCCACTCCGGACTGGAGAAAGGCCAAGATATCTGGGATACCGGCACGCCAGGGAGATAAGCTACGCTGGGAACAACAACGGTGAAAAAGTCGCCAGACCCTAGCATAGGCCATGGACGTGGACGTCCGCCGCGCTTTAAGCAGAGTAGCGACCACACTAGGCGAATAGCCCTTGCGTACTAACTTGCGGCGTTCAATAGCCAAGCCGTAAGCGATTATGGAGCCGGGTCTTCCATTTCCACCGGCCCCTGAGTCAGGAGACCGGGAAAGACTCCGAGATGGAGTGGCGACTCTCGAGACAGTCGGACTAGATCCGCATACCACGGCTGGCGAGGCCAATCGGGAGCCACCAAGATCACTGGACCGCGATGCTCCCGGAGTCATTGGAGAATCTTGCCTATCATGGACCACGGAGGAAAGACATACAGAAGAAGGTGTGCCGGCCACGGCTGAGAGAGAGCATCGATTCCGCACGACCCCTCCTCCCTCCAACGGCTGAAGTACAAGGGCGCCTTGGCATTCTGCGCTGTGGCCATGAGATCCATCGCCGGCAGCCCCCATAGTTGAACAATGGAACGAAATGTTTCCGGCTGCAGGGACCACTCCCCGGGATCCAGGGAGTGCCGGCTGAGAAAATCGGCTTTCACATTGTCCACGCCGGCGATGTGTTGCGCCGAGAGAGCCAGAAGATGCTCCTCCGCCCACGGGAGGAGTAAGCGCAGTTCCTGGGAGAATCCCGGACACTTTGTACCGCCCTGGCGGTTGAGGTAAGCCACCGTCGTGGCGTTGTCGGACAACACCCGAACTGCACGGTGCCGCAGAAGCGGCTGGAACTGAATCAGAGCCAAATGCACCGCGCGCGTCTCGAGACGATTGATGGACCAACGGGCTTCGCGAGGAGACCAAACCCCCTGCGCTGAAGTGGAGCTGCAATGAGCCCCCCAACCGGAGAGGCTGGTGTCCGTCGTGAGCAGTAGCCAGCGCGGAGACTCCAGAGACACTCTCCGTAGAAGATTGCGCGCCCAAAGCCACCAAAGAAGGTCGTGGCGCACTTGCGAAGGCAGAGGTAAGCGAACCTGATAATCCTCCGAAACCGGCGACCAACGAGACAGAAGCACCGCCTGTAAGCTGCGCATGTGCGCTCTCGCCCACGGGACTAGATCTATCGTAGCTGCCATGGACCCCAACAGTTGCAGGTAGTCCCACGTCCGAGGTGCCGCCTGGTCCAAGAAGCGGTGAAGCTGAAGAGAGATCTTCTGAACCCGCTCCTGCGTTAGAAAGACGCGTCCCTGACAAGTGTCAAACCACGCTCCGAGAAAGTCCAGAACCTGAGTCGGTCGAAGACTGCTTTTTGCGCGGTTGATCACCCAACCGAGCTGTTCCAAGAAGAGGACTACACGAGCGACGGTCTTGCGAGCTTCGGACTGGGAGTCGGCCCGGATAAGCCAGTCGTCGAGATAGGGATGAACCCGTATGCCCTGCTTGCGCAAGGCCGCTGCCACGATAATCATGATCTTGGAAAAAGTCTGCGGAGCCGTCGCCAACCCGAAGGGCATAGCGCGAAATTGAAAATGCTGACCCAGCACCGAGAACCGGAGATACCGCTGATGGTCGGCCCGGATTGGTACATGAAAGTAGGCCTCTGCTAAATCGAGAGACGCCAGGAACTCGCCCTTGCGCATGGCTTGAATCACCGAGCGAAGGGTCTCCATGCGAAAATGAGGAACGCGAAGGTCGCGGTTCACGCCCTTGAGATCCAGGATAGGACGGAAGGACCCATCTTTCTTGGGCACCATGAAATAGATGGAGTAGCGACCTCGACCTCTTTCGCAAGGAGGCACAGGGCAAATGGCGTTCAAGGACAGAAGGTGCCGAAGGGTCTCGTGGATGACACGCCGCTTCTCGGGGGAGGCTGCTGGAGAGACGACAAAGGTTTCCTGGATGGGTCGAGCGCACTCGAGAGAATAATCTCGAGAAATACTGTCGAGCACCCAATGATCGGTGGTGATGCGTGCCCATTCCTGCGCGAACAAGGCCAACCGACCCCCTATCGGCGGCCCCGTCCCGAGTGGGCTTCCCGCCCCGTCAGCGGGAGGAGCGCCCGGCTGCGGAGAACTTCCCTGCGGAGGAGGAAGGCTCCGCGCCCCTACGGGCTCCTCGAAAGGACTGCGACCACGCCCCATAGCGATTGGCCGGAGCAGCCCCCAGGGAGGTTTTAAAAGAGCAAAATGTCCGGGTGTCGCGAGACCGGGAATAGCACCGAAAATTCTGTGACCGTGACGAACGGTGATAGGACGCCTTAGATCTGTCCTCTGGCAAGCATTGAGGCTTAACTTCCCCCAGGTCCTTCACCAGCTTATCGAGCTCCTCGCCGAAGAGAAGGTGACCCTTAAAGGGCAACTTAGAAAGCCTTGCCTTGGATACCACATCCGCCGCCCATTGGTGGAGCCACAGCCACCGCCTAGCCACTGTGACGGCAGCCAGCGAGCGAGCCGAAAGGCGCAACAAGTCATAGAAGGAATCCGCGATAAACGCCGTAGCCGACTCGAGGCGGGTGTGGGACGGGTCCTCCGGCAACCTCTGAAGCCAGCGGAGCAATGCCCGCGCCGTCAAGCCCCCGCACACCGACGCCTGGAGAGCTAGGGACGATGAAGCAAAGGCGGTCCTGAGAAGATTTTCCACCTTACGATCCTGCAAATCTTTAAGCGCTGCTCCGCCCTCCACCGGGATGGTGGTGTGCTTCGTCACTCCCGTGACTAAGGCATCCACCTTAGGGTATGCCAGCCACTGCTCTAGAGCTTCAGGAGACCAGACATAAAGCTGATTAAGCCGACGAGAGTTACGCAGCGGCACATCAGGGGAATCCCACTCCCTGGAAACCATCTGCTGCAACTCCGGAGGAAAGGGGAAGGATTTGGAGGGCTTGCGAATGCCCTGCAAAATAGGATCAGCCTGGAATTGACCCGGAGCAGTCTGGGACTCTTCCAAAGTCGTTAGGCGGAGCGCATCAGACACCTGGGCAATCAGGGCAGACAACTCTTCCTTCCGGAAAAGCCGAATGTCTTGGGAATCGTCCTGGGTAGGCAAGGACGAATCTGAGGGCGAAAATTCACCATCTTCCCGATCCGAGAAAGCCGCAGAGTCCTCTTCCGACGCTCTGTCCTCAGGGCAGCTGAAAACCTCTTCAGGAAGAAATTGAGACGCTCTGAGGGAGCGGGACTTTTTATGTCCTGCAGCAGTCTGTTTCTGCATGCCTGCAGAAGGCAGAGAAGTGCTCCCCGGAGCTATAGGCAGATGCGCAGTCCCTGTCACCGCAGACTCCGCTCGCCAAAGGGACCACGCCTGGCGAAAAAGGGAAAGGAGATGTAAAATGTAAAAAACAACTATATACGACTAAGAGATAGGAAGGGATGAGGAGGCTGAAGGAGTAGGTCCGAATAAGAACTAATTGTGTAAATACTGGATAAATCGCATACTGTAAAGGTGGACATTACCTGTGGGTGTGATGTGCATAGACTTCACCAAGTTCTTATTCGGACCTACTCCTTCAGCCTCCTCATCCCTTCCTATCTCTTAGTCGTATATAGTTGTTTTTTACATTTTTGTTGTATATGCTTGTACAAGTACCTCATAATTATTAATGTGTTGGTGATTTCATTATTCTTTTGTATTCCAACTAGCGTTTATACTCAATTATTTATTTATTTAATTATTTATATATATTTATATATGTGTATATATATAAATTTATGTGTTATTTTATTTACAGAGTGGTTGGTCAATTTAATGTATTAGATTTATTCAGATTGTATATGGTTTTTTATGATTTTAATCGATTTTTTCAAGACTTAAGGTCATTGATATGGTCCAGTTCTGCCTTTATTTTATGTGTATTGCACATTCATGTTATAATTTTTTATTTTTATTTTTATTTTAACCCTATTTTTCTGCATAATTATTGTTTTTAGTTTTATTTTTATTTTATTAATATAATTTTATAATTTGTCTTTTAGTGTGTCCTGATAGCCCCTGATGAAGTGATTTATGAAACACGGCCTGTGTTGGGCTTTGGCCACTCTTTTGGTTTAATAAAGTTATTGGGTGTGAATCTGCCGCTTCCTGTCTTTGTTTTTATAATGAAAGATAAATCCTGCCCTTCAGTACAAGACAGGAAAAAAAAAAGATGCCCTCACACTCTGCTGAAAACTATTGTCCCTGTCTTAGAAAAAATCTCCTTTTATTTATTTATTTATATATATATTTTTTTACCACAGGAAAGACAACAACACTCCCAGCATCCAGCTAGGAATCTTTGGAAAAAACGAGCAGTAGGAAAGCTGCCATGAAAAATATATGCAGAGGAGAGCAAGCTGGCTTCCCGCCAAAAAACGGAGGTTTTCAGTGATTCAAAATGGCCGCCGGCAAAATAAAAGGAGTAAAAAAGAAGAAATTAAACCCCCAAAAATTCAAATAACCCCAGAAAAGAGTGAGGGAGGGCAGGGGGACACTGTCCACACCAGAAAATCACTGAAATTCATCAAAAACGGCACCAACAAAAATCGGGCTGCCAGGAAGCTGCAGGCACTGAGAGGAGAGAGACAGAAGCTGTACTCACAATACCGATGGTGCAGAGAAGCCACAAAGCGCTGCACAAACCTCAGTCAGCTGCCTCACCACTAAAATTAGCCCCAGGGACTAGATTTTAGGAGGGTATCATCCAGCGAACTAGCTCACAGGACTATTGCTGGGGAGCCTTCTCATCAGCGATCACCACTGTGAACAGGGGATCAGCTGGAAAACCTCTCCCTGGTGCCTAGAAATTAATCTGGCAACAACAGGGGGCAGAAGGAATCAAAGGAAATCCCAGAATGTAAAGCAGATGAATTTTGAAGGAGTAAAACAAAAAAGCATCCAGATCTGCTGGAGACAGAGAAATACTGACAGGGACCCCTAGGGGTAGCTGTATATCACCAGACTCCACCCAATCAGAGCTCTGGTGGAATTCTCTGTCTCCAAGATCTGCTGGCAGGGGTGCATAACCCGTTTGTCTGGACTGGTCTAGCAGTATGACTTGGAAAATAAAAATAAAAATAAAACGTTGAGAAATGGGGAGAAGCGTGCAGGATGGGAGGAGCGTAGGGGATGACATTAACCGTGTTTTTTCTGGTTCTTCTTCTTTATGCTGTATGTTCTACGGACGGCTAGTCTGACAGTTAGTGTTTGTTATTTGTGTTGTTTTTGGTTCCAGTACTAGTGGAGTTTACTGCTTTGTTACCGTTAGACTGATTCTCTGACACCAGGGGGAGCTGGGTAAGCTGTCAGGAAAAACCGTTCAGTATTCAGTTCCCAGCTGCTGGAGCGGATTGACCACCCAAATGTCCTGGACTGGCCCGGAGAGTACTCGAGGAAAGACAATTAGCAGGTAAGGCCTAATTTCTTCTTCCTACCACTCCCTGCTCCTTCTCCTGCCACCAATGCTGCCCCTCTCCGGGACCTACAGTTCTGGCAATGACATTCAAATAGCCACTCAGTGCTTACCCAAAGCCTCCAGTGCTGTATTGTTGTAGTTCCTTGCTTTGACCAGCCACTTCCACGCCCTCGGATGCAGATTTCTGTTTGCATGGGGGTACGTCTGCCCCCATGCAAACAGGAAGTTTGCATTGGAGGGGTGGGGGGAGTTGGTCAAAGGTAACAACTACAGCACTGCAGAGCATCAGAGGCTTTGGGTAAGCACTGTGTTGCTGTTTGAATGCCATTGGTGCCATCTCAATGCCCAAAGCAGGGTGGCAGCAGTGGCAATGGTCTGCCCTCAAAACAGCGCTCTTGGTGACTGCCTAGTATACCTAATGGGTAGTTCCAGCCCTGCTCAGAGCTGCTGCATTTATTTATAGTTTGTCCATTGTCCAGGAGCAACCCAACCACAGTGTGGCATATAAGAGTTATTGATGATATACCTGTAGGATGGTTAACACAGCTTGACTGAATGCACTGTCTCCTGCTCATGGACTGTTTCAAACAATAGTGAGAAATGAAGGTATAGAGCAAGGACCGAGTCACTGTTTTGCATATGTTGTCCAGTGAAGCAGATTTCAAGAGAGCTACAGTAACTACAATGGCTGTGTTTTTGGTGAGATCTGATTTCAATGGCTAAAGGAGTACCAGGTTATTTGTAACAGAATTTGACACAGGATGTTAGCCATTTTGCCAAAGTTTGTTTGGAATACTGATTCTGTGGGGTCATAGAGACAAACAGCTGTATCAACTTTCTGATTGATTCAATTCTTTGAAGTTAGTGTATGAGAGACATTTTGTAGCCCAGAGTGCAAAGATACTTCTCATGGATTTTTATGAGGTTTAGGTAGAGCTGCTCAACCATTAGGAAAGACTAGCTGGTTGCCTAAAGCAGCAGTTTCTGAAGGGCAATAAAGAACAGATGCAGCTATTAAGTGTGAGGTGGGGGTGTGGCGCATCCCAGATGCTGGCCAGGAAGTGGGTGCAGCTCTCCTGGGCCCATATAGCGGATCCAGCACAGCAAACTTACCTTAACACTGTGGGTAGCTTGCCACACTCCCTCTGCTCCAGGCCTGGCGTCTGTTCCCTCTTGTCCAAAGTCTTGCAAACTGTAAGATTTGCAAACTGTAAGACTTTGGCCAGTGAGTGAACAGCTGCGGGGCCTGTAGCGGAAACAGCATGGCAAGCCACCCATGATGTTTAGTTAAGTTTGCTGTGCACCTCCGCTGTTTGAGCCTGGTAGAGAGGGTGCACTGTGCCACAAGGGGTGGGGGGACTTGGAATGCCACTGGCTGTAATCAAAGCAAAACAATACAGTTGTGGTCAACATTATTGGCATCCTTGAGAAATAATTGGAACTATTATAACTGTATGTCATCATAATATTTTAATAGTATATTATGGTTTATGGTTTAGGCATTTGATATACCACCCTTTACTTACGCATCAGAGTGGTTTTACATGTATATACTAACAGGTATACAACAAAAAAAGATGTCTGTTGTGAGACTATGCCGGTCGTAGGCGGTTGCCTAGACCTGGGTATAGCCTGGAGTTGTGGAAATAAAGACACTGCAGTCGTGTCCAGAGTGAAAATTAAGGTTGGGTTTTAATCCCTTTCCCTTGAGGATGTCTTCAAATAAGGACAACACAAAAGAACGGTTGCTTCACCGGTGCAAAGGATTGTACAAATAATAATTATGCTTCTTTCCAGCAAATAAAGTCCATCACATTCCAAACGTGCAAAACACAATTCCTTCCTTGTTCCTTTCTTAACAGAGAGACTCTATGTCATCAGCTATACCCAAAGCACATTCCATGGGCTCAGGGATGTTTTCTGGGCTATAGCTTTCCCACTGCATAGGGCCAGGACCTGGTCCTGTGTATGGGCACTGAGCCCCTGTGAAGCTGCTCTCAGAGCCTTGCCCTTGGTAAACTTCAGCTGCTGTGAGTTGGAGCTGCTTTTGGATGTCACAGATAGCAGGAGCTGTGCTAGGGATTTCCTCCCACATCTTCTGCCAGTAAGGATTCTCTAGCCTGTTGTAAGCCTGGCTTCTCCCACGGGGACCCACTTCTCTCCCTTTATAAAAGACAGGGTACTTATCTCTTTCCGTGGAGAAGAGGGTTTCAAGCCCCTCTGCTTCTAGCCAAGGCTTTCTCTCTGCCTTGCACACTGCTTTCCTCTGTGAACACCGGTTACCGTGTTTAGCTGAACAAAGCTCACTTCCTGCCTTCAGTGAGCTTCCTTGGATGTGACCTTTGCTCTCTGTTGGCTTGGCTGTTTGCCTCGGTACGAGGACCCCTCTGGCTGGGAAGATTTTGCTACTGTCTTTCTTAGCTCTCCCGGGTTTATCAGCCTGCCTTTCTTCAGCCCTGGTTCTCCAAGGCAACGTGTCTTTCTGTAACTGCTTTGGAGTTCTTGTCTCACCTTCTCTATGAGACTGACCTCTCAAACTCCTGGACTGCACTTCAGTCCTAGCTCTCCAAGCCTGCCTGGAACTGCAGTCAGACTTCCTTTGGTCTCTGCTTTCCTCCTCAAACTCGAACTCCTGCTCCAGCCCTAGTCCAGGCTCCTGCTTGAGCTCTCCGTCTCTCTCAAGTTCTAGCTTGAGCTCTCGCTCAATTTCCAGCCTGAGCTCTTGCTCGATTTCCAGCTTGCTCTGTGGGTTTTCCCACCTGTTTTTATCTCTCTGCTCATCAAACGTAGAACGTGAGTCTGGCTCCAGGTGAGCCTGATTAGAACCCTGAATTCTTACTGCGTCACTAAAGCCATGAGGAAAGTTTGTTTCCCTTTTCCCTGCCTCTCTGCATTGTGAATGCTGCAACTGCACCTGTGGCTGTAAGGTAAGCTCTTCTTTTATATTACTCCTTAATATTTCAGGGTCTGTACTGTCTACTTCATGACACTGTGCAATATGGATATAGTAATTTCTGAGAAAAAAAACAAGATATGACCTGGACAGGATTAATGGCACCCTTCACCAATATTTGGTTGCACAACCCTTGGCAGTGATGATAGCCTCCAAACCTTTCTCTCGTAGCCATCCATAAGATTCGTACATCTACTGCTGGTAGTTTATCTCACCACTTCAACTGTAATTTGTTCCAGCTCATGAATGTTTACAGGATTCCTTTTAGCAATGGCAGATTTCAGCTCTTTCCAAAGTTTCTCGATTGGATTGAGATCAGGACTCATTTCTGACCAGTTTAAAAGATTTCATGTTTTCCTTTTTAACCCCTCTTTTGTACTTTTGGATGTATGTTTTGGGTCATTGTTCTGGGGGAGGGTCCATGATCTTCGACCCAGGCCTAGCTTTCTGACACTAGGTAGCACATTTTACACCAAAATACCTTGATAATCCTCTGACTTCATGTTTCCATTAATATGTTCCAGGCCTCCAGTTCCTGAGGCAGCAAAACAGCCCCACAACATTATGGAACCTCCACCATATTTAACTGTAGGAAGGGTTTTTTTTCCTTATATGCTTCATGTCTTTGCCTGGAAATGTATTGCTGGTCTGCATTGCCAAAGAGCTCAAGTTTGGTTTCATCTGCCCACAGAACATTTTCCCAGGACTTTAGTTTCTCAAGGTGAGATTGGGCAAAGATTAGAGATGCCTTCTTATTTCTGTCTTTGAGCAGTGATGTCCTCCTTGGCCTTTGCCCATGAAGTCCTCCTTTGTTTACTGTGTGGAGTATGGTGTGGGTTGAAACCACCACTCCACATTGCTCAGGTCAGCCTTAAGCTTTTTAAACATTGTACATGATGTTTTTCCAATAGTTTGTGAAGACTTCTTGGATTAATTTTCTTCTTCCCACCACATTCTGAGAAGTTCTTGACAGTTTCTTGAGCAGAAAATTTCTTAATAACATTGCAAACTGTAGACACAGGAATCACAGAATCTTTGGAGAAAGCATACAGCGGAAACAGCAGGAAGCAGTCTTTAGATATTGGTGACGTCTGTACCGTCATGGGAACACTCTGCAGCATCCAATAGGAATGCTTTTGGAAGTGCTGCTCCATGCACGGGTGTATACCTTCCCGCTTTACAACTCGTCTCCTTAGTCAGGCAAAAGTGGAGTAAAAACTCTGAAGCAGGTGGAAAAACAACTTGAAGGGGAGGTGGGCAGGCTGTGAAGACTGCTTTCTGCTATTTCCAGAGATCATCTGTTACAGGTGAGTAACCACTATCTCCAGGAACAAGCATGAAGGCAGTCTTCACATATGGGACTCCCTAGCCCATGATAACTTCCAGGAAGGATCACAGGCTCATACAGGAGTGCAGCAGGGATCCGACAGACCCATCTCATTCAGTTAGTCGAAAGGGCAGTGGGCAAGTTGTTTTAGATGTGAAACAGATTAGATAGTACTGTCTGTCTGAATTGATCATCTCTGCAATAGTGAGCCATGAAGGTATGCAAAGAAGACCATGTGGCTGCTTGGTAGATCTCTGGAATTGAAACTGAACGAAGGTTGGCCACAGTAGCGGCCACAGTAGCAGCCACAGCTCTGACATTATGGGCTGTGACATGATCCTGGAGAGACAGTCCAGCCTGGGAATAAACAAACAGCCAATACAAAAAGAGTCACCGAGTGCAAGCACTAAGCGATGAAGGGGAGGTGATGATTAAACTTCCACAACACCTAAACGCATAAGAGGCAGCCAACTAGAGAAATCTGCCAATATTGTTAAGATGCAAGGCTAAAATACAGACAGTATATACAGACATTGGCACATTTTAGCCTTGCATTCAATTTTTAGTAATGGCCCCTGTTTTGCCTTCTGTAGAGCTCGCAATTTATGAAATGTTTTAGTACACACTGACTTTTTGACTGTTAATTGTGCCACTGGTCAAAGGGGTTTACATCAACCTTGTAATCATTGCTCAATGTGTTCATTTTCTCTGCATATCAATGAATGGTGTGACCCCAGTCTCAGAAAGTTTACTTTTTGAAACATTCCACTGACTGCCAGTCATTCTGGGTAGTGTATGTGGTGATATGCCCATGTAAGAAAATATATGTTGGGAGGACATGTTGCAAAGTCATGCTCCGCTTATTAGAGCATAAGTCACATCTGACCATGAAGTCGTTCACTGCACCAATGGTTCAGCATTGCCTTCAAATGGGCCATCGCTGGGAGGATATGTGATGGTTTGTAATTGATATGGTGAGTGTTTTCATGAATGGTGCGCAACTAAACTAGACTTGAACTAAAATGAATATTCACCTTGAATGCAGTGCAGTCTGAAGGTCTCAATAATTCAATGGACTGGGTGTCAACTGAGTGATTCCATTGGCTTGTGGAGGACCTATCAGTGATTCGGACTCTGGCCTTATGATATCATTGGCTGAGGAGTGCTTATCAGTGTTACTGCTGCCTTTAAAAGATTGATGAAGGTGGCTGTTTCTTCATTCTAAGAGAATTCTTGAGAAGCTGGCACTTTCCTGTCTTGATGCAGCCCAATAGCAGTGACGGGTGAAACTCAAGTCGACGCTTGTCCAGACTGCTAGACATTTAGCCTTTGAAGAGAATGAATTACAGCCTTCTAAGAGATACTGCCACTAAGCTTAAATGTTTTCTTGTGTTTTTAAATGCATTTAGAAAATTGTAAAACACATTTTGGCCTATGAATGATATTTGAGGAAAACAGATGCTGTTGGCTTGAGGCTTACTGCCTATTTAGCTAAATTTTCTCTCGCACCCCCTCCTGTCTGAGGCCTCTTAACAATATTGGCAGATTTCTCTAGTTGGCTGCCTCTTATGCATTTAGGTGTTGTGGAAGTTTGATCATCACCTCCCCTTCATCGCTTAGTGTTTGCACTTGGTGACTCTTTTTGTATTAGCTGTTTGAGTGAGTGAGAGTCCCAGAGAATTTTTTTTCATGTATTTGTGGGAATAAATAAAAGCAATGCAGTCTGCAATCCAATTTGACAGAGTCCTCTTGGAGATTGGTAAGTACAAGATGACTTGGGTCAAAGGAGAGGATTGGTGATGACCCTTAGTTCAGTCAAGATAGAAAGAAAGTGCTCTCTTGCAATCAAGAATATGCAGTTTGGACTCAGCTTGACAGCTGTGAGGCCTGAAAAAAAATGTTGGTAGCGAGATAGATTGCTTTAAGTGGAAGGAAGTGACCACTTCCAGAAGAAATTTAGGGTGTGTCCGGAGGACCACTTTGTCATGGTGGAATCTAGTGTATGAAGCATAGTCCACCAGAGCTTGTAGCTCATTGGCTCTTCGGGCTGAAGTTAATGCAACAAGGAAAATGACTTTCCAGGTTAGGAACTTTAAAGGAGTTGATGCCAATGGCTCAAAAGAGGTGAGCATGAGTTGTGTGAGAATAACATCTAAGTCCCATGCGATAGGTGGAGGACAGAGAGGCGGTTTTCTTAAGAGAAGGCCTCGCATAAACCGTGACACCAATGGGTGAGTGGAGATAGAGCAATTCTCCCATGGATGGTGGCAAGTGAAAATGGCACTCAAGTGTACCCTGACCAAATTGGTTTTGAGACCTGATGAGGATAAATGTAGCAGGTCCTGGAGTAGGTGCTGCACCAAACAGTTGAAAGGATCCAGGTTTTTCTGCGAGCACCAGAAAGAAAATCTGCACCATTTAAAAGCATAGGAATGTCCACAACACCTAAACCATAAGACAAGAGGACCTGTAAAACATCTTCTGAAAGCTCTAGTTCTAAGAGGGCGAAATGCTCAGCAGCCAGGCCATCAAGTGCAGAGGCTGAGGTGTAAAAGAGTTCCCTGATCCTACGAGAGCAGGTTGGGATCACAACCTAGCCTGAGAGGAGGAGTCTGAGCTAGGCAAAGCAGAAGTGGAAACCATGGTTGTCTGGGCCAAAAGGGGGCAATGAGGATCATCATTCCTTCGTCCATCTAAAGTTTGAAAAGTGTCTTTGGAATGAGAGGGAGAGGGTGAAATGCATATAGCAGATCCTGTCCCCAATGCAATAGAAATACATCTGAACTCTTGCTGTGGGGAGATGGAATTTTCGAGCAGAAGTCAGGTAGTTGGGTTTTGTATGGAGAAGCAAAGAGGGCAAGTACAGGCATCCCCTATAGTTGAAATAAGTGTTGTGCGACCCGAGGATTCAACCTCCACTCATGCTGGTGGAGGACCTGACTGAGTTTATCAGCTAACTGATTCTCTTTCCCTGGGAGATAAACAGCATGCAGACAAATCCCGTGAGCTATCGCAAAATTCCAGAGGCGGATTGCCTCTTTGCAGAGAGGGTGAGAACCCATTCCTCCCTGTTTGTTGACATAGAACATGGCAACTTGATTGTCTGTTTGAATCAGAACTGACCACCCTACAAGGTAGTGAGAGAAGACGCATAGGATGTTGAAAATCATCCTGAGTTTGAGAAGATTGATGGGAAGATAAATCTCCTGATGAAACCATAGCCCTTGGATAGTGAGGCCGCGGAAGTGAGTTCCCCACCAGTGCTTGGATGCATCAGTAGTTAGAATACACTGCGGTACAGACTTTTTAAAAAGTAACCCTATCTTTAGGTTGTGCAGTGTGCGCCACCAGTGAAGGGAGTTTATCATTTGAGGACAAATAGTTATGTGATCGGACAGATGACCTGTGGATTGGGTCAAATGCGGTGAGAGCTTCCATTGTCCTACACACATGTTGAGATGGGCATGCGGCACAACATGGACTGTGGAGGCCCTATGGCTTGGTAAGTGAAGAAAGTCCCTGGCAGATACAGTTGTCTGCCTCTGCAATGGGTGGCGAGAGCGACCAGTCATGCCCGGCGGTCATCTTGCAAGAATGCTCGGGCTTGAACCATGTCTAAGCGAGCTCCTATAAACTCCAGGTCTTGAGCTGGAGTGATGTGGGATTTTGGATAGTTTATTATAAATCATAAGTCTTGGAGGACCTCGATGGTCTGATGAAGGGCCACAGTGACGGATAGTGGGGTATCTCCTTTGATCAGCCAGTCATCTAAGTAAGGGAACAGAAAGGCTGTGACAACAGTTAAACACTTTGGCCCCTATTCTGACCCTCGTTTAGCGGGGATGGACATCTGGTTCAAACGTCCATCCCCACTAAACGCATGGGACCAAATCACCTCTCCAAAGCTCCCCGCACGTACCGGGGAGATGCACGGGGAACTCTGGACAAGGGCAGGAGGGGGCGGGCTGAGAGAAGAGAAGAGGGCAAGCAGTGGGAGACATCATGACCCGGAAATACAGGGCCGCTTCTGAGGTCGGCCCTGAATGTCCAGGGTCAGCCCATTTATGTGTGGGACTTATTCCACCTCAGAGGTGAATAAGTTCCCCTGGATGTCAGGGGATGCTGGAGCCAGGCCCGGAAACCAAGGTGAGGGGGTGCAGGGGGATCCCTGCAGCCTGACCCTGGCCACGGTAGGACCGAGTGGGGGCCAGGCTGCAGGGAAAGTAGTATTTGGGGTTCAGTCTGGGATCGTGGCTCCTGCATGGAGCCACAGTGGCATGGCAACAGGATGCCATGCCACCACTGCTCCATGCAGGAGCCAGGCTGGGCTAGCACATAAGTGCCAGAAGTCCAGGGTGCCCGAATCGGAGTACATCCTGGATGTCCCGACCTTATGTCGCGATTCTGCTCCTGCAGGGATGTCTAGCCCCTGTGGAAGCAGAATCGGGTGCATCACCAGGACATCCGGATACCTGGACAGCCCATGGACGCACAGGGCAGAATGGGCCTCCACGTGAAAACTCTGGGATCTGAAATGAGACCAAAGGGAAGAACGTGATACTGGTAATGGTGTCTGAGAAACACAAATCTGAGGAATTTTCTGTATTTGGCATGGGTCTAGATGTGTGAATATGCATCCTTGAGATCCAGAAAGCATAGTCAGTCATTTGGCAGGAGAAAAGGAAGAAGTATACTGAGAGAAATCATTTTGAACTTTTCCTTGACTATAAATTTGTTGAGATTTCTGAGATCTAAGATGGGCCTGTGGCCTCCCGACTTCTTTAGGATAAGGAAGTAGCGAGAGTAGAATCCTTGACGTTGATGAGATGGGGAGACCTCCTTGATCGCTCCCTGTGAAAGAAGAGTGAGGATCTCCTGTTGGAGTAAGATGGCCCGATGGAGATCCATGGTAGGTTGGTCCATGAAGTGAATGGGTGGCAGTGACTGGAAACACAGTTGGTGGCCCCTGCTAACTAACTGCAAGGTCCAGGTTTCTGAGGTGACTGGTCCATCAATGAGCGAACAGAACCAATCTCCATGGAATTTGGGGAGGAACTGGAGATTTTATAGTACAACTGGCCATGCTCTGCTGGAAAAAGTCAAAAACTCCGTGTAGGTTATGGCTGTGAGACAGACTGTGCTTTAGGAGATTTAGGCTTACGAGGTTGCTTAGGTCCCATTTGCCTCTGTTGCTGTTGTTGCGACTGGTAGGTGGAATAAGAATGGTAAGGCAGGAAGAAATGTTTTTTTCTTGGGGTAGAACGGTTTCTTTCCAGGAGCTTTTTTGTTGGAAGAATTTGCCGTCCTCTTAAATAACCTCTTCATTGAGAGGTCATCTGTTTCTATTTCCCCTGCCTTTTCCATCCACTTCTGGCCAAAGAGATTTTCACCATTGCAAGGAATATTGATTAATTTATCTTGGACCCATTGTTCCAGTCTGAAACTTGCAGCAATGCTGTCCTTCTGGCTGTTTTACAGGCTGCTGCTACTTACCTCAAAAGCATCAAAAGCTGCTCTTGTGAGAAACTTTGAAGTGTTTTGAGCGTGAGAGACCTGATGAGGGGCCTGCTTCTCAGGAGGTAGAAAGGAAGTAAATTCTGACAGGACCCTAGAGATATCTCTGAGAAACATGTCCATGTAGAGCATGTAGGAATCCACTCGAGGCCAACATTGTGGTCTTGGAAGGCCTTTCTACCAAATGCATTGAAAGTTCTTGCCTCCCTGCCTGGAGGAACTGAAGAATGATTTTTCTGACTTTTGATCCTTCTCATTGCTGATTCCACTACCATTGAATGGTGTGGGAGCTTGGGTTTTTGAAAAACCAGGGCAGCGGGAAATCCTGTAGAGGGTATCTAAACATTTGTTGACAACAGGAGTGCAAATAGGAGCTTCCCACATTCTGGCCATCAGATTCTTGAGGATATTGTGCACTGGGAGGGTTGAAGCTTCCTTTAACGCTAAAGGATACTGTAGAATGTCAAGTTCTTTGGCTCTCAGTACCGAGATGTCGAGGGCAGTTGCCATATCTTTAATGAAATCCTGGAAAGACATACCCTCGGATCTGTCACCTCCATTTGTATGGTGCTGTTCACCACCTGAGGATATGTCCTTCTGGGGATTGGAATCGGCCGATTCCGATTCAGAGATGTCTGAGGCTGAGTCAGAGTCTGGCAGAAAATCAAAGTAATCTTTGTCTGCTCCATGATACTGTCTATGTTCCTGGGTTCGAGGCCGACTTGACATAGACAGAACCAATCAAGACGGTTCCGAGTGCACTGGTACTGATGGATCGGGTGGGTGCCACGAAGTACAAGCCTCTGTATACACCAAAAACAGAATGTCAGTACCCCGGGATGATCTCGACTCTATGACCATCTCGGTAATTGGAGGTATCGAATGCGCACAGTACTGGAAAGAACCGAGTGTCCTAGAGTAACCACTGCCAGAATCGCTGCAAGTTTTTTTTTGATGGCCATAACACCTAATCAGGCCCACTAACACCTAATCAGGAGTTAGTGGGCCTGTTTCCTGAGTGCAGTTGAAGCCTGTATAAAAGGCTCCAGTGCCCTGCCCTGTTGAGGCTTTCCTAACCAGTGCTCCACAGATCAACAAACAGTAAGGATTTGAGGGTTTGTTTGTTTGTTTTATTATATTACATTGCTAGCTCTCTGACTGGGAGCTCTTAAAAGGGTTTTTTGTATATTTTTAAAGCAAGGTTACTTTCTTTTTGGTGCTTTAGGGGAACTTTCCTTGAGCACAGTAGGTTGCTGAACTCCAGTAACCTCCTCAGGTTTAGAAACTGCTAACACCTAATCAGGTGTTAGTTCCCTCCCTACCCACCCCGACTCCCACCCACCCCTAGTGAGCAGTCTTGCTTTATAGGGCACCTCCCCCTTTAACAAATCACAGAGAATTGGACCAGCACATTTTGAATATAATTAAAGAGATTTAACTGCTTTTTCTCTGAAAGGACAGCTGCGAAACCGGCTGGTACTTGGTAGATCGCTCTCTTTTGCTTTAACAGATACATAAGCTCCACAAACAGAACAATGGCTGGGAAAAATCGTATTGCTAAAGCTGTTGCCCCCGTTACAGCTTCTGCCTCGGTCCAGACAGAGGTCCTAATGCCAGTTGAAGGACCGGTTCCATGTGCAGGGTGCCTGCATGCTAAAGCTCTGAGGAAACAAGTGGAGGAACTCAGAGAGGAGGTGGCGAGGCTGAGGAGCAGTCAAGACAGTGAGAAGTACATTGATGAGATGCTTCTTGCAACAACCAAGCTCTCCAGCACAGGAGAAGATGGGTGCCAACAGAATGTCGATGGTTGGACACAAGTCACCAGGGCCTGCAAAATCACCAATCCAACTTCTCCAGCCCTTGAATTGAAGAACCATTATGCAGCCCTGGAAGTGGAGGAGGTGAAAGCATCCCTGGAAAGGGAAGAACCAGAGTTCAAGTACCCCAAAGTTGCAGAATCAGTGACCAGAAGGAAACGAAGGGTAGTGGTGGTTGGAGACTCTCTTCTGAGGGGTACTGAGGCGTCCATCTACCGACCAGACTTGATGTCCAGAGAGGTATGCTGTCTGCCTGGTGCCAAAATCCAAGATGTTACGGAGAGTTTGCCGAGACTCATCAAGCCCACTGACTATTACCCAATGTTGCTAATCCATGTTGGAACAAATGATACTGCCAGGTATACCTCAGAACGTATCAAAAGTGACTTCATGGCTCTGGGACAGAGGGTGAAGCAGTTAGGTGCACAGGTGGTGTTCTCTTCAATCCTCCCTGTTGAGGGTAAAGGCCAAGGCAGAGAGGCTTGCATCCTGGAGATGAATGCATGGCTGCGTGGATGGTGTCATCGAGAGCGTTTTGGTTTCCTAGACCATGGGATGCTGTTCCAAGGGTTGCAGAGCAGAGATGGCATCCATCTGTCCAAGAAAGGTCAATGCATCTTCGGTAGTAGACTGGCTAATCTACTGAAGAGGGCTTTAAACTAGATTCGTTGGGGATGGGTGAAGAAAGCCCCCAGGTAAGTGAAAGCCCCCAGGTAGGTGATACATTAAATACCTTTATGGAAATGGGTAATAGGGGTAACATATGGAAAGCAGTGTGTATTAATGCCCATAGCATGGGAAATAAGATCCCTGAAGTTGAAGCTTTGGTGGGAGTGGCTGACTTGGATTTAGTGGCAGTTACAGAAACATGGTTCACAGAAAACTATGACTGGGATGTAACTATACCTGGCTATACTTTATTCAGAAAGGACAGGGTAGGAAGAAGGGGAGGAGGAGTGGCACTATATGTAAAAACTACTATTAAAGCTTTGGAATTACAGAGCTTAAAAGGGAGAGAGGAGGCATTGTGGGTTAAACTAGAAAAAGGGAAAGAGAAATCTATTTGCATTGGTGTGATATACAGACCTCCCTCACAAGAGGAAGAGGTGGACAGAGAGTTAATTGAAGACATACGCAGAATTGCTAGGAAAGGGGAAGTGCTACTGATAGGAGATTTCAATATGCCAGATGTTGATTGGCACATTCCTGCTGCAGTATCATCTAGAAGTAAGGAGATCCTGGATTCTCTACAGGGAGAACTATTCAGGCAATTGGTAACAGACCCCACACGTGAAGGGGCCATACTGGACTTGGTGCTTACCATTGGTAAAAGTGTTTCTAATGTTGTAGTGGGAGATCATTTTGCATCCAGTGATCACCAGATGGTGTGATTCAGTATTAGGACTAGGGCTGTTAGAATCCATTCCAAGGTGAGGATCTTAGACTTTAGGAAGACCAACTTTGCGAAGATGTGCCAATACCTCAGGGAGTCGTTAGTGGGATGGGAACAGCTGGGGGATGTAGAAAAACAGTGGGCAAAACTGAAAGGTGGTATTTTAAGGGCAACCAACCTTTTTGTTAAAATGGTAAATAAAGGCAAAAGGAACAGGAGACCGCAATGGTTTTCGAAGGAAGTAGCTGAAAAAGTGAAGAAAAAGAGGGAGGCCTTCATGAAATACAAGAGATCACAGAGAGAGGAAGACAGGCATCTGTATTTGGAAAAACTTAGAGAAGCTAGCAAAGTAGTCAAGAAGGCAAAGATTCAAAAGGAGGAGGAAATAGCCAATTCTATAAAATGGGGGGATAAGACATTTTTCAGATATATTAGTGAGAAGAGGAAGGGCAAAAGTGGTATTGTCAGACTCAAGGGTGCAGGGGGGGAATATGTAGAAGCTGATAAGGATAAAGCGGAATTGCTTAACAAATATTTTTGTTCTGTGTTCACAGATGAAGAACCAGGAGCAGGACCTCAGAAAACACCCACAAATAAGAACAGAAGCGAGGGACATATTGAACAATTTTCAGAAGACTGTGTTCGTGAGAAACTAGCTCAACTTAAAGTAGACAAAGCGATGGGACCGGATGGGATACACCCTAGAATACTGAGGGAACTTGGGGACGTTCTAGCAACTCCACTGACTGACCTTTTCAATGCCTCGTTAGAGTCAGGAGTGGTGCCAAAGGACTGGAGAGAGGCTCATGTGGTGCCTTTACACAAAAGCGGAAGTAAGGATGTGGTTGAAAACTACAGGCCGGTTAGTTTAACTTCGGTGGTGAGTAAATTATTGGAAACGCTGCTGAAAGAGAAAATAGTGAGGTTTCTGGAGTCCAGCGGATTAAAGGATCCGAGGCAGCATGGATTCACCAGAGGCAGGTCTTGTCAGACAAATCTGATTGATTTCTTTGACTGGGTGACCAGGGAGTTGGACCGAGGGAGAGTTCTAGATGTGGTGTATTTAGATTTCAGTAAAGCCTTTGACACTTCCTCACAGGCGACTTATAAACAAACTGAGCACCCTAGGGATGGACCCTAAAGTTACTGCTTGTGTTAGAAATTGGTTGGGTGGGAGGCGACAAAGAGTACAAGTAAATGGAGCTCACTCTGAGGAGAAGGATGTTACCAGTGGTGTGCCCCAGGGATCTGTCCTTGGTCCGATTCTTTTTAACATCTTTGTTAGTGATATAGCGGAAGGGCTGTCGGGTAAGGTTTGCCTCTTTGCAGATGATACCATAATCTGCAATAGAGTAGTATCACGCCCTCTTCTTGTATATGTAGGCGGTCGCCTGGTAGAAGTGGACGTGACCACAAATTTATATCCCTTATGTGTGCTGTTGTCTATGTTCCTTGTAGTTGTGAGCCAAGACGAATACAGCCAAGGTTTTGGGGTAACAATAAGTTTATTGTTGCACAGGAATTGATATCTACTACCCCTTTAACAGAAATAAATGGATGCTTCTCCAAACCAAAATGAAGTTACGTGGTATAACACAGTCCTCCTGATATCTCTCAGGCAAGTCCGTTCCAACAGAATAACCAAACTTCTTTCAGCTTCAAACGTTAAATGCTTTTCCTATTATCAATAGTGTCCTCATAAACAGCTTCATATAACGGATAACACAACCGTAGTGTACTCCTATCTCACAGCTGCTTGATAGACTGAGTTTTACAGTTTGGCAGCACTCAGCCTCTCTCAGTGTTAAAACTCCCTTGCAATTAGTCAGGCTTTGTTCAGTACTTCTCAACAGCACAACGTTACACAGCTCTCACTCTTTATGGCAATAAGCGCAATCTGTTTCCATGTCAGAGTATTCAGATCCTATCAAAGCTTCCTCAGTTTGCATAGGTTCCTCGTCTGACTCTGATATATCCTGCTTATTTAGAGGGGTTTCCAGATCAACAGGCTTCCATTGCTCTAATAAAGTGCTAAGCTTTTTCCAGCTAAAGTTCTTCTTACTTGTAGGTATGGTGGAGGAATTTAAAATACCAGACTCCTTTAACACAGCTCTAAGGGAATCTAAAGGGCTCACCTTTTTCCTGGTACTTCTAGCTTTCACTGGCTGGGCATAAGGCAAACATTTGTACCCAAACTGCTTCACGGATTCCCTCGTGGCAAACTGCTCAGCAGGGTTTGTTTCCAGCTCCTGTCTCTGCCGCCCACAATCAGCTGACTGCTTCAAAGCACCTGTGCTCCTTTCAGAACTTGAGCTACAGATACGTTGCCTGCCTTGGGAATGTTTGGACAGCTTTTTAAACGGAACTCTGTTTCTGCCTAAGCTCCCACCTGTGTGCACAGCTTCAACGGAAGAGTCCTCAGAAGAACTTCTCTCTCTCCTAGATAAGGTTTCCAACCTTTCCCTTTGAGGTTTAAAGGTACTTCTCTCCTCCTCCTCTCTGCTGCTTGTCCAGTGATAATTCCTCTCTCTCTCTCAAGATGCTTTCCCAGAGGTTTCTCCAAGCACCTCTCCTGGAACTTCTCCTTCCTGTTCCTGTTCTCGGACTCTCTCTCAGTCTCTCTGCTGTTCCCCAGCACCTCCTCCTTTGGGACTGTTACTTCCTGCTTAAGTGTTTGGGGCTGTCTTATGGGCTTGGACTCCGCCCCCTTGCCTCTCACGTCAGCTCCCTTGGTTGTCATGGAGCTGAGGTGTGGCTCTCTCTCTACCTTCCTAAGCATAGAGTTTCTCTGAGTTGGAGGTTTAACCCTTTCCTTGCCTGCACTGCTGTCTGCTTCAGGGGAAAGAAACTGTTTCAACCTCCTGTTTCTAGTGCTTAACCCCTCTGCACCATCACAGTAGACACCCAGAAAGGTGTAGATAACATGAGGAGGGATCTAGCTAAGCTTGAAGAATGGTCTAGAATTTGGCAGCTGGGATTTAATGTTAAAAAATGTAAGGTCATGCATTTGGGCTGCAGCAATCCAAGGGAGCAATACAGTAGGAGGTGAAGTACTTTTGTCCACTAAAGAAGAGCGGGACCTAGGCGTGGTTGTGTCTGATGATCTTAAAGTAGCTAAACAGGTAGAAAAGGCGATGGCAAAAGCTAGAAGGATGCTTGGGTGCATACGGAGAGGAATGGCTAGCAGAAAAAAGGAGGTGATAATGCCTCTGTATAAGTCTTTGGTGCGACCTCATTTGGAGTATGGTGTGCAATTCTGGAGACCGCACCTTCAAAAGGATGTGAACAGGATGGAGTCGGTGCAGAGGGTGGCTACTAAAATGATTAATGGGCTTCATTATAAAGCATATGAGGACAGACTTAAGGATCTTAATATGTACACCTTAGAGGAAAGGTGGGATAGAGGTGATATGATTGAGATGTTTAAATACCTCCGTGGCATAAATGTTCAGGGAGAGAGCCTCTTTCAATTGAAAGCAAGTTCTGCTATGAGGGGACATGGGATGAGGGTGAAGGGAGATAGATTCAGGAGTGATATGCAGAAATATTTCTTTACAGAAAGAGTAGTGGATCCATGGAATAGTCTCCCAGTGGAGGTGGTAGAGATGAGGACAGTAACTGAATTAAAAAAAGCATGGGACCAACACAGAGGATCTCTAAAGGTAAAAAGTGGACTGTTGTAGTTGTTGTTATGGAAGGAGAGACTAGATAGACCATGTGGTCTTTCTCTGTCATCATGTTTCTATGTTTCTATGTTTCTATAAATCTGTCATCAAAGGTCGGTGCAGAGGATGGAGCAGCTCTGGATGCAGATATCTGGACCAACCCCTGAGTATGGCAATGGGGGCTCAGCAAAGCCTCCAGAGCATCCCCAAGCCTCTTTGAGACTTTGGAGGGGGTGACCTCCTGTCAGGGCTGTTTGGCCGGACGGTCGATGCAGAAACTCGGTGTCAGAATGCGAAGCCGACCTGGATGAGGAGTTAGACCCCTCCAATGCTAAGCTCAATGTTTTTGTGGTCTTATGCACTAGGGACTCCAAGTGATGCTTCTTCTTTTGTTTGATTGGAAATGAAGACCAGGAAGCTTTAGAAGACTTTGACATTGTTGATGCCCCCGAGAAGTGTACTGAAGGAGATGAGTCTGTCTCAAATAGCTTAGCCTTCTGTTGTTCACGGTTCTTCCTTCTCTAGAAGTCATCTTAATGCACTGGGCACAGAAATCCATGTCATGATCTGGGCTGAGACATTTGAGATACCAGTTATGTTCATCTGTTATGGAAATGGTGCTTTTTTAAGCCCACTATGTGGTTTTTCCATGTTGGCAAAAATGAGGGAAGCCAAATCAAACTGGGCAATGGTGCCCAGAAGAGCACTAGGCCCACAAATTTTAAGATTAAAAGAAGTTTGATGATGGCTTTTCTGATGGTCTCAAGCAGCTCTTTTGTCTTCACCATTGTGAAAATGGAACACTGTGTGAATGTGGCCATTTTAAACATTAGAGCCATCAGTCACTGGTTGATTCAAGTCATGTGAGTTCTGACAATTGATCACAGGTGTGCCTAATTTTACTGCAATGGGAATGTGGTTCTTCTGTTCAAACTCATTTGAATTGTTTATAAAGGTGCCAATAATCATGTCCTGGCAATGTCTCCATTTTTATACTATTTCCTACTATTTCCTTTTTTAATTGGTCTTATTTTATTTGATTCTTTTATGTGTCAAATGTGTGCATATATAGTCCAAAACCATTTCACTGGCCACTTTTTTTAAAGAGATGTTGGACATTAAGGGGTTGATCTGCAAGAGTGCAAATAATGTTGACCACAACTGCTGATGCTGACAGCCACACAAACTGAATGAAGCACCAGCAAATTCTTTTTTCCTGCATGGAGAGCAAGCACCCTATATACAAAGCAAAGTGTAATTTAAAAGCATTACATCCTTTTATACATCTTTATAGACTTGTTGCAGAAGGGGTGATGTTGGAATAATTATGATTGTTAAATGTAATTATCAAAAATCCCAGGGAGAGGAAGATATAAATTTGAAAGTTTGCCTAGGATACTCATACTCTTGCATCAGCCCTGAGTCTAGGACAAAATATGGGAAGTACCATTTTCTCATTGACATGGAAAAGTGTGACCATGTTTGGTAGAACTTAGGTTAAGTCACTGTTCAGCTAGAATAATAAGTGAGCTTCAAACCTTAGTCACATATGACCACATACTCAGTCTTATAACAAAGTAGTATAAGTAATCCCTACCAAAAGAGCACATTCAAGTTAACATTCTTAAGTGATGCAGACTCCATTGGCTCAAAAGAAGTCTTCATGACAGAGTTAATGCTAATGAGGCAGGGGGTCTTGTGAAAAGATGGTCTGACATGAATCAATAAATTGACAGGCTTCCAGCTTCATGATGCCCAATGAGGATATGGTAGTTTGAGAGTCTGTTGAGCTGTACTCTAACGGAGTATGTTTGCAGCTCTAGTCAATAGAGATGGTACAGGTAGTGAAGTATGGTATTCAGAGGACATTGAATAGGGTTGTGACTATTGGTGAAACACCATATGACAAATCTCTTCCATTTATTTATTTAGCTGTGCTTTTATATTGCTTTTCACCGGGTCAAAGTGGTTTAAAGGCATTGGTACATCTGGTGAGGGTTTTCTTGCCGTGACCATGATATTTTGTATGGGCATTGGTAGACCTGTAGATAAAGATCACAGTGGTCATATTTAGGGCTCTAAGGGGAGGCAGAGTAGTAAGAAGGGACGGAGCATCTAGACTGTGGAATTTACATAGACCATGGACAACTGAGGTCATTCTGAATAGACTCCATTTTGATTTGCACAAACTCCATTTTTTTTATTTATGCCATTTAAGATTACACAAGATACAACAACTTGTTACAGAAAAGAATACAACAGAAGAATAAGAAGGCAACCAGCCTCCCCTAACATTACACTAAAACATAAAGAAGTACATTCACTAGCCCACAAGTGATAAAGACGGCCAAGACATAATCAAAGGAAAAATTCCAGGAAATAAGACTCAAAACTAATGCAGAATATTACTATTCACAAACCAACACCCCTACCTCTAAATAAAGGGGGTAGCTGAAAGAGCCATAGGCTGCTGAGATGGAGCCACACTCTTACCTGCGACAAACTAAGTTAAGTGTGCTGGCTCAAAAAAGGTATAACTAACTCCCTGATATTTAATAAGACATCTACATGGCTAATGCAGGAAGAATAGCTCTCCTAACTGTAAGACCTGAGGATGAAGCAAAAGAAACTGTTGCCTACGTTTCTGGGTGACTTAAGAGACATCAGGAAACATCCTAATTGTACCCTCCCATAAAGGGTTCATTCCTAGCCTTAAAATATAACTTCAAAAGTAGATCTTGATCAGGCTCAAGGACCAAAGTCAGCAACAAAGTAGTCCTCAGGATAAATCCCAGATCTGAAGTCTCTAAGAACCCAGTCAGATCCAAAGAGTCCATTTGTGGAGAATGTGCAGGTGAAGAAGCTCCATGGTCTTTATGCTTGGCAGTTGGCAAATAGAAAATCCTTGTCAAAGGAGGAACAGACTCCAAAGAAATTTTCAATACAGCCATAGCATAAGAAATAAACAAATCCTTCGGCGAAACAGCAGGAACGCGAGGAAAGTTTAATAAGCGTAAATTCCTCTTCTTAACAGAGTTCTCTAACATTTCAATCTTCCCATGAATACTCAAAAAGTCTTTAGTGACAATACCTGAAATGATTAGTGTCCTCCACTTTAACTTCCAGCAGGGCCACCTTAGAGCTTAAACGGGCCACCTCCTGCTTCTGCTGATCTGCAGACTGAACAATAGAAGCAAGAGCACTCTGGAGGGCACTAAACTGAGATGAAAAAGAAAGTTCCAGAGCCTGTAAGCCCTCCCAGAGAGAGTCCAATGTAACTGTTGCTGGACAAACAAGTAAAGATTTTACTGGCTTTATCTCCTGTGTTCCCATGACAGATGATAAATGAGCAAGCAAACCCTTCTTCAGTTCTGCAGGCAGTGGGAACCCTCCATCGGCAGCAGAGCTCTCAGCACTCCAGCAAACACTGCAGCCATGATATCTTCTGCCACAGGACTCCCCACAAACCTTGGCATTCCAGTCCCAACTCTCTCTTCACTAGGAGAGTTTGTCTCTGCTGCTCCCAAGCTGTGGAATGTGAACTGAACTGGAGGGGTTCAAGTCTCCGGACTAAGGGTGATCTGTAGCTCTGAGGGATGCAGCAAGACTCCTTTCACTTCTGACGCTCCAAGCAAGCTTTGCTCCGGAGTTTGCTCTGCACCAGCGGGCCTCACGAATACATCGAGAGGATCCTTAACCACAGTTGTGCTCTTAGGCAAATCCCAAATTTTAGCCTTCTGCTTACAAGGCATTTTTGAAGGTATAAGGAAAGGAAAAAAAAGGTAAAAGGTGGGAGCTGCCAGAGCACCTGCTAACACGTGTCTGCCATCTTGGCCTTCTCCCCCTGGCCTTCCCCTCACAAACTCAATTTTTTGACAAATATACAGAACAGAGGCATAAAATGCTGCGTTTCCAGATGTGCCTGGCTCAAAAGGGAAAATGGCTCTGCATGTCTAACAAGTATACACAGAAATAGAACAGAGCTAGGCAAAAGGGAAATGCATTGTCCCTCTGTAGCAGGGGGCAATAAAGATGACAGTAATTTCACTGGTGGACATGAACCTGCCTCCTTCCGGCACTGGACAAAGTGGTGCTGATGGAGTCCAGCAAGGAAGCGTACTTTCTTGCAAAAATGACCAAAGATATAAAAGGAGCAAGGAAACCAGCACACCCTCTCAGTGTGGAAATAGACTTTATTGATTATACCCTTACACTAGCAATGTTTCGGCTCCTCACACCTTTATCAAGGAGTATATAACTGCAAACCTCCAACAAAAACAGATAATTAAAATACATCAATAAAAGGTAAACCATATTAAAAGGACAATACATATATAATATCTCAAAAATAAATGCCTTCTAAATATAACTGTGTTAAGAACAGACATAAAACTAAAAATTAGTTTTTGCATAAACTTCTATAGAAATAAAACCCCAAACCTATTAAAAATAAGCATAATTAACAGAGGGATAAAAACAACAGCAATAAAAGCATTTGATAGCATGAGTTCAAGGACAGCTAAATAAAACTAAGGGGTATGTTTACTAAACCGTCGTAATGTTCCCGGCGCTAGTTGTGATAATGTGAAGGATGCCATATAAGGAGTGGGTGTTCCGGTCTTAAAGTACCAATCGCGGGTTATCACACGATAAAGTGCGCCGTGTCCGTTATCGCACGATAGAGGGAGCCGTGCACGTTACCATGAGTTAACCTTAACTTGGCGTGCTGACCTGCAATCACAGCAATGGAGATGTAGCACACTGGTTAATACAATGACTGCTGAAACAGGGGTCATGAGTTCAATCCCCCAGTGGGCTTAATGAATAAGGTTGGCCAAGGCAATTCCTTTTCCTGCTTGAAACAGTCCAACAATCTGTGCGGCCAGCTAAAAATACCCGCACCCCAGTGCCATAAACTAATGCATCTTTTAGGGCGCACCAGAAGGCACATCCTAAACCACCACGTCAGCCAAGGCGGGTTATAATGTGCCCCAGAGGCCATGTCGAAAGGTTGTCAACCCCCAAGGCTCCATAGTAGGCACCCCATAAGCTGGCTGATTCTAAGGTGTGGCTTAAGATGCCCCAAGGATGTATAGGTGACTCAAAAACTGTTGGCCAAGGGCAGTAAGGTCCCCCAAGTTGAAAAGCAAGAAAGGTATGAGCCAAACAGAGATGTAACCCTAACACTGCACAGAGCATCAAGGAAAGACAATGCACAAGTAATGGAAGGAAGTAGATCTGAGCTGATGGACCAGACAAATCTGCGTCTAGCCCATGTGGCCGTTGGAAAAATGGACAAACATTGGGGGCAGCTGTAGCGATGCACAGGGTGATGGTAATGTACCATGCAACAATGACAGTTGTAATGTAGTGGATCTTCCAGAAGCTATGGATCTGGCTGAAGCTGAAGAAAGTGTGTCTGAAACTGACAGCATAGAAAAGCACATGGCCCAGGGTTGCCATGAGCAACGTAAACAAAGAGTGTCACGAGGGGAGAGAACACGCCCAAACTGCAAACAAGCCCCGAGCTCAGTGTGTAATGAGAGGCAGCTGGATGAGGGCGGGGTGCAGTTAAGCCCTAGGACACACGCACATAAAAATTACTCACCTGAGGATAGTGAGAGAGCAGCAAGAGGAAGAACAAGGAGAGCAAGAACAGGAACAGAGAGAGCAAGGAGAGGACTCAGAACCAGGAGGAGTCTCGGCAGGAGAGTTGATGAGAGACCCAGCTGCAGGACTGAGGGAAGCCTTGGTCGGAGGACTGGTTGGGGAACCAGTTGGAGAAAGGGACCAGAGGAAAGTGTCCAAGTTGAAAGCTGCAGGTCCAGTGAAGCAGAGACGTCCTGGCCAGAGGACATTTATATGTCAGAGAGAAAGCAAAGGGTAAAAGGCAGGAGAACGCAGCCATGCTGTGAAAGCCTTATTGACCCAGCTGTGCTGAGAGGTTCCTGTGTGAGAAAGCCGGAAGGTAGGCTGTATAAACCTTATAGAAGAGAAACTGAATGTAAAAGCTTTCCCTGTAACTGCCAGAGTTTGTAGGGCTCTCCTATAGCAAACTCCAGTATATGTGGTAATCTTCCACCCTGCACTGTAGCCACGGGGGAAGGGAAGTCTCGAGGCAGTGAAGAGAGACTGCTCTTTGGAGGGACGTATAATAATCCACAAGAATACTTAGCTGGGGGTGAGTGTGAAGAAATGCCAATAGAATTTCTTATGGAACAAACCCCAGAAGAAGAAATGGATTGTACGCTGTCTGTAGCAGACCATGTCACGTCTCTATGCTAGAATAGCTGTTTAAAAGTTTTGGTGAAAGCAAGAGAGTTTGCCTTTGAGAAAAGGGACTGCTGCAGTTACGTTTTTGTTCAACTAATTGTTTATGTGAGCTGAAGATAGAAGCTGTTTCTGTTCCTGTTTCGTTTCATTTTTGTACCAGAAGTATGGTCATTTTTGTTCTTGTTTTTCTTGCAATGAATCCACCCGGAAGGGGAAATAAAATCCTGTCTTTTGCCTAACTCCACTCGACTACAACTCATTCCTTGCTTAGTAAGAGGGACTACAATACCCAGAAGTGAGTGCAGGGCCAACTGCACTATCCTTCTTGCTAGGTTTGGACACGCCCAGGCTGACCTACCCCCATGCTTTTGCCTCTGGGGAGGGTTACTGGTGACACAGTGTGTGGCAGAGGATGGGAAGACGTGTCCAGCAGAGGAGGTAGAGGTGGCAGGATAGGTGTAATGACAGGAGGACAGAGGAGTAGCAGTGCCATGCAGAGCACACACAGGAGAGGCAACCAGGAAGAGCTGTAATGCAGAAATGTGTATCAGTGCAGGACATGGGGTAGCAGCATGCACATCAGGGCAGGACAGCATACAGCTGGCAGCCACACATAGATGGACAGAAGGATGGTTGGCAACTGTGATAAGGGTACAATGTGCTAACAGCACAGATCTGCACAGATATGACTGTCACAGGAATGAAACGTAGCTGTGCAAGACAGGCATACAAATGAAAGAGAACAGAGAGGAATCAAACCTATGACCATTAGCACACATGTCAATGCACAAACTAGTAGGCCACACCACCAATGAGAGGTCATTAGTAAAGGCTGCATACAAGAATACTGCAGGGCATCACACAAGAAGCCTGCTGTCTGCCAGGATAGGCAAATATCCAACAGTAATTATGATGGAGTGCACATGCAGATCTGGTGTGTACAGATCAGATCACAGTCTGTAATTGGGACCAGAGCCACATATAACTACATGCACACACACAATGAAATGTTATGCAGTGGATACAGCATGCAAAAGAGGAAAGAACCTAAACCCAAAGGGCGGCAGGGGATACTCTGTGGAGCAGGGCAAAATATGGAACAGAACAGGAGAGAATTGAACCTGCAAACAGGTGTGCCACAGACTAGCTGAACCACAGCAATGCCAATCCCCCAAGTGGACTGCCATGTACATACTATAAAGAAAGAGACATATGTAACAGCTAATATATGATGGATAGGCCGCACAGAGGGCACACTTTGGTGTACAGTGAAGAGATGGAAGGGTGTGTGCATAGGTGATGAACCTGCAGGTACCTAATGGTCAGGTTAGCACAACAGAAAAAAATAAGTAAACCCCATGTGGGGATCAAACCTGCAACCTATGGTGTTATAACACATGTCTGTAACCACTATCCCAAACAACCACAACAAGCACAATGTAAAAATATTACCTCAAAGGGAATGTGTGTATGGGAACCTGTAACACCTAGTGATGTGGCAAAACGGCTGGCAGATAGACAGCTGGCACCATACAAGGATGTGAGCACAGGTGGGCCATGTACATGACCAGGAAATCACTAAATAGAAGTGTCAGTGCAATCAAGCAGCAGCAGAGACAAATGTAGGTCTAACACATATTTTTATTTTGGTTGTTGTTGTGTAGATAGTGTAGATATCGCCTATCATAATATCAAGGTGAGTGGATCCCAGGTGAAAATCTGAAAACACATTTTGCAGGGCAGCAACCCACATGTTACAGAAAAGTCACTGACCCGTCTACAGATGATGGGCAGGAGAGATAATGTGCATCAGGTGCATGGTGTGCAGTATGCATTAGGCCCCCACCCCCCCACATGCATGCCCCAAATGTGTTAGTTATATATGTGTGCATGTAGACAGTAGGCGGTGCATGATGAGGGCCCAACACACATCAATCATGATCTGTTCCTTAAAACATATATGTCTGCCAACATAGGAGGCACCCAAATGAAACAGCATATGTTGTTAAAAGTAAGAAAGTGTAAACACACATATTGAAATATATGTTACAGCTGTCACATAATGCCTGATATAGGAATCAAAGCTGCAACAATGTAACCCTAAACAATCGTCAAATGCACAATGAGGATATGCTAACAGGTAGCAGAGGCACATGAACACAGAGAATTCAAATGAAACAATCCGCAGAAACATGCAGAGATAACACTATGCAGAAGGTCCCCCTGCACTGGTTGGTGTGGATACAGTGTCTTTACACATATATCACGGTACATGGAATGCACAAATGAAGGAAGAAAATGGACACTCACACTGCCATACTCCAAATATAATGGGGCAATGTGAGTGTCGTTACCTCAGGGGATAAATAGGACTGTATAGATATGCAATGCTAGATTTGTAAATCAATGCAGAGCGTCACATCTGTACACTAAACAGACACAATAACCTGTATATAGAGATGGAAAGAAAGGTCAAACATATTACAGTAACCCACACAGAAGCCATATTGCAACATGCTGTGTTGTACCAACATAGTCAGTCACATGCACATGCACCGTGTACGTTGAAACATGATACAGTGATGCCACACGTGCACTGTAACACCCTTGGTGATTGCAAACATCAATTCAAGATGTTGGTGTGCAGTAAAGTGGTGTCGTGGCAAATACTGTGTCATGTCCAAGTGGAGGCTAGGTGGACATGGACAAGAGGACCTCTCCATTGCTCCCCCTGTGCCACACGCATGGCTGTATGCTCATGTTGAACCAAACAGATGAGCGTATCCTGCGTTCCATGTCACACACATGGGCACAACACAACAACACAATGTCAGAAAGATGTACAACATACAGCGACACTGTCAGTCCCTGCTGCACATGTGGGGACCAGTACACAGTGTCCAAAGTGCAAAGGGTGTCTGCAATCCAACAAGTCATGTTACGACTGTCCTTAAAATCCTGGGCATGCATAGTCAAGTGTGACATCCCAATATGCCACAGTACTGGAAAGGTCATATGTGTCTCCTGCGATGAACACGACACCCAGCCAGAGCACAGCAGCAATGGTGTGTTGGACAGGCCTGTCATGCCCAAAGTAGCAGTCCAACAATAATACTGTCCATCCTAGCCATGTGTCCCACTCGCAGAGGTCAAACATCCTGTGGCACCATTTCACAGGGATAGTTCCATGGTGTTGTGTCCTCCAACAGGTGGATGATGGTGATGTCAGATGCACTATAGTAGATGTGCTTTGTGTGTTCACTGCCCTGTGTCAGAAGAGGATAAACAATGTATTGGTATGCTGCTTGCAACATCAGCCCAAATTGCAGAGAGTCAAACATCAATATGTACGTAAGGAAACGTCACACAGGCAAACATAACATGATCACAACACAGAACACACTGCATGTTGGGGACATTTTGAATTGGAACCGCAGACGAGGGTGTCACATGGAGATGGTCATGTCCATACCCATGTTACACCAGTGTCTCACAGCTCCATCTCATGTGCATCAGTGTTCGTGTACACAGACTCAACAGGAAATGTCTATGAGACAAACAGTAAATCATTAACATATAAAGGCTGATGTCATTCACAAAAGACCAAAGGTGCAACCTACCGTGTGTTTGCAGCAAGTGTAGCCACAACACATCACAGTGAAGGGAGAAGATGTCATTGAAATGTGTAGAGTCCCCATGTCCAGCCACTGTTGATGCATGTCCACATTATGGCGATATCTGTGATACAAAAATGCTGTTGCGCAGTAGTCTGTCAGCACACAAGAGAGGTCAGCTCACAACACACAACACATGTTCACAATGTCCTCAAGGTAAACAGCAGTAAGGTAGAGATAGCACAGTCACCACCACTCCCCAGGTGTACAGACCCCTCACACCACATGATAATGCAAAATGCCTGCATGCTGTATCATCACACAGCCAACCCAAAACTACCCACCCACACAGTATGCTAAGGTGAGCGTGCCAGCAGTAGCATATGGCCTGTATGTGCACAATTGGAGATTAGTGGAGATAAAGGCCTGTTAAATGCAATGATACACCGCTGTTGGCTGATGCTACAATGTCAGGGAAGGGTGTACGTGCAGTCCACCACCCAAACACCTAGAACCTGCACACACACGCAGCTCTGTTGGACGTGTCCCAGAGACCGTGTTGGAGAAGACAAACTGGCGAGGAACACATGTGGATATGTGTGCAAACAGCAACATATGGGGTAAGGGGGTGCAGGGAAAAGAGGTGAACAACAACATATGTACTATATGACAGATCACTGCAGACATGTGCTCCCCCTGACTGTCGTCACAGACAAAGTAGCTGTAGGTCCACCTACCCCAGACTACTGCATGTTGGATGATGTACAGTCACCTGCCAATGCACCACAGCACCAGGAGGGTCACCAAGTATGTCCTGTGGATTGAGAAACACAAGAGAAACATACATATATCATGTTTGAGCTGTGCAACACACACTGTACCTTCACATCCTCAGCTCACAGACCCCCCAAGATCCTTAAAAGACTGACTGTTCCCCATCACACTGTACAGATTTGTTTCATGTTAAAGTTATCACTGAAGTGTGTGTGGCAAACAACAAGGGTCCGTACTCTGTCCCCTTCCTCACCTCTCTGTTGCTGTTGTCATGTAGAAGATCCTTCCGAGGCTATGGAACTGGCTGAAGCAGAAGAGTTTGCTTCAGAAACTGACAGGCAGGCAGAGCACATGGCCCAGGGTTGCCAAGGGAAACATAAACAGAGTGAGTCACGAGGGGAGCAAACATGGGCAAGCTGCAACGTAGCCCCGAGCTCAGGGATTAAGGAGAAACACCTGGTTGGGGGAGGGGCGCAGTTAAGCCCTAAGAAACAGGGATATAAAACGTACTCACTAGAATTGAGTGATAGCTTCAGATACAGAAGAGGAGGAGGTGGGAGAGAGACGAAGGAAGAAGCAAGAAAGGCAAGAGAGACGAGGACAGGAACAAGCGCCTGGGAGAAAGCAGCAGCAGCTGAGAGAGAAACAGGAGACTCAGCTCAGGAAGCCAGAGCAACAAAGATTCACAGAGCCCGTGCCCAAAAGCCAGGTGGGAGCAGCCCACGACGGGAGCCCTATCGGGAAGGCAGCTGGAGGGAGAGACTGCCTGAGAGGCTGGTTTGGGAGCACTCAGAAACTCCTAAGAGAGAGAGGTGCTGGCCAGAGGATGTTTGTATGTCTGAGGAAAAGGAGAAGCTAAAAGGCAGGAAAACACAGCCAGTGTTTGGAATCCTTGCTGACCCAGCCGTGCTAAGAAGTCCTTCCTTGAAAAAGCCAAAAGGTAGGCTGTATAAACCGTATAGAGAGGAAACTAGGTTTAAAAGTTTTCCTTGTGATTGCTAAGATTTGCTGGACTCTCCCTATGCTAAATCCCATATATACGGTAATGCTCAACCCTGTTCTTTAGAGTGCTGTGAAGAGAGGCCTCGGGGAAATAGAGAGGGACTGTATTTTAAAACACCATATAACTGTGCACAAACTTACCCAGCTGAGAGTGATTGTGAGGAAATACAGACAGGGTCTGTTACCGAAGAGATATCAGATGAGCAAATGGACTGCACGCTATCACTAGCAGATCACGTCGTATCACTTTGCTGAGCTGGCTGTTAACTAGGCTATTTGAACAGCAGAGAAGAAGCAAAGTGTTGCCTTTGTATGAAAAAGGGACTGTTACCTTTAAGTTTGTTCTGAGCACTGTATGTTTGAAGCTGAAAGCCAAAGAAGCTGTTTTTGTATTATAAGTTCCTGAGATGTTTTCTTTATGCCAGAAGTATGGCTAATTTTGTCCTAAGTTTCACTTGCAATTAATCCACCCGGAAGGGGAAATAAAACCTTGTCATTGTTTTGCCTGAAACCACTCGACTACAATTATTCCTGGCTTAGTGAGTACGAGGAAATACAACTCCCAGAAGGCAGTGCATGATCAAGTGTACTGCCCTGCTTCCTAAGTTTGGCTATCCCAGGCTGACCTACCCTACATGCCCCTGGCTCTGGGGAGGTTACTGGTGACACTGTAAAAAATGTGGAACAGAATTATCTCCTCACTACCTGTCCCTGCTTGGTTCTAAGGCCGCAGTACTATCCTTTGTCCCCCATATCGCTCCCAGTGCCCCTTCAGTGTGCGTTCTGGTGTCTCAATGTCATCTGCTACCCAGCTGTTGGTTTCTGTAACACAGGGAAATATGCAGGGGCTCCATCGTTATCCTCTGTCCATATACATTTCCTTGGTGTGTATATCTCATACCTTGACTTACATTAACAGCTGTATGCTGATGAACTGCAAATATATCTCTCGACGCCTGAGTTATATCTGCCAAACGACACCCCGATGTCTGGTTGCCACCTGACATTGATGGCTGCATGTCATCCCACTGTGTGAAATTGATAATGGCAAAGCATGGATATCCTATATGTGCATCTAAACCCTCCCCTCCCATCAGAGCGTCTTTGTTTGTGTGGCCAAAACTTCCTTTCTCTAGGGTCCGCAATGTAGGTTTTGTCTTGGACTGCACTCTCTTCCTCTACACACATACCCAGCTTGTAGTTGAGGCTTGTGGTTTATGTCTAGATGTCATCAGCTATATCTCCCCAGTCCTCCCTGAAAACACAACTAAAACCCAAATTCCCCCCCCCCCCAATCAGCTCCTGGCTTGCCTACTGTAACCTACACCTTGCTGATCTGGCCTTGAATCATCTCTGTCTACCTGAAAATATGCAGCACTGCACTGCATGGCTATTCTACAGCCACACGCATAATGGCACTAATACTCCCCCTGTCAGGACACCTCACAGGTTCCCTATCCGTTTCCGCATCCATATCAAGGCTACGTGCTGACCTATACATACAGGCACTCTGTGGTGTTGCAGTAACTTCCCTTACTGATCTCAAATACCAGTAATCCAACTACTACTCAGCATGTATATAGTGCTGAGTATCACATGTAGCGCTATACAGAAACAACTAACACACAGTCCCTGCTCATTAGAGCATACCAACCAATCAATCAGCTCAAATTAAAAAATGTGAAACACAAACATCTAGGCAACTATGGTCATCTATGGTCTGCTCTCTTACTGTGTACCCCATACTACACGCCTTTCACCTTGCTGCACCCAAAGCCGCAAACTAACTACCTGTGGCTGTACAGCAGCCCCTATCCCAATCAGCCACAAATCAGGTATGACAGCTTAACACCTCCCACAAGCCTACTACTCCCGATACACATAATCCACCACCACCCGCTGTTGTGCCCTGCTCACATCTTCTGCGTTTCAGTCATGACTAGATTGTAAGCTGGGATGGCCAGGCAGTGCCTGTTACATGTCAGTGCAGTGTTGCATCTTACTGCTATTGGGATACAAATGTTCACTAGTAGTAGTAGTAGTACACACATATCTAAACAAATGTATGTTGCAACATATGCAGTACTTACATGAGAAGAGCACCTCAATCACCTGCCGCCTGACTGCTGTGCCCTCACGTGCGTCACCACGGGCACATACAGGAGGGCACGTAGGATCATCCTCCAGATCCTCATTAATTTGGACAGAGATATGGTGCCTGAGAGCAATGTTGTGCAGGATGCAACAGGCTATAATGATCTCTGCCACAGTCTGTGGTTTGTATTGTAAGGCCCTGCCTGTCCTATACAGACACCTGAAGCGACTCTTTAAAACACCAAAGGTGCACTCTATGATGGAGCGGCTGGAGGCATGGGCCTTATTGTAACTCCTCTCTGCATGTGTCCGTGGTTGACGCTCAGGGGTCAGCAACCAGGAGTGACACCCATATCCTGCATCACCTGCAGAAAGAAATGTGGAACGTTAAAGCAGGAGCTGATGTCCACCCAAATGGACACAAGTATGTATGTGCAAACCAAATGCACAAATCATCCTGACAGAAACATATGACAGCACATGATGGGACACAACTATGCATCAGCGTGTGAAGTTATGACAGACAAAAGAAGGGGTAGGTGTAGGGATTGCAATCAACATAATCTGTAACCACAACACAAATGCTAGCGTCCATGCTACCATCATCACACAGCACCATAGCAAGGTAGAGCTGGAGGGCACCACCCCCCACTTCCCCAATGTTAGATCACACACAGACAGATGAGACACACACACAACTAGGGATACACCTCAAAGACAGACATGTGCACATACGGTTAGTCACAGGATCACCATGTGCATGTCAGAGATGAGAAATACACACCCAGCAGTATACAGTCCTCATTCTGTCCTGCCTGAAATTGTCTGAATAGTGTCGAGTGATGCAGGATATAGGAGTCATGGGTGGACCCTGCAGACCTAGGGACCATATTCAGAATATGCATATTTGCATCATATACAACCTGAACATTCAGGGAATGGTAGTGTTTGCGGTTGCGGAACACTACCTCCCTGTCTCTGGGCGGGACCAGGCAACATGTGTGCAATCAATAGCTCCCATCACATGTGGTATCCCGGCAAGCACCTCAAAGGCCTGGTTCAGGGTCCCCCACTGTTGCCTAGTGTTGGGAATGGCAATGTAATTCCCCACCCGGCTGATCATGGCACACAGTACCTGGTGGAGACAGCATGAGAAGGTTGGGCGGCTCATGCCACCCACTGTGGCCACAGATGACTGGAAACAGCCAGAGGCAAAGAAATGTAGGGCACCAAGGAGCTTGACCAAACCCGGTATGGCATGTGACCGACCAGTCAGGGGCTCGAGGTCAGGTCTTAGATCCTCATAGAGCTCCCTAATAGCCCCCGTGCTCAGGCGGTAGAGGGAGATGACCTGGTCGTCACGCATGCCCTGGAGCTGGGCCCTGGGCCTGTAGAGGCGAGGCTGGTGAGCCTGCAACTCTGCATACCTCCTGCACTGTGCTGCCACAGCCCCTACCTGGCCTGCCCCCACAGCTGCAGGTCTGTGTTGCAGCGGGACTAAACCCATGCCCTGTGCCCCAGCCCCATGGACACCATCTCCCCATCAGGCAACCGCAGCCCCTGATCACCTCCCACTGCACATGCAGCAACCACAAAGCCTGCCATAAACTCCACCCCCTCAACTCCTCAAACTCACTCAAACTTAGACACTCACCTCACCCGCCAGTCACCAACCCAGCCACACAACTCCACCAGCACTCACCAACCCAGCCACTCGCCATACCAAACCTGCCTCTGACACTTCCCTTGCTTTACCAACAACCAACACTGCACGCCTCGTCTCCCTCGCCTACATAAACCCCTCAGTGTGTACCATGTGGAGTGGAGGAGTAGCCTAGTGGTTAGAACACTGGCTTGGTAACCAAGCAACCAAGGTTCAATTCCCACTAGCACTCCTTGTGGCCTTGGGCAAGTCACTTAACCCTCCATTGCCTCGGAAGAAAGGCCTGGCAATCTACTTCCGGTGACATTGCCAAGAAAACCCAAGAGCTTCTGGGTCGCCAGGAGTCAGCACTGACTCGAAGGCACACATTGCATTGCATTTTGTGTACCATGTGTGCATGTGTATTTATGTGTTTTTTTATGTGTGCGCGTCCTTGTGCGCTTTGCACATGCGCAGCGGCGTGAGTGTGGAGGCTGTGCGTGTTGTGCACGTGCAGGGGTGATGCGGAAGGTGCGTGCACGGGATACCATGTTGCGCATGCGGTCTGTGTGTGAGAGTGAAAGGTGCGCATGTGCTGCGTGCCGTTACGCGCATGCGGCCGGCCTTACGTCACATGCATGGACCGGCACTCATCACATGGGTCCCGGGCACACACCTTCCGCATCACCCCTGTGCGTGTGCAACGTGCGCAGCCTTCAAGCTTGTGCCACTGCGCATGCGCAACACACGCAAGGACACGCACACGTAATAAAAACACATAAATACACATGCACACGTGGTACACGCTGAGGGGTTTGTGTAGGTGACGGAGAAATAAGGCAAGTTGTAGAGCAGGCAAGTGTGAGATCAGGATTATAGCAGGTGAGGAGAGGTGTGTTGTGGAGCAGGAGAGAGAGAGTGAGAGGAGGGGAGGCTAGGAGCAGGAGAGAGAGACAGGAGGTGATCTGAGGAGCAGACGCAAGGGAGAGGAGAAGAGGGGAGGTGAGGTGAGGTGCAGGTATGAGGTGGAGCAGAGGAGCCGAGGGGCAGGGGAGGGGGGAGTAGGTGAAGAACGGGAGGGGTGAAGATGTGTGACAGGGAGGGAGAGGGCACAGAGGGCAGTGAGATGGAGCGGCAGGACATGGCAGGGGGGGAGGAGGATGAGACACATGTTCAGTGGGACCCAGAGCTGCCAGGGAGAGGTGGGCCTGTGGTGGTGGCTGCAGGCCCATCGTGTGTATCGCAGCCCATCGAGGGGCCACCCAGTGCCATATGTAGGTATATACCAGTGCCAGCCGAGGACCGGAGGAGGGCTGTTAGATTCAGCCAGCAGGAAAACAACATCCTGCTGGCCAGTGTTTTGGAGCGGTATGAGGTGCTCTACAGCCGGCTGAGCACAAGCACCATGGTGGGCACATGGATACATGTGTGGGAGGAGATCCAGGAGGCCATAGCCCAGGCAGGGGGGCCAACGAGGGACCTGGATAGCCTTAGGAAAAGGTTTAATGATATTAAGCATGCACACATGGTGGTGGAGAGGCGACATGCCATGGATACCGGAGGGGGTGGCCCCTTTGCCCCAACCCTGACACCCCTGGAGCAGGAACTCACAGACTGTCTTGGACCCATCTACCTGTGTGGACTGCCTGAAGTGCTGGACACTGCCCATCCACAGGCAGGTAGGTCAGAGATATGTTGCACATGTACAACTTACAGCCCAGTACATGCCAGCCATGGATGGGAAGGTGGGGGCCTATGTCCTGAGAACATGTGTGCCCTAACACAGGCAACTGAGGTTCACATATCCAGCAAAACATGGCTGTGTAGGTACAGGATGGGTGTGACAGGTACCTGGGGCTGCTTGCACGACAGCCACAGTCCTGGACGTCGTAGAGCACTGCACAGGTGTACAGAACTGGGGGGGGGGGCAGTCCTCCAGCCAGACGGAGTGCCACCCCCCCTTGACTACACATGAGTGGGCCGGATGACCGTACATACAGGGGAGCACAACACCCTCCACCCCTTGAACCCAGCACATGCAGCAGCTATTCGTACATGGCATGTAGGTCACACAGAATAGCATACATCTGCAGCCAGGCACACACCTCTATATGACAGGGGGACACAGACAGGAGGGACATACAACTAGGCCAGAAAACATTGACCTGGGGGGACCCACACACACCACCTATAACAGCTATGATGTGTGTATGAGATTACCTGTCCAAAGACATATCCCAGACGAGTGACAGAGGAAGGGCTATCACACTGTGATGGCAAGGTAGACGCAAACAAACCCCAATGACCACATCACACAGATGTCCAACACATCACACTCTGTCATTGTCCAACATACAGTGTGGATCCCCCACCCACCCTCACAAGACATTGGGGTGCACATTGCCACAGCTGTACCAACTACACCTAGCCAATACCCCACACCACCTGGGGCCATCATCTATACAGGTACTGCAGTGCCACAGACACATTTCCATGACCCCTACCCACGGTGCAACCACATGCCCAGCATCACTCCACCCATCCCCTGAAATAACCCACCACACACACCGAGTATGTGATAGCTGTCCACACATACCGCACAGTGGCTACCAAAGCGGCAGACCCCACACACATCTGGCTGACCTGGATGAATGCTGCAACACCTGCCATCCATACCACTCAGGCCAATGCATACACATCGCTCACACACACTATGACAGGCCGCAATCCCACTCAGGGCTCACACACGCACCCTAGCCACATGTAACGCTGAGCCCGCATCCAAGGTCACATGCACAGTGCATACCTAGTGCTGCATATAGTGGGGCCACCAGTCTCAGCCCCATTCCCCCCAACATAAAAGCAAATGTGACACAGCTCCACCAGTGTGAGAGGCCACCCCTCCCCCCCCTGTCAGCTACAGCAAACTGTACGCACATGTGCTGTCCCCATTGTAGATGCAGTAACATAAGGTACAGGCGGACACCACATTGCTGTTGGCGGGGATGTACTACACAGGTGTAGATATCTGACCTGCGCTAACTCATCCTTGTTGTGTACCCTGTTCTAATACCCAGGTGACATCCAGGCCATGGAGGCATATGAGGAGGGGGATGTGCCAGCACCAGAGGATGTCGAGGGGCCAGAGGCCGGTGAGTCCGGGGACACGGACAGCACTGGCGAGGAGACCCCAGGAAACATTGTGCTGCCCGAGGCAGAGGACAGGGCAGCGTATGCCGAAGCACAAGTAGGGGCCAGTAGCAGCAGCACACGGGCTGTGGAGGACGCAGAGTCAGAGGGGAGTCACCACACAATGCAGGCGCCGGGGACATCACGCACCCAACACATCAGCATGGATATCATCCTTGAAGAGCTGCGGGCTCATACTGCCTCAGCAAAGCATGATGCAGAAGGTGGGTAACAGAATACACAATAAGCCCCCTGGGGGTTGACGTAACATCTACAATGACATTCCATGTGTCCCCTAATATTATGACACCATAGCACATAGTTCTGTATGTGTAGTGGGTGTGTGTGCCATGTGCACTCCCCCCCTTGTAGCATGTGCCATCTGGTGTCATCATGCTAATGAGCTCATACATCCGCCTACTATTCACCACAAAATACCCCATGGAGACGTACAATGGTACACACCTACCCCAGATCACCTATACAGTTTACCCACTGGACCCCTCTCCCTGGGTAGTGGTACGTAGCAAAGATAGTCAGGGTACTCAGTACTGTGCATCAGGTTTAAAGTGAACAGCGCCCCCCCAGATATCTATCTGTGTGCCATGAATCCCCACATTATCCAACATATCCCATACGACCAGTGCGCAGATACAGTGACACACTGAAGTGCAACGCAGTACCATGTGTCATATCTGTGATCTCCACGACCCCCAGCAGGATCATTTCCTGGCATGTGGATGGATCATGGGACACACAGATGTAAACATGGTACTGTGTTGCTAGCCATCGCATACATGATTGATCTGCAGACTGGTCTGTTGGGATACGCCGGACATGTGCATGAGTCACGGTGGGGGGGGGGGGGGGTGCAACACATGTCTCACCCATCACCTTGTGTCTCACCCACAGCCACTTGTCAGGTTCTGATGGGCATTCAGGAGGAGATGAGCCAGATGCGTGCCACAGCTGAGGTGATGGCAGCAGCGCTACTGCGGATTACAGATGCTCAAGAGGCCATGGCTGGGCGTTCCCAGCAGCCAGCCCCAGCCCCAGAGGCAGCACTAGTGGAACCAGAACAACAGCGTTGCTTGGGCCGTGGTCGCCATGGACATGGGCGGCCACGCAGGTCTTGATTGTGCGGAACAGGTCACTGTGTGCCAATAAAGATGACTAAACCAAGAGGTCACGTGATGCGGTGAGGGCAGCAGACGTTCCCTGCTTGCGCTCCGGTCTCCTTGGGCCCAAACCGGGACTTTAATGCCATTCTGAGAGCTGAAACTAAGTTGAAATACCTGTCGCCTGCTGTACTACCAACTTGCGGCTGGAATTGCGGGTGCAAAGTGGTCAGCGGTATGGCCACGGTTGCTAAAACTGCTCAGAGAGAGAAGGAGCGTGGGACCACTACAGCTAAAATGGCCGACACGATCCCGTCGCCAAGGTCGCCGACCTCCCCGGCCTTCCTGGAGGAGGTCTCTACTGCAGTAGCAGAGGCACTGTCTGCACAATTTACTGCACTACATGAAAAAATGGATACTCTGCAGAATTCGGTCGGAGGCTTGGGAAATAGACTTCAGGAGACTGAAGAGCGTATTGGGCGAGCGGAGGATTCCCTGGAGACGCTAACACAAGAGGTGATGGCTCTGAAATCTCAAGTGCTCACACAAGCAACGAAAATTGATGATCTAGAAAATCGATCGAGGCGCAATAATTTGCGGCTGATGGGCATTCCGGATTTGGTGACTGATAAAAACCTGAAGCAATATCTGGAGACACTGCCTCCTCAGTTGCTCGAGGGCATAGAGGATGGCGGTAAATTATTCATTGAACGAGTGCATCGTGTGGGAACCAAGCAGCCTCGGAATCATCGGCTGCGAGTCGTTTTAGCAAAATTCTTGCACTTCCCGCAAAAAGAGGCAATTTTGAGAGCTGCACGGCAGAGGAGAGACCTAGTGCATGATAACTTGAAAATCAGAATTGCTCAGGACTATTCCACCGCCCTGAGCCAGCGGCATAGAGCCTATGCCCCCCTCTGTGAAAAACTGATTACCGCCAGAATTAAATTTTCAGTACAGTACCCTGCCCGTCTGCACGTTTTTCACGACGGGACTCACCGGACATTTGAATTTGCGGCGGACGCAGGTCCTTTTATCGAGGCAATTGTGAGGGGAGAGAATCCACCCCCATCTGGCCCATAGGGCACTATGGAACCAGTACTGTCTTAGGCTCCCTTGAAGGAGTGCAGCGACGGGAGCTGGCCTCGAGTTGGAGGAGGCCCTGGTAGCCGGGAGGCCCCCCTCAGATGTAAGAGATACTCTTGGACTCTGTGACCCCCCCCACGGGGTGACTCTGGAACTGTGATTTGATGCGGGGATGGGGTCAGTTGCATCTAATCGTACAGGAGGTTCCTGTGGGGCCCCATTGGCCCAAAGCCCCAATACAGAATTGCTATCGGGCAATTATAACTGAGGGGTATATGGGTTTAACTGGGGCCTGGTTTTGCCTGGTAAGATGTTATAGCCTGAGGGGATGTGGGCAGGGGGAGGGGAGCCCTGGATCGAGGGTGTGGATTGTTCCCCCTCCCATTCACTGCAGCGCAGAGGGCCGTAGATCCAGGGATGGGTTGCGTTTCGTCTTGATAACTTCAAGGCTCTAGCACTCTTTGTCAGTTGAGTCCCTCGGGATTACCCTATCTTGGGCTGGTTTACATTGGGTGCTAGGCATGGAGTAGTTTGGACATTCCGGCACCCTGCTGGAGCTGCGAGGTGCCGGGGGCATTGCCCCACCCCCTCGGGGGTGTGGTGGGATTTAATGGCTAATTATGCCGGGGAGTTGGGGTCTGTGGCTGAGGATTCGGAGAGGTGGGCTATTAGGGGGACGGGGGGTGAGGAACTAGTTCCTTGGCCTCGGTCCCGCTCTTAGAGGGAGACTCGGCAGGCCTCTCATCTGTGGTCTGACGGTCTCTGAAATCTGAGATGGAGGCGGGGGTGGAGGCCACACTGGTACAATTTCTCTCTCTTATTACATAAATGTTTCTTGATGTGGTTATCTGTTTCTGTTTAGTTACAGTATGAGATGTTAAGCCATGTGGTTTTATCTGGGGTAATGTTTCCAATACTGTGGGCTCAGCTCTTGGGTGGAGTGAGTTATAAGGGGGAAGGGCCGGGGGGGACAGCACGCATTTAGTTGACCTTAAGGGAGGAATTCAATCTACCCAGTAGAGGGAGGGTAGAGGATAGAGAGACAATCAGAGGGGGGGAATGGGGGGGGCTGGGGAGGGTGGGGGGAGGTTGGGAGGGGGGTATAGTCACACCTGCTATAGGGGTCAGTTGCATGGGTTGAGCCACTTAAGTGAGGATGGGAGGGAGCTCCAGGCTGGGAGAGCCCCCTCCGGGACACTGGTTAGTACGACGTGGAATTGCCCAACTGCTGCCATATTGTCCTGAAGTTAATTTCCTGGAATGTTTGCGGTTTGGGCAGCCCAATTAAGCGGTCTAAAATATTACAGGCCTTAGCTAGGCAAAAAGGCGATATAGCTTTACTCCAAGAAACCCACCAGACTGCTGAGGAGCATAGTAAACTTTGTAGAGACTGGGTGGGGCAGGTTTGGGGGTCCTCGGCCAAGGGAAAGAAGGGTAGTGGCTGTTTTGATTCACAAGCGTATACGTTTTGATGTAGAACGGGATATCAGCGACCCATCTGGGAGATTCATATTGATACAGGGAGTCTTGGAGGGGAAGCCCGTCATCCTTGGAAACATCTACAGCCCTAATGTGTTAGATCTTGATCTATATATCCGTTTAGCCTCTAAAATTGAACAATTACCAGAGCTCCCATTAATTCTCCGAGGTGACTTCAATGGCGTCATGGACTTGAAACTGGATACGTCCAAGGGTGAGGGGCCTAGAGAGAGACTTCAGACGGCGCGGGCATTACTCCGCTTGCGGGCGAGACTTGGATTAGTCGATCCCTGGAGGTTACTTCACCCTTCGGAAAAAGATTTTACACACCAATCTCGGGCACATGGTTCTAGCGCGCATATTGATTACCTGTTGATTTCCCGGGGTATGTTTGCGGCAGTCGGGGATGCACAGATCGGTCCCATTGAGATTTCCGATCATGCACTAATCTGGTTGGAGCTGCACTGGGGCAATAATGCCCCGCAGGCACATCTCTGGCGTTTCCCTTTAGAACTCTACACAGACACTCAGTTTCGTCAGTTTCTCAGAGGGCGTTGGAAGGAGTTTGAGTCGGACCATTGTGGGCACCAAGATGATCCCGAGTTGGTGTGGGAAACCGCGAAAGTGGTACTGCGCGGTGACATTATAGGGTTTTTGGCAAGAAAGCGGAGAATGATGGCGGAATGCATCATCCGTCTGGAAAAGTTAGTTACGAAGCAGAGACGGATGTGTGCATGTAACCGAAGTGCAGGTCTTAAGAGGCAGGTGTGGGAGACTCAAACAACACTGAATGAGCTTCTGCATCAGCGGGCAAAGAAATCCATACTTTATTATCGCTATCACTGTTACTTGTAAAAACAGCAATACCTGTTTACTGTTGTTCCATGTAAACCGCAACTGATCAATGGAAGGTGCGGTATATAAAAATTCGCTAATTAAATTAAATTAAATTAAAATGAAATCAATTACATTGTCACGGGGATAAACCGGGGAAACTGCTGGCGCGATGCTTACGCGGCCCTCGAAGTTCAAAATTGGTGCCGGCGCTCAGAGACGACCAGGGAGACCTCCATAGAGAGAGCTCGGCGATTGCTCACGTGTTTCGTTCTTTATTCCAGAAATTATATGCGGCTGAGATAGGCTCTCCTACGCAGATGGTAGACTATCTGAGGGATATAGACTTACCCCAACTGACCGAGGCGCAAAGAGCGCAGTTGGATCAGCCGATCACAGTGCAGGAGGTGCAAACAGTTATTGCCAAGGCAAGTTGTTATAAATCACCTGGGTCTGACGGGCTGGGTGCTGAATTTTATAAAAATCCTTAGCGATCTTGTGTCCCCGACCCTAGTAGCTGTCCATACTTGGAGAGCCGAACAGGGTACCTTCAGATGGGGCAGTAATCATGCCCATATCATACTCATTCCGAAACCCAGGAAGGATCCCTTGCGAGCGGCTTCATATCGGCGATTTCGCTCCTCAATTTTGACCTTAAACTGCTGGCGAAAATACTAGCGGATCACCTGGCAGGTGTTCTCGACCATGAATCGCAAGTTGGATTCGTGAAACAACGATATGCAGTACGTAATTTGCAAAAGATACTGGCTTCGTTAGAATGGGTGCAGAGCAGACAACTACAGTCTTTATTAGTAAGCTTTGACGCGGAAAGAGTCTTTGACAGGGTAGATTGGCAATATTTGCAGTATTTGCTCCCGTGCTACGGACTTGGGGCCTCCTTTTGTACTATGGTTGGGAGCCTGTATGTAGAACCGACTGCGGCGATTTATTGCAATGGGGTGCTCTTGGAGGCCTTTCAGCTCGGACGTGGGACTAGGCAGGGATGTCCTCTCTCTCCCCTTCTTTTTATTTTGTCTTTGGACCCCCTTATACGTAAAGTGGAGACTTCCCGAGTGATACGGGGGATCCGTATTGGCACGCATGAATTTAAGCTATCTGCCTTTGCGGACGACCTTCTTGTGCACCTGCTCGCCCCCTGAGAATCACTGCATGTGTTGCTGCAGGAATTTAAGAGCTTTGGGCAGTTCGCAGGCCTTTGTATTAATAGGGAAAAATCGGAGGCCTTAGATGTATCTGGTCAGTTACGGAGCGTGTGGCAAGGGGAGTTCCCTCTTCGATGGGCGGAGAACCATTTTGTGTACCTAGGCATTGTGTTGACACGACGGCCAGCTCAACTTTATGGGGCTAACTTAAACCGTGTGATGGCCAGACTGCGGGTCCAGTTGCAGGCGTGGGGTCCTCTCCCGCTCTCTTTGTCGGGGAGGGTGGCTGCGATCAAAATGGTAGTATTACCACGGATACTTTATTGGCTGCAGACTCTTCCGGTCTGGTTATTGTGGCGGGATCTTCTGCGCTTGAAGGGGTGATTCGGGGTTTTTTATGGAAGGGCGAGAGCACGTATCCCCTTCAGACGTATGGTGGGGGGCTGGAGACAGGGGACTGGGGCTTCCTGACCTGGGGGCATATGCTTTGGCCTGTCAGGCTCGGCACCTGGGGGACTGGCTTGGTGGTATGGAAGTGTTTACCCCCAGGGTCCTAGAAGAGACATATGTAGCCCCCAATACCTTACTGGCTCTCTTGCATCAGGAGAACCGCATGCTCTCCAGCCATCTCACTGAAAGCGTGTTGTTGGGCTCAGTGCGGCGTACCTGGCGGCAGATAAACGTGTATTGGAGCAGAAATTGGAAGGCCTCGAGCTGGCTGCCGCTTCAAGGTAATGCATGTTTATCCCGGGAATGGATACAGCGACCTTTCGAGACTGGGCGCAGAGAGGAATTCGAAATATTGGCCATGTTGTAGAACCCTCTGGGAAATGCAAGTCCTTTACGTCACTTTGTAGGGAATATGACTTGAGGCTGAGTCATTTTTTTTCCTATCTGCAGATATCTCACTATGTGGCTTCGTTGCCGACAGTGAAGCTTCATACTGACCGGTTGGCGCAGATATTAGAATTTTTTGACTTGGGGGGGGGGGGGGGGAAACCCCGCCGTCCATAAGGCTGCTGAAAGCTAAGATTGCTCAGTACAGACCTATCCCAGAGTACCGTAGTGTAGAGTTGGCCTGGGCTGGGGAGATGGAGCGGGAGGTCCCCCCAGGTACGGTCCTCAAGGGGCTCCGACGGATAGCGGATTTGGCTGAGGGGGTTCGTTGGAGAGAGGTGCAATTCAAATGTATAACTAGGGCGCATTTCTCTCCACGTCGGGCCTTCCGAAGTCATCTGACCTCGGACAGGAGTTGTCTGAGGTGTTCCGCCCCGCTGGCGACCTTACTGCATATGTGGTAGGGATGTCACCTTATTCGTCCATATTGGGCAAAAATTCCTCCTTCATGTAGGGGCTGTTGGGGCAGCAGGTGGGCTGGGATGCCTCCTTTGTCACATTGGATCGCTTAGGGGTTACACACCCAAAAGGAAAATGGGCACGGCTGCTAGTGCATAAGGCATGCCTGGTGGGGAAGGGGCCAATCTTGCGTGGCTGGAGGGCACAGCACCCGCCCACCTTTTGGGAGTGGCGGAACTGTTTTCATCAGTTGATGCTTATGGAGGGTAGGAGTGCCCGAGGTAATGTTCAAAGGTGGCCAGGGTTTCAGATGCTCTGGGACCCATATATTCAAAATCTAAGTCCCCATAGTCATAACGAAGTTTTGCAATGGGCAGCAAATGGACAGTCGTAGACCTATGTAGATGAATGGGTGGCAGATTGAGTGGCGACTTCAGTTAAGACACCATCTGAGTGGGACGGGAGTGACTTGGGGGAGGGGGGAGTGGGGAGGAGGGGGGGAGGGGTGGAGAGGGGAGGGGTGGAGGGGGATGGGAGGGAAAGGGAGAGGTCATAACTGTTAAATACACCTGTAACTTTCTTGTTCTCCGACTTGGGGATAAGAGTCTACCCCACTCGGAGTTTGTTTAGTGTCATGACTGTTACTGTTTATTGGTGGTTTATAAATAAAGAATTATAAAAAAAGATGACTAAACCTGATTATACCTATGTGCCCATTTCCAGTGTTTGCCACTGTACTCCTCTGAGTACCCTGTCCCCCATATTGTCACTATGGTCACATGTGCCTCCCCATTTCCCTTAGGGGTGTGGTGTATGCACTACCACCAATCAACGCACAGACCTTATACCATGCCCTGTATGCCATGAACCATGCCATGTGTGTACCCTTCTACCTATGCATGGGGGTATACCCTACCTCTCCAGTTAAGCAGTAATATGTTTATGGTGGTACATGTATGTTTTATGGATCGGTCACTCTCTCACACCCCATATCCTCTCCATTGCTCCACCCACATGTGTGCCATTCCCTCTGACCCACACCAGGGCCTACGTGGCTGTTTAGCTGTAGATGATTGTGTAAGACACAGGCAGACATAGGTCACTAGCTACAGTCAGTTGTTCACTCTCCCTCTGCACCTGTAGTGAGCTGCTGCTACCCCTCCAGACCAACATCCACCTGTCTTGGCCTCACCAGCTATTCCCCTGGGCAGCTCCTGGGTACAGCAATCCATCTTATCCTTCCTGCCACATACCTGCTTCTGGCCATCCCCCCTATTCCCCTACGAGCATGGTGCATCAGATATGCTGCCTACACATGACAGGCAGCAAGCATGTGTCCATAGCTGGTGGTACACACAGCAGTGCGGTACATCACAGGGGCACCAGGGGGCACTGATGGCTACGCACATGGTCATACCCCACACATGAGTGTGGAGACGGTCCATGTATGTTACCAATGTCTAATACACATGCACATAGGGATGAACACACATGTCCCATGCTCACTTCAACAGTCTGTCTATAAGGAAAACACGTGACCAGTGTGATATATAACAAACCTGTGTATTTACATATATGGCTGATATTTACAGGTAGACCAATGCGGTGTCCCGAGTGACATGGCACCACAGGGCACGTGTGTGGCCGCCACTCTGCCCCTCAGACACTCCGGGGCCGCCCATCAGGAGATGGCTGCCGAGATGCACCCCCCATACCAGCTGCACACTGCATGTGCATCTCAGCAGCCAGCCACTGAATGGCGCCTGCAAGCCACCACATGGTGCGGTCCTGTGCCCGCTGCCATTGCAGCACACCAAGCACTGCCACAGACAGGTCCCAGACATGCCTGCCACCACATCCGCCCCAGGTGCCCAGAGTCTGTGTGGTGGCATGTGTGTGGGCCCTGCCTGTGGCACATGGTGGTGTCACTGCACCCACAGGGCCACCCTCTCCCCCCCACCCCCTGACACCTCCCCCCCACCCTCGCCCTCTCCCCCCTCCACACTCTCCACCTCCTCCTCCTGCACATCATCCTCCCACCCACCTATCAGTGCACCGGAGCGACCCTCACCTTCCCCTCCCTTCTGCCCCACACCACCCTCCGCTCACTCCATTTCCGCAGAGTCATCCTCCGGCTCTGCCCCCTCCTCTTCCTCCTCCTCCTGCATCGGCTGGGCTGGAGCTGCAGGCACTGTTGTGTGTGTCCCAGATGTGGATGCCCATTCCCCAGCAGCAATGGCCTCTGTTGGGGAAGACAGTCATTAGGACACCATCATGCCATTCCCACACCACATAAACATTGTGTGGCCACACACAGGCTGATGGCCCACTGTGACATGCTGTACATCCCTGCAGTGGCCGCAACACTCACCATCATGTTCCTGTTGTGTCTTCCTTTGTAGGCGTTCAAGGACATCCGGGCAGTGCAGCCGCAACTCCCGTCCCATCTTCCAAAGGTCCTCTACCTGGGGGGTTGAATGCAATGGGGGGGAACATCAGGGGGAGGCTATCTTTGGTGGGTGGCCATCGCATATCACACATCACTGCAAGCAGCTGAGTGTTGCTGCTGCTCTGGCCAGTGGGTCCTCTACTACCTGTTGGCAGTGCTGCATGCATGTGTGGCTGTGGGTCTGCCCATGTGTGGGGTGCCAGCTACGTGTACTGTGTGCTACCCCCTGGCCCCCTTACCCTGTTCTCACACCCTCATTGCATGACATGGGTGCACCATGCCATGTGTGTGGTGGTCACGTTGGTCTCCAAAAGTGGGATTTCCAAACTCCCTGTATGCTGCGGCAGACAACTGTGTATTTGACTCACCCACACACACCACCGTGGCACCATGAGTTCTCTAAGGAACATGTGTGATGTGTTCTGACCTCGCCCGGTGATTGGGTGGCCAGGCACATCAGCATGGGCCACTACCATGACATCAGACCTACAACTCTACCTCTTTGGTCAGGACTTAGGCCTCCTGTGAATAGGGCAGTTGTGGCCGAATGCAACTGGAGCATGCACAGAGCCACCTAGCTGAGCTATAGACCTATGTTATCTGGTCTAGGCCCTCCCTGGGGTTGGGCAGAGCAGTGACACCCCAACAGCTGAAGGTACACTGACACCAGCAGCTTTAACAGACCTCTGTGATCAGGTGTGGGTCTCCTGGTGTTTGGGCTCAGCAGTGCAACAACAACAGATGCAGGTACCCTGACACCAGGATTTCAAACAGAACACAGCAATCAAGTCTGGCTCTCCTGGGGGTAGGGTGGACATAAACACATGAACTGTAGCACCTACCATACCAACAGGATGTATAACTGACCTCTGTAGTCATGTCATGGCCTCCTGGGGGGTAGGGTGGATGTAAACACAGGAACAGCAGCACGCACCGTACTAACAGGATGTATAACTGACCTCTGTAATCAGATCAAGGCCTCCTGGGGGTAGGGTGGATATAAACACATGAACAGCAGCAACTTCCATACCTGCAGGATTTAAGCCTGACCTCTGTATTCAGATCAAGGCCTCCTGGGGGTAGGGTGGATATAAACACATGAACAGCAGCAACTTCCATACCTACAGAATTTATGCCTGACCTCTGTAATCAGATCAAGGCCTCCTGGGGGTAGGGTGGATATAAACACATGAACAGCAGCAACTTCCATACCTACAGGATTTAAGCCTGACCTCTGTGAGCAGGTCATGGCCTCATGGGGATAAGGCATACTTGCACACAGCAGCATCCACACCTACTTTCAGCACTGCTTGCACTTACCTCACGTGGGTGGTCAGCAATCCGATTAAAGTGCCTAGTGATGCGGCGCCATGCCCTCCTGACGTGGTGGAGGTCTTGCCTTCTGGATGATCCAGGAAATAACTTGGTCTGCTTTGTGCAGATAAGGTTTGCGAGCAGTTTTAAATCACGCCTGGTGAAGGCTGGCTGATGTCTCTCCATATTGACGGGACTGGGTTGCTGGCGCATGCACGTTCACGTGCATGTGCGATGCTGCTCACGGCGCGCATGGCGCACATGCTGTGCATGTGCGGTGGCGTGCGTTAACCCTAAGTTCATGCCGGCGCAGTGTTAGAATGAATAAAGATGTAGCCCACTGGTTACTGCCATGACTGTGGAGGCAGAGGTCAGGCTTAAATCCTGCAGGTATGGAAGTTGCTGCTGTTCATGTGTTTATATCCACCCTACCCCGCTCCTGCCCTGTGGAATGCCCTCCCTCCCGCTCTCCGTCTTGATCCACAATTCACCAGCTTCAAACAACAGTTAAAAACACATCTGTTCTCCTTGGCGTTTAATGTTCCCTCTCCTTTTGTATGATACCTCTGCCCTCCTTTCGTTCCTCCCAGCTTACTCCTTGTCTATGTCTTGTCCTGTCTCTCTTGATTTTAGCTGTCCTGTCAACCATTGTATTTCTTTTCCTTTTCCGTTGGCCTTGGCCTCCTTTTATTGAATTTTAAATGTACACCGCTTTGCTTTCCATGAAAGGCGGTTTTTATCAAGTGTAATAAAACATAAAACATAAAACATGGGTTCAATTCCACAGTGGTGTTATGTAATAAGGCTGTCTGAGGCATTACCCTTTAAATTAAATCAGTGCTGTCTGAGGCATTTCCTTTTTTAATTTAAATTAGTGCTGCCAGCAAAAACACCCACAGTGCTGTAACCTAAGGTGCTGCATAAGGCACCCTATAAGGCACTCCATAGGGCACATTATAAAGTGCACTGTTCGCCAAGGCACCTTATAATGTGCCCTATAGAGCGCTTTATAGGGCACATTATATAACACCTCCCTGCCTGGCTACAGAAAGACTGCAGGTCACCACACAAACTGTCTGCTGTGGTTACCAGGATATGGTAAACCCACCCGTACCCATGATGCACTGCACATGCAGATCAGCAGTCTACAGCTGTTCACAAGGTGGGGTATGCGCCCACACAGCACCTTGGCCTGGTAGGGGGAACTTGACCGTGTGTGTTACTGGCACAGAGTAGCTACAGACCATGACATTGTGCGGGTCCTGTGCTCACCCTGAGGGTGAGGTTGGGCACCCAGCACCAGGTCTGCAGCACCTGGCTTGGCTGAGATAGGCTATGCTGCAGGTCCCCATCAGTGCAGGGTGTAATAGGTAGTCCTTGCAGACACAACTAGGATACACCTGTGTCCATCTCTATTTCCCAGTCATGTCTAGATCTTGTGGACTATGATGCACCCAGAATAGTGCATATCCTGTGTGGGTGCCATGGTCACCTGTTATAAGTGAAGGGGGTGTTTGGACCTAAAAGCGGATTATGTAACATCTGCCAACCAGCCCTCTGTGGCTCAGGGTTGGGGAACAGGATCTCCCACCAACAGATCCACATTCTACATCTCTGCAATGGTGGCAGTAGAGGGGACCATCAACCCCAGTCCTGCTGGGGAACAGGCACCCTACAGGGCAGTCAATGCAGATCTGTACACATCAATAAAGCAATGGCAGGCAAACAGACAGAATGCTGGAAAAGCTCAGCTGCCCCCCACCACTATCTGATATTCACCAGCAAAGGGCACAGTCAGTTTCCACCCACTGCACCCTGCCAGGTGTTCCAGTCATACACATACTAACTACAGACAGTCTGCTAGCTAGTACATGTTCCTGGAGGAACTGTGTGCACCCAAAAATGGGATGTGAGCACACACACCAAGCAGGTATGTCAGCAATTGGGCACCAGAAAAGGAAACCCTTACATATCACCTGAGAGAAATGCTGTATAGCACTATGGGGGAACTTAGCCATGCCATGGTCACTGCTCATTGAGGGTGAGATTGACCTCCCAGCATGACATGCTGTGGCCACCCTTTCCGTGCAGGTGGTGGTCGCCACTACAATGTCCCAGCCATTGCCCTATGCCCTGTGCAGATGCACCCTGCCCAGGCCACCCTGTCCGGCCATACCCATGGTACCTTGCTCCTCATTATGCACATTGGCAGGCTAACACTGGAAACAGTGCAAGCAGTGTTGGCTCAGAAAGGTGTAGGCAGCCACAACACACTGGATAGACAGACACACACTCCCACACCTATGCCAGCATTGTGCAAATATAGAGGTTTTTGGCAGCCCAGGCCCCCACACCAGTCCTGGGCACAGTGCAGGCATGGCTATGGTATACAATACTGTTGGGGTCACTCCCCGGGGTGGTAAACACTGTCAGAAACCAAAACAGATACACAGTCCACAGATATCAGAAAGGTTGCTATGATGCTCTGTCAATAAATTGTGTTTAACTTAGGATTTGTTATCTGCCATTAATCATAGCAACATTTTGATATATGTGTAACGTGTTCCCAAGTTAAGGGCGGCATTGCTAAGGTATGCAAGTGGGAATGTATTGGGAGATGCTGCTCCACGCAGGGCCCAACAGCCTGACTCTCCATGAGGTTTTGGATAGTGGAGCCTGTGGGTGTGGGTGTTTATGCCCCTGTTGGCTGCTGCTCTAGGGCTGAGTTTCCCTACTCTGGTCCTGGTGGGCCAAACACTGTTCAGGTTTTCATGCTGTCCCTAATGAATATGCATGAGATACATTTGCATACAATGGGGGAGGGGGTGGCATACAATTGCAGCACAGGCATATTTATTAGGGACAGCATGACACCTGAATGGTGTTTGGCCCTCCAGGACTGCATTTGGGAAACTCTGCTCTAGGGATTGCACAGGTTTATGGTGTCTGTGCCCTGTAGGGTAAAATATAGGCGTTTATGGATTGTTTATTTAATCTGCAATAACAGTTCCGTCTATTAACACGGTTTAGTACTGGGTAAAATATGGGGATATGGTTTGTAGGAGCCACAGCTGGGGCTTGAACCTGTGACCTTCTGACCCTGAACACACTGGCTGTGTGTACTGCACCAAACTGTTGTCACAGAGGCAGATGATTCCCTGGGGCTACCATTAGTGTTCATTAGACAGACCTTGTCTGTTGCACCATGCGGCACCCACCTAAACAGGGCTTGGCCTTGGTCTGCTGTGGGAAGATGCCACTGCCCCCTCCACCATCAGGAACCCTCCGCCACCATGCTGACATGCCCTTATACCAGTGGTGCTGGTGGTACGCAGTCTCAGGCCATCCAGTGTGCCGGTAGGCAGCTGCCTATGGTGGGGTTCTCATGTAGGGGTGCCTACATGCAACAGTACAGAAATGTAGGCAGGTTTTGAAACTCTCGCCAATTCTTTATTGATCCATACATAATAAGGGAGGCCAGACCCGACACAGGCCGTGTTTCAAAAAATTCTTCTTCAGGGGTAGGCTCACCTTACACTAAAACACATTATAAATAATTAAAATACAAATATAAAAAAACATATTACACAAATGAAAAAACTGTAAAAACGCGAGAATAAATAAGTACTATGTATAAAAGACATGCAAATCTGATATTCATAAACCATATGCTAAGTCATATGTATATATATATCATACTGAGACATATAAAAGCATAGATATATGAAACACAAATATATTAAAACAAAGCTCCCTATGGAGGGATGAACGAAGTATATATAAAAATGATGAAAAGCAATGACAACATGCAGATACAAACATAGGTCATTGTATTTAAATAAAAGCAATAAATAAATAAATAAATAAATAACATGTCATAAAAGGCAATACCATAACAGGAATAAAAAAAGAATGCAAAATAATTAATTCTATTAGACATGGAGAAAAACAAGAGAGACTGAGGATCAGAACTGAAGCAAAGGCTAAAAAAGAAAATATCTAGGAGCAGGAGTAAAGAGGTACTGCTACCTTGGGACCGTACCAGACATACACCACTGAAATAAATATATCGCTGGAAGTCAAGTATGCTTCCTTCACTGTAAATTCAATATATAGTAAAACAAATCAGAAAACTGGGTACACAAAATATAATTAAAAATCAAAAATTGTTTAAAAGATGTGATACATCTTTTGAGACTTAAATCATCTACTGTTAGAAACACAACAAGGCTAATATAACAAGGCTAATATAATATTAAGGAGCCAATCTATAAAAAATAGTGTCAAGAAAAAGTATATCAAAAATAAAAGGAACCCCCCTAAATACCAGATTCCAGGCGTGGTTGCTCGCTAGCACCACTTAACAATGAGGAAAAAGGCGTGTAGCCAATATTAAAAACTAAAGAGCATCCTTTGTGCTCCGAGGTTTTTTACATATCAAAAAAGAAAAAGCTGTTGTTGTTTAGAACGAAAGTATTAGATCAGCAGCCACTTTTTTCAGAAATGAAGAGCCAATTTCACCCATCTTAAATGTTTTCCACGGACCAGAAAGCGTAGTTACTCACCTGTAACAGGTGTTCTCCAGGAGCAGCAGGAATCAGTCCTCACATATGGGTGACGTTGGCGCCGACGGAGCCCTCGCGGAGCAATTTTCCCCAGCTTTCAAAGAAAGCCTTTGGGAATTGCAGCGCACATGCGCGGTCCTCTTCCCGCCCAAGGGTGCCATCTTGCTCAGTCAGATGACATAGCTAAAAGACAGCAAAAATTATCAAAAACGAAAGCACATAACTGCAACTCCAAGGGGAGGAGGGAGGGTTGTGAGGACTGATTCCTGCTGCTCCTGGAGAACACCTGTTACAGGTGAGTAACTACGCTTTCTCCAGGACCAAGCAGGAAGTCAGTCCTCACATATGGGACTCCCAAGCTTAAGGCTACCGGAGACCCTAAGCCCAAAAATGAGCTCCCTCTAGCTCAGCAGCACAGAAGGAAGGAATCTTCTCTGAATATGTCTCCAACCGGTAGCCCAACATCCGGGACGGAGGGTAGGAGTTGCCTATACCTCAAAGAGGTTATGGAGGACTGCCTGTCCGAAAGCACTGTCCCTGCGGGACTCCCTCTCCAGGCAGTAATGGGCTGCAAAAGTCTGGCTTGAAGACCAAGTAGCGGCCCGGCAGATGTCTGCCAATGGAACAGAGCGGAGGTAAGCCACCGACGTAGCCTTCGCCCGAACACGATGAGCAGTGACTCGACCTTCCAGCACGAGGCCCGCTGCCTCATAAGCCCAAGCGATACAGTCCGCAATCCAGATGGACAGAGTATGCTTGGAGACAGGGAGCCCCAACTTGTTGGGGTCATAAGACACGAAGAGCTGAACAGTCCTTCGGTGCTCCCGCGTACGGTCAAGGTAGAAGGTCAACGCCCTTCTACAGTCCAGGGTATGCAGGACCATTTCAGCTCAGCTGGAGTGTGGCCTGGGAAAGTAGGTCGGAAGTACCACCTCCTGGTTGATGTGAAAAGGAGAAACCACTTTGGGAAGAAACTTAGGGTGAGTCCGTAGGACTACCCGGTTCTTGTAGAACCTAGTGTAAGGAGGATCGGAAACCAGGGCCTGCAGCTCACTAACGCGTCTTGCAGAAGTGAGGGCTACCAAGAACAAGGTTTTCCATGAAAGAAAACGCAGCGGACAGGTAGCCATAGGCTCAAAAGGCGGACAGGCAATCCGCTGCAAAACCACATTAAGATCCCAGTCCGGGGCTGGCGGGCGCAAAGGTGGCTTAAGGAGAAGGAGGCCTCTGAGAAACCGGGCCACCAGAGGGTGGCTGGAAAGAGGTCTACCATCCACCGGCCTGTGATGCGCAGAAAGAGCACTGAGGTGGACCTTGACCGAGTTGGACTTAAGTCCAAGGTTAGAGAGAGAGAGCAAGTATTGCAAGACCACTGATGCCGAACAGGAGAAAGGATCTTGAGACTGCTGAGTACACCAGACGGAGAACCGACGCCACTTGAGAGTGTAGGCCTTTCGGGTGGAGGGCCTCCTGGAGGCCAAGACGACCTCCTCCACATCTGGAGGTAGCTGCAGAGGAGCAAGGACTACCCTTTCAGCAGCCAGGCCATCAGATGAAGGGACCGGAGATTGGGGTGTAGGAGAGTCCCCTGATCCTGCGATAGGAGGTCGGGCTGAAATCCCAGTGGAAGAGGAGTGTCTACCGCTAGCTGCATCAGAAGCGGGAACCAAGGCTGTCTCGGCCACCGGGGAGCCACTAGGATCATCGATGCTTTGTCTCTGAGAACCTTGAAGAGCGTCCGAGACACCAGTGGCATGGGAGGAAAGGCATACAAGAGGCCGGTGGACCATGGAATTAGAAACGCATCCGCCGCTACCCGGAGAGGATGCGGCTGTCGAGAGCAGAATCTGGGCAGCTGCCGGTTCAGAGGACTGGCAAACAGATCCATGGTGGGGAGGCCCCACTTGAGAAAGATCTGCTGAACCACCAGCGGGTCCAACCTCCACTCGTGTGGCTGGAGGATCCTGCTGAGCTTGTCGGCCAGGTAATTTCCTTGACCTGGGAGATAGACAGCCCTGAGGAGGATGCCCTGGCATACTGCCCAAGAGCATAGCCGTTGCGCCTCCCGACAGAGGAGGAAAGAGCCTGTTCCACCTTGTTTGTTTACGTAGAACATGGCAACCTGGTTGTCCGTCTGTATCAGCAGCGACTGGTGGGATACCAGGTGAGAGAAGGCTTTGAGCGCTAGGCGGATGGCTCTGAGCTCCAGGAAGTTTATCTGTTGAGCAGACTCCCAAGGAGTCCAGAGCCCTTGAGTACATGACCCTTGGCAATGTGCTCCCCAACCCAGGAGGGAAGCATCGGTCGTTAGGACCTGAGAATGCGGAGGGGGCTGAAAAGCCACTCCTAGCACTAGGTTGGGTAGATGAAGCCACCATCGTAGAGAGGAGACCAGCTGGTCGGAGATCTGCACAGAGTCCGCTAGGCTCCCCGTGGCCTGATGCCATTGATTGCGAAGGCACCACTGAGCAGGACACATGTTCAGTCGGGCATTGGGGGTCACATGGACCGTGGAAGCCATATGGCCGAGCAGCCGCAGAAAGTGCCTGGCGGAGACCAGCGCATTGCTGTGAAAGTGGCTGGCGAGATCCATGAGCCGCTTGGCCCTGTCCAGAGGGAGGAAGGCCCACGCCTGAAGCGTGTCCAGCCTGGCGCCTATGAACTCGAGATTTTGAGAGGGGAGCAAAGTGGACTTTGCGAAGTTTATGACAAAACCCAAGTGCTGGAGCAGAGCCACAGTGCGATGAGTCGCTTGAGCGGCCTCTGATGAAGATGGGGCCCTGATGAGCCAGTCGTCCAGGTATGGGAACACAAACAGACCTTGGAGTCTCAGATAGGCCGCCACCACTGCGAGGCATTTGGTGAACACCCGGGGTGCGGAGGATAGGCCAAAGGGCAGCACCCTGTACTGGTAATGATTTCCTCCCACAACAAACCTGAGATATTGTCTGTGGTCCGGATGAATGAGGATATGAGTATACGCATCTTTCAGATCAAAGGAGCATAGCCAGTCTCCCTGCTGGAGGTAGGGCAGCAGGATTCCAAGGGTAAGCATCTTGAACTTCTCCTTTGCAAGGAACTTGTTGAGGTTTCACAAGTCCAGGATGGGTCTGAGGCCTCCTGTTCTTTTTGGAATCAGGAAGTCCCTGGAGTAAAACCCTTGACCCCTCAGGTGGTGGGGCACCGGTTCCACGGCTTGTTCTTGAACAAGACTTGCTAACTCCTGAAGGAGTAAGTCCCTGTGCAAAGGTAGTCTGGGAGGCTCCCCTGGAAAGTAGGAGGGAGGTACCTGGTGAAAGTGAAGAAGATAGCCCTTTTGAACTATGTGAAGTACCCAGGTATCTGTGGTGATGTTGGACCACCTTTGGGCAAAATGGACCAGCCGGCCTCCTGTGCTGAGAGAAACCAGCTGAGGGGGAGAGGCTATGCTGATGAAGTCAAAAACCCCCACCCTGCTGAGGAGGGGCCGGTGGTGCAGGCTTGGGGGCTTGCTGCCTACGGGACCCATTACCCCATCCCTTGGCCTGCTTTCCCTGTGGGGGAGCTGCCGAGGCCTGATACTGAGGGTAGTATTTATAGGCAGCACCCTTCCTCGGGTAAAAGGGCTTTTTCCCCGAGGCCTTCTTCTTTTGAGAAGAGGCAGAGGTCTTCCTTGAGAGACGAGTCCTGGTGAGAGTCTCCGTCTCGATTTGTGCAGCCTTCTCATCCATGGGCTTGCCAAAGAGGTTATCACCTCGGCAGGGGACATCGACCAACTTGTCCTGTACCCAGGGCTCGAGGTCGGACGTCTGAAGCCAAGCCTGGCGGCGTCCACCGATGCCGGCCGCAGATACTCGAGCCGAAGCCTCAAAACCATCATAGGCTGCTCGAGATATAAACTTGGAGCACTCCCAAATACCAGTAGACAAGGTTTGGAACCTCTGCAAAGGTTCGTCGGAGAGACCAGCAGAGAACCCGGCTATTTCCTTAGCCAGGTCTCGGAGATACATGCCCATGTAGAGCTGGTAAGTCTGGACTCGACAAGCAAGCATAGAGCCCTGGAAGCACTTCCTACCGAGGGCATCCAGGCTTCGGACTTCCCTACCAGGGGGCACCGAGGAGTGCATTTTTTTGACTCTTAAGTCTATGCATGGCCGATTCCACCACCATGGAATGGTGCGGTAGTTGTGCCTTTTGGAAGCCGGGGCTCTTGCGGACTCGATAAATGGAATCGACCCGCTTGCTTAATACCGGCGACGACGCCGGGCTCTCCCACATGCGGAAGAGAAGTCGTTCCAGCATCGGAGGAACCGGTACAATAAAGGCCTCCTTCGGGGGAGAGTCATATTGGAGGGCATCGAGTTCTTCGACTCGAGGCTCCTCCTCGGGATCCGCGGGGAAGGCCAAGGCCTTGGCCATATCCCTCACGAAGTCCGAGAACCGGGTATCCTCCGGGGGGGACCGTCTCCAAGGTTCGGACTCGGGGGACACACCGAGTCCGAAAGGAACCAGGTGACTCTTCGTCCTCAGATTCCAAGGCCGACTCCTCGGAGGAGGAGTCGAGCGGCTCCGGTCGGGCGGGCACCGATGCTATCCGCTCCGACGCCGAGGGAGTCGGGTCGACGACCTCGGTCCCGAACAGGAGGCCGAAGGAGACCTCGACCGAGGATCGACTCGAGCCCTCATGGACTCGAGGATCGGCTCGGTTTTCGGGCTCGATTTGGAGGTCGACGTCCCGGCGGTCAGGGCAGAAACACCGGCGAGGCCAGCGATCAATACCCGCTGCTGGTCCATGAAGGCAGTCAGACTGCTCTCCAAAGCCGTCAACCTGAGTCCGAGCTCAGGAGACCCAGCAGCCCCCGACTCGGGCCCCGACGGCATCGGGCCCGACGTTGGGTCCTTCGGAGGCGAGTCAACGAGGACAACAGTACTCACGTGAGCGGGCAAGTCCACCTCGAGTCGAGGATGTTTTGACGGTCTCTCCATCTCCGAGGACCCGGGACGGGAATCGGGGCCATGCGACTTGGCCCTCGAGGAACCAGGAGCGTCCACCGATCCCGCCCTCGCGGGTTTCTTCTTCCGATGATGTTCCCGGGTAGGAGACCCCCTTTCAGAGGAACTTCGACGATGCTCAGGACCAGAGTCCCGAGACGTCGAAGCCTCTGACGAGGTCCGAGCCCGGCCGAAGTCAGAGAAGATACGCTCCCACTGATGCTGCCGACTCCTCAATGCTTTTGAGGACATTTTGCCGCATGGCACACAGATCATGGAGTCATGATCTGGTCCGAGGCAGCAGAGGCAGAAGTCATGAGTGTCTGTAAGAGACATGAGTTTCTTACAGAGATCACACTTTTTAAAGCCGGGCTGCCAGGGAAAAAGGAAAAAGGCGCGAAATCTGTCACGAAGGACAAAAAACCGAAAAATAAGGGACGGACTCGCAACCGGCATCGCGAGTCCGGGCGGGAAAAGAACCGGCGTCGAACCGAAGAAAAAAGAGAAAAATAGAGAAAAAAAATCAACTTTTCTGCGGGGATTCACAGACAACGTCTGTAGGGCTCCGCGGAAAAAAGAAGACTGAGCAAGATGGCACCCTTGGGCGGGAAGAGGACCGCGCATGCGCGCTGCAATTCCCAAAGGCTTTCTTTGAAAGCTGGGGAAAATTGCTCCGCGAGGGCTCCGTCGGTGCCGACGTCACCCATATGTGAGGACTGACTTCCTGCTTGGTCCTGGAGAATACATCATACATGGCCCAACCTTAATTTATTCAATGGTCAAAAATTGCCAGCGGGTAAATACCTTCTGGGTTATGTATACTGCAAAAGATACTTATATGTGAAGAGTGGAAATAACTACTATTAAAATGACATATAAAAGTTAGCGTGCTGTTTGATCAGAAAATTAAACAATAAAAAGGTGCGCTGCACATGCCACATTGTAGCCGGTGCTTAAGAATATAAAAATAAGAACATACACCTTTTAGATTACCTAACCATTAGAAAGTGACAAAAAATAAACACGTAGATCACTGCGAATTCCACAGTCGAAACCTGGGACACTCCTGCAAGCGGCACATTGTCGAGGTGTGAGGTAGAAAATCAACGACTATGTATATCAATTAAAAAACATTAATAAAACACAGAAACAGCATTTGACTAGTTCACAAAAGTGAAAAACCACTCCATTCTAAAGTGAACTCACATATTCATGAGCTGCCGAAAAGTACTCAATCCGGGAGACCATTAGACGATGCCAGCGGCATAAACACATTCCATAAACTAGACGCCAACGCATGCGTTTATAAACCAAAAAACGTGGGAATGATCAAAAACCGCAAGCTAACATGCTACATTTGATAAACCAATTATTAATTAATGAATGGATATACTGCTATTATTAATGTTATTATCAACATAGGCAATTAAAAAATGATACAAATAAGAAACTAAAATGTTTGTGTCTACAAGCTGCCGAACCTTCTCCGTCTGGGAGGGCAGTAGAGAATGCGGGCGGCATAAGCAAATCTTGTAAATCAGATGCCAACGCACACGTCTAAAAATGACCCATATTAAAATGGGAGTGGTCTAGGATCCACCGGCAATTGATAAAAGCACTATTTAGTGACAAATGAAGGACCCGCTATCATTTATATTATAATTGACATAAGAGGATAAAATTGAACCAAAGCCGGCACATTAAAATAGATGTTGGATAAAAGCGGCTCAAGCTGACTTGTCAAATAAATAAATAAATAAATAATGAAACAAACAGTTAAAAAACGCATAGACCAAAAATTGTTATAAGAAACACTGCAAATGAAAAAACCCATAAACTCTATAAGCCAATGAATGAATAGATGAATTTTATTTTATTTATTTAGACAGTTTTGTATACCGCCTTATCCTTCAATCAAAGCAGTCACAACACAATTGGGGGATACATTTAACATGTGGGGTTATGAGACACATACACTAATACTTACAGGGAACATGGGCAATGGAGGGTTAAGTGGCTTGCCCAAGACCACAAGGAGCATCTGTGGGACTAGAAACCCCAGTCCTTCCGGCTCAAGGTTGCTGTCCTCTAGTGGGATTTGAACCCTGACCTTCCGGCCTGAAGTACCTTGCCCCAACCACTAGGCTACTCCTCCCTATGAATAAATTAGATGAATAAATAAATAAATAAATAATTACACACCGAGGAAGGAGGTGCAGGCGAACGGAAGAATCCCGTACAGGATTCAAAACATATGGAGTAGGTAATGATACCACACCGGAGACGAGGATTACAAAAAAACGGAAAAGTCTTGTTCGGAATTCAAACCGTATGGTGTAAGTGTATTGAGAGCAAAAATGTATTTCTGTTCTAACCGGAGAATGGTCTTCTCAATATTGCCACCTCTCCAATTCAGTCTCACTTTTTTAATAACACAGAATTTCAAATCTGATTTTTTTATGTGCTTTATCTATCCAATGTTGAACTAGGGGTTTGTCCATTAATTGTCTCTTGATGCAGCTGTTGTGTTCTACGATGCGCACATGAATGCTCCGTATTGTTTTGCCTACATACAAGAGATTACATGGACATTGAATAATGTAAATAACATGTGTAGTGTCACAGTTTGAAAAATCATCAATATGAAATATCTGCTGTGTCACCGGATGTATGAAAGACTTCCTTATGGGTAGAACATTTAAACAAACTGAACAATGACCACACTGGTATTGTCCTTTGTGTATGGAGAGAGGTTTCTTCTCAGTGAAAGCAGAAGGCACCAATAAATTATGGAGATTAATATTACGTTTATGGGCAATCATGAATTGAGCATCTTGAAAACCGGGAATCGCCTGAATCAAATGCCATTCTTTCTTGAGAATGGCTGCAATCCGTTGAGACTGTAAAGAGTACAGCAATGGACAAACCATTTTAGTTTCTTTTACATTTATATTATCTAGTGGTTTATCTACCGCATTGCGTGAATATTCACGGGCTCTAGAATAAGCTTTATTAATGTATTGCTGAGGGTATTGGCGTGCTTCAAATCTTTTCTTTAGATCTTTAGCTTGCAGTTCAAATTCAGCATCAGTGGTGCAGTTTCTTCTGGCCCTAAGGAATTGTCCAACAGGTAAGTTATTTTTTAATTCGGGATTGTGGAAACTGTGATAGTGCAGCAACTGGTTTGTCGGTCGGTTTCCTATACAATTTTGTAATGAATCCTTTCCCTTCTTTTTTAATTACCAAGTCTAAATATGGAATTTTTACCGGATCAAAAGTGATTTGAAAGCGTAAATTTTGATCTAAATCATTGATCCATATGTTAAATGCAGACAAATCATCCATGGAACCATCCCATAGGATAAAAATGTCGTCAATGTATCTAATCCATAATTTGACTCTGGATTTAAAAGGGTGATCCTTGAGAAAGGTATTTTCAAATTTATACATATACAGGTTGGCAATGTCTGGTGCCAAGGCAGATCCCATCGCTACACCCTTGATCTGCTGATAATATATATCCCTAAAACAAAAAAAATTCTTACATAATGCAATCTCTGCCAATATCAAGAGGAAGGAGGTAGAGATGCGTGTATGTTCTTTCTACCTACTATGTTCAATGATGCACAAGGCCATCGCCAACCTATATCAGTTCAGGAAGGCACTCAAATCCCACCTTTTCCTCCAATACTACCCAACCAGCAATTGAACCTAGATATCCCTCTCAAGAAATGACCCACTCTAGAAAGGCCCTTACATTCAGTATCTGATTTTTACATATCCTTGCAGTGTAAATAGCTTATGTATATAGTTAACCCTGTTGTCCAAGTTTGTACTCCTGTTCGATGTAAAACCAGACAGTTTGTTGTTATGGTCGTAGTGTTGTGATGTAAACCGCGCTGATACCGAATAGCGCGGTATATAAGAAACTATAATAAATAAATAAATAATAAAGGCATCAGACTGTGGGACATTGGTGTACAAGGCCTCGACATCTAAAGTAACCAATATAACCTCTGGGCTCAAATCATTGAATGTTGAAAGAATGTCGATAACATGTGATGAATCGCGGACATAAGACCACATACGGGTGATATGAGGCCTCAAGATAATGTCCATTAGCTGAGAAATGGGTTCCAGGAGCGACCCAATGGCGGATACAATGGGCCGTCCTGGAGGGTCCTTCAGGGATTTATGGATCTTAGGAATCACATAAATAGTAGGCATAACTGGTTTCTCAACAATCAAAAATTCCTTCTCTTTTTTAGTAATATGACCTGTCTCAAAGGCACTAATGACTATGTTATCTATTGTACATTTCAATGCTTCTGTGGGGTCACCGTCAAGGCGTAGATAAAAATTTTTGTCGTTGAGTTGTCTAGTAATCTTGGCTAAATATTTATGCTTATCCATTATCACCACGGCACCTCCCTTATGTGCAGGTTTAATGATGATTTTATTATTCGTCTGTAACGCTTTAAGGGCCTTTCGTTCATTTATTTATTTAACAGTTTTTATATACCGTCTTTCTACAATTCAAGACGGTTTACATTGTTAAATTCTGAAATGGTAAGCGGTCGCCCTCGCGTATCTGTTCCACCTGTTGTATCACGACTTTTTCAAAAGCCTCAATAAGGGGATCTGTTGTTACAAAAATTTTAGTTTCTTATTTGTATCATTTTTTAATTGCCTATGTTGGTAATAACATTAATAATAGCAGTATATCCATTCATTAATTGTTGGTTTATCAAATGTAGCATGTTAACTTGCGGTTTTTGATCATTCCTGTGTTTTTTGGTTTATATACGCATGCGTTGGCATCTAGTTTATGGATGTGTGTATAAAGGAGAAAACCCTGCTCACCGCTATTTCACCGTGGGATCATTCACTTTGTAGGGGGACAGAGCATAGCCCCTTCCAAACATGATATCTTCCTTTTTACGCTTTGTCAGTAGTGTTGCTTTATGTTTATCATTAGTAGCACTATTGGCCAGCTGGGTTATGGAGATTTGAAATGTGGTTCTGGTCATTTAATATGTGTATTTGCCTTTTTGGTTCGTGCACATGTATCACTACTATCACTTTTCTGGGTTTCCCTGGGTTTGCTGTACATTGCTGACTGAAATGGTTTCTCTCTCCTGCAAATGTGCCTCTAGCGCGAGGTTTTCACTGGTGCTAATTTTCAGAGCTTCATTTCACGGCGTTAGTGTGCATGGGGCCTCTCCCCGCCCACTCTCCGCCCATTGACCCCTCATCTCCGCCCCTGTGGAGCCTTACTCCTCCCTCTGCGCACCTTAACGCTGCCGCAGACATTATTGCGTGATAACGTTGCAGCTGCGCCTTTAGCGCCATTTAGTAAACATACCCCTAAGAGAACCTCTGTTTATAACATTAAAAGTCAACAGGAGGGCAAGCATACATAGATAAAAACAAAATGTAAAAGGCACTCACTGGGAACAATATTGTATGCAAAGCTGGTTTCTCCACTTACCACTTCTTTGTATTTTCTAGTGATATTTATATATACAAGATTATTAATCATAAAATCACACAACTTTAAAAATCAGAAGTACCTCAAAATGTATTAATTTAAAGAAAAGGCACGCAAAGAAGCACTGGTGAGGAAGAGGAGAATTAACTGTTTGTAGCTTACCACATCATGCTTCATTCATCACTGGTTGAAAGATCCGAGTGTGTCTGACGTCATTCTTTTAAAGAGGCCCATTTTGGTGACAAAACATGGGTTAAAAAAAAATCTGTGCAAAAGAACTAAATTCTTTAATAAGGAGGGGACCGCATCAGTCAAAAATGTGTACTCTTGATTTACTCTGTTATGACACAATATAAAAATGCAGCAATGGTATTTATTTTACATCTTGAAGTGTGGCATTGATTCCGCAGTCCTAAAGACCTTTGTGTTATATGGACCCACAGGGTTCACATAAGCGGAGATACTGACAGGTCTGATTTATTGCTAGATCCATTTAAAGATAAGTTGTACAACCTCATGCCATGGTATGCAAATCATACATATTGGACCTGAACACACTGTTATCCTTTCACAAAAAATCTTTTAGCTGAGCATCAGTGTTACTACTTATATAAAAGCAGGGAGGTGAGAGGAGAGGGTGGGGAAACTAGATGAAGACAAATGCTATAACCAGGACATGCAAGTACCAGAAGGACAAGACATTATCAAAACTCCCACAAACGGGGAACAAGATGGCAGCCTAAGTGGCAGCATGGCAGGATGCGTGAGAGATGTTTGTGACTACCTACCTTGATGCCTTTGAAAAGGAAGGGAAAAGCTTCGGTGCTGGCCTGCACATCGATGCCAAAACCGATGGTGCAGTCTCTGTGTTCATTCATGCTCCCTGCCTCTCCGGATCAACATGCCTCTTCAATCTAGTTGGTGACGTTGTCCACAGACGTTGGTGGGAGTGGGGCTTCATTGAGCCTCGAGCAACGCTCAACTCTGCTGCCGCTGAGACCAGAAACAGATGCTGTGGTGAGGTCAGAGGTGTTTGAATGGGGATTTCTGGGCTCACCTTTCACAGTGGAGGTTCTCTCAGTGACTGGGTCCTCTTCGGAGGTCCTAGTAAGGAATTACGGTAGGGATGCTCTTTCAGGGGCAGCTGTTAGGGCAACTGAGGTAACTTTAGAAGCATTGTGGGATGCCATCAAGGCTGCTGATACCCCCCTGGCTAACAATAATGGCAAGTTTAAGTCTGACTTAGAATTGGTTTCGGCCAAGGCAGTGGAACAGGAGCTGTCTCTGGCACAACAAGCTGTGAGATTAGAGCCGATAGAATCTGCCGTGGACAGTCTACAGTCCATGAGTACTGCCCAAATTAGGGAAAAGGAAACTTTAAGCAGGAAATGTGGTTTCTAGAGATTTGAATCCATAAGAATAATTTGAGATTTCTTAACTTCCTGAAGTGTCCACTGATATCACCAGTGGACATGTTGAAAAAATATCTTGAAATTTTGAAAATATCTGGGGAAGCACTACCACCAATTGTTTGTGCCCAATACCTGTCACTCACCACTAATTGTGGAGAGTTGGGTGAAGACTCTGGAACAGGCCATGCTCCGGAAGTTGGGAATTTGACTGCCTTTCTTGAGTCATCTTTGGAAGTTATTACTGGCTTCCGATTGGTGCACGCATAAGATACAAAACTATCATAAACCTATTTAAGATAAAACAGCACACATCAGCCAACAGCCTGCACACCCTCATACAGCCAGACACCAGCACACGTCCTAGAAGAAAACAAACACACAACCGAGTCAGCACCTCAAGTGAATACAAACACACACGCAAGGACACAACGGACAGAGCACTCTCCATGGCTGCTCCAACAATATGGAACAAACTACTGGACGATTTGAGGGCAACTACAGACCTCAAGGACTTTAGAAAACAGCTGAAAACCATGCTGTTCATAGAACACTATGGACACATCACATAACCTAAGTGACTGTATAGCAGCACACGTTACCGCCTAACACTGTATGTATATAAAATGTTTTTAGCACCACTGTATATAGCCCACTTTGTACATAGCTCAAACCAATCTAGCACACAATACAACACGCACCCAACTAAATTTTCACCCTCACTGCATGTATAACACACTCACACTACCAGATTGTTTGCTGTGATACCACCTTGATTATTATGATAAGGCGGTTTAGAAATACTGTTAAATAAAATAAATAAATATTACAGAAAGAACAACTCTTGTAGCCTGATTTACATTTGAATCCGACAGGAATGCTGTCTTGAGATTATTATTTTTTTTTTTTTTAAACTTTTATTTTCATTTTGCAACAAACAAAAGAAACAACACACCAAAAGAGACAAAACAAGTATACAATAAGGAAAAGTAAACCCATTACCCCCCACCCCGATGCTTCTTCTCTACCCGATTATATCAGCGTGTGAGCGCTTCCAATTAACAGTGATTATACATCAAACGATCAAAAGAGTATCTACAATACAGCATGATCATGGGACAGAAAGATATACAAAGTTAGACAGTCAGATGAGAGCATTTAGCAAAATGTACATAGTCATTGAGAATCTTCCATTGAGACCAATGAGAAAGAGTCTAAACAGAGGAAGCGAACAGACGAGGTATTTGTTCATATTTACTGTAAAGACAGGCATGATTCCACCATTCATTGGGGCTCAGATGGGAGCTAATTTTCCAGTATACTTAATTAGGGAAATAGCAATGCCAAGCATAAAATTCGAAAGGAGATAAGCCATTTTTGGGAGAGAGGGGATCCCCGCAACAGGGCGAAGTCCCACTATCCTCCAAGAAAGGGGCTCCTGAGAGTGCGAGATAGACTAAATACGACCCCAGACCCGACGCCAGTAATACTGTGGTGCGGGATATTCATGCATAACATGAGACAATGAACCAATGGCCGCAGGACATGTCCAGCATCCATTGCCCTGAGTAGTGTTCCATTTGTCTAATCACCTTGTTTGAGAAGAAAAGATTGAGGGAACACTTGAGTAAAATCGCCACCAAGTATTAATGGAGCATTGGCAGAGGCCAAGGCCAACTGCGCAATACTTGCATAGTAAGCAGGGTTGTCCACATTCGGGGCATAGTGCAAATACACGTGAATTCACTATCTCCAACCTCAAGGTGCACACGGGCCCATCTACCCTCCTTGTCAGCGCTAATATCAGGTACAGTAACGTGCAAAGACTTCTTAACCAGAATGGCTATCCCGTACCATTTGGAAACGGTGGGAGAATAGGCAGCTACCATGTGAGGCTTAGCATTGAGTTTCAGTGTTTCAGCAGAGTTTAAATACGTTTCCTGAAGAAACACTAAATCAACATGCTCATGGCTAAGATAGCTGAGGATTTTCTTTCCTCTGAGTGGACCAGTAATGCCTTTGACGGTGAATGATAAGATTTTACATAAGGCCATTCAGAAAAGTTAAGAATTCTGAGCATAATAGCACACATAATTTCACTATGTCCCTCAAACTGACTGTATCTGGCTGTACACATGACATAGGAAAAATAAGCTAATATAATACAATGAAGCGCCCCACATTAACAAAGAAAACCGCAGTACAGTAGAGGAGAAGCAAAACCCCAAAATTACTGGCGACCATGTGTCTGCGGGGAGAAACCCCAGAGAAGGCCAAAATTGAAAAAACACATAACCTGTAGGACTGTGCGTGCTCCGAATCCGACCGAGGCACACATCATGAAGGGATAGGAGACCAAACAAAAGTCATATAGAGAAAGAAAGAAAGTCCAGGCTATTTCTGTGCTTGGCTATGACCGCCGCATCGGGCCCTTCAAAATGGCGGATAGAGCCGGCAGATAAGAGTCCAAGATTTGGGATTAGCGCATCTGCTCTGCTTCTTTGGAGTCTAAAAATGTTGATAGTAGATCAGGATCTTCGAACGTCCTGGTTTGGTTGTGGAGAGTCACTCGAAGCTTCGCTGGATACAACAGGCCAAAGCGAGCCTGTAGCTGTCGAAGTCGAGGGCGAAAAGCAAGGAGTATCTTCTTCCGACGGTCGACGGTAGGCTTTGCCAAATCAGGAAAGAAGGAGACCTTACGGCCTTCAAATTCCAAATGATGATTCGCTCGGGCAGCCTGTAAAATTTGTTCCACTTGTTGATATCGTAACAAGCTAAAAATAATAGGCCGGGGGGTCGTGCGGTTGAGCGCCATGTGGGCAGGAACACGGTGTGCTCGATCGATTTCCAGTTCTCTGTGAAAAGTGATCTTCAGCAAGGAGGGAAGAGTTTTGAGCAAGAATTCTCTGATATCTCCTGCTTCCACCCCCTCCGGTAGTCCGAGGAGCCTCACATTATTGCGACGGGCTCGATTATTGCTATCTTCTAACTCCTTTTGAAGATTCTGTATCTGGCGCTCAGCCTTGTCCAGTTTGCCCAAGCGCACCTCGTGCGAGTCGAGGACCCCCGCCATGTTGTCCTGCCGTGATGAAAGACTTTCAAGTCGGTCCTGGAGCACTCCAAAGTCTTCTCGCATGGCTCGAAGCGCTTCTCCATTGGACTGCACCAATTCCTTCACGCCGCGGATTTCCTCCAAAATCTCCAGGTGCATTTCGGGGTTTTCACGAAATGGAACCATCTTCTGTGGGGAGGACACCTCTGTTTTGGAGCGTTTTCCGTGAGAAGAAGAAGGAGACCCGAAGTCCAAGCGCGCTGGTTTATGGGCCGCCATCCCCCCCGAGGTGCCCCGGTCAGCTCGGAGCGAAATAGTAAATTTGTATAGGTATTAAGTCAGGATTCTAAGTAGGCCTCTCGGGAGCTTCAACGCAAAGCGTCCTACCCGCTGGACATCAGGCTCCGCCCCCCCTTGAGATTATTTTTTTGAAATGCCGAGAGTTTCTGGCCCTGAGGAGCAGGGCCTTAAAACTTGGTGCTTCTATGAAATTATTATTTACTTGTAAATGTTTGGTTAGTTGGCAGGGTAAACAATTTGTTTTCTTTGAGCATGAACAATTTTTGCATTTTGTTTCTGCCAGAGAGGAAGTCCAGATGGGGCTCCTGGGGATCCACTAGTTAAGGACTAGCTGAGGATGTTATCTTGAGAAGCTGCCGTTATATTTCTTAACTTCCTGAAATGTCCATTGATATCACTTTCATTATTTAAATTTGTGTTTCTTTTGTGCAAATTGCATTTTCTTCTGTTTTTTCCATTTCTTGCCCAATTGTAGTTACTTAGGATTGCATTACTATTATTTTGATTTTGTGCAATGAATTTCCTTAGTACTGTCTTTCTGAATTGCCTGTCATTCAATGTCTATTGGATGAAAATTTTTTTGAAATGGTATTAATAACAAATTAAAAAAAAAGACTCTCACAAACTAGCCTTCACAAATACTGACAAAAGTGCAAGTGATTTGGGAATAGTAAATCTCTAATCATTAGCTATCAGAATATGAGTCTCTGAACTGTTAACAGGGCTAACATTCTTTCTCTCTACCAAACTGGATAAAATTCGGCTCTACTCTGACCCAGAGGAATTCTTCAGAAAACTGTGTCTAAAAGTACATTTCCACAAAAGAGGAAACTTCCAGTTTACTGGATTACAAAATTAAAAGAAAGAACCCTTACTTTACACCAAAAGATGAATATCATCACAAACTAGACAACTACATAAAATGCTTTCAACACAGGGGAAAAAAAACCTCTCCAATAAACATAAGAAAATCTTATATAAATTTTCCCTATTAGAAAGAGCTGCAATTAAAAATCTACAGAACAGTAAAATGTCATCAAACCAGCAGACAAAGGAGATGCTGTAGTAACTATAGATAGAGAGAAATATATAGAAGAGGGACTCAGACAACTCTCAGAAAAAGTGTAGTTACTCACCTGTAACAAGTGATCTCCGGGAACAGTGCTGGAATTAAGTCTTCACATATGGGTAATGTCGGTACCGACGGATCCCGTGCGGGAACGCTCCCCAGTGTCCAATAGGAAAGCTTTTGGGAGCATCCCACTGCGCCTGTGTCACTGCCTTCCTGCCTTCCTGCCTTTCCAACTCTCTCTCTTCAGATGGGGTTGTAGCTGAGACAAAAGGAGAGAAGGAGAGAGAGAGATATACAACTCCTAGGGGAGGTGGGTGGATTGTGAAGACTTAATTCCTGCTGTTCCCAGAGATCACCTGTTACAGGTGAGTAACTACGCTATCTCCAGGAACAAGCAGGAATGTAGTCTTCACATATGGGACTCTCCAGCTTAGATATGCAGGGAGATGACCCCAGAAAAGCAGTGAAACACAGGCTGAGATGGGTCATGCATCCTTCCAAGGATCTCTGGTAGGAGTTGTTCTAAGTCTGAAAGAGATGCTGGAGAACAGCCTGACCAAATGAGGCATCCCGGTGGGAGTCCTTGTCCAAGCAGTAGTGGGCCGCAAAAGTATGGACAGAAGACCAGGTGGCTGCTTTGCAGATGTCGTCAAGCGACACTGAGTGAAGGTTGGCCATAGAGGCAGCCATTGCTCTCACATTGTGTGCTGTGACATGACCTTTGAGAGAAAGTCCTTTACTCTCATAGGCAAAAGATATACAGTCTGCAATCCACTTGGAGCGTGTTCTCTTGGAAACTGGCAGAGCAAGGTGACTGGAATCAAAGGCAACAAAAAGCTGTGAAGCCTAGTTCTCTGAAGATAAAAGGCCAAAGCTCGCTTACAATCCAGAGTATGAAGATTCCTTTCTGCACTAGAGGCATGGGGCCTAGGGAAGAAGACAGGAAGGTAAACAGACAGATTCAAATGAAAAGGGGAAACCACCTTTGGCATGAAGCGAGGATGAGTCTGAAGGACTACCTTATCGTGGTGAAATAGTGTATAAGGAGGATCAGCCACTAAAGCCTGGAGCTCACTGATGCATCTCGCTGAAGTGAGAGCAATTAGGAAGATGACCTTTCAAGAAAGAAACTTCAGGGAATTAGTGGCTAGGGGTTCAAAGGGCGGCTTTGTGAGCTGTCCAAGGACAAGATTAAGATCCCATGCCACAGGTGGTGGCTTCATGGGAGGCTTAGTTAAGAGTAGTCCTCTCATAAAGCGCGCTACAAGTGGCTGAGAGGATACAGATTGTCCATCGAAGGGCATGTGGAAAGCCACAATAGCACTAAGATGGACCCTCACTGAGTTCGTTTTCAGTCCAGAGGAGGTACTCAAGTAACGCCTCTACCGGGGTGGAAAAAGGATTAAGGTCCTTATTTAAACACCAGATTGTGAACCTTCTCCACTTAAAACAGTAAGCATGCCTAGTGGAAGGTTTTCTGGAGGCTAAAAGGATGTCTTTTCCCTGCTAAGAGATGTTAAAATCCTGGAGTTCTAAGCTCTGAGCAGCCAAGCCCTCAGGTGTAAAGACTGGGGGTTCGGGTGCAGAAGTGTTCCGTTCTCCTGAGATAGGAGATCTGGAGCACATCCCAACTCCAGAGGTCTGGCTTGAGAGAGACGTAGAAGAAGTGGATACCACATCTGTCGAGGCCATCATGGGGCTATGAGGATCATGCAGCCTCCATCTCTCTGAAGCTTGAACAGAGTTTTGGGAATAAAGGGAATGAGTGGGAAGGTGTAAAGGAAGTCCTGACCCCATTGGAGGTGGAAAGCATCCATGGCTTGACTGTTCTGAGCCGGAGTTCTGGAACAGAATTGGGGAAGTTTGGCATTGTGAGGACTTGCAAACAGATCTATGTCAGGGGTTCCCCAGATTTGAAAGATCTGGGCTACTTGGTCTGAGTGGAGAGACCACTCGTGTGGCAGTAGTACTCGACTGAGTTTGTCTGCCAGGAGATTCTGTCTGCCTGGGAGATACACTGCTAGTAGGTGGATCTGAAGGTCTGTGGCAAAGGATCATAGGTGAAGAGCCTCGTTGCACAATGCCTGAGAAACTGTTCCCCCCTGCTTGTTCATATAGAACATGGCTACCTGATTGTCTGTCTGGACAAGAACTGTCTTGTAGCACAGATGGTCTTGAAATACATGAAGAGCATTGAAGATGGCTCTGAGTTCCAGCAGGTTTATGTGAAGACAAGCTTCCTGCTGGGTCCAGAGACCTTGAGTGGAGAGATTGTCCAGATGAACTCCCCAACCCAACTTGGACGCATCTGTTGTCAAGGTAGCTTGGTGCAGTGGCTGCTGAAAAGGTGACCCTACAAGTAGGTTTTCTAGTGATTGCGACCACTGGAGGGACAAAATGAGGCATGCAGAGTTTCTGATTTTGTCCCCAAGACGACCCGACGCCTGAGTCCACTGAGAGGCTAGGGTCCATTGAGCTGCACACATGTGTAGGCGAGCATAGGGAACCACATGTACAGTGGAAGCCATATGACCGAGCAACTGAAGCATCTCTCGAGCAGTCAGGAAAGTTTTCATAGCTGCTTGAGAGGCCAGCTGAACTATTCAAGCACAGCGGATCTGAGGCAGAAAAGCCCTCGACTGCCATGTGTCTAGAAGAGCCCCTATGAACTCCAGGGTTTGAAAAGGGGCAAGGTGGGACTTTGGGAGATTTATTACCAATCCCAGATACCGAAGAACCTGCATTGTGCAGGAAAGAGCAGAACTGGCCTCTGGAGTTGTTGATGCTCTGATGAGCCAGTCGTCTAAGTAGGGAAAGACAAATATCCCATGAATTCTTAGAAATGCTGCTACTACTGCTATGCATTTTGTGAAAACTCTTGGGGTGGAAGCCAGGCCAAAGGGTATAACCCTGTACTGGTAACGTATTCCCTGAAAGAGGAATCAAAGAAACCTCCTGTGTTCTGCATGAATAAGAATATGTGTATATGCGTCCTTTAGGTCTAGAGAACATAGCCAATCCTGACTCTGAATATAAGGGAGAAGTGTGCCGAGAGAGATCATTTTGAATTTCTCTCGGAACAGATACTTTTTAATTCCCTGAGGTTCAGTATGGGCCTGTACCCTCCTGTTTTCTTTGGTATAAGAAAATAGGGGGAGTAAAAGCCCAGGCCTTGCTGAGAAAGAGGTACGTCCTTTATCGCACCCTGAGCAAGGCGTGTAGTAACCTCTTGACACAAGAGAGTGGTGAGAGGGGGCTAAGAACTGAACTCTCTTGAAGTGAAGTTTGTACCCCTCTGTCATTATGGAGAGAGTCCAATGCTCTGATGTTATCTGCTGCCACTTTCTGGCAAAATAACACAGTTTGCCTGGGATGTTGAGTGGCTCTGGAATGTTCAGAGGCAGGGTGACTAGGCTCTCTAGCAAGGAGTCAAAGACCTTGCAGAGGCTGTGCCTGCTGAGCTGGTTGAGCTCTGGGGACCTGAGCCTTTCTTTATTGTTTCGACTGTTGTTGTCCCTTCTGAGAAGCATGGACAGCATGGGTGTAAGAAGGATAGAATTTCTTTTTCTTGTTGAAAAAGGGCTTCTTAACTGTCTTTTTCTTAGCTGGGTTGGCAGTGGTCCTGGAGAGCCTATTTAAGACGGTGTTCTCAGACTCAAGTTGAGACGCTTTGTCTTGCCAATCCTTGTCAAAGAGGTTTTCCCCCGTGCAAGGAATATTTCCCAGCTTATCTTGCACCCATTGTTCTAAATCAGATGCTTGTAACCAAGCAATTCGTCGTGCACCGATGGAAATAGCAGAAGTCCTGCTAATACATTTGAAACAATCAAATGTTGCCCTGTTCATGAACTTAGAAACATTCTGGGCATGTTTAACAAGTGTGTGGAAATCGGCCCTCTTGTCATCAGGGAGAAGAGGAGCCATGAGTTCCAAATCTTTGCTAACCTCCCGAAGAAACATACCCATGTAGAGTATGTAAGAACTTATTCTGGCCGATAAAATAGAGGCCTGAAAGCATCAATGGCAAAGGCATCGAGAGTTCTCGCCTCACGGCCTGGAGGGTTAGATGAATGTGTCTTGGCACTTTTGATTTATTTATTTATTTAACCAGTTTTGTATACCGCCTTATCCTTCAATCAAAGTGGCTGACAAGACAACAAAGGCTTACATATTGAGGGTATGGGAAAACAAAAGCGATACATCACTATATAAATATAAAACAAAACAGTATGTTATAATACTATATCATAGTGAAATTAAATATACATAATGGTTAATTTAAGTTATTTCACCAAATGATTCTATAAATAAGTAAGTCTTTAAAGATTTGCGAAAGTCCTTACGGTCTTCCTGAGTTCTTAAGTCTTCAGGAATAGAATTCCATAACTCTGGTGCCATAAAGAAAAACGCTCTTTTAGAAGTCATTTGTTTTGATTTGTTGAAGTTCAAAGGAGTATTAAGTTTATTGATATTTTGAGATGTCTTGGTCTTATGCTCTTGTCTTTTGAAATAATAGATTGTAGAATATCCGCTAAAGATTGGCGAAAATTTTTGAAAATAGTCATTAGGTTTTTATATTTTGCCCTTACAATAACCGGAAGGAAATGTAACTGTCTGAGAACAGGAGTTATGTGTTCAAATTTTATAGAGCCAGTTATAATACGTGCAGTGGTGTTCTGAACTAATTGGAGAGGATGGATAGAGTGTTTAGGAAGACCTTGATACAAGATGTTTCCAAAATCAAGTAGAGGTGTTATGACTGCCTGACATACCGTGCCAAAGTGATTTGTATTTAGTATTGGTTTTAGTCTTCTTATAATCTTTAAACGATGGTATGCTTTTGACGCAATTTTGTTTATATGAGATTTTAAATTTAAATATTTATCTAATGTTACACCTAAATATCTTACTTCATCTTTAATTTTTATTTCTCTATTTAATAAATTAATTTCAATTGGTAGTTTTAAGGACTGGCATTTAGATATGAACATTGCTTCTGTTTTGTCAGAATTTATTTTTAAGTTGTTGTTATTAAGCCAATCATTCATATCAGCCAGTTATTAATTTTTGTTGTATCAAAGGTATTTTGGTCATAGTATAAACCATAATGTCATCAGCGTATAAATGATAATTAATTTCATGAAGATTAATAATTTGACATATGGGTTGAATATAAATATTAAAGAGAATAGATGATAAAGCTGAACCTTGAGGTATGCCTTATCCAATCGAAAATTGAGAGGATTTTTTGATCCGACGCATTGCCGATTCCACAACCATAGAATGGTGTGGCAATTGCATTTTCTGGAACCCAGGACACTGTGGTACTCGGTACATCGTATTGATCTTCGGGAATGTGGAGACACCGTTAAAGGTGTTTCCCATTTTCCCACTTTCCCACATCCTCAGCATGATGTATGCAAAATCCGATGTATGGGTAAGGTAGCAGCCTCCTTAGGGGCTGCCGGAAACGGAAGAAATTTAAGTTCTTCAGCTCTCGGTTCCTTCTCAGGGGTCATGGTGATCGAAAGCCCCAAGCCACATCATGTTTAAAGTCTTGAAAAGACATGTTCTCCGGAGGAGACATCCTGCGTTGTGGGGAAGGAGAGGGATCCTCCAGAAGAACTGCTCTGGTACGATGGAGTCATTGGAAGAATCCGAATTGGAAGACTCAAAGTATCGACTGGCTCTCACTCTGCCTGTCGACAGTACCGATTGAAGTCGGCATCGGAATGCCTTGATACCGGATCCTTGATGCCAGAAACAGACTCAAGGGCTGGCATAGTTGGAAGCATGGAGAGCGGCGCAACGGTCGATGCAGATATCTTCGGTACCGGTATCAGTACCGATGACTGCGGAACCGACTGCAGAGGCTTCAGCGGTACCGAAGCCGCTAGCAAGGCTGAAAGACTCCACACATTGGCCAGGATACGTTGATCCATACAGCCTGCCGATGCCTGGGTGTTGGTACCAGAAGAACAGGCCACAACCCCAGAACATTGCACCAAGAGTTCTCCAGAGGTGGACGCCTCGGGAACATCTTGGGATCCCAATAATGCTTTGGAGGCAAGGACCTCCTGCCAGGGTTGTTTGGCTGGTGTATTCTCCTCGAGGGCAATGCTGGAAGCATCTCGATGCTTAGGAGATCTAGCCTGTGAGGATCGGCCAGTCTTCGAGGAAAACCTGGGTTTGGTTACTTGAGATCCATGAGAAGAAGATGAAGCCCTGGAAGATGTCGATGCAATGGACATTGCATTCGAGGCAAAGAGGGTGCCGACTTTCGCAGCTCTATTCTGCAGGCCCCTCTTGGTCATCTTTCTGCATAGGAGACACTCCGACGGTGAATGGTCAGGGCCAAAACATTTAAGACACCAGTCATAGGTGTCGGTAGCAGAAATAGTACTGCTACATTTTGAACATTTTCTCCATCTTAAAGAAAAATGGGGCCTAAGGCCCAAAATGGCGCCGAGCAAACAAACAAAGGCGAGCAGAAAGGGGTCACTTGCGCTTTTATTGAAAAACCAAAACCCCGACGCGTTTCGGCAGATGCCTTCATCAAGGGGCTAGAGGAATGCAAACAAAAAAATTAAAAACATAAAACTCAACAAAACATAATAAAACAATAATATAGAAATAAAATAGCTGAACACAAGTAGTATGAAAACACAATAAATATCATGTAAAATGTAAATCATAAAATACTCACACATTGTATTAGTTCAATACATTAAATAGAGCGCATGAGAATATGTAACCATGTCCAACATCCATCAGGTTTTTCAATGGACTCCCTTTGGAAGGGGGGCGGCAAGAAGAGGGTTCCACAACACAATCAAGTGAAATCACCGTACCACCAATACAAAACTTGGGAGGCACGACTAACTTCATTACCCAGAGGCAGAGGCAGGGGGAGAGGTCAGAGATTTCAAGACTAACTGCCAATAGTGGTGTTTTTAATTTGTCTGATTTTGTTTTAAGTAATGCTCAAATCAAAGTTTTAGAGAAAGGCCTCTCCTTTGTGCCCTTTGCTAGACACGATCGTTTTACCACGCGGGTTGAGCTTTATAAATTTTTTAGGAAACTCAAAATTATTGATTTCTTCTCTAATCAATGCGCAGCTACAACTGATAATTCCATTCTTCGGAAGCCTTCTATCTGGATACCACCAAATAATACAAACGTTTTGATTGATGCTTTTGAACAGGTTGTGCTATCTCAAGTAGAATCTCTTTACACTAAGAAAGCTCATTCTTTTCATAATTTTTCGTCCACCCATAAGGCAGCACTTTCCGAATTACAGAATAATCCATCTATCATCATTAAACCGGCCGACAAGGGCGGAGCCTTAGTAATTCAAAACAAGACAGATTATGTCAAAGAAATTTTACGTCAAGTTAATGATCCCACTTTTTATAAAAAAATTTTTGATGATCCTACGGCCAATCTCAAACACAGAGTGGATACTTTAATCTTCATTGGACAACAAGCAGGTTACCTCACTCCCAATGAGATTAGTTTTTTACTGTTTCACACCCTGTTACACCCACTATTTACGTTCTACCAAAAATTCACAAGTCTCTCCATAGCCCTCCTGGACGCCCTATTATATCAGCCATAGGCTCCTTACTTGAACCATTATCCAAATTTTTAGATTATTTTCTCCACCCATTTGTTCCCAATATTCCCTCTTACGTTCGTGATTCCACACACGTTATTAATATTTTGCACGATTTTACTAATTATCATGAACAATTGCTCTTGGCTACATTAGATGTTAACTCGCTTTATACAAACATTCTGCAAGCAGATGCTCTGGAAGTTATTGCTAATATCCTAATTCAGAGAGAACCCCCTGTTCGTGTTCCTACTAACATTTTAACTCAGATGGCGGCAATAGCCATGTGTGAGAATTTCTTTTGCTTCCAGGGTATCTTTTACAAGCAGGTCAAGGGTGTTGCTATGGGTTCCTCCATGGCGCCAGACGTCGCAAATCTGTATGTGGCCAATTTTGAAGATAGGTTTCTCTAACACCATCCTTTTAAACAGTATATAAGGTTGTGGCTACACTACATAGATGATGTCCTTCTTGTTTGGGATGGAACAGAAGATAGGTTACAGGAGTTTTTTCAGTAGCTCAACTCTAAAGATGAGCATTTACAATTTGAAGGGTCTTTTAGTGCTGTACAGATTTCTTATCTTGATATTAATATTAAAAAAGGTAAGCACGGTTTTCAGATAGATCTCTTCCATAAACCAACTGATCGTAACACTTTATTGCGTTATGACAGCTTCCACAATAAGTCATTAAAAAATAATTTACCTTACGGTCAGTTTTTACGTATTAAGCGATTATGCACCTTAGATCAAGATTTTGAACATCATGCTGCTAATATGATCAACAGGTTCAAAGAAAGAGGTTATCCTGCACACGTTATTCAAGAGGCATATGGTAAAGCTAAATCGTCCAATAGGAATGATCTTCTTAAAAAACATACACCTTCGAAGGAAGATCGTGTAGTATGTGCCTTAACCTTTTCATCATTTTCTAAGGAGATCTCCAAGATCCTTAGGCGTGAATGGCATCTTCTTTCGTTCCTTCCCATGCTGGCACATAAATCTCTTATGATTGCGTATAAAAGGAACCATAATATTAAGAATATTTTAGTCCCATCAGCTCTCATTAAACCCAAACCAGCCATAAAAATAAAAGGTCATTTCACATGTGGATGGTGCTCTGTCTGTTTGAATGTGTTACCAACTAAAGAGTTTTTTGTACATCCAACTACTACTAAGAAGTTTTTCCTAAACCATTACTCTAACTGCACTACGAGCAATGTCATATATGTTGTCATGTGTCCTTGCAAGCTCCTCTATGTTGGGAAAACCACTCATCCTATTAAGACGCGCATTATTGAACATAAAGAGTTGTTTAAGCAGACGAGTTGAAGATAAACCCTTAGTTCAGCATTGGATCACAAAAGGTCATTTGGTTTCTGATCTGAAGTTCTTCGTCATAAAAGTTGTACATCCCCACTGGCGAGGTGGGAACTTGGATCAGATTCTTCTCAGATTAGAACAACGCTTTATCTATGAGCTACAGTCCCTTGAACCCTTTGGTCTCAATCAAGAGTTTAATTTATCTGTGTTTTTATAACCACAATCCTTTCTATGCAGTTTCCTGACCTCTGTAGGGTTTGTATGTGTTGGTGATGCTCTTCCTCTTCCTTCCCTTCTTTTTCCCCCCCTCTTCCTCCTCCCCTTCCCCCCCTTTTTTCCCCCTTTCCCGTTTCCCCTTCTCCCCTTCCCTTCCCTTCTCCTCCTTCCCTTCCTTTCCCTCCCCTCCCCCTCTCCTTCCCCCTTCCCCCCCCTCTCCCTCCTTCTTCCCCCTTCCCTCCCCCTCTCCTCCCCTTCCCCCTCCCCCTTCCCCCTTCCTTTCCCTCCCTCTCCTTTCCCTCCTTTCCCTCCCCTCCTTCTTCCTTTCCCCCCTCCCTTTTTCCCCTCCTCCCCTTCCTCCCCCTCCCCTTTCCCCTTCCCTTCCCCTTCCCCTTCCCCCTTTCCCTTTCTTTTCCTTTTCCTTTCCCCCTTTTCCTTTTCTCCCTTTCCCCCCCTTCCCCCCTCCTTCCCTTCCCCCCCTCCACTCCCCCTCCCTCCCCTTCCCTCCTCCCCCTCCTCCCCTTCCCTTCTTTTCCTCCCTTCCTCCTCCCCTTACGTTTTGATGGTTTACATTCATTTTGGAGTTTTTTCTGTAATAACAGTACGATAGTGTGTTGTCTTATGGTTTTACGTGCAACAGTGTTTTCTTCCCATATTTCGAATATCACTGTTTCTTTGGGATATTCGTATTTTACTTCTATTTTTACTTCTGCTTTTTTATGGGCTTGTAATTCTATTTTGTTGGCACAGATTGATCATTTTTTGCTTCAAATTATCTTTTGCCCTTATATATTTTTTGTCTTATTTTGTTTGATTTCACATTTAGCATTATGGCTCTATCTGTCCATACACACATGGGCAGAGAGCCTTTTTTGAATGTGCGATGTTTAAATAGTCTGTTCATTGGTTTTGGTACCATTCTTTACAAATTATTATTATTATTTTATTATTTTTTTATGATACCTGATTTCTTTGTGTCTTCTCCCCGTGGTTACCCCCCTTTTTTTCCCCTTTGGCACTTGGTTTTTAACAATTATTATCACCAGCGGCTGGCCTTTGAAAGATACAATTCTTTTATATGGTTTTCTTTTCTCTCATCTCGATTGTACAGTTTTCTCCTCTCGTAGGGTTTATTATAAGCCCGGTATCAAATAATATTTTTCGTTCAATATGGTTCTCTCACAACCTTGATTTTTAATTGCATTACATGCTTAGCATTGCAGTTTTAGTATGGCTTCATCATATATTGTTTTTTCAAAAAAACATTAGCTCCCTTCTTGGTATAATACTGTTTGAACTTTTTTTTGCGAGCCTTAGTTCTTTGGGTTACGAATCGTTTTTTACATATGCACATATGCTAATTTGGTCTTTTGACCTTTTAAGCGCGCCAAAATTGACATTTTTCCAAGGATTGTTTTGCTGTTACTGCCAGTGCTGTAGGTACGTGTCAGTGCTGAAGGTACGTGTGACTGTTTTTTGGACTTTATTTCTACAACACTCAGGCTTTTCCTGTTAATTAACATTTTGTATGAAGCTCTCTTTGAATGCTTTCACTTTCGAGTTGCCGGTTTGTCATTCATGCTCGCAACCTTTTTTTACAACAGCACCGGTCTTTTAATCAGTGTTAATTTAGGTTGCACGACGTTTTGTTTACATGAGGATACACTATACAATTTTTAGGCTTCGCCTTTGAAGTTTTGTTTTTCGTTATACAGGCAACCCCACTCCTTGTCATTGTTATGCCGGTTTTTTCATACAATACCAGTATTGTATCATATAAGGTTTCTCCTTTTTCTCCCTTGTGTCCTTTATTTTTGCAATGATAAACTGCCCATTTTTCCCATATTTTTCTATGTCCGGTATTACCAGCGGTTTTTGCACAATCATATTTTCTAAATAGGGCTTGGTTGCATGGGGTTAAGTTATACAGAATGTTCCTCATCATCTGGTTGTAATATTAATTTCATATTTATTGGTCAGCATTTGCTGATCTTACGCATATGTCTTTTAAACTGCATTGTTTTAACACATTTATTATGTGATATTCTTCTCTTTTATTGAAATCTGGTACAGCACATTTTAGGTTTTTCTGATTCTTTATTGGTTGATAAGTTGGGTATCTGCCTTTTTAGTATGGCTCAATTGTTTTTAAATACAAGTATAATATATATTTTAAGTGTGTTTTTAAATATAAGCACATTACATATATTTTTTCTTTTGGTGCTTTTAATTCATTTTATACAATTTCCACGTTACAACAGTTTTTGCTACCGAGCGTGGCCCCCACACTATTCTTATTTATTTATTTATTATATATTTTTAACTGGCTCCTGGGTAGACAGGCTGATTTTGAAATCACCTTTTATACATTATTTTTATATGGTAGCACCTTATCACAACATTAGTTGCATTACATTCTTTAAGTTTGCTTATGATATATTTTTTAATTGTTTTTTATTGTTGTTTTAGTCATAATTAATCATGTTTAGTAATAAATCTTTTTACATTTGAAGTTTTGTTTTTATTAGTTATTTCTGTGTCACATTATTTTAGTATTGCTTTTTTAATGGTTATAATCTATGGTGTTTTGGGTCTGGGTTTCCCATTTTCACGTTGTCCAGTTAGTAGTTCACCTATTGTATTTTATTTGCCTTAATGTTTTAATGTGTTTATTGTTTTTCAGCATTATTAATCACGTCACTGGTTACATATTCTCATGCGCTCTATTTAATGTATTGAACTAATACAATGTGTGAGTATTTTACGATTTACATTTTACATGATATTTATTGTGTTTTTATACTACTTGTGTTCAGCTATTTTATTTCTATATTATTGTTTTATTATGTTTTGTTGAGTTTTATGTTTTTAATTTTTTGTTTGCATTCCTCTAGCCCCTTGATGAAGGCATCTGCCGAAACGCGTCGGGGTTTTGGTTTTTCAATAAAAGCGCAAGTGACCCCTTTCTGCTCGCCTTTGTTTGTTTGCTTGGACTTTCTGCGAGTCAGTGCTCTTTTTTTTGTGTCCAAAATGGCGCCGAGGCACCAAGAGGGGAAAGACCCTCAAGAAAGTCTTTTTTTGAAAGAAAGAAAGAAGAAAAGAAAAGACACCGACGGTACCAGTGTCAGTGTCAACGAGAAGGCAGATGCGACCACAAAAAAGATGATTTTCTGCTGTGACAGGAATTGCTGCCTGTCGGCTCCGTGGAAAATAAAAATCTGAAGAGGGAGAGTTGGAAAGGCGGGAAGGCAGCGATGCAGGTGCAGTGGGATGCTTCCAAAAGCTTTCCTATTGGACACCGGGGAGCGTTCCCATGCGGGCTCCATCGGTACCAACGTTACTCATATGTGAAGACTATATTCCTGCTTGTTCCTGGAGATTATATATTACAAAAAAATGACGAGGATCCTATACAGAATACTCCAAAAAGAAATACCAACACCTCTCAAAACCAGCTGAAGTGCCATCCGGAGAACCTGATACCAAACCATCCCTCTGCAGCCACCTTCTACATGTTACCTAGGGTCACCAACTTGTTGAAAGAGAAAAAACTTCCACCTGTGGCTAGCCATGCTCTGCCCTCCTGTCCCGCCTATAAAAAATAATTGCAGAGAGGGCAACGCTGCAGGCTTTAGCATCTTCAGGCTATATCAAGGGGGCAGGGGGAGTACAAGAGGTTGAACTCTTAAGCACTTATTCAGCCACAATCCCCTTCTCATGATCCTCCAACACACATATGCTCTCCCATATGGCATTTAATCCAAACATATATTCTGCATACACTGAATCCTGCCCCCCCCAGCCCCTTCCCCAACAATCTGTGCAGAGCTAGAACCTTCCCCATAAAACTTGCCATACAAGAAAAAATCGCTTGCAGTACCAAGCATATTGTGAATTAATCAGGGACAGCCACAAAGTTGATTCAAAGTGTTGACACCCTAAGCAAATCTTAATCTATGTGTCCCCCCCTGGCTGTCAGAATTTATTGTTAAGCTTTGAATGCGCTACTCTCTGTTGACACGTAGAAGTGATTATATAGGTTGCTTGATGGTTTTGGCGGACTCTGGAATTAATATAAAAAAGTCATTCAGGGCCAAGTACTAACTTCCAAAACTCACACAAGGACCCTACTTAGAAAAAGGCAGCACTGTAAATATCGCAGTGGGCCCTAAAGCATCAATAAACCTATTAGGAAAACTGAACAAGCCAGATTACTACACATTCTTAAACAGAAATTCCATGCTAACAGAATACCCAATCTTGGTCACACACACAGATATGAGGCAGCCATGAGGCTCTTATCAGCCTGACCCTTCCCCCAAGCCATGAGGTAATCAGCCTGCTAAGAGAAGGCATTGAGATTTCAGTAGACACCCTTCCCCCACTCCAGGTCTGAGCACAGTATCCCCTAGCCCAGAAACCAACAGACCAGAGCACACCGGTTTGGACAGGTCACCCAGGTACCTTCCCCAGGGGCTGCTGATTGGTGGACAGGAAATACCTGTGTCAAATGGGATTATAGAATGAGTTTGAAATTATACTATATTTAAGGCATTGAAGGACGTCCCTCGGGGCTCAGACTTTTGTTGGAGGGAACCGGCTCTCTGTCTGATCCTGTGTGCACATTAAAGATCCTGTTTGCATTCCAGCCTGTCTGTGAGTTTTCCTTCTGTGGGTGAGTGATTGAATAAGAGCTTTTCACAGCGTTTGCTATAACATTTTGGTGCACTGGCCAGGAAAAATTTAAAAGAAAAGCCTCTCTCTCATCACACCCACAGTGGGAAGACTACTGCTTTTTGCAGGATCGGGGCCTCCACCGGTCAGGGACCGACCCCTCCAGGTGATTAACGATCCTTGGCGTCACGGGGCCCCTTTGTGCTCCGAAGGACTCTTTGACTTGTCTGGTCAGTTGGTCCCTGCGGCTGAATCCCCGATTGAAAATCGGCTGGATAGACTGGCATCCAAACTACCTGTCTGATCAGAGTTCTGGTGAGTACTGCTACTTTCTGTACTCTATCTGTGAGTCCTGGTAATTTCTGGGAACCTGTAGCGGCCCGATCACCCGCATGAGCAGTCCTAATAGGGGCCTTAGTGGCCCTGAAACCATTGCTCGTCCTGTCTGTATCTGTATCTGAATCTGAATAAGAAAAAAAAAGGGGGGGGGGGGCGCTTGCTTGCGAGCGCCAGTAAATGACTGCAGTATAAATTTAACTTTGCCACCTCGGGCCCCTTAAAGGTATTTAAAGTGCAGCGCTGCCAAAGCTATTTTAAAAAATTGCCTAAAATATTAGTACTTAACCCCCTTAAGTGTGCCTTTCAAGAATAATTGCGCTGATCGCAATTCTCCGATGATCGGGGTGATTTATTTAGAGCCTTTGCCCCATGTGCTCCTATAATGGGGGCTTTTTTGTGTTGCCATGTGCTTTTAGTGCGGGGGGGGTTTTTTGTGTTGCCATGTGCTTTTAGTGCTGGGGGCTTCCTTTGTGTTGCCATGTGCTTTTAGTGCTGGGGGCTTTTTTTTTTTTTGTGTTGCCATGTGCTTTTAGTGCTGGGGGCTTCCTTTGTGTTGCCATGTGCTTTTAGTGCTGGGGGCTTTTTTTGTGTTGCCATGTGCTTCTAGTGCTGGGGTTTTTTTTTTTTGTGCTAGTGATCCTGGAGCTCCATCTAGTGGACATTGGAAAAATAGCTAGCTACTATTATCCTCATGGAAAAAGTTAAAACCTATGCTAGTGTGTGTAATGCTGGGGTCACCAACCTCCAGAGGGCCGCGGGCCGCACAGCCGACTACCGGGAGCCTCGCGGGCCGCACCCCCCTTCTCCCCGCCCCCGCGAAAAAAAACAACAAATGCAAAATTATGAAAACAATAGCTGATCACCTTTATTGAATTTAATGAGATGGCTGATGATTCATGCTAGCAGACAAACGCTTGAAGTCTGGCTTCACAGATGACACTGACAGGAGAAGGGACGCTTGCAGGTGGTCGTCGGTGAGCTGCGAGCGCGTGGATACAATGGCGGGAATCCTTGGCGGGCCGCACGTAATGTTAACCGGGGTAGAGCCTCGCGGGCCGCAGGTTGGTGACCCCTGGTGTAATGTGTAATGTGTATTTGTAACGTATTCGCTGCTGAGACGTCTCTGTTTTCTGTTTTCCCTTTTTTCTTTTTCCCTTTGTGGTCCTGTGTGTTTTGTGCAACCAAACTCTGCCTGTTGCCTGGATTATATTGTATATTGTATTCCCAGAAGTGGGATTGGAAAATTTACACTGAACATTGCATTCCTAGAATTGGGATTACAAGATTTGCACTGTAAATTGTGATTTTGCAAATTGTGATTAGAGCATGGGGTCCGGAGGCTGAATTGTGGTGGGGGAGTATCCGGACCAGCTTCCCTGTATAGATTCATGGCTGGCCCATGTGGTAAATGTGCTGTTATGTAAAAACCTTTAGTGTCTCTGTGTTCAGTTGTGACATTAGGGAAAGAAAGTTTTTGTCCAGACATTAGGTCTTTATATTTCAGGATTGATTTTGATACTCTATCAGTAAAAGGTGAAGTTATTGACGAGTCGCCCCTGTGTCCCCAAACAGTGAAAAACACCAGGTCTACTGATTGCAGGGAAGGGGACAGTTTGGAAAGGGGGGTGGGGTTTGCTGTGTGTGGACTGTAGTACTGGTATAGCAGTGAAGGAAGACAATTGCTTTGTTTGATGCATATCCAGTTTCATTGCTATGTTTCATGCATGATCAGTGGTCAGGGAACCAGGTGTTTTGGTCACACCTCGCAGCAGTGAGTGGGGGGTGATTGAAACTGCTGAGATGGGCTACTTGAAACAGACAGTTTGCATAACTACAGAAAGATACTGGGAATGAAACTGGGAGTGAAACTGTTTGCATGGCTGCAGAAAGATCAGGGAGGAGTTCTTCTTCTAGCAGATAAATGGAGGCCCATTAGAGAGGACAAAAGAAAAATCATCTAGGAGTCTTTCTCCTAGCAAACAAATGGCACTGTACTCCTGAAACCCATTAAAGAGGACAAAGAACCCCAATTCACCTAGCCACACCTAGCCTCCAAACAATCCTCTTGTCATCAATTTAGGTTGTAGAGTTTTTAAGCTTCTGGAACCATGGGAGGTGCCTCCTTTGAGCATCCTCAAATGTCTGAGCAGCATCTTGACTGTGTAAGGCTGAAGAAGGATTGTCAAATTACTGTTAGCAATATCTGTAGGGCAAAGCTGATGTGTGAAAATTAGCTGCAACACATTTGTTAGAACTTAAAAAAAAAAGGGGAGAGAAAATCCTTATAAGATTATGAAGAAATAAAGACTTTTTTACTTTTTTAAGGTCCCTGTTTTTCCCAAGATGTTGTTAAAGCAAGTTACTTTTCAGAACTACCCAGGGGGGAGGGTTTAGTGAAGTTTATCAAGAAAATCTACTTATTCCAATCAGATAGGCTGCTAGCTGCTATACTTAAAAGACTAATAGTCTTGTTTTTAAATGTTTTAATCTACAGTAAATATTGTTTTTCTTTCATTGCTGGCTGTTCATTGCCAAGTGCCCCTGAATGCTAGATCAAACAAGCAAGGCATGAAACTAAGGAAACTGTTTTTGTTTTACTTTGACCTTCAAGGTAGAGGTTGGGAGCTCTGACAGGACAGTGTGGCATTCTGAGCCAGTGGTTACCAGATTGCAACTTGAGAGTGATTTAAATCCTGAGTGAATGAGGGGGTGGTCCATCTTAATTTTATCTCTGGTACATATATTCGGTTTTGACTGCACATACAAAATTAAACAAATAATACTTCTGCATGATATGCCATCATTGACATTTTATTCTGCAGACAGTAAATGCTGTTTTGATTATTGCATTCTTTCCTGCTAGGTACATTAAACTGCCTTGATCAACTGTATTCACTTTCTGATACTACAATGATACCTTAAAATGATTTTAGTATTCCATATTGCTGTATTACTTTAGTTTATACATTTGCACTTTGTTACCAAATATACTGGTAGCAGTACATTAACTCATGATTTCTGATGAGAACATCTGGACTAGTTCTAGTATGCACTGTAGCTTGTTCTGATGTTCAGGTATGTTTTGGTTCAGGGTGAATACACTGATCATTGGCAATTTCAAAATAGAAAGATAAAATGCAGAATTAGCACTGCTGAAAGACATATACTGTGCAGTACACCGTTCACACTAATTCACACTTGAAGTTAATAATGCACTGATAATGCTGCCCCACTCCTCGTGTGCACTGCCCTTTAGTAACTGATTCACACGGATCCATACAGTGCACACTGCACAAATAATGCTGGTGTGTATAATAATCTCCATCATCCCTTGGCTTAGGTATGAGGTTAATTTTTGTCATAGTATGTACACAACTAACCCATTTAGGAACATTGCATGCTGAGTCACCCCTGGAGTGTGCACAATTTTGGTAACATTGAACAGTTGTTGATTTACTAACTGAGTTCAACCTAGGGATAAAAAAACAAACAAACTGCTTTTCAGCTCGCAATGCAATGATGTAGGGGATCCCAATATGTCTGATGTCACATTCTTCCAGAGCATGAGAAATTCAGTATTTCAGCCGCATTGTCAGTCATATATTTAAGGTTTAGTCCAATACTTCCTGAGGCTGCCCTGGTGAACCCACAGGATATCCACAATTAATATGAATTTGTATATAATGGGTCAGCAATGTATGCTGACATATCATGCATTTTCATTCTGGATGACTTGAAAACTTGACTGGCTTGGGGTCACTGGGACAGCTTCATAAAGCCTGCCTGAACTATAATGGGAATCAGCAAATATTTATGTATCAATTCCCAAAACACTAGGTACTTATGATTAGAGAACATCCATGATTTTTGAAGCTTTTATATTTTTAAAGCCAAAGATTGATTTGTTGATTAATTGATTGATTTGTTGATTAACTTTATTTAAAAGCCTCATGTCCATTAGCATACTGGAAGTGAACAATTTATAAAAAAATTGGTATAATTCAAAAAAGGACTTAGGTATATAGTTGGTGGAATGATGCAAGTGATAAAAAGTATGGTGAGGGATGAAGTGGGATATTAAGAGGAAGGATTCTGATGGAAATTAAATTGATGAAGGTAATTTAAAGTGATGTATCTGCTTAATGAATATCAACTATGCCGTCTCCAGAATTTTCAATTTAGAAATTCATCTAAGTCCCGACATACTCAACAATTAGAAACAGACACCTGGAGACAGGCTGGGTGCACCTTGCACCCTGATAAGCTTTGGAACACCCACACTGGCCATGTGGTACTTCCAGATGCTTTTTGCCTCCTTTTTGCCTCTGTATGTCCTGGCCAGGCATGCATGGGCAAAGGGGGATAGATTGATGACAAATTCTCACAAGATTGGTATAATTCTACAAATTCTCACAAACAAATTGGTATAATTCTAAAAAAACACTCGCCAAAATTGCAGAACACGTGTGTGGAACTTGTCTGATCTGTAAACATGTGAAGGTCAGTCAAGGGCATAATGGAATATTCACTACCAGCAAATGAATCTCCAGTGATAGAGAGACAAGGAATTAATCAAACTGCCAGATAAAAATTGACACCATACGAGATAGTTACTGGTAGACCATTGAAAGTTTAAACAGCAATATTTGTAAGATGTGATCTTGGTACATGTGAAGGACGTTAAGTTTATCTCATTGTGAAATCTAATCTAGCATGTTTAGTCTTTTCATTCAATATTGGTGCTGCTTTTCTGAATGAGGCCTGGAACCATGTCACCAATTGCAATCCAGAGAGTCCAGCAGAGAAAATTGGCCAGAATCCAGATGGAACAGACCATCCCAAGGACTCTGAACTACACACTTCAGAGAAGGAGTCCCTATCTGGATCGGTGTGTCACATTGAAAAAGGGCCGGGATGTCTGCCTATGAGAATGGGAGGTTCAAATTTTGAGAGAAACAGAACTTAAACTTCAGAGAAAGGTGAAGCACACTGCGAGGTCCTGGGGAACTGCTGAGAGGCAGGAGCACATTGTCTGAGAATGGGAAGAGGACTATTGGACTAATTGGGGGGTTTTGGGGACTTTTGTGAATAATTGTATTGTTATCCTTTTATTATTGTTTCCTTAGAAAGTAACTGAATTCTACAAGCCATTTCGGCTTCAGCAACTGCAATACCCACACCAGCTCAAGTTTTGCTGTAATATTCTCAGAGCTTTCTTTATCACATTATTAAGCACTGCTGCTTTTGACATACTTTCATGTTATGTGTTTTCAATATTATTGACCAGCTGCAAGAAAATGATGTTACAATGTATGTTGTCTCTAGGGAACAGTAACAGAAGCTGCTTTTCTGATGACCTCTATCTGTCTCAAATGGTTGTTGTTCATTGCCCTTAGTGGGATTACCTTTGCCCCATTCACAAGAAAAGAAAAAGAAAAATTGGGGAATGAAGGGAAATTGGCTGATAGGTATGTCTAGTATGGCTGCATCCTTGCCTGAGGCTGTAATATATTATGATGGCACGGAAAAAGCATGTGGGCTAAGAAAATGAGTACCCAGAGCCCAGCACAACAAGAGTAAAGCCAGGGGAAACCATACTCTGAACAGAAGTGCACAGAGAATGGACCCAGCTAAGAAACAGGTCAGGCCTGAAAGTGCACAGAAAATGGACCCAGCACAAGAAAAGACATGCCAGGCCTGAACAGGTTAAACAGGCCTGAGCAAGCTGGGCAAGTCTGGACAAGTTAAACAGGCCAAACAAAGCTGGTGATACAAAGTACTCATATGCCCTGAAGACTACAGTGCCAGTGTTTAATGAAGCAAAGGGAATGGCAGGATGCAGCCAGAATGACTCAACACTAGCAAGAATAAAAGCCATTAATATGCTGATAAGGGTGGATCCCAGGGAAAGAGCCTTTGCCCCAAAGGAAAGAAGCCTCTGCAGACTTTTTGCACATGGCCCTCCTTTGTCCCAAAGGAAAGAGGCCTCTGCAGGCCCTGCAACCTTTTACAGTCAGAACAGCAACTTTTGCACACGGAACAAAAACGTTTGTGCAGGAGTTGCTATAGAGGGTATAGGGTATGTGTTGTTTTAAACTCACTGATGCAAGTGTTTCCATTGAACATTCTATCCAAGATCTAAGTGATCTAGTTAATCATATTACTGACCCGTCCATGGGTCCTGGGTGGTTTATGAAGTGGTTCAGTTGGCCAGGGGGACTAAAAATCCCAGTGGTAGGGGTTCTTTTTATTTACTGCTATGTGCCATTCTGCCACGTTGTATCCCCATTCTTTGCCGCTTCATTACCACCACCCTTGATACCCTGGTAGAACGCAAGGCGATTACCACTGTCATGGCCCTGATCCAATACACCCCTCTGCGGCTTGCCTCCAGTAATACAGCCCTCAACCGCCTCTAGCGGTTGAGGTCTCACTTAAAAAGGGGGGAATGAGGCAGCCATGAGGCTCTTATCAGCCTGACCCTTCCCCCAAGCCATGAGGTAATCAGCCTGCTAAGAGAAGGCATTGAGATTTCAGTAGACACCCTTCCCCCACTCCAGGTCTGAGCACAGTATCCCCTAGCCCAGAAACCAACAGACCAGAGCACACCGGTTTGGACAGGTCACCCAGGTACCTTCCCCAGGGGCTGCTGATTGGTGGACAGGAAATACCTGTGTCAAATGGGATTATAGAATGAGTTTGAAATTATACTGTATTTAAGGCATTGAAGGACGTCCCTCGGGGCTCAGACTTTTGTTGGAGGGAACCGGCTCTCTGTCTGATCCTGTGTGCACATTAAAGATCCTGTTTGCATTCCAGCCTGTCTGTGAGTTTTCCTTCTGTGGGTGAGTGATTGAATAAGAGCTTTTCACAGCGTTTGCTATAACAGATACACACATTACAGATAGGCCTTCGCCAGTAAGTGACCACAAAGTGAAATAGAAATATGTACACAAAAATTCAGATGCTGCATGCACTGCAACACCAGAGAAACAGAAAGAAATGCAATTTCCCCCCCTATATTGTACAAGAAAAAAGACAGTAAATGTCAGGAGTGGCATTAAGAGGGAAACAACAGGGAAGCTGTTCTGGGCCTACAAACCAGGGAAGGCCTTAAATCTGTCTGAGACTGGAAAAGGCACAGCTTGCTAGCGGGCTTTAGGATCTATTCTCAGATTTTTGCCTTGGGCTAGGCCCCAGCCATGTCTGACACCAATCCTGACTCCTGGCTAGGATTATCAACTGTCCGGTTTTCAGCCGGCCTGGCTGTTTTTTAAATGGCCAGGATGGCAGCCGGCAGAGAGTTTAAACCGGCATCAATCATCCACTGTCCTCCCCTCTGATAATGGCAGCAGCGGAGGTTTAAAGAAATAAAAAACAAACAAAAGCGTGGGGTCCCGATTCCAGCGTGCTTGACTCTGCCAGTTCTGCTCCCTTCTGATGCGGAAGTATTCATCGGAAGAGGGCGGGACCAGCAGAGATGAGCACACTGGAACTGGGATCCCACACTTTTGCTTGGGTTTTTTAAAATGTCCTTTTCTAAGCTGCCGCTGCCTCTCTCAACATTGGTAGTAGTGTCAGTTTAAAAAATAAAACTTTAAAAATGCATCTCCTTCTGTTTTTCTGTTGCATTGCATTGCATGCAGGGTCTGGCTTTTTGAAGTTCGTTTCACTTTTGTGTACATATTTCTATTTTCACTTTTTGGTAATTTATTTTTTATTTGGTGAAAATCCATCTGTGTTCTGCAGGGGCGGCCCAAGGGGGGTGCGGGGCCATGTGCGGAGACTCGGTGTGGGGCCTCATTTGCATAAGGGGCCTCATTTGCATAAATATTTGCATAATGTTACCATATACTAACTTTTAGTAAACATGCCTCTTAATGAGTGTATGAATAAAGAAAGACTAAAAGATTTCTGCATTACTATAATCCAGTGCCAACCGCCAGACACATTAGGAACTACTACAAACACTGCCCATTTAGAACCCATAGCAAACCCGCCGTATCCTAACAGCACTGCCAGGACTCACAAAGCATCATACCCTACCTATCAAAAGGAAACATGCAAATATTAAACCAATACATTTCAGAGAATACCAATACATGACCTACTGGAGAAAGAGAACAAGTGGCAATGTCAAATAGGAATTATATAAACAGAATATCTCAGCTCAGTTACACATGAACAGAACATAAACCATCACCAAACAAGGAATCAGAATTTAGAAACAGGACGACAATAATTAAACTGGGAATCCCAAAAGCCAAACTTAGAATGTACAACACTTTAGAAATAAAACTATACATTAATTTGCTCTTGTACTAAACAAAGTGCAGACGTTAATGATGCACATTTACCAGAACTGACATATTCCAATTAATAAATTCAAAATAAAGAGATATTTTTCTTCCTTTTGTGCATTTTTTTTTCAGCTGCAATTGCTCCAGCCACTTTCTTCTGGTTTCTTCGTGTCTTCTGCAAACTCTCCATCGTCTGCTGTCCATTTGTCCTTTCTTCTCTCCTAGTTTTTTTTTCCATTCTCTCTCTACATCTGCTTTAACATACTAATCTTTCTCCTTTTGCTCTTTCCTCATTCCTATTTCATCCACTCAAATTTTACCCCTCCATCCTCAATCCCCACTTACTCTCCCAATACCCGGCCAATTGTAGATTTTTCATCCCTCCCACACAAAATATTTTTCCCCTCTCCATTTTACTCTCCCAGCCCCATCCCATTCTAATCATCCCCAACATCAGCTCCCTTCTAGTTCCAGCCTCACCCAGCATCCATTCCCTTCTAGTCCCTGCATCAGCCCATTTCCAGTCCTAGCCCCCATCAGCCCATTTCCAGTCCTAGCAACCCCCCAACCCAATACCAGTCCTAGCCCCCCCATCAACCCACTTCCAGTCCTAACCCCCCATCACCCCATTTCCAGTCAGCCCCCCATAGCCCATTGCCAGTCCTAACCCCCCATCAGCCCACAGCCCATTACCAGTCCTATCCCTATCAGCCCACCTCAAGTCCTAACCCCTCCCCATCAGCCCATTTCCTGTCCTAGCCCCCCCATAGCCCATTATCAGTCCTAACCCCCCATAGCCCATTATCAGACAGCCCCCATCAGCCCAAAGCCCATTACCAGTCTTAACCCCCCCATAGCCCATTACCAGTTCTAACCCCCCCAACAGCCCACAGCCCATTACCAGTCCTAACCCCATCAGCCCACTTCAAGTCCTAACCCCTCCCCATCAGCCCATTTCCTGTCCTAGCCCCCCCATAGCCGATTATCAGTCATAACCCCCCATAGCCGAGTATCCTTCATAACCCCCCCCATAGCCCATTACCAGACAGCCCCCATCAGCCCACAGCCCATTACCAGTCCTAACCCCTCCCCATCAGCCCATTCCTGTCCTAGCCCCCCCATAGCCCATTATCAGTCTTACCCCCCCCATAGCCCATTACCAGACAGCCCCCATCAGCCCACAGCCCTTTACCAGTCCTAACCCCCCCAACAGCCCACAGCCCATTACCAGTCCTAACCCCATCAGCCCACCTACAGTCTTAACCCCCCCAGCACATTTCCAGTCCTAGCCCCCCATAGCCCATTACCAATCCTAACCCCCCCATCAACCCACAGCCCACCTCAAGTCAAGTCCTAACCCCCTCCATAGCCCATTACCAGTCCTAACCCACCCTCATCGGTTCAAGGAACATTAAAAAAAAAAAAAAAAAAAAAAGCTGGCTGCTACCGCTACCGCTGCCGCTGCTGCTACCGCCGCTGCAGCAGCAGAATGGAGTGTCCCGCGGGGCCCCCTCTGCCCGGCTGAGTCCCTCCCTTCTTCTCTCTGCGACGGCTGAGCCCCTCTGTGCCGGCTTTCAGATACGCGAAGGGAGAGTGTCTGAAGGGAGAGTGAAATTTCCCATCTGCCCCTGCAGGCTTAACAGAGACGCGAGGGAGACACTCTCCCTTCGCGTATCTGAAAGCTGGCACAGAGGGGCTTAGCCATCGCAGAGGGGGCCCCGCGGGACACTCCATTCTGCTGCTGCTGCGGCGGCAGCGGCAGCGGTAGCAGCCAGCTTTTTTTTTTAAACTTAATTTTGAAAAAAAGCAGAATATTCTTTGCGCGGGGCCCCCTGAAACGCGGGGCCCTGTGCAAAAAACATTCTTGCTCAATGGATGGGCCGGCCCTGGTGTTCTGCATGTGCGACTAAGGCTGGGTATTCCAGAATTGCCAAGTTATCCAGTTCCTGGAGTGAGATTTTTGGCTCGTTCCGGTTTTAAATTTGCCTTGCGATGCAGTATGGTTTTTTTAATCCTTGATTTTACTCACTGAAATCAGTGCTGCAGATCCCATAATGCACCAAAATGAGATGGTCAGAAATCCAGGACTGACTTAAAATCTCACTCCTGGAACCGGGTAACTCTGTTCTTCTGTTAGCATGTAATTTCTATTTAAGAATGTGTAGCGATCTGGCTTGTTTAGTTTTCTGAATAGATTTATTTATTTGGTTTTATATATCACACTTTCTATAATCAGCACGGTTTACAGGAAAACAACTCATTACAAGGAACGGGTTAAAACATGAAACAAAATATAATGAATAAATAAATATAAATTAACGCAATAACAGATTACATTAAATATTTGAAGAAGAACTTAACAAAGTGATCGATAACAGATGCCTTTAAGAAGGTGAACTATATACAAGCTGAAGGGATCTGGGCATTGTATGCAAGACAATAATGAGCTAAGGTACATGGTTGAATGAAAACTGGAATAGATGTGTCTTAATTGCTTAACGGAAAATTGACAGTCAGTGGTGAGATGGATAGGAGAAGGTAGGGAGTTCCAGAGCAGAGGGGCGAAGAGGGAGAAGGCTCTGTGCCTAGCGAATTGGGAACTTTTGCCAGCCAGGGATGGAAAGAGTGTTTGCCATATTTGTTCTTCTGGCTCTGTTGTCGGGCATCCAATGCAGGAGATCTTCCAAGGAGGATGCAGAGAGATGATGAAGGATTTTAAATGCCATTAGAAGACCTTTGTACTTGAGTCAATTGTTTATTGGAAGCCAATGTAACTGTATAGGTGATACGTGGTCATATCAGGAAGCTCCGTAAATGGTTCGTGCAGCAGAATTCAAGGCCATTTGTAAAGGATGGAGAGCATAGCCAGGTAAGCCAGTTTGGCGTTCTTAACATGTAGGGTAGCAGGAGGTATGAATATTGAAACCTGTAAACGGGGGCACTGGGCGTGAATGTCCACAGTCTTGGCAAAGGCAAAATACTATTATGACTTGCAAAGGATTGTGGGGGATGTAGTCCATTCATACCGGAATCAGCCGTTCACAAAATAATGAGTTGTGTTGCTCGAGTGTAAGCAAAGAAAAACATATTTTATTCATGGGGTTAATTCTCCCACACAGATTTACTTGGTAACACAAAAGGACACTTGCTTCAGTATTGTACTCAGGAAAAACAAATCATGATATAAGGTAACTGAACTTCTTAAGCAATCAAACAATAAAGACCTTGATGGGAAACAGAAAAGGTCTTTTTGAGGGCTCCTGCTAATAACTTTTAGCAGTGCTCCAAAAGCAAAAACAAAACCCAAAAGTAACAAAAACTGTTCTTTTTCAAGGATAACTTTCTTCTATTTACACACACAAACAGTAGTTTCCTTTCAGAGCTCACGTGCAATTGTGAGCTCTGAATAATTAATAATTAATAATTAGCCAGCTGCAAACCCCTTTGCTGGTTCACTTTCTCTACGTGGCTCAAATCCTACCCTAAAGCTTTCTTGCAGACTTTTCTGGGTAGATAAAAGAACAAGTTATAGTTCCTTTTGGTGGTTTTTGTATTATTGAGAAAGTATTTTACCACAGCAGCCTAGACAGAGAGCAATCCATGTATTCATTCTGATCATTTAAAATATCTCCTTCTTCTTCAAATATCATAGAATCAATATCATGGTATGGCTCAGAGGAATTCCTTAATAGATCACTCTCAGGATAATATTTGTTTCCCTGCTGTCTTCCAGGTGAAGAGCTAGGGCATAGATCAGAGTTCATATCTGAGCTTCCTTTGCTGTTAGGTTTCCTCTCCAGATATCCTGGCCAGTAAGTAGTTCAGCTTTTATGTCCAGCCTTCCAATCAAGATCCCTGGACACTGGGTCTCTCTTCACATACCTTCTTGCACTGGTCTTAGGGCCCCTTCCAAATGCAGCCGTCTCCCTCAAAGGTGCCGTCTGGGAATTCCTGGCTCTGTAACTCCACTCCTCTGGCTTCCTCCAGTCCAATGGAGTATGCTTGCCTCTGGAATGACTTCCAACACACGTACTGCTGTGGGCTCCTTCTTTAGACCTCCAAGATGTCTTTCTCTTCTTCCTTCCACGTTGCTGTTGCTTCCTGATCCTCATCTGATTCTGTGTAGAATATGTTTTACTTTTAACTTGCTCAGAGGGATGCTCCACCCTAGCACAGCGCAGCTGTGCTGAATCTAGCCCTGCCCTTGGAGATGAGTGATTGGGGATTACCTCATAGCTCTCCTGATTGAACACACGTTTCCCCACTTCAGCTCTTCTAGAGGCTGTTTGAAACCTGGTGCATTCTGGGACTGGTAGTCTTTTATGAAAACATTCTGTTTTAGTATTTCTACCAGCTAAGACAGGTTGCTTGTTCAGAGCCAATTCACCTCTTTTATAGCTCCTTCCTGAACTATGATAAGCTTCCTTATTACATACCCCCCTGCTTAAGTTATTACGGACTGGTGCAACTGGTGAAACTTCTTCTTTACAGTCCGTAATACGGGAAAGGGCATCCGCATTTTTGTGTAACTTCCCAGCACGATGTTCCACTTGAAAATCAAATGCCTGTAAGGCCATGTACCAGCGTGTCAACCTGGCATTGTGGCTCTTCATTTGTTGCAACCACTTAAGTGGGGCATGGTCTGTAACCAATTGGAACTTCCTCCCTGTATGGTAAAACCTTAATGCCTCCACTGACCACTTTATAGCTAAACATTCCTTTTCTATTGTGGAATACTTCTGTTCAGCCGGTGACAATTTCCTGCTCAGGATCCATCACAGGATGCTCCTCCCCTTCATGACATTGGGATAAAACAGCTCCTAGCCCTACATCCGATGCATCTGTTTGAAGCAAGAAGGGTTTCCTGAAATCCACCCCTTTCAGTACTGGTCCTGTACACAACTTCCCTTTTAGGACTGAAAATGCTTTTTCAGCTTCAGGAGTCCATTTCAGCTGGTTTGGCCAATTCTTCCGCAGCATATCAGTAAAAATTGCACTTTTCTCTGCAAACTGTGGTATAAATCTGCGGTAGTATCCAATAAGTCCCAAGAAACTTCTCAGTTGTTTCTTTGTTGTTGGAGGAGGAAAATTCCTGATACTATCCACCTTGCTCATTAGAGGTTTAATTTTCCCAATTCCCACCAGGTGGCCTAGGTATTTTACCTCTCTATTAGCAAAGGCACACTTCTTTGGGTTCAAAGTGATTCCCGCTTGCTTCATGGAGCATAAGACTGCCCTGATTCTCTTTAGATGTTCCGCCCAAGTGTTACTATGGATTATGACATCATCCATATAGGCAAAGGCATAATTTTGATGGGGTCGAAGTACCTGGTCCACTAACCTTTGGCAGGTAGCTGCCGCTCCATGCAGTCCGAATGGCATCCTTTTGAACTGGAAAAGGCCAATGGGGGTGCTGAACGCAGTCTTCGGCTTCGACTCCCTGGTTAGAGGGATTTGCCAATAGCCTTTTGTCATATCAAAGGTGGTTAAATATTGAGCTTGTCCAAGCTGGTCCAACAGCTCTTCAATTCTTGGCATTGGATATGCATCAAAAACTGATATTGCGTTTACCTGCCGGAAGTCAATACAGAATCTTAAAGAGCCATCAGGCTTTGGCACCAAGACTATGGGGCTATTCCAGGGACTCTGACTCCTCTATTACTCCCATGTCTAACATTTCCTGAACTTGTGCCACTACTTCCTGTCTCTTTGCTTCAGGCAAGCGGTATGGCCTTTGACGAATTAATTTCCCAGGTGGAGTTATTATCTCATGGGCAACCAAATGTGTCTCCCCAGGTATGGGAGTCAAAACATCTGGGAATTCTTTAATCTATTTCCTTATTTCTTCCTGCTGTACCACTGTCAGGTCCTCACCTATTTGGGGTTTTGACTTTTCTTTACAGTCAGATACTTGGGGTCCCAAATCCTCCTCTTCATGCACCTCCCTTTCTCGGGCACAGGTGGCAGCTAGGCTCTTAACCCCTTTGTCTTCAGTAGAACCAAAGCCTTTGGTTCCACGCTCAGAATTTGACAGGGATGTGACTTCCTCCACAGGTGGGAAACCCAGTCTCTCACATATCAATTGAGCGATTCTGTCTCCCGTCTTCACATGGTAATCGTTCTGTCCAAAATTAAATAACAGAACTTTAAGATTGCCCCTATAATCGGGATCAATCACTCCCGCTCCCACATCAATGAAATACTTAAGGGCTAATCTGGATCTTGGGGCTACTCGCCCATAGCACCCAATGGGTATTTCAACTTGGAGTCCAGTGTCAACCAGGGCTCTCCCTTGGCTAGGTACAGTCACATTTTCCACACTGCACAGGTCAAACCCAGCAGCTTGAGGGGTTGCCCGCTTAGGAGCTTGGGCCTTCTCTGTGACCCTATGGTACTTCAAGACAAATATCTGCTTCTGGGTAGTTTGGTCTTCTGGAAGCTTAACCATCTTTTTAGCTGGGGTCTGAGGACTTCCAAACAAAGGTCCGGGAGCTATAACCATCATTCCTTCTCCCTCCTTCTTTCCTAGCCCTTTCACTAGTCCCTGCTTAAATCTTGGCCAGTCCCTTCCTAGAACCAAATCAAATGGAAGCCTAGGCACCACTGCTAAAAGAACTTCCTCTTGTTCCCCCAGGCACTTAACCATTGGCCTAAAGGTGGGATATGATGTTGCAGCACCATGAATGCATCTGATGTGAACCTGGCTTTCAGGGGTTCTAGGCATAAATCCTTCTTGAGCCTCTATCCTCTTCCAAAGTCTCTTTGACAGCATACTCTGGTCTGCCCCAGAGTCTAACAGAGCATTTGTATTAATTCCCTGCACATCAACCACCAAAAGGAATCCTTCTTTGGGCTGTTTTAAATCAACACCCATCAAGCTAGTGTGTATCTGGCATCCCCTTTCCAAATGTCCCCATTTTCCACATTTGAAACATTTCTTTTTACTCCACTGTGTCATCTGGGTTGGCACAGTACAATTATTCTCAGAAACATTTTTAACCATTTTCTTTTCTGATACAGCACAGCTTGCCTCAGCACCAACCTTCAGAGGGCCACCCATTCTATGGCAAGCCTGTGTGGCTTCCAAGAATCTCTCCGCTAGCATGGTTGCCTCTTCAATGTTCTGGCAATTTTGCTGTATAAGGAAAGTGTGCAGATCTTTAGGCACAGCAGACATAAATTGTTCAAGCATAATAATGTCTAATAACATTTCCACAGTCTTTCCCTCAGGCTCCAACCATTTTACAGCCAATTCTCTGATTCTCTGACTCAGAACCCTGGATGTTTCACCCACTCTTATTGGAGTAGCTCTAAACATTCGCCTATACTCTGAAATAGACAACCCTAGGCGATCTCTTATAGCAGCCTTTACATCTCTAAAATTCAAAGCTTGAGCTGCTGGCATTGCTCTATAAGCTGCAAGTGCCTCCCCGGTTAATGAGGCTGCCAGCCTTACTGCCCACTGGGTCTCTGGCCATGCTAATGCTTGTGCCACTCTCTCAAAAGATTCAAGGAAATCATCAACATTATCATCTTGAGTCAGCTTCCCAAAACTAAATGCCCCAATTCCCTGATTGAGTCCCACATTGTCCACATGTGGTATACCAGTTGTTACTGCTGGTCTTGCATCCGGTCCACTTTGGTTATAAAGAGCAATTAAGGCTTCCACCAGATCAAGCACTGGCTTCTGCTGGTCCCTTAATGCTTTAATTGCAGTGTCCTGAGCCTGTTGTGCTAGCTCCTGTTGCCTGCTAAACTGGGCTGCCATCCAGTCGGCCAGTTCCCTTGGATCCATCTTGAATCCCTGCAAGAAAACAAAAGAAAAAAAACCACAGAGCAGCACCCTCCAAACAGGTGTTTTTCTCCTAATTCTTTTTTTCAATTTCCCCTGTGCCTTACTCCCATCCACCACTAGACATGCCCAGGTACTTATTACCTTATGCCAGTGATGAATCCAGCTCACACAGGGTCTTTTCCTCCTGGAACAGCTACCTCTTTTTTTTTCTCCAAAGTGTTGTTAAGGGAAAAATCCTTTTTCCAGCTTTTAACTTGAACTTTTTTCTTTCAGATTTCAGTTGTAATCCTTGTATATCATGTAAATCCTTTGCGCAAAAGCAATCCGAAAAACTATGCCAACTGTAAACGGGGGCACTGGGCGTGAATGTCCACAGTCTTGGCAAAGGCAAAATACTATTATGACTTGCAAAGGATTGTGGGGGATGTAGTCCATTCATACCGGAATCAGCCGTTCACAAAATAATGAGTTGTGTTGCTCGAGTGTAAGCAAAGAAAAATATATTTTATTCATGGGGTTAATTCTCCCACACAGATTTACTTGGTAACACAAAAGGACACTTGCTTCAGTATTGTATTCAGGAAAAACAAATCATGATATAAGGTAACTGAACTTCTTCAGCAATCAAACAATAAAGACCTTGATGGGAAACAGAAAAGGTCTTTTTGAGGGCTCCTGCTAATAACTTTTAGCAGTGCTCCAAAAGCAAAAACAAAACCCAAAAGTAACAAAAACTGTTCTTTTTCAAGGATAACTTTCTTCTATTTACACACACAAACAGTAGTTTCCTTTCAGAGCTCACGTGCAATTGTGCATGGCTCAATTACCAATAACACAGGTACACTAAAAAAATTTTTTTTTAAACTGCCTCTAATGTTTCGATTGATTTTTACGTTTTTTGGTGCGCTGAATCCAAATCTGGTAACCAATTTGCTCCATCACGTACAGATATTTTGCTACATTGGGTTAGCAGTTTGAGGTGAACGTTTCAGATTGGGTGCGATCGAGATAAAAGTTTCTTGGATGAATTCTTTATACTAATTGTTTAGTAGTTATTCAAATAAGAATAAAGAAAATTGTAACAAGGCAGCACATAAGAATAGAGTAATGTCAACAAAACACACTGTGATGGTAGCAAAATTGTCTGCACTTAAAACAGCCACATACATGTGCACAAACATTGAGCATATAAGAGCGAGGTTAGACACAAAGCAAAGCAAAGAAATGTGCAAAAAATGTTGTACAGGTATGTATGTAAGAATAGAAAACGCAAACCGCACCATTGCAATACATGAAGACAAACACCCGATGGTGTGAAAATAAAATTCTAATAAATGAGATCCGACACTGTGGTAATAACTAGCAAATTTTTATTTCAAAGTTTAGTAAAAACACGATATTTGTCAACACAGTTTAGATTTTAAAGTCATTCTTGGGTCAATCAATCTCCTGGTGGGCCCGTTTCTTCTTCCCCCGAATGCTTCTCTTGGTGCGCTGCTTGGCGTATTTTTCATCTGGGGTTTCCCGCAGCAGCAACCAGCAGAAATCAGCCATCATAGTGGTGTTCCATCTTCCTTGGTACCTTCTCTCTGCGTCCTTGATGTCCTGGTGAAACCTTTCACCTTGTTCTTCACTGTACGCCCCCAAGTTTTCGGGAAAGTAGTTCACATGGGAGTGCAAGAAATGGACTTTCAGGCTCATGTTACAGCCTTGTTCTTTGAAGGCATTGAGCATCCTGGCAACAATATCCTTATAGTTCTCATCCCGCCTGTTCCCCAAGAATTTGAGAACAACATCCTTGAAGGAATCCCAGGCTTCTTTTTCCTTCTCAGACATCGTTTCAGCGAATGCTCCATCTGAAATGAGTTTCCTTATATCAGGGCCAACAAACACTCCTTCCTTTAGCTTTGCTTCAGAAAGTCGGGGGAACTTTGAGCAAAGGTACCGAAAGCACTCACCATCTTTTGGAAGGGACTTGATGAATTGCTTAATGAGACCCAACTTAATGTGGAGAGGTGGTAATAGAATTTTATCACGAGGTACCAAGCTCTCATGAAGAACATTTTTCTCACCGGGTCTCAAATACTCCCGAATTGGCCAGTCTTTTTTCCCCCAGTGTAGGTCGCGGGCCCGGCTATCCCACAAGCAAAGGAAGCAGGGATATTTGGTGAAACCGGATTGCTGCCCTAATAGCATGGATAGAATTTTAAAGTCTCCACAAATCATCCACTTATGCTCATCATAACGAATCTTCTGAAGAATCAGGGCCAAATTCTCGTATTTTCTTGGAGAATAACAGAGTGAGCAATAGGAACTGAAGCGAATGTGTTGCCATTATGAAGAAGAACACCTTTTATGCTGTCTTTTGACGAATCAATGAACAGCCGCCATTCAGCAGGATCATACTTGAGTTTAAACTTTTCCATCACTCCGTATATATTGTTGCAAAATACCAAATCTTCCTCTTTGCTGAAATCCTTCAAAAATTGTGTCTCGCGGTTGCGGTACCAATAAAAAGTTGTTCCTGGTGACAATAGATTTTTCTGTTTAAGCCGAGAACCTAGCAGTTGGGCAGCATCTTTTGGGAGTCCTAAATCCCGGACTAAATCATTCAATTCAGCTTGAGAGAAAAGTTTAGGTTTCGGATCTGGTTCAGTTTCAAACTTGGAAGTACTGGACTCATCGGGAAAAGCCATCTGATGAGTCTCATCATGATCAGAACCGTCCACACAAATATGATCCAAAGATTTTGGTGGTTCAGGCACAGGTACTTCGTTGCTATGAGGCATAGGCCTAATTGCTGAGGGAAGGTTGGGGTAACTTATTACGTTCTTATTTTTTAAGTTGTATCCCTTCACAATGCAAGAGCAAAAATAGCAGTCACTGCTGTGGTCTCTTTGTTCACGCCACATCATAGGTATTCCGAAACGAAATGCTTGTTTTTTACCTTTCATCCATAAGCGTAGATCTTCCTCACATGTCTTGCACACTTTGTGAGGAGCCCACGGTTTGTCTTGATCGCCTAACTTCAAACCGAAATAGGCGAAATATACTTTTTTAATAAATGCAGAAATGTTCCTCTGCCGCTTTTTCACGGTATATTCCCCACAAATAAAACAAAAACTGTCCGGAGAGTTGACGCAACCTCTGGCTCTGTGAGCCATCACAAATACACAGCACTGCAAACTACAACTGTAGTGAACCACTTCGGAATAAAGCTGGATTACGACTGAGCAAACAAAAGGTAATAATGAACTTGCAAGAAACTGAAATTTGACAGGAACGTTCATGTCGCAACCACCGTGTTTGAGCGAGCGAACGAGGCGAGGCGAACAGGAAAGAACATGCGCCAGAGCGAGTACTGGATTTAGCCCCCCGCCTCCCAATTGTCCCGTTAATGTATAAAATGAATACAAAACACTCTAAAATATCATGAGGGAGTGTTTCTAGTTGGTTAACCATTACAACCCTATTTTGGGCCAAGAAAATAAACTGCAGTCGGCTAAAAAGAAATTATGTGAACATTCCTTATATGGGTAAGAAATCTAATTTTGCAAGAAAACGTGACGTGATGGAACATTTTGGCTATTTTTCCTGGATTTAGCACCCCAAAATCTATAGGAATCAGTTGCAAAACTGGAGGCAGTTTTTTGGTAGTGTACCTGTGTAATTAGCCAGCTGCAAACCCCTTTGCTGGTTCACTTTCTCTACGTGGCTCAAATCCTACCCTAAAGCTTTCTTGCAGACTTTTCTGGGTAGATAAAAGAACAAGTTATAGTTCCTTTTGGTGGTTTTTGTATTATTGAGAAAGTATTTTACCAAAGCAGCCTAGACAGAGAGCAATCCATGTATTCATTCTGATCATTTAAAATATCTCCTTCTTCTACAAATATCATAGAATCAATATCATGGTCTGGCTCAGAGGAATTCCTTAATAGATCACTCTCAGGATAATATTTGTTTCCCTGCTGTCTTCCAGGTGAAGAGCTAGGGCATAGATCAGAGTTCATACCTGAGCTTCCTTTGCTGTTAGGTTTCCTCTCCAGATATCCTGGCCAGTAAGTAGTCCAGCTTTTATGTCCAGCCTTCCAATCAAGATCCCTGGACACTGGGTCTCTCTTCACATACCTTCTTGCACTGGTCTTAGGGCCCCTTCCAAATGCAGCCGTCTCCCTCAAAGGTGCCGTCTGGGAATTCCTGGCTCTGTAACCCCACTCCTCTGGCTTCCTCCAGTCCAATGGAGTATGCTTGCCTCTGGAATGACTTCCAACACACGTACTGCTGTGGGCTCCTTCTTTAGTCCTCCAAGATGTCTTTCTCTTCTTCCTTCCACATTGCTGTTGCTTCCTGATCCTCATCTGATTCTGTGTAGAATATGTTTTACTTTTAACTTGCTCAGAGGGATGCTCCACCCTAGCACAGCGCAGCTGTGCTGAATCAAGCCCTGCCCTTGGAGATGAGTGATTGGGATTACCTCATAGCTCTCCTGATTGAACACACGTTTCCCCACTTCAGCTCTTCTAGAGGCTGTTTGAAACCTGGTGCATTCTGGGACTGGTAGTCTTTTATGAAAACATTCTGTTTTAGTATTTCTACCAGCTAAGACAGGTTGCTTGTTCAGAGACAATTCACCTCTTTTATAGCTCCTTCCTGAACTATGATAAGCTTCCTTATCACAAACCTTAGTGATGAACAGAACTTCTGTCTTATTATAGTTCACTTTCAGGTTGAGGACTCCTAACCAGTCAGAGACGGCATTAAAGCAGTCTGTGATTCCAGTGAAGTTAGGGTTATCCATTGAGAAAGGGGAGTGGAGCAGCACATCATCTGCATAGATGTGGTAACGAATGGCAAAGGATTGAATGATCATGCATATTGGCTGAATATATATGTTAAATAGTAGGGCGGATAGGGACAAGCCCTGCAAAACTCCTTTGGTTTGTTGAAACATAGCTGATGTTTGCGTACCTATGCGAACCTGTTGTTAGCGATCAGATAGATAAGAGCGACAGCAATCTAGTGCTGAGCTCTGAATACCCTTACGTTTAAGTTGATTAAGCAAGAGGCTGTGACAGACTGTATTGAAAGCTGAGACAATATCCATGAAGATCAGGACGAAGCCCTGTTTTGGTTTATTCAAGCCTATAATTAGATATCAAATAGGGAGGTGAGCAAGGTCTCAACACCATGATATTGATGGAAGCCATGCTACTGTGGATCCAAAGGAGCGTAAGTATCAATGTGGTCTTGAATTATTTGTTGTACTATCTTCTCCATTATCTTAACCAGGAAGGGGAGACTAGATATGGGACGAGTTTGGGTCCAGAGAATCTAACTTGGCACTTTTTTAGATGTGGTTTGATGGTAGCAGTTTTCAGAGGTGTTGGAACAAGAACCTTGTTGAAGGAGAGTTGAATGATTCTGGCAATGTGAGGACTTAATTCGGAGCAAGCAGACTTGATCCAGTGGGATGGGTATGGATTTGCAGGTGAGGTGGTGGAGTTAAGTCCTTTTATTATGTTCTCAATTTGTTCTGTGGAGTATGGGTAGAAAGAGTTCAGAACAGGGATATTGGTGCTTTCAGACGAAGGACTGTCTGCAGCATTCTCCAGAATGATTGATGATCAATTTGGTTTTATTATGAAAGTGTTTAGCAAGGCCCTGCGGATGAAGCAAATTTTTTGTTTGATGTAGGGCTGCGTCCTTAGTGAGGGACTGGATTAAACGAAAGAGTTTGCAAGGCCTATTGAGGGGTCGCATAAGGATTTTAATGTGGTATTCCTTCCTTCTTGTCGTAATAGCAATACGGTGGTCTTGTAAGGTCTTTATATATATTTCTCTGTCATGGGGAAGCCTGGTGATTGCGCCATTTTCACTCCAATTTCCTGAGACTCAGTAGGGAGTTTGTACAGCGCTTCGTATGTTGCGGCGCTTTATAAGTCTTTAATAATAATAATAATAATAATAATAGGGAGTTGCGTAGGTTGGCTGTAAACCATATAGCAGAATGTGATCTTTTAGAAGAGCGCCTGTGTTGGGAGAGTAGAACAGCCTGGCTTAGGGTCGTTCCAAGAGTGTATAATGTCATCCAAATCAGAGGTGCAGGAATTAAGGTTAGGCAATGTTTCAACAAGGAATGCATCTTTGTTGAATGGTTTGAAGCAACGAGCTGGCCGTAATGCAGTATTAATAGATAAATTAGAATCTCGGATGGCAGCTGGAATGTAGAATATGATGGCTTTGTGGTCCGACCATGGCAACTGGAAACATTTGTGGCTGGACAGAGTTGTTGGAACCATATGTGTGGGAGGGTGCAAAGATAAGGTCCAATGTATTTCCTCCAGAGTGGGTAGAGGCATATATTGGTTGATCATAATTAAGAGCAGACATCGCATCAAGAAAAGCTGTAGCGTTCTTCTTTGATAAGATAGGGAGATTGAAGTCTCCCAGGATCCAGAGTGGTCTGGTCTTTGGTGAGTGATTACAGACTAAATCCAGGGCTCACCTTTGTCTACCTGTTTATTCACAGTTTCAAAAAAATATAACAGATTAGTAAGACAAGACTTTCCTTGGCTAAATCCATGTTGAATTTCTCCCATTAAACCAATAATTTTATTCTTTATAATGGTTTCTACCATTTTGCTTGGTACTGATGGCAGGCTCACCGGTCTGTAGTTTCCTGCATCACCCCTGGAACCCTTTTTAAAAATTGGAGTTATACTGGCTACTCCCAATCCTCAGGTACTACAGATGATTTTAATGATAGTTCACAGCTTACTAATAGATCTGCAATCTCATATTTCAGTTTTTTCAACACCCTTGGATATATACCATTTGTTCCAGGTGTTTTGCTATTCTTCAGTTTATCAAACAGTTGTAATGCATCACCTTTATATACCATTTCAGGCATGGGTAACTTCCCTATAACATCTTCAGTAAAGAATTCATTCAGTTTCTCCGCTATTTATTTATTTATTTTAAAGGATTTCTATACCGCCTATTCCTTTAATCAAGGCGGTCTCAACAGCAAACAATCATAAGACTGATTTAGGGGTGTTCATGCAGTGATACTGTGTGTTTGTTTTCCCTTAGTGCCCCTTTTACCCTTCTATCATCCAATGGTCCAATTATTTTTTCTATGAATGTACTTGAAAAAGTTTTTATTATGGGTTTTTGCTTCCATGGCTTTTTTTTCAAATTTTCTCTTTGCCTGCCTTATCAATGCCTTGCATCTAACTTGCCAATGCTTATGTTGATTCGTCATTAGGCTCCTTTTTCCATTTCCTGAAGGCTGCTTTTTCGGCAACAACAGCCTCTCTGACCTCATCTTTAAACCATGCTGGCAGTTTTTTAGCCTTCCTTCCACTTTTCTTAAAGCATGGAATACATCTGGGGATCATTCTAGAACACAGATAAAGGGTTTGTACATGCAGTGGGTATGTTTATGTGCCATAAACATCCCTGCTCATATTATTTAAGCAATGCTTATATACTGCTTTTTACTGGGTCAAAGCAGTGTACGTTCAGGTATGGTATATATTTCCCTTGTAACCGGGTAAGGTGGACCAGGTGCTCATGTCCCCGCCCCCACCCCCACCCCCCCATTGTCACCCCCACCCCCACCCCACCTTACAAATAACCACAACACACTCATTGGGAATCAAACTGGTCGCAGCTTTATTAACCGTACAACATTTTCCTTAAACCACAACCAACAGCAAATCTTCATTAATTGAATTTGGCCGCGGAACGAATCCTCACCAGCCGTGTGAGTAGCAAAGTGAGTTCCGCCCGCTTCCACCGTGAACCGGCCACAGGCCATTCCATCGCCCCTCTTCCGGCTTCGCCATATTATTAGCAAAAGCCCCGAGGGTTTCACCGGGCCGGGGGTACCCCACCCCCGCCCTGCATCTTGCCACCAGCTCCGGACCCCGGACACCTCCGGGATCCCGCCAACCCCCTCCAGCTGCAACACCCCCTCCCCCAATCAAACCCAACTGTAGGGATGGGAGGGTGGGACGCCAGCCACCTTCACATGCTCCCCCGGTGACTGTCGCTCCTGCCAGCTCGCTCGGCCTTGGCCCCACCTCCCCCCCCCCAGGCCCAGACAATCCCCCATTGGCTCCCGCGCCGCCACTCACACTCGGGAGCCAATGGGGTCCAGCCAAAGCCCCGCCAAAGGGGAGCTCCTCCCGACGCCTCGTGGGGGCCAGGGCCACGCACCCGCCGCCCCCCTGGTTAACGGCGGCTAGCGGGCACGAGGCCCGCGGCCTTTCTGTAACCGGGTAAGGCGGACCAGGTGCTCATGTCCCCGCCCCCACCCCCACCCCCCATTGTCACCCCCACCCCACCTTACAAATAACCACAACACACTCATTGGGAATCAAACTGGTCGCAGCTTTATTAACCGTACAACATTTTCCTTAAACCACAACCAACAACAAACCTTCATTAATTGAATTCGGATGCTGAACGAATCCTCACCAGCCGTGTGAGTAGCAAAGTGAGTTCCGCCCGCTTCCGCCGTGAACCGGCCACAGGCCATTCCGTCGCCCCTCTTCCGGCTTCGCCATATTATTAGCAAAAGCCCCGAGGGTTTCACCGGGCCGGGGCTACTCCACCCCCGCCCTGCATCTTGCCACCGGCTCCGGACCCCAGACACCTCTGGGATCCCGCCACAGGCTCAGGGACCACCGACCCTGAGCCACCCCCCACGGAAAGCTGCGACCAGTCACCCTTCCCTGCGCCACATATTCCAAAGCCTCTTGCCAGCCGTTGAAGGAACAAAGCCACCCCCCCCGGGGATACCCACACCCCACCCAGCCCCTAAACCGGCACACTCCACCTCCATCCTGGAGGCAAGATCAGCCATCCACCCTGCGGGCACATCCCACGGCCACCTGCCGAGGAATGTTTAACCAACCTGCGAGACCACCAATGGTGGACCCAGCCAGCAGGCCTTGGAAATATGTCTGACCACCCCAAAACCACATTGCCGCACCGGAACAGCCCCTCAACCCCTATCACCGTTCGCTTCACCACTCTGCAACTTACCCATCGTGGCCGCTCAATCGCTGTCTCCCAACTGCAGCAACAGCAACCCAGGCACACCCATATCACCACCCTGGCGTCGAAGCAAAGGTAGCAACGGCCCCCTCCAGAGGCCGCGCTGGCCCAGCCATAAGACAGTCCCCTCAGAGGCGTGCATGCCCAGTGGCCTTGGCGCTGCCCGGGAAGTGAAGAGCTGAGGCATCCAGCAGCAACCTGGAGTCCGGCCGACATCTAAAAGGAAATAACAGTTAGCACCCGCTACACCCCCCCCACCCCCGATAAGCGCACAACCCCTGAAAGGTATTCGACTGCCCGCAGCCCTACCGCTGACTCTCCCGCTCAGCCCACTCCGACGAAGGAGCCAAATGGACCGGATCCAGCCCCAACTGGCAAAGCGGCCTCCACAAAACCGCGTTAGCACCCATTAGCGCTCAGGCATCCGCCTGCGCTGCCCTTCGACACCACCTGGGATCAAGCCCAATCAATACACACTCCCCAGAGGCACCTGCCGTACCAGCAAGGCCCCATCCGCTTCCTCCCTCTGTTGGCAGCCGCACGCTCCCCACCCGTAAAGCCCTAAGAGAAGGCGATACAAGACCCGACCGTACGCGAGGAACACTGCAACCACCCTCCCAGTAGCTTAAGCGTGACCGGCAGCCGCCAGTCGCCCAGCAAAGGATGTGCACTCTCCCCATCCCGCAGCAGCCTAAGAACCAGCAACCCCCCCCTCAGACACCCCCAGCCCACTGCCTCCGAGACAACGCGAAACCCCACTATCGGCGCCCAGACGGCCGCCCGTGTTGTTCTCCGAAGTGCGGGCCCGAGAGATGGCCCTACACCGTACCCAGCTGCCAACCCTACGAGACCAGCAAGGCAACGACGCTGTCACCGCCCCGCCAATACACCCTCCATGTCGCTGCCGACACTGTACGCCACGGCAGTCCCCAAAGCCGCAGGCCACCATTGCTCTGGGACCTGCAATCCCATGGCATCTGCCCCTGGAGCCAAATTCCAACCCACTCACCCCAAACACCTGCGACTACCCAACCTCTCGGACCACCGATGCAACGCCACCAGGACGGGGAACTCCCCAAGCCCAGTCATGTTATCGATGATACCCGCCACCCGCGAAGCTTGAGGCCATGATCCCACGCACCCGGAGCCTCAAAATACCAACCAAACCCCCAGCTGCCCACCGCATCTGCAAAGAGCTGCACGTCCCCTGTGGAAGGCACCTTCACCATTAAACGGAAACCCGTTGAAACCTCCGAGGAACTTATCTCCAACACCCCAACAGCTGATGAGGCTTAAGGACGCCCGATGCCGGCTGCGACAACCGACACCAGAACACCCACCCAGTGGAAGCACCGGACACCCGACGGGCAAACAGCCTATTCGGGCCGACAAGTACCGCAACGTTCTGGTAGAAACTCCAATCATGTCGGCAAGCAGAACCTGCAGCCGAACCACACCCCCCATTGGCCCTCACTCCACCGTCTTCCCTGGGTCTAGGTCCTCCCCCCAAAGCCACGTCCAACGCCCGCTAGCCACTCCCAACTGAGGGCAGTGCCACACCGAAAGGGAGTTTCGTCCCTCGGCTTGTCCAACCCTCCCCCTTAATGAAAAAGATAGCTCATACAGACATCCCCCTTCAAGCCCCCCTCTGTCCCGTCCCGGGCCGGCCACAGCTCCGCAACCCGAAGAGGTGTCAAAGCCGCGTCAGGAAAGAGTGCATAATACTCTATTCTAGTGTTTATGCTTTATGACAGTTGAAGCGGGTTGTCGCTTTTTATTGATTTGACAAATGTTACATTTACTTTGCTTGTGTTGTGATTATTTATTTATTTAATTTGATTAACCTCACACCTTTCCAGTATATGTTGTATGTGATGATTTCAGAGATATTATCCTGAAGTTAGCTTTGGTGTAAAAGAAAAGGCCTAGAATCACTAAAGTTTGCTACCACGTTTTCATGTACTAATGCCGATAACATATGTTATTAGCAGCTAGGTCCCAGGCCTTAACAAACTTTCTTTGAATCTAGGAGCCATCTTACAATCCAGAAAGTGGCCGGGGACTTGCCAACCGCCAGCAGAAGTCCCCAGCTCCCCCCAGACCGCCCTCTGCCCCCCGAAAGGACCGAGCTGCACCCCTCAGCACCGCCCCCTTTTCGGTTCCCACCCCGCCCGACATGGCTCCCGTAAGCCGCAGCCACCATCCGCTCGAACCCCCTCTCCGCACCGAGGACCCCGACCCGCGGCGTAGACCACAGGAGTGCTGCCGCTTCGTGCTGCTGCTCTGTGCTGCTGCCCCTGCTTGTCCTGACCCCCCACCCCCGTAGTCCCCCCCCCCAACCGGTGACTCACCTGCCCCAGCAGCCATGGCCTGGGCACCCGCGCCCACCGTCCTGCCCGCCGTCCAACAGCCACCCGTCCTCCGGATCCCTGTCGACCTCAGCGCCGCTCACTCCCTGCACCATCCGCCTCAACAGCAATCCTCCAGGCAGCATCTGTAAAGATAAAGCAGAACACACCGCGGGGGAGCAGTGAAAACCCGCAGGAGAGCTCACCCTCCCGACCACACAGCCTGGGAGATCCCTGACTCCTACCCCGTCCCTGATCCCCAGGCGGCCAAATAAAAACGCCCCCGGAGTACTCGGCTAGCCCCACTGACCCTTTAAACACTGCCCAACCCGACTGTGACACGCCGTTCCCCTGCCACCCTTCACTGCCACTCCCCGATTTAGAAATTTGCCCAGCTGTTTCCGTAAGAGTACACACGGTATGAGAGAATTGCAGGAAAGGAGGTCACAACTATGCTTCAAAGAGCAATAGTGTTGCCATAGATAGCACTCCCACCTCCCCTCACATACCGGTACTGCCACATTAAATAAACTCATATTGTGAAGCTAAATTCACTGTGGTAACCCACGTCATCCAGAATTCACCTCTTTATAACAGTGGCACAGGTGTAGACTACTTCGAACACGCGAAACTGTTTATGATAGCGCTTTAGAAAGCACTACAATCATGCCTTTCAACCTATGAACGATACATAAAACTACATTTCTCGGTGCCCAGCCTCGTGAGCACCTCCGCTGGCCCTCGCAGAATGTTCAAACTGCCAAAATATTAATGTTTTGAACTGGGCCAAGGCTCCGCCCCCTAATAACAAACCTCATACATTGCAAGCCAATTCGGATTCCGGACACCTCAAGGATAGTCACTAGGGGCTCAAAACATTAGCACGCCGCCTTATGCCGCCCATTATTTCACTGCCTCCTAAATTAACGCCTCAGCTGAAAGCCCACCCACCCCTTCAAATCTCACCAAGGAGTCCATATGTAATTTTGGAAATTCAAAGGAGTAAGAGGGAATTGAACCGGTAGACTGAAGAGCACAAACACAGCTCACTGACAAATACCAAACCACTGAGCCACCTTCAGCTATTGTACCATTCCAGGGGCACTCCAGCCCTGTAGGAACAGCTCCCACCCCCTCCTTGAGGGCACCTAATCACCTCGTCCCCCACCCCAATCCACCTCTCAATCCGCCCCAATCCCATCCCGGGCACACCAATAACCCGGTACCGTTCCTTGGGCCTCCGGGACCCAAAAACCTCCAGCGGCCTCCCACAACAAGTGGGAACAGCTGCGGGCCTGCAGGCCTGCAACGGGGCAGCCGCGGCGCTCGCAGCGCCCCCGATCCCCCTGCAGACTCTCCTCTACGCAATCGGGCACCCATCGCTCTCCGCAACTAAGTCCAGGCACACGCAGGACCAAACGCGCCTGTAGGCCCACTGCAGCGACAGGCGTGGGAGCACAGCCCACCGCAAGCCCGCCTGCAGTCCTCGCCATCATTCCTCCAACAAAATGCAGCCACCCGCTCGTCACCGGAGGAGCTCCCCACTCATACCTCTCCTCTCTCTGCTACTCCTGCACCCGGCACCCCACCTCAGGCCGCTCCCGCCGCCCAGGGACAAAAGGGAAAGGTACCATCCGGAGACAGCAGACACGCCAGCCACCTTCACATGCTCCCCCGGTGACTGTCGCTCCTGCCAGCTCGCTTGGCCTTGGCCCCACCTCCCCCCCCCAGGCCCAGACAATCCCCCATTGGCTCCCGCGCCGCCACTCACACTCGGGAGCCAATGGGGTCCAGCCAAAGCCCCGCCAAAGGGGACCTCCTCCCGACGCCTCGTGGGGGCCGGGGCCACGCACCCGCCGCCCCCCCCCGGTTAATGGCAGCTAGCGGGCACGAGGCCCGCGGCCTTTCTGTTCCTGAAAGGCTCACAATATATGTTTTGCATCTGAGGCTATGGAGGGTTAAGAAGCTTCCCCAAGATGCACTTGTGGGACTTGAAACCCCAGTTCTTCCAACTTGAGGTTGCTGTCTTCCAGTGGGATTCAAACCCCTAGTGCTCTGGTTTGAGGCAATTTGACCCAAACACTAGGCCACACTTTCCTCACTGAAATACTGCAGACATGCAAGTCCACATCTGAATGCTTTTAATTACAAATACTTGTGATTGTGTATATTCTGCAAGTATTTTTTAAAATATATTTTTAAACATTTTATATATATGCTTTGTTTTTCATATCTTTTATTTTTCTATTGCCTTTTTTAGGCCCCTGATGCAGGCGTGTTTGCCGAAACTTGGGCAAGTCGGGTTTTTAATAAAGGTTTTTTAGAAAAAGAAGATTTCATTTGGTGTAGCATTGGTCCCTCTCCACTCTCTTCCTATGATGAATACCTGTGGGCATTTTAATGTGCTATTTTGCTTCTGGAAGTTGAGAAGGGTTAGAGTCCTATGGCAGCCAAAGAAGCTAACAAAATGAAAAGAAAAACAGATTTTTTAAATAACTGGAGTAACTAAAAAAAATTCACAAAAAACCCCCAATGAAAAACAATGTCAGAACATTTGAAGAAGATATTCTTCAATAAAAGTCTGGAGAGCTTTGTTTTATACCTGGTACACAGAGCTTAAAAAAACAAAACACTGAAGAGAATGACAGAACCACTGTTTGTGGGGTAGGCCATGCATGTTCAAAACTTTCTATTAGTTTTGAGCTTTGGGAAAGCATTTCTATATTAGTGCTGTCAGATGATATCACCCACTTATGAATCCGATTCAGTCCTGCTTGTTGCTAAAGAAACTCTTTTGACTTTGTACAGGACCCACTGTGCTGCATTATCTTGGACTTCCTTATTGTTTTAGCAAAATGCAGGACACATAGAGGCTCCCCTCCCTCCCAACCTTCACAATCCCTTGAAACATGTATGACTTTGCAAATGGGGAAAATGTACAGTCTGAGAGGAGAAACTTTGACTGCAGTTTAAAGAACAGATCTGGGTTTTAAAACTCTTCTGTTACCTTATGAGGACCACAGGCTGTGCCATCTTCCACCATCAAAGGATCTGCTATATCCCATTCGTGTTCATAATCAATAGATATACATTTTTTCCTTCCAACATTATGGTACATTACTGCCCCCTCAAAGTTTTTCAGTGGTTTTGATCCTGTATAGTCACATAATAGTTTCCCACACAATTCATCTCTGCAGAGGCAATGAGATTAAAAAAGGGAGTATTACAGGTTTGAGTAGGATTGATTCTCTTTGTTTATGCAATAGTTGCATTTTCACTATTAGAAATCCAAAAACTGGCTTATTCTCATGCTTTCAGACACTGAAAATGTACAATATTTAAAGAAAGCAAACATAAGCAACTGCATTAATTTATAAAAGAGAATAAAATGTTCTCTTTCTTCCTCTTGGCTGATAAACACTACCCAAGACTTTGGTCATTAATGAAGGGCCATGATTCTTGCTATAAAGAACCTTACAGCACAGTTGGGACTGTAATATCCTGCAAGACTGAGGTAGTGTTTATTTTTACAGCTCTTTATATTTCTAAAGCAAGGGTTCTAAAATTTTGCAGCAATTCTGTGGCACATTTTCATTAGTAAGCATCTTTGTTTATATTGCTTAAGAACCACCAAAATGTTAATTTCATTGAATATTTGTCAGTTTTTGTACATTTTCATTTTTGCAGATGAAACGAAGTATGGCTAGATTTCCTAAAGTGTGTTGCTGTGTTAGTGTGCTAATGCAGTTAACATGCATTATTAGAAAATAGATCCCAATGCATAAAATTGGACCTGTGGTTAATAACATGCATTAATGCGTCTTAGCACACTGCAATGTGGTAGTGCCTTTTAATAAATCTAGTTCTAAGTTTTCTAATCCTTTATGTATTTATCAACATCTTGCATTTGTTCTTTTTTTTTCTTTTCGGTTCTTTCTACATCGTTTTCTTTCTTTCATTTTCACTTATCCTTCTTTGGCTTTCCACTCTTACCCCACCCTGTATCTCTTCCTATGACTACCCCCTTCTCTCTCCTCTCCTATAGTTTCTCTCTCTGTACACATTCCTATTCTTCTTTCCCACCCCAAATATTTTAGTTCTCTTCTTTCCATCTTCTTTCTTTCTTATTCCATAGCCTCTTTTCTTTCCTTCATCTTTCTCACGTCTACTCCAATCCAGCCACTGAGTGAGCAATATCCTGGAATTTGCTGTGAATACCCATGACTGCAGAATCAGGAGATTCGGGGGAGGGGGGGGGGGGAGCTGGCCAGACCAGGCCAGGCTCAAGGCTTTGACATGAAAATTCCGATGCAATCATTGAGGGGAATTTTAGAAAGAATGGTCAAGTGCAATCTGGAACATCTATTACTACTACTACTGATCATTTGTATAACGCTACAAGGCGTACACAATATTGTACATATAAGCTGGAAAGTCTGAAAAATAAATAGGCATGCTCAGGTGCAGATATGATTTTACAAAGGGGGACGTGCCTGATATGGACATCTGCAGGGTGTCTTCACAGACATCACAAGAATACAATTTCAGAACCTGGATATCTAGGAATACCCTAATAATGAGAATAGTGGGGCTAAGAAGAGGGATGCCAGGGTTCAAATCCCACTGCTGCTATCACTGAAATTGTGCTGAGTAGTGGGGACAATAGAGTGCTTTCTTCTCTATGCCCTCTGGGTGTTTTGTTGCCAAAACAAGCATTTTTTCAGGTGTCTAGAGCACAGATCATACAGTGATGTTGAGGTTCCTAGGAACGCCCCAGCCACACCTCCACTGTGCCCCCATTCAGCCTTGGACGTCTACAGACCCAGTTTTTAAAATGGCTCTGGAGATGTCTCTGTGCTTTGGACGTCTCTATGACCATTTTCAGATGTCCAAAGAATCAATAGGGCTTCCAAAATGACCCCTACTATCAGGGCCATACCGAGTGTGAATCGCGCCCTGTGCGACTTGCACATCGGGCGTGCGTCCCCCCCCCTCCGCCCCGGCACCTCTATCTAGCCACTTTCTGGAGGCCGACGGGAGAGAAGAGGCACACCCAATGTGCAAGTCGCCGGCGAGATTAGCAGATCTGTCCCTCCCTGCTTTGACACCGCATCAGAGGAGGGAGGGACCAGACCAGCTTAGCGTGCTGCGAGAAGGCTTAAGGGGCGCATTTCAGCTGTCTGCCATTGCCTGCCACCACTGAGAGAAGAAAAAGTGGTGGCGGCAGGCAATGTCAGACAGCTGAAATGTGTCCCTTAAGCCTTTGCGCCTTGTGCGGCCGCACCGCTCGCACAGGGCTAGGTATGGCCCTGCCTACTATGGTATATTGTTTAAAACATTAAAACTGGAACTGCTGTGCTTTCTAGATCTGCCTGAATTTAATATTACCAATAATACTACCATTAAAAATGTAAATAATGTTATAAGATATCTGCAGCACTATTCAGGTCATGGAAATGTGCACTTTTGGTGTGATAATTTTTGTTTCAATTTAGTGCACATTATTTTTTTTAGCATGCACTAACATAAAACAATGTGTGCTATTTGGTGTTAGTGTGTTCTAAATTAAACACAAAAACTACCTCCTACAATCTAGTGAAGATGGACAGACAAGACAACCTTTTAAACACAAAATAGTTACCCTGTATGATTCTCATCCCATGAAACCTACCCTTTTTCACAAATTATTTCACTCTTGTATGTTGCGCCACAATGACCAAATCTGTCATTTCTTGTATTAATTGCTTCAAAATACTCAGGACTACATGCTCTGGCATCTGCAAAAATATTTTAAAAATTGAAAAATTGTCCAAAATGCAATTGCAATGCAAAATATGAGCAAAATTATTTATTAATGAAGGGCCATAAAGTTCCTCCATTTGTTGAGTTAATGGGACTTTGGCCAATCAGTTGATTCAGTTCATCTGCATCAGAAAATACAGTTACTCACCTGTAGCAAATTTTTTCCATGGATAGCAGGAGAAACCCTTACATATGGATAAAGGCGGTATAGAAAAACAGTTAAATAAATAAATATGGATGACATCATCTGACGTAGCCCCACGTGGAAGTATTTCCAGGTCCTTCTAGAAGTTTTTGGAAGCTCCACTCTGCATGTGTGTGCCTTCCTGCTCCCTGCCATAGAACCATCTTGAATTCAGTTTAGTACAATAGCTAAGAATACAACTCCTAGGGGAGGTGGGTGGGTTGTGAGGACTTTTCCTGCTGTCCACAGAAAACACCTGGTATAGGTGAGTAAACACATTTTCTCTGTGGACAAGCAGGAAAACGTCCACATGTTTGGGATTCCATAGCTATAGGCTACCTTGAACAAAAAATAGGGGACAAATAGGACCTACCACGGCAACTCAACAACTATTTTTGTTGGCAACAGGCCTTTTATGATTTTGTGCTTTTTTTTAAGTAGCCTGAACTGAAATAAATGAGCTTAGGTGGGATGGAATTGGATTCTATTCCCCAGACAGATTCCTAAGTAGTGATTGGTCAAAATTCCTGTCACATCAGAAATCCCTTTCTGGACAGTAGTGAGATGTGAATGTGTAAAGTGAAGTCCACATTACAGTCTTACATGCCTCTTCCATGCAGACCAAGCGCAAGTGGGCCAACGATGCAGTCATGGCTCTGACATTTATTTATTTATTAATTTTATTTATTTGTTTGTTTTTATATACCATGCTTTTTCAGATCAGTGTGGTTTACATATAACATGAATAATAAACTGGTTTACATAGAACAGATTACATAGAACAAATTTACATCAAATTACATCAAATGTTTTTAGCACCACTGTAAATAGCCCACCTTGTACATAGCTCAAACAAATCAAGCACCCAACACAGCCCTCACACAACTAAGTTTCATCCTCACTGCATGTACAACGCACACACTTTACCTGATTGCTTGCTGTGATACCACCTTGATTATTAAGATAAGGCGGTTTAGAAATACTGTTAAATAAATAAATAAATAAATCAAATTGGCATTAACATGAACGGTTAACAGTAAACATTAAAACATCAACAGATTTGGATAGGACAGTTTAACCTGGGTGAGAAACAATGGAGAACAGTGTATACTAGTGTTGCGGGTGGTAGCTAAGTGTTAAGTTTAGCTGTCGGTTAAAACTTAGGAGTTGTTTAGGGTGGCTGGTTGTAAGCTAGTTGGAAAAGGTATGTTTCTAATGCCTTCCTGAAAGATGTTAGATCTGGGATGGCTCTTATTGCTGGGGGTAGGGCATTCCATCGAGTTGGTTCAAATAAAGAAAATGCACGATTCTTAGTAGATTGGGTACTGTGACCAACTCTCCTTTAAAACCCCCAGTATCAGTAGGTAGGGGTTAAGCGAGTGGTTTTTCCCCACTGAACAGCTACTTTCACAAATCCTAAAGCAGAGCTTCTTGGGAGATGTAGTCCCTTCGCTGACCAATGAGGAGCAGTTGTGGATTCAAAAGTGGTTCAAGCAAACAAAGGATTTATTTCCCCTCCCGGGGTTGGATTTTTAACCAGGAAACAAAGTAACACAAAACCAGGTACTTTCTGGTATAAGGACAAATTAAAGGTTTTCAACATAAAGGCTTACTTCAGCATAAACACATTAATTTCCAGCATTTCAAGGTAACAGTTCTGTTTCTTCACAGCTGTATGCTTTTAACTCCAAGCAGAGCTGCTTTTCTCTTTAAAGCATGAACTCAACGTAATGATATTATCTCATTTGAAAGAGTTATCGTACAGTCCATTACTTCTTCCTTATTATTTACATGCTCTGGCTCAATGTCCATTAATTCTTCCTCTGAAACAGGAAATGTTTGTAACTGCAACCCTGGTGCCACGCCTTTCCTTAATGCTTCAGGCTTCACTTGATACTCCTGAATTAAATACTGGTTCAGATAAGCATTCTCAGTACAGTCCGTCTCTTTACAGCCCCAACCTTCTGGGTAAATGAAATCACTGTAATTATTAGCACTCCAGCCTTTAGGCTTACCTTTAACCCTAGCTGGCAGAGGTTTTCTCTGTGGCTTGGAACTGGCTGTAGGTTCCCAACCTGAGCTGTGCACAGAAGCTTTCAATTGCCTTCCTGACTTTCTTTCTTTTCTGTACTCCCCAGAATACGGCAGGTAATCCAGACTGCCTTTGCTGTATCCTTCCCTTGGGGTTTCTGTTCTCTTCCTGAAGGGAAGCTCCTTTTCACCCTTCCACGGAGACTCTATCCTTCTTCTTTCACTGCTCTCTTCACTGCAGCTCTCGTAGCCCACCTGGCTGCCTGCTTGGCTGCTCAGCTCACCTCCTTCACCTTTTCCTAACTCACCTAACCCCATAGGCTCCACTGTGACCTCTTTATTAGAGTGAATTCTAGGGTAGAGCTTGACTCCTCCCCCTAACAGGTGTGATGAATCAACTTGTGACTCATTCTCTGAGTGGTAGCACGGGCGTATCCCTTTCCCTTGTGCTTGGTTTCTGTGGTAACCAGAAGCCATGTGCTCTTGTTTACATCTCAGCACTGCTCCTGTTTCCTGGAAGGACCCACTATGTCACAGTACATGACCTTACATGATCTCCTAGTTCTGGTCTCCAGCGTACGTTGTATGAGCTTTGTGAGAGAGGTTGCAGACATTCCATCCTTGAAGGTAAGTAGGAAGGCTTTGTATATTAGGCGACTTGCTATGGGGAGCCAGTGAAGCTGAATCAGTAGGGATGTGATATGATCATAATTGGATGCAGACAGGAGTGTTCAGGCAGCTGTGTTCATGGTTAGTTGTAATGGTTGGAGAGCGTGCTTTGACATGCCATGGAAGATGATGTTGGAGTAGTCTAAGTGAGGGAAGATGAGGGCTTGGGATTCAGAGCGGTAGTCTGAGGGCTGAAGGAGAGGGCATAGATGCCGGAGGGTTCTCAGCTTATGGTAGACTGCTTTGGTGACATTTCAAATGTGGGCCTCCCAATTCAGATGTTGGTCGATTGTGATTCCAAGATAGTGAACTTCTTGCTTGGCTATGAGGTCGAAGTCTTTCACCCTGAGGGAAGTTGGCGGGGCAAAGGTAGGGTCTTTGGTTATGAATAATACCTCCGACGTTTTGTTGTTGACCATCAGATTGTGGGTCGCAAGCCATTCTGAAACTGCATTGAAGCATTCTGCTATGGAAGAGTAGTCAGGGCTGTCTGTGATGAAAGGGGTGTACAGCAATACATCATTGGTGTAGATGTGGTAGAACACGTTGAACGATTTAATAATGGCACAGATTGGCTGAATATATATATTGAAAAGCAGGGCTGAAAGGGATGATCCTTGTGGTACTCCTTGTGTCTGTTGAAATGGTCTGGATGATTGATTATCTATGCGGACTTGTTGCTGCCGGTCGGATAGGTATGATTTGAACCAGTCAAGGGCTAGGTTTCTTATACCTTTTTGATGAAGGCCGGTGAGTAGGAGATTGTGGTTGACTGTATCGAAGGCAGAGGCAATGTCCATGAATATGAGGATGAATCCTTGTTTCTTCTTGTCTAAGCCTATGTGGAGTCAGTCCAGGAGAGTCGTAAGCCGGGTTTCCACATCATGCTGCTGGTGGAATCCGTGCTGTTGCAGGTCCAGAGGTTTGTAGGAGTCGATGTGGTCCTTGGTTTGTTGATGGATGATCTTTTCTATAATTTTGGTTAGGAAGGGGAGGATGGAGATGGGTCTGTAGGACTTGATCTCTGTAGGGTCAAGCTTGTTGTTCTTTATCAGAGGTCTGATGGAGGCGGTTTTAAGTGGCAGAGGAAGGATGCCTTCAGATAGTGATGGGTTAGCGATTCTGGCGATGACTGGGCTGAGGTAGGTTCGTGTTTGGTTGATCCAAAATGCTGGACACGAGTCCACTGGGGAGGTAGTGGTGTTGATCCCACTGATGATCCTCTCTATTTGTTCAGGAGGGTATGGATAAAAGGATTCTAGTGTAGGTAAGAGTGTGTCATTGGAAGGGGAAGGTGCTTGGGAGAGCATTTAAGTTCAGAACAATCTGAGTTGGTCGTTGTTGATGTTGTTTTGCTTTGAAAGTATGTAGCAAAGGCTTCTGAGCTTGGAGTGCTTGTTTTTTGCGTGGATGTATCTTTTGTAAGTGATTTAACGAGGTTGAAGAGCTCACAAGGTTTATTAAGGGAATGCATGAGGGTGTTGGTGTGATGTTCTTTTCTCTTGTGATTGATAGTTCTTCGATGTTGTTATAGTTTATTCAGATAAGCAGCTTGGTCGATGATATGCCTGCAGAGTTGCCAACGGCGTTCAAGCTTTCTGAGGTGCACTAGTGATTCACGCAGGTCAGCAGTAAACCATACGGCTGTGTGTTTTTTGTAGGTGGGACATTATGAGCTGTGACATATTTATTTATTTTTTGTTGTTAACTACCATCTAGTTGGTATCGACTCTTGGCGACCCTCTGGATAGTTGACTTAAACTTTGTTTGGTCTTCAGCCAAACAGCTCATTGTTGATAGAGTGGTATCCATAACTGCTGTTATTGTATCGAACCATCTGACTGCTGGTCTTCCTCTTTTATGGTGACCTTCTACCTTGCCAAGCATTATGTCTTTCTCCATTGATCTCTCTCTTCTCATGATGTGTTGAATTCTTGTCATCTGAGCTTCTAATGAAAGCTTAGGTTTGATCTCCTGTAGTACTGACTGATTTGTTCTTCGGGCAGTTCATGATATACACAGTATTTGTCACCAGCACCATAATTCAAAGGCATCAATTTTCTTCCTATCAACTTTCGCATCCATATGATGTTATTGAAAATACCATCGCCTGGAGAAGTCGAGTCTTTGAATGGAGAAAGACATCTGTGCTCTTGAGACTCTTGTCTAGGTCCTTCATAGCCATTCTACCAAGAGCAATACATCGTCGGATTTCTTGACTGCTAGATCTTTCATAATTGATTGTTGATCCAAGTAAGTTAAAACTGTTGACTATTTCAATTTCTTCTCTATCAATGATTAAGTTATTGACTTTGCCATTTATCAGGATCTTTGTCTTTTTAACGTTAAGGTGTAGACCCATTTAAGACTATATTCCTTGATCTTGAGAAGAAAATGTTTCAAATCGTCTTCACTTTCAGCCAGTAATGTGGTATCATCAGCATAGTGAAGGTTGATGAGTCTTCCACCAATCTTCACATCTCAGTTGTTTTCGTACAGTCCTGCTTCTCTGATGATTTGTTCTGCATATAAATTAAAGAGGTAGGGGGAAAGTATGCAGCCTTTAGCTGGGTTTACATACCACTTTTCACCAGGTCAAAGCGGTGTACATAGAACAATAATGGTGAGTTTTCTGGAAATGGTTTCAAAACGAAAGCATAGGAGGGGTAGATAAGGGGGGGGGGGGTTGAAATAATTGTATTGCCTCAGAGTTTTGTTCAGATCTGTTTATTTGCTGGCATTCAATAAAAGCATTAATACATTTTTTAAATAACTCTTCTCTGAAGTTCTTGGCCTGGAATATTATTTCTGGTGTCAGTCATTTCAACACACAAAATGAGCGAACTTCAAGCCTTAGTAGTTCACCCTCCTTATACAAGATTTCATCACAACAGAGTGGTCATTCGTGCTCATCCCAAATTTTTTCCAAACATGGTTACCAAAATTTATCTTAATCAATCAAACCCTTCCAACATTCTTCTCAAAACCTCATGCTCACACAGGGGAAGCTGTGCTATACCTGTTAGACTGCAAGCAAGCTTTGGATTTCTACTTGGAGTGGATGAAAGCACTTAGAAAGTCTATCCAACTTTATGTTTCTTTAAAGATCCTAACAAGATAGGGGTCGCCATCTCCAAACAAATCTTGTCAATATGGCTAGCAGATTGCATCAATTTCACTTATGCTCAGACAGGCCTAAAACCAACACACTAATCATCCCCCATACAAGAACGAAGAACAATCACCAAGCCTGCACCTGCTCCTTTAAACTCTACGCACCCTCCATAGGGAACACACTCCTAACTCAACTAAGATCCACAGCAGACTTCCTCACCTTCTGGAAATGACTAAAGACACACCTTTTTATGTAACATTTTGGGTCCTTTGCATAATCCCCTTCCCGCCCCCCCAAGAACATATGATCCATCAAATGAAGCAATGCCTCATGTAAATATTCCTACATCAAAACACCTACAGCAATCCCTGAAACAAATTAACCACCTATACCATATCCACTATATAAAAGTCAGACCCATGTACAATGTATATAAGTTAACACCATGTATATAAGTTAGCATCTTGTTCAATATATGTAAGTTTATAATCATGTTCAATGTAATCTCTTATTGTGCCACTCTCCCCTTGCATATAGCAGTCAATTTATTCACCTTTTTCTTCCTCTCATTCAGCCATCTCCACTCTCACTGAAGGAATCTCACCCTTGCTTCTTTTGTGCCACCTCCTCTCTCCCCCATTCTCTCCTACTCCATCATCTGGAGATGGCAACCCCAACCCTGGCTCCCCTAGACCTTTTTCATGCTCCCAGTGCAAGTCAACACGTAACCTTTCTAATCTTGTTCATATCACTTTCCTCTCTCCCGCTTCTTTCCCTTTTTCTTGCACATTGTGGAATGCACATTTTGTCTCCAATAAATTTGCCTTCATTCATGATCTCTAATAATCTACATCTCCTAACTCTTACTGAAACTTGGCTTCAGTTGCTGTCTTTTGTCAGAGAGGTTACCTATTTTCCCACTTATTTCATTTATCAGATCTTTTATACTGCTTTATCATTTCAATCAAAGCAGTTTACATTGTAACTTAAAATTGGTAATGTACATTAAACAGGGACATTGATATTGGATTTTTCTGAGGCAATGGAGGGTTAAGTGACTTGCCCAATGCCACAAGGAGTGCTAGTGGGACTTGAACTCTGATCTACTTGGTTCCAAGCCAGAGCTCTAACCACTAGACTACTCCTCATTCCCATATGCTTTACCCATTGGCCATGGTGGTGGTGTTGGGTTCCTACTCTCTCATTCCTGCCAATTCCAGCCTCTCCTTCTGCCTCCATCTAATTCCTTTGCTTCCTTTGAAGTCCATGCCATTTTCCTATTTTTTTCACTACTTCTCTGAGTAGGTGTCATTTATTGACCCCCCCCCATCCCCCAACAAGTCTACCTCTACCTTTCTCACTGACTTTGACTCCTGACTTTTCTCCTTTTTGGACACATCTTCCCCTTCTCTTATTCTTGGGGATTTTAACATTCACTTTGATGACCCTTCTGACCCTTATGCTTTAAAGATCTTTTCCCTAACCTCCTCATTCAACCTCCAGTTGTGCTGTACCACTCCTACTCACAAGCATAGTCACTGCCTTGACCTTCTCTTCTCCTCCAACTGCTCAGTCTCAAACTTCTCTACCTCAGTTCTGCCCTTATCTGACTATCACCTGCTAAGCTTCACCCTTAAGCACCCTCCATTTGGTCTTGCCCGATTTCCACCATGTTTAGGAATCTTCACACTGTCAACCCTTCAGCTCTCTCCACTGCTATCTTTTCACCTCTTTCCTCCACTATGTCATCTGAGTCTGTTGATGGGGCAGTATCCTCCTACAGCACTATACTCCTCACTGCTCTAGATGCACTGGTTCCTCGCATTCCACACCCTGTGAGGCATACCATACCTGGCTGTCCTCGACAATCCGCTACCTTCATTCCTGTGCCTGCTCAGCTGAGCGCCTTTGGCTTAAATCACATACCATTGCTGACTACCTACATTTCAAATTCAAGTTAACCTTTTTCCAGTTGGCCATAGCACTCGCCAAGCAAGAGTACTATGTCCATCTGACTAACTCTTACCTCTGACCCTTTCTGTCTCTTTACTACACTCAACTCTCTCCTCAAGGTCTCTCCTCCCCCAAACCCTCCTTCACTGTCTGCTTGAACCTTGGCTGACTACTTCCATGACAAAGTCAAGAAGATTAGCCTTGGATTCTCTGCTGGGTCACCTCCACCTCATCTTCCCCCACTTCAATCCCATATCCTTTCCTCACCTTCGGACACCCATTCTTCTTTTTCTGAAATCACTGAGGAGGAAACTGCAAATCTTCTCTCCTCCTCTAAACTGACTACTGATCCCATCCCCCCATCTGCTAAGCTCTTTCTCTTCTGCCATCATCCCTTCATCTGCCATATCCTTAACCTACCGCTTTTCACTGTAATTGTTCCTTTGGCCTTCAAACATGCTGTGGTTACACCTAGACTCAAAAAGCCTTCACTAGATCCTACCTATCTTTCCAGTTAACCTATCTCTCTCCTCCCCTTTACTTCAAAACTACTTGAACCATGGCCCTCTCAAGACCTTCTGGACCCACTGCAATCTGGCTTTTGTTCTCTACATTCCACAGAAATGGCTCTTGCCAAAGTCTCCAGAGATTTGTTCCTTTCCAAATCTAAAGATCTTTACTCAGTTCTCATCCTTCTTGACCTTTCTGCTGCCTTTGATGCTGTTGATCACCACCTTCTCCTCCATACCCTGCCCTTGCTTGGACTTTTAGTGTCTGTTCTGGTAGTTCCTCCTCTACTACCATCCCCCTTTCAGTTGGTGTACCTCAGGGCTCTGTCTTGGGACCTTGCCTTTTCTCTCTCTATAGTTGGTCCCTTGGGGCACTTATTTATTCCCATGGTTTTCAGCACCATTTTTATGCTGATGACTCTCAGATCTACCTTTCTGTGCCTGAAATCTCTTCAGGAATCTCTGCCTGCTTATTTGACATTGCTGCCTGGATGTCTCACCACCATTTGAAACTGAACATGGCCAAAACTGAGCTCCTTATCTTTCCTACTAAACCCACCTCCCCCTTCCTCCTCTCTCTATTTCTGTGGATAACGCTACACTCTTCCCTGTTTCCTCAGCTTGCAACCTTGGGGTCATCTTTGACTCCTTTCTATCTGTTCCCTTCTCTTCTACTGCCAACTTCGATCCTTCCACCTTGCTGCTTCTTATGCCTGAAACAAACTACCTGAGTCTGTGCGTCAAGCTTTATCTCTAGCTCTTTTCAAATCCAGGCTGAAAACTCACCTCTTCAATACGCTTTTGGCCCTTGATCCACTTAGTCTCCTATGTATTTCCTTACCATTCCTCTAGGCATATCCTTGTGTTTTCTGTATTGACAAGATTGAAAGCTCTGATGAACAGGGGCTGTCTTTTACATGTGTCTGTACAACGTTGCATATGCCTTGTAGCACTATACAAATGATTAGTAGTAGTAGTAGTAGTAGAATTCATACTGTACATCTTGCCCACCCTCTTCACATACTCCTAAATCCACAGAAGCAGTGCCTTATTCCAATGCAATGCCATTTTGCAGCATATCACCCCAATAAAATGCCTCCACATCTCCTGCTGTCCCAGAGAGCAACCTGGGTCCTATTAGTGTAGCAAATAAACTGCAGGATCCTATGGGAGGGCCTGACCCTCAATCTCCTCCATCAGGCGGATGACTACCTCCCAATATTTCTGCACCACCCGGCATGTCCACCACATGTGGAAAAAACGTCCCTGGTCGCTGCATTGCTCCCTGCAATCTGCATACCTAATGGCCCCCACCTGGTAGAGCCACACAGGTGTCATTTACCACCAATACAGCAGCGTTTAGACATTTTCCACCAGGTTCACTGACACCAAACGTTTCCCAATAGTAAACAAAAACAAAACAGAAAAACCCCTTCCCAATCCTCCCATTCCCACAAAACCCCCAGATCCTGTTTCCACCCCTCTTTCTCCTTCCCTACTGCTTTGAGCCCCTTATATAACTTTGAGAGTACCCCCTTTCTTTCCAATGCACTCAAGCACAGAGCCTCAAACCTGTTTCTATCCTTTTCCAAATCCTCCTGCAATTTCTTTTGCAACAAGAAGTGCTGGATCTGTAGATACCCATAGAAGTCCCTGTCTTTCAAGGAGAATATATCCCTTTATCCCTCAAAAGACAGGAGCTTCCCTTACTGGAAAAACTGATCCATGCTGACTAACCTTTTGTTCCTTCACCTATCCATTAACTTCCTTGGTGGCCCAGTTCCCGCTGAGAAGCAGTCCTTGAACCAAAGCAGTGGGGAATACCGCTTACCCACCAATAAGAGAGTACGATGCCTTGACCAGATGCCTAGCATGTGCCACACAAATGGATGCCCTATCTCCTTCCCTGCCCCAGCCCCCCACAGCCTCCCCACCAGTCCTATCCTTTCCAGTTCTCCCCATTCCATACTCATCCACTGTTTCTTGTCTTCATGAAGCCACAAGCAAATTGCATGTAGTTGCACTGCCATGTAATAGCTTTTGAAATCAGGCAGAGCCATCCCCCCATCCCACTTACTGCAAAACTCATCGAGGGGATCTATCTTTACACAAAAATGGCTCTAACTGCTTCCTGGTGCCCAACACCACCCTCTCCAGAATGATCACTGGCAGGGCCTGAAACATATACAAGAACTTCAGTAGAACTACCATTTTTATAGCTGCCATTTTGCTGATCAAGGAGGGTTGCAGCAGTCCCCACTGTCCCAGCAGCATTTCCAACTCTTGCAGTAGCCTGAAATAGTTCATCTCAAACAACCCTCTAAAGTCCCTACCTCAGTGAACCCCTAAATACCTCACCTCATTAGCCTCCCACTTGAAAATATGATTCCAGTCATTCCTCCAGTTGGGCAGGCACTGTTAGATTAAGTATTTCTGACTTCCCCATGTTTAGGCTGAATCCAGATAGCCTCCCATATCCCTTAATTCCCACATAATCAAGGGCAGTGAAATCAGGGAATGTGACACCATGAAGATGATATCATCCACAAACATTGATATGCAGAAATCTACTCCCCCCTACCTCTATTCCTCTGATGTCCTGACTCTTACAAATCCTCTGAGCCAAAGCTCCATTGAAATCACGAACAACAGAGGGAGTAGTGGGCATCTCTGTCATTTATTTATTTAGCCACACTTATATACTGCTTTTCATTGGGTCAAAGCTGTTTGCAATAAACAAGTGGGGATACATTAAACAGAGCTATTAATATTTACAGGGAGGGAGAGATATACCATCACCAGGGGGGTTCAACATATTTACATTCCTGAGCTTGGTGTGCATTAGAGGTATTAGTCTTATTTACAGTTCTGGCTTTTGTCTTCAGTCTCAATCTACTTAGTGAACTTCAGTGGGTGTTGTTCCATTCTGATCCAAGGTGCTCCTGGAATAGATGGATTTTTAGCTGTTTTCTGGAGAGGTCCTTGCTGCTACGCATTTGGGTTGGAAGAGAGTTCCAAAGTGAAGGGGCATATATATCAAATGCACAGTTACAGGTCTGGAGATTAAACTTTGTCCTATCATGCGGCACAATGAGTGCATTGTTTGTGGTCTGTCGTGTTGGTCTTCTAGAGTTCATCTGGGGAAACAGGGTTTGTAAATGAGATGGCGGTTGTTGGTGAAGTGCCTTATGGATCAGTACCAGTGTTTTATATTTTATCCGTGCTTCTAGTGGGAGGATGTGGAGATCTCTCAGGACTGCGGTGATATGATCATGCTTCTTTAGTCTCTGGATGCTTCTGGCTGTTGTGTTGAGGGCTGTCCATAGTGGGTTGATGGTGGTGGCCATGAGTCCTTGGTATATCGCATTACAGTAATCTAGGTGGAGAAGTGTCATTGCTTGCATGACTGTTTGGAAATCCTATGGGTCTATGAGCAGTCTTGGGTGTAGTATCATCTTTGCTTTAAAGAATATTCATCTTGCAGTTTTTGCAATCTGCTGCTTAAATACCTTTGTTCAAGGATGATTCCAAGGTATTTTACATGCGATTGAACTTTTATTTGGGTTGTTGCCAGAGTGAGGTGTGGTGGTGGGGGGGGGGGGGGTGAAGGTTTGATCTTTGGTAACAAATAAGACTTCTATTTTTTTGAGGTTTATGGTGAGATTGTTTTCTTGGACTATCTGGAAACATCATTAAAGCAGTCTATTAGTTGCGGGTTTGCTGGATTGGTAGTTGTGATGGGTCCATGCAGCATAATGTCATCTGTGTACAGGTGGAAGTTGATATTGTGAGACTGTATTATTGCGCAGAGTGGTTGAAAGTAGATATTGAAGAGCATGGCTGAGAGTGCGGAGCCCTGTGGTATTCCTTGAGTTTGTTGAAAAGGAGAGGAGGTTGTGGTGCTGGTACGGATGAGTTGATATCTGTTGGTTAGATAAGATTGGAACCATTGTATCACTTTGTCTTGTATGCCAATCTCCTGTAATCTGCTTAGGAGGATGTTGTATGAGACTATGTTGAATGCTGCAGAAATATCTAGAAAGATCAGGGCATACCCAGTCCATTTGGCCTGTATTCCTTTGATTAGGGTGTTTAGAAGAGTGATCATGAGGGTTTCAACCCCATGAGAGGGGCAGAATCCATGTTGCTGCGGATCAAGTGTGTTGTTTTTTTCTAGGTGATCTTGCAGTTGTTGTTGAACTATCTTCTCAATTATCTTTGCAGGGAATGGTAGACTTGCTATTGGTCTGAATGAGGTGGGTTTTAGGGGGTCGAGATTAGACTTCTTGAGGGCTGGTCGAATGATAGATGTCTTTAGGCTGTTGGGCATTTTGTCTTGTTTGAATGATACATTTACTATGTTTGCTAGTGCAGAGCTTAATTCCTGTTTTGTCTTTTTTATCCATTCCACTGGGCAGGGATTGAGCGGGGAGGGGTGGTGTTTAGACCTGATATGGTGGTTTCGATCCTTTCTTTGGAAATCGTTGCAAATGTCTCCCATTCTGTGCCAGGGGCAGTAGTATGGCCAGCTCTTACTGTTATGGGTAGTGAGTTGGGTTGTTGTTGAAGTTGCTTATAATGTGCTGCCAGTTGTTGCGGTGGGAAGCTCGGGAGTTTGTTGTCATGGTTAGGGGTCTTTGTTAACCTCATGACAATATCAAAGAGCTTGCATTGGTCTGTTGATTGATGACATTATAAGCTTTTTGTGATATGTTCTTTTAGCATTATCTGTTTCAGTGCGATATTTGTCCAGCTCATTCATGTATGTTGCTCTGTCTGTTTCATTCTTTGTCTTTCTCCATTTCCTCGTGGTTCTTCTGAGTTGTGTCTTCAATTTCCGCAAGATGGGTGTTTTCAATTTCCGCAACATCGTGCTGTTGTTGGTCTCGTTCTGTTTCCTATGTGAATTGTCATTGCTTGTGCTGTTGAGACAATTATGGTGTTCCAGTTGTTGGTTAGGGCTTTGATCTCAGTCATTTCTGGTTGCATGTTTCGGAGTACTTGCCTTAGGAAGTCTTCCTTGTTAAATGGGTTGAATCTTCTTGTCAGCTGGTCTTTTTCCTTAATGGTGCAGGTTGATATGAGCTGGTGAAGATGATGAGATTGTGGTTGGACCATGGGACAGCTATGATCCTTGTGTTTTTGTTTGCAATGGCATTTTGAGAGTTAAGGAATATGAGGTTGAGGGTGTTTCCATTCTGATGAGTTGGATCATGGATGATTTGCATCAGTTTCATTGCCTCCATTGCCTCATGGAAAGCATTGGCCTGCATTATCACACGCACCACAACAAATTCCAATCCTACAAAGACACACCCATAGACGGGCAGAAGCCCCATATCCTCCCTTGAGAGTTGATACACAACCATGGCACTCACACTTGTTACACATAGCTCTCCAAAATACCAAGAAAATCAAGCAACCGGAACCTCCTCAAGCGCTAAACTGTGCCCTTATCAATGCTCGGTCAGTCCGTAAGAAATGGCCAATCGTTACTGATTTAATATCTACTTATAACCTGGATATTCTCATGATAACTGAAACCTGGTTATCTGACACAGATAACATAATCATCAACCAACTCATACCCAACAACTTCTCCATCCACTCCCGTCATAGAAAGAACAAAAGAGGAGGAGGAGCCCTCATACTAACAAAGACCGACCTTCAGTTTTGCACAATAGACTCTACAAGCTCAAACAACCTAGACATTCTTTCAATCGCCAATGATCAATGTTCCATCAATCTTCTTTACAGAGCACCCTCACCATCCTCCGATGATCTTCCCAACATCCTAGACTTAGCAGCTAACACGGTCCAACACAACAAACCAAATTGGTTATTAGGAGACTTTAATCTCCCTTCTCTGCAGCCATGCCTCAGCCCTCCTAGAAGCAATGGATGAACTAGGATACAGGAAATTAATCAAAAGTCCCACACATTCAAAAGGGAACACCCTTGACATGATTTTTGCTCCTCTATCAGCATGTGAATCAAACAACGATCTTGTAACAGCACTGATCCCAGTACCATGGTCAGATCACAAGTTAATTAACTTCATCATTCCCTTAAACCCCAACACCCCACATAACAGAACCTCTAACAACTCCACAAAGACAACATCTCGAAGTTTCCGAGCCTTCGACAAAGAACTCATACTTGCACAAACTAACCCTCTCTACGAAGACACCATGCTCAACCTGGAAAACCTGATTGCATCATGGAACAACAATCTCAGCGCTATTGCACAAAAACCACATGATAGCAAGACCTCAAGAAACAGAAAACATGCACCATGGTTCTCTCCTGATCTGCGGACATCCCTTTTATACCTTCGAAAACTCGAGAAACGATGGCGCCGATCTCACTCCACAGATGACCAGGCAGCCTACAACACACAACTCTTGGCCCACAGAAAAGCAGTCCTGACAAAAATGAAACAATTCCACACAGATACACTCAAAAGATCCCTAAACAAACCACGAGATCTTTTCAACCTAGTCAAATCCCTATCGAAAGAACCATCACCATGTCCTCCTGAGGAGATCCACCCACAAGCCTTCGCGGACCATCTACAATCAAAACTATTACAAACAAACAAAATCGCTGCCTTCAAGCCTCAAGACACCACCTGCCTAAACTATCTCTCAATGTTCTCAACACCACCCAAGAAACATGTGGAAGATACCATTGCAGCCATCAACACTACCACTGCTCATACTGACCCTTGTCCAGCTTACTGGATAAAGAATATACGCAGTGATATCAGTCCATTAATCACAAGAATGATAAAACTATCGTTCACAACCAGATCCTTCCCCTCAGCACTCAAACAAACTTCAATTAGACCTCTCCTAAAAAACCCCAAGCTTGACCCTAGTAAAGTGGAATCATACAGACCCATAGCTAGCATACCATTTCTAGCTAAGATATTTGAAAAGGAAGCACAACGACAAATTCAAGACCACATCGACACTGCATCCCCACTAGACCCCCATCAACATGGCTTCAGGGAGTTCCATGGCGTGGAAACCCTTCTGATCTCCCTTCTCAATAATATCATCACATGTATTGACAACATCCACCAAGGCTGTGTACTTATTTTCATAGACATAGCTGCAGTCTTCGACTCGGTACACCACGGCCTGCTCATAGAACGTCTAAAAGAAAAAGGCATTAATGGCCTCGCCCTTGATTGGTGTAGATCATACCTTGAAGGAAGGTGGCAGCAAGTAAGATCAAGATCAACAAAATCAGAGCCCTTCCACCAAGATCAGGGCGTTCCACAAGGCTCATCATTATCATCTCTCATGTTTAACATTTACGTTCAACCTGTCTGTAACATCATCAGGTCCTTCAATGTCCAATGTCAGATATATGCAGATGACATCCTTCTCTACATGCCATTCTCCACAAAGCAAATGGACCTCTCACCTATCATTGAATGTTTTAACGCAGTATCAGAATGGTTTCTATCTCAAAACCTCCTCATCCAACATAAAAAAACCTGAGGTACTCTTTATCACAAAAAAATCCGAATTTTACTCCACCACCTCATATAAAAGTGAGAGAAGCTGAACTCCAAACGAAGTCAACAATTCGATACTTAGGAGTCACACTAGATGAACACTTGGACATGAAGCTACACATATCCTACATTGTCAGAGCCGTATATTTCAAGATCGGGACACTCAAACACCTCAGATCCTTATTGGACCCAAGTGACTTCCGGACTGTATACCAAGCTCTTATCCTACCCCACTTTGATTTTGCCAATGCCATTCTCAAAGGCCTCCCATAGTCTACTTTGAATCCCCTACAACTATCCATGAATGCCGCTGCTAGAGTTCTATCTGGAACATCGAGATTTGACCACATCACGCCCATCTTAATTCAGCTCCACTGGCTCCCAACACATGGAAGAATTCTATTCAAAACTCTGATGCTTACTTTTAAAGCCATCAACGGCATAACCGCTTCATCACTAGTTAATCTAGTTCAGCCCACTCCACCTAACAGATCTAGAAGATCCACAGCAGCAAACACTCTAACTATCCCAAGTGCATCAACAAAATGCACACTGACAACGTCAAACAGGGCTTTCAGTTTTTATGCTCCTAAGCATTGGAACACACTACCACCAGAAATCCGAGCCATTACCGATCTCACACAATTCAGGAAGGCACTAAAACATTACTTATTTATTCAACATTACCAGATCAACCATACTCCACCATAGCCACACTTTTTTCTCTAGAAACCACTGTATATTAGTCCCATTCTTAACATCCGTCCATAGGTGCATAATCCATTATGCAAAGCTTACTGTTACATATGTAAATAGTTGATGTGCATGTTTCCCTAAGTTATCCAAGTTGTATTTCCCTGTTCTCTGTAAAACTGATTTTTGTTCATTATGGTTCGTTGTTCCTTGTGAACCGCGCTGATACTAAATAGTGCGGTATATAAGAAATTAAAATAAATAAATAAAATTGGCTTGATTCTCTTGGAAGGTTGAAATCACAGAGGATTCTGTTCTTTCGTGGTGTTAGTGCTGTCTGTCACTTCCTTGAGAATGTCTGAGAGGTCTGAATTTGCCGTCGGTGCTCATTATACCAGGCATATTGTGAGGGGTTTATTGATTGTGCTTATGTCTGCCTCCTCTGTGGTTTCTGTTTCATAGTTTCATAGACCACACACCGAGCTGCTCGCAACCTCCACTCCTGTCCAATCGGGACAGTGGGAGTTGCTCCTGGCCAATCCGGCCAGTGGGAGAGGAGGAACAGAGCCAGCAGAGGCACATAAAGTGCGGCGTCCCTACAGGGCGTGCCCGCGCCTGGCGGGCCCGCGCCTGAGGGCCTCGCCAGAGGGCCCTTTGGCGTGGCCCTTAGGCAGTGGCCATTGGCGTGGCCTACCCCTCGGAAAATCCCTACAACGGATGTGGCTCATACGATAAAATTACCAAATCCGCTGTCTCACGCGGCTGGAGCCCCCAGAGATGGGTGTGAGCTCGCCGTCAACACCGCTCTAGCATCTCGGGCTACCCCTGGAACAGTTGAACCTACAAAACAGAGAACATCAACACTACCAACGTCTCACTGCACAGAGCACCGCATGGTGGACCAACGAAATGTAAGTAGAACATATGGAATAGCACCGCCAAAGATACTGTTATACTGACCCAACTGACCCGACTGACCAACCATACACGTGAAACCAGACTGTAAAAACCTTGACAATCTGACTGTGGAACCAACCAAGGGGCACAGTTACACGATGTTCGGTAACACATACATGCCTTCCAAATGGGCTAATGTGTAAAGGCCGTATTACTGACCTAGCTCATCAGTAATTATAACTGAATCTGTCCACGTATAAATACAAATGTTGCGTATGTGGATAATATTGCTACGCTGTCATCAAAGCTAAAGGTCATACCAGTTAGTCTTAATGCTGCTATTGTGCTACTATTGTTATTGTTGATACAGCTACTACTAGTCTTAATGCTGCTATTGTGCTACTATTGTTATTGTTGATACAGCTACTACTATTCGATTTTGTTTATACAGATACTTAGTGTTACTACATAGTACTACAACATAGTTACCAGGGCTAACACCCAGACTGGTTATTTACACTGCTATTATTGTCCATATAGGTTGTTTACACTGCTAGTTTTGTCCATACTGGTTGTTTACACTGCTATTATTGTGTGGCTATTGTGCTACGTGTTTGCAAAGCTAAATAGTGCTGCTACTTAGGGCTGCTACGGAGTGCCACACGGTGCTATTTGTTTATACCAGGATACATAGTAATAAGCGAGGTTCATACTGTTACCTACACCTGCTAATCTTGACAATCAGCCTTGCTAATTCTAAGTGCTGCAAACATTTACTTTCGATCCCTACACTTGGTATTGCTGCAAATATAGTTACAAAGGGTCCAAATAGAATTGGCGGACTAAACAACATTGGAAAGGTACATTAATTAGCTATAAAATGAAGATACCAATCCTATACATAGGTATATGCCTATTCACGCTAATCCATGCCCACACATTCAATCCAAACCTATACCATACACAACTATGCACTACACTCTACCTCCTCTACACCATACAAATGCCACAAACACTCCTACACACACCATACCACCAAAACATAGACACAGTAACATACCCACTCAAACACAGTGCCTACACTAACAGCCCTACGAGAAATCGGAGACGCCATAGGCCCAAAGCATCATCGACCCACATGCTCAGTCAACCACTGACACAAACCGCTAACAACCAGGCTAGGCAAGAGCTGCATAATATCACCCTCATCAATGCTCGATCAATCAGGAACAAGACACACATAATCCACGACATCATCACAGATAAGAAACCAGACATCCTATGTATAACCGAAACATGGGTCTCCAACACCGATGCAGCCATATTAAACCAGATCAGCAAACCTGGATACAACCTATACAACTGTCCCCGAACCCACAAAAAGGGTGGAGGGCTCCTCATAGTAGCTAAGAGCAACCTACAACTCGGAATTACTTATCAGAACTCAAACACAGACATAGACCTACTAAAGGTGGAAAACACCGCAGTATCCATCTGCCTAATATACAGGCCCCCCTCACCACAGCATGAGATACTTGCCTCAGCATTAGAAAACATTTCCGCAACGCAACCAAAAAAATTCCAGATCGTACTAGGAGACCTGAACCTAACATCAATTACAGCCACGCACGCAAACACTTTCCTGGACGCTATGACTCAGCTAGGATACCAACAACTAATAACAGAGCCCACCCATGAAAAGGGACACACACTGGACATGGTTTTCGCACCTGCAGGAAAGCAAGCCAACGTTGAGAAGCCTCTGATAGAGATCATACCATTACCCTGGTCGGACCACTACCAAATCAATGTGCAGATAAAGCTTCCTACCTTATCCAAAGACACAAAGGCAAAAAGAGCACCCCTTCAACAAAGAAGATTTAACAAACCAAATATGGAATGTCTCATTGAGACCATCAAATCCCACATAGACCTGGTTAAAACAGACCTCAACGATTTAACAAGCAGCTGGGATACCGGTATTCAGGCCATGGCGATCCCTAAAGAGAACCATACACCAAACGCAGCCAAACTAAAATCAGAACCTTGGTACAACATAACGCTGACCAGAATGAAAAGAGACCTTAGGAAACATGAAAGAAGGTGGAGACAAACCAAATCCATCGAGCTCAGATCTGTGTACCTCAACCTCCTATCAAAATACAAGGATGAAGTAAACACAGCAAAGAGGATACACCATACCAACATTCTAAGCAAAGCCATCAACAAACCACGTGAACTCTTTGCATTAGTTAAATCACTAACCAAAACAGCCACTCCGGAACATCTAGATAGCCTCATAAATCCACAAACGCTCGCAAACCACTACGCAAGCAAGCTGACTACCAACATCCCCAATCTCCCTATAGACACACAATGCCAAGGCACAGAGGTGGAGAGTAAACAAAAATGGAGTATTTTCCACAACATCGATGTGCAGCAAACCATCAACATACTAACCTCCATAAATACCACCACCTCCCCACTCGACCCCTGCCCAACAGCATGGATAAAAACAGCAAAAAAAGAGATCATCCAGCAAATATCCCACATCATAAACCAGTCACTAAATCAAGGAATAATGCCTGACCAACTGAAACAATCTATAATAAGGCCAATCCTAAAGAACAACTCGCTCAACAAGGAAGACCCGACATCATACCGCCCCATCTCCAGCATTGCATTCCTTGCAAAGATCATTGAAAAAGCTGTGCTAATACAGCTTCAAGAGCATCTCGAGGACTGTGATACCCTAGATAAACAGCAATACGGGTTCAGAAGAAATCATGGAGTTGAGACGCTTTTGATAGCACTAATGAACAACCTCATCCAAGGCCTAGAGAACAGAGAGAAAATGTTTATACTCATTTTCATTGACATCTCTGCCGCCTTCGACACAGTACACCATAAGATCCTCCTCAACAAACTAGAAGATATAGGAATTGTGGGAACTCCCCTCAAATGGTTCTCCTCCTACATAACGAACAGAAGGCCGCAAGTACAATTTAATGGCGAAAAAGCTGAACCTTTCGCTCAAACGCAGGGCATACCCCAGGGTTCTGCCCTCTCGGCACTTCTGTTCAACATATACATGCGACCCCTCTGCGACATCTTCAAAAGACATAATATTAAATACCACATCTATGCGGATGATATTATGCTTTATACGCAACTAGATGCGGCCGACCCTCAATATACACTACTCGAAAAATGCCTGGATGAGATGTTAGGCTGGCTACAGAAAAACAACATGACAATAAACCATAAGAAAACAGAAGTCATGTACATATCCAGCAAACCAAACTTCAACCCCCCCCCTACAATCACACTGTGCAATAACACGTACAGCACGAAAAATGAAATAAAATATCTGGGAGTCACACTCGACTGCAACCTGAAAATGGAGACACACCTACGCAAAACGAATAAAGCCATCTTCCATAAACTAAGAGTGTTACAACCACTAAGGAAAATAATAGAACCCGGTGATTTTCGGTCGGTAGCACAAGCTCTCATTATACCGCACTTGGATTACTGTAATGCCATCTTACAAGGGCTGCCTAAAAAATCTCTAAATATCCTGCAGATGGCCCAGAACGTAACAGCCAGGATCATAATGGGAACAAGCATTGCTGAACACATTACCCCCATTTTAATAGAGCTACACTGGCTACCAATTGCAGCCAGGATTCAATACAAGATATTAATGACCACCTTCAAGCTAATAAACAACTTATCCCCATCATTCCTATCCTCACTTATCAGCATGCAACCCACAAATAGGGACAGAAGAACCATCAACTCAGGAACCCTGCAAGTCCCCATCAACATCAGGACAGTGAAAACAATTACGAGTCATAGAGCCTTCTCTTTCTCTGCACCAACTATCTGGAATCAACTCCCCTGTGAGCTGCGCCTAACCAAGGACATCACCAAATTCAGAAAAGAGCTAAAAACACACTTATTCCGATGTCATTACAATCAAATATAACCTTCTACTGCTAGTGATTTGTAAAAAATGATATATGTTTAAATATGTTTTAAATATGTAAATATGTATATATAAATGTAAAAACGTATGATTCGTCCCCGAAGACGCCAATCATGTGTGCTGTGACCTCAGATCTATGTATATACCCCCCCCCCCAAGTCTTGATTGACTACCCCACAAAGATTAATCAAACCGCTGCTGATCGCTGGAAGTAGCGGTATATAAATGTGTAGTAAATAAATAAATAAATAAATAAATAGTTCCAGAAGTGGAGTTTGGATTTGGCTAGTATGGCTACTCCCCCTCATCTGGCGTGAGTTTGGGAGCAATTGTAAAGACTATATCCATGAGGTGTTAGCTGGATTATGAGTACTGTGTCTGATTCTGTTAGTCTGGTATCAGTTATGCAGAAGATGTTGATCTTTTGAGATGTGATGAGGTCCTGGAGCATAGGGAGTTTATTCCTCACTGAACGTGTGTTTATCAGGGAGATTAGGAGTGTCTGTGTGTGTGCTGAGGTTGTGGTTGTTCTGGAGTGAGAGGAATGGGTTTGAGCCTTCGGCATGGGTATGCTTTGGTGGTACTTGTTGTTTGCTTCTTTGGTGTGTTATGTGTGAGGCAATTTGGGTTGTATATAACATTTGCCTGGATGGAGGTGTAGTATTGTGCATAGGGAAATGTGGTGATTAAGTGTGGCGTGGTTAGAAAGGGCAGCATAGTTATAGGCATACCTTTGTTTTAGTAATTGTTCCGGTTTTGTTGCTTATTCCTGTGATGCCTGGTTTGATTATATGAACCTGTTGCCAGTTGGTTGGCCTGTTTTGGCTTTTTTGGGCATTCGTTGGTCCCCACCTGCGGTCCACGCCTAAGGGCCATGCCAAAGGGCCCTCTGGAGGCCCTCAGGCGCGGGCCTCATGGGCGCGCCCACTGCAGTTTCTTTAAATCGGCTGATCCTGGAATGCTAATTCGGCTGGTGGCTGAGAGCGGGGAGGAGAGCCACTTTCCCACTCTTGGCTTTGACCCCAATTGGAGGAGCTTCTCTGCTTTAGATGGTGTGCAGCTTCTACCCCAATTAGAGGAACTTTGCGATGGAGCATGGTGTGCTCAACTCTTGCCCCCACTGCAGTTCCTTTAAATCAGTAGATCCTGGAGTGCTGATTGGGCTGGCGGCTGAGAGCGGGGAGGAGAGCCACTTTCCCACTCTTGGCTTTGATCCTAATCGGAGGAGCTTCTCTGCTTTAGATGCTATGCAACTTCTACCTCTATCGGAGGAGCTTAGTGATGGAGGATGGTGTGCTCAGTTCTTGCCCCTGCTGCAGTTCCTTTAAATTGGCTGATCCTGGAGTGCTGATTGCGCTGAAGGCTGAGAGCGGGGAGGAGAGCCGCTTTCCCGCTCTTGGCTTCGACCCCGATCAGGGAGGCTTCTCTGCTTTAGATGGTATGCAGCTTCTACCCCGATCTTTGCAATGGAGGATGGTGTAATGTCCCTCTACTGAGGGTGAAAAAAATCAGAATAGCCCCAGTTGACTTTCACATACCCTCGGGCACATGTACAATGCCGGGATCCACCCCTGGAAACCCTTCCCAAATCCCATTCTTTCCAATATCTTAAACATGAACTCCCAAAAGACTTGGTTGAACGCCTTTTCTGTGTCAATATTTAACAGCAGAGTCTCCTTCCAACTGCACTTCGTCCCCCAAATCATATTCAACACCTTTTTAATATTATCTGCAGCCTTTCTCCTAGGTATGAAACCGGCCGGGTCAGAGTTTATCAGCTGAGTAATCACCTAATTGAGATGGGCTGTCAGCAGCCAAACTTTTGACATCAAGATTTAGAAGAGAAATGGGTCGATAAAATGTGTAATGCTGCAGATATAGTAGTTACTCACCTGTAACAGGTGTTCTCCAGGAGCAGCAGTAATCAGTCCTCACATATTGGTAACGTCGGCGCCGACGGAGCCCCCGTGCGGAGCATTTCCCCAGCTTTCAAAGAAGGCCTTTGGGAATGCAGCGCGCATGCGCAGTCCCCTTCCCGCTCAAGGGTGCCATCTTGCTCAGTCTGATGACATAGCTAAAAGACAGCAAAAAAGAAACAAAATAAATCATAAGACTGCAACTCCAAGGGGAGGAGGGAGGGTTGTGAGGACTGATTCCTGCTACTCCTGGAGAACACCTGTTACAGGTGAGTAACTACTATTTCTCCAGGACCAAGCAGGAAGTCAGTCCTCACATATGGGACTCCCCAGCTTAAGGCTACTAGAGATCCAAAGCTGAAAAATGAGCTCCCTTTAGAGCCTCAGCATGCAAGAAAAGAATCTTCTCTGATAACGCCCCCAAACGGTAGCCCAACACCAGGGCCGGAGGGTAGGAGTTGCCTAAACCCCAAAGAGATTATGGAGTACCACCTGCCCGAAAGCACTGTCCCTGCGGGACTCCCTCTCAAGGCAGTAATGGGCAGCAAAAGTCTTGGTCTTGAAGACCAAGTAGCGGTCCGGCAGATGTCTGCCAACGGAACAGAGCGGAGATGAGCCACTGACGAAAGCCTTCGCCCTGACCCGGTGAGCCGTAACTCGACCCTGCAACGAGAGGCCGGCTGCCCTGTAAGCCCAGGCGATACAGTCGGCTACCCATATGGACAAAGTACGCTTTGAGACAGTTAACCCCAACTTATTGGGGTCAAAAGAAACGAAGAGCTGAACAGCCCTCCGGTGCTCCCGCATACGGTCAAGGTAGAAGGACAACGCCCTCCTACAGTCCAGGGTATGCAAGACCATCTCAGCCCGGCTGGCATGCGGCCTGGGAAAGAAAGTTGGAAGAACCACCTCCTGACTGAGGTGGAAGGAGGAGACAACCTTCGGAAGGAACTTAGGGTTAGTCCGTAAGACTACTCTGTTCCTATAGAACCTAGTATAAGGTGCATGCGTGGATGAGACAATGGTGCAGAGATGAGGGTTTTGGATTTGTTAGGAACTGGGGAACATTCTGGGGAAAGGAGGGGCTCTTCCGAAGGGATGGGCTTCACCTTAACCGGGATGGAACCAGGCTGCTGACATTAACCTTTAAAAAGGAGATAGAGCAGCTTTTAAACTAGATATTAGGGGAAAGCCGACAGTCGCCCAAGAGCGGATGGTTCGGAAGAATGTATCCTTGAAGGATACTACCAAAAGCAGAGAGGTTCCACAAAAGAGTAAAGTAGCCCAAATGCCCTCAAGTATGGAGCAGACAGAGCTTAAAGATCTCAATTTACCCATGTCTAACAATACCCAAATTAACATGAATAAAATACATTCTCTAAAATGCTTGTATGCAAATGCTAGAAGTCTAAAGAATAAGATGGGAGAGTTAGAATATATAGCACTAAATGAAAGGCTAGATATGATTGGAATATCAGAGACATGATGGAAGGAGGACAACCAGTGGGACACTGTGATACCTGGGTACAAACTATATCGTAATGATAGAGCTGATCAAATTGGTGGAGGGGTTGCGCTCTATGTTAGAGAGGGCATTGACTCAGAAAGGATTAAAGTTTTGCAGGAAACAAAATCTGCTGTAGAATCTATATGGATTGAAATTCCATATAAAAGGGGGAAGGCGATGGCAGTGGGGGTGTACTATCGAGCACCTGGACAGAATGACCAAATGGATGATGAAATGCTCAAAGAAATCAAGGAAGCTAACAAAAGTTACAGCGCAGTAATAATAATGGGTGATTTCAATTACCCCGGTATCGACTGGGTCAGTGTCACATCAGGACATGCTAGGGAGATAAAGTTCCTAGATGAAATAAATGACTGCTTCTTGGAGCAGCTGGTTCATGAACCGACCAGAGGGGAAGCCATATTAGACCTAGTCCTTAGTGGAACACCAGATCTAGTGCAAGAGATAAGGGTGTTGGGGCCACTTGGCAATAGTGATCATAGCATGATCGCCTTTGATTTAATTAGTGGAGGAGGGATAGTAAGGAAATCCACAGTACTACCTTTTAACTTTCGAAAGGGAGACTATGATAAAATGAGGAAAACAGTTAAGAAAAAACTAAAAGGAGCAGTTGCAAAGGTTAAAGACGTACATCAAGCTTGGGTGTTGTTGAAAAATACTATCTTGGAAGCCCAGACCAGCTGTATTCCACACTTTAAGAAAAGTGGAAGGAAGTCCAAAAAACTGCCAGCATGGTTTAAAGGTGAGGTCAGAGAGGCTGTTGTTGCCAAAAAAGCATCTTTCAGGAAATGGAAAAAAGAGCCAAACGACGATACCTGGAAACAGCACAAGCACTGGCAAGTCAAATGCAAGGCATTGATAAGGCAGGCAAAGAGAGAATTTGAGAAGAAGCTTGCTGCGGAAGCAAAAACGTGAAATAAAGACCTTTTCAAGTACATTTGTAGCAAAAAACCTGTGAGAGAGTAAGTTGGTCCATTAGATGATAAAGGGGTTAAAGGAGCACTAAGAGGCGACAAGGCGATAGCGGAGAGACTGAATGAATTCTTTGCTTCGGTCTTTACTGAGGAAGATGTAGGGATGTTACCCATGACTGAAGTGGTATTTAAAGGTGCGGAAGAATTGAAGGAAATATCGATACATCGGGAAGATGTCTTACAACTATTAGATAAACTGAAGAGTAGCAAATCACCTGGGCCGGATGGTATACATCCAAGGGTGTTGAAAGAACTGAAATATGAGATTGCAGAACTGCTATCAGTAATCTGTGAACTATCATTAAAATCATCTCTAATACCTGAAGATTGGAGGATCGCCAATGTAACACCAATTTTTAAAAAGGGTTCCAGGGGTGATCCGGGAAACTACAGACCAGAGCCTGACGTCATTACCGGGAAAAATGGTAGAAACCATCATAAAGAATAAAATTACTCAGCATGTAGATAGTCACAACCTAATGGGAGGCAGCCAACATGGCTTTAGACAAGGAAGATCTTGTCTTACTAATCTGTTATGTTTTTTTGAAGGAGTGAATAAACAGGTGGACAAAGGTGAGTCGGTTGATATTGTGTATCTGGACTTTCAGAAAGCCTTTGACAAGGTCCCTCATCAGAGACTTTTGGCAAAACTAAAGAGTCGTGGGATAGGAGGCAGTGTACTATTGTGGATCAGGAACTGGTTAAAAGATAGAAAGCAGAGGGTAGGGCGAAAGGCCAATTTTCCCAATGGAGAAAGGTGAATAGTGGTGTACCCGAGGGATCTATGCTGGGTCCGCTGCTTTTTGACATATACATAAATGACCTGGAAAGTGGAATAACGAGTGAGGTTCTCAAATTTGCCGATGACACAAAACTATTTAAAGTTGTTAAAACCCAAGAGGATTGTGAAAAATTGTAAGAGGATCTTGATAAATTGGAAGACTGGGCATCAAAATGGCAGATGAAATTTAATGTGGACAAGTGCAAGGTTATGCACCTAGGGAAGAACAACCCAAACTATGGTTACACAATGCAAGGTTCCACATTAGGAACCACCACCCAGGAAAAAGATTTAGGCGTCATTGTGGATACCATGTTAAAACCCTCGGCCCAGTGTGCAGCGGCGGCCAAGAGAGCAAATAGAATGCTAGGTATGATAAGGAAAGGAATGGAAAATAAAACAAAAGATATTATAATGCCTCTATATCGTTCCATGGTGAGACCGCACCTTGAATATTGTGTGCAATTCTTGTCGCCATATCTTAAAAAGGATATAGCGATTTTAGAAAAGGTACAGAGAAGAGCCACCAAAATGGTAAAGGGGATGGAAGGATACTCCTATGAAGAAAGGCTAAAAAGGTTAGGGCTCTTTAACCTGGAAAAGAGACGGCTGAGGGGAGATATGATAGAAGTCTATAAATTAATGAACGGAGTGGAACGGGTAAACATAGATCGATTGTTTACCTTATCAGAATATAGAAAGACTAGGGGACATGCAATGAAGCTACAGGGTAAACTATTTAAGACTAATAAAAGAAAATATTTTTTCACTCAACGTGTAATCAAACTCTGGAATTTGTTACCGGAGGATGTAGTAAAGGCTGTTAGTGTAGCTGGGTTTAAAAAAGGTTTGGACAAGTTCCTGGAGGAAAGGTCCATAAACCATTATTAAGAAGTGACCGAAGATATCAATGCTTGACCCAGTACAAGCATTGTGGAACTTGTGTCTCTTGGGGAGACTGCTAGGTACATATGACCTAGATTGGCCACTGTTGGAAACAGAATACTGGGCTTGATGGACCTTGGTCTGACCCAGAATGGCATATCTTATGTTCTTATGTTCTTATCTGATACTAGGGCCTGAAGCTCACTCACTCGCCATGCTGAGGTGAGGGCTACCAAAAACAACGCTTTCCACGAAAGAAAACACAGAGGGCAAGTAGCCATAGGTTCAAATGGTGGGCAAGTAAGCCGTTGCAAGACCACATTTAAATCCCATTCAGGGGCAGGTGGACGCACCGGAGGCTTAAGCAAAAGCAGGCCTCTGAGGAAGCGAGCCACCAAAGGATGGCTTGAGAGAGACTGACCCTTCACCGGGGAGTGGTGCGCTGAAAGAGCACTAAGATGAACTCTCACAGAATTGGACTTAAGGCCTAGGTTGGACAGGTGAAGCAAATATTGCAGCACCACGGGTACCAGGCATGAGAAAGGATTCTCGTTGTGTTGAGTACACCAGATAGAGAATCTACGCCACTTAAGGGCATAAGACTTTCGGGTGGACTGGCGCCTAGAGGCCAAGACCACGTCCTCCACTTCCCTAGGCAGTAGTAAGGGCGCTAGAACTACCCTTTCAGCAGCCAGGCCATCAAATTGAGGGACTGGAGATTGGGGTGTAAGAGAGATCCCTGCTCCTGAGACAGGAGATCGGGTTGCATCCCCAGAGAAAGAGGAGTGTCCACCGCTAGTTGCAAAAGAAGTGGGAACCAGGGTTGCCTTGGCCACCTGGGGGCCACCAGGATCACCGAGGCCTTGTCCCGGACACTAGAGGCGTGGGAGGAAACGCATAAAGGAGGCCTGTAGTCCATGGAATGAGAAACGCATCTGCTGCTACTCCGAGAGGATGCGGTTGTCTGGAGCAGAACCTGGGAAGTTGACGGTTCAGAGGACTGGCAAAGAGATCTATGGTTGGAAGACCCCATCTCAGGAAGATCTGTTGAACCACTAAAGGATTCAATTGCCATTCGTGTGGCTGCAGGATCCTGCTCAATCTGTCTGCCAGGTAATTCTCCTGACCTGGGAGATAGACCGCTTTGAGAAGAATGCCGTGATTGACTTCCCAGGAGCACAGTTCCTGCACCTCCTGACATAGAAGGCGGGACCCTGTGCCCCCTTGTTTGTTCACATAGAACATAGCAACTTGATTGTCCGTCTGAACCAAGATGGACTGGTGAGAGATGAGATGGGAGAAAGTTCTCAGGGCTAAGCGGATCGCTCTCAGTTCTAAGAGATTGATCTGCTGTGCGGCCTCCCAAGGAGACCACAGGCCTTGAGTACATGCTCCTTGGCAATGTGCACCCCAACCTTGAAGAGAAGCATCGGTTGTCAGCACTTGAGAGGGTGGAGGTGTCTGAAAAAAACACCCAGTGCCCTAGATTCGGAAGATGAAGCCACCACTGCAGAGAAGACTCTAGTAGTTTGGACACCCTCACTCTGTCCGTGAGGCTTCCTGTGGCTTGGTGCCACTAGGTTCTGAGGGCCCATTGAGCTGGCCTCATGTGTAGAGGGGCATTTGGAGTTACATGGACCGTGGAAGCCATGTGGCCTAAGAGCCTCAGGAATTGTCTGGCGGAGACCAGAGAATTGCTGTGGAACTGCCTGGCTAGATCCTTCAATCTGTGGGCCCTGTCCACGGGTAAAAAGGCCTTTGCCTGAAGGGTGTCCAGTCTTGCTCCTATGAACTCCATGTTCTGTGAAGGGTGCAAAGTGGACTTTGCGAAATTTATAACAAAGCCCAGATGCTGCAGCAGAGCGACAGTGCAGAGGGTGGCTTGATTGGCCTCTTGAGGGGATTGACCCCTGATAAGACAGTCGTCCAGGTATGGAAAGACGAAAAGGCCTTGAACCCTGAGGTAGGCCGCCACCACCGCCAGGCACTTGGTGAATACCCTGGGGGTGGAGGTCAGGCCAAAAGGTAGTACCCTGTACTGGTAATGGTTTCCTCCCACTACAAATCTGAGATATTGTCTGTGGTCTGGATGAATGAGGATGTGAGTATAAGCATCCTTTAAATCTAAGGTGCATAGCCAATCTCCCTGCTGGAGGTAGGGCAGCAGAATTCCAAGGGTAAGCATCTTGAACTTTTCCCTCTCCAGGAACTTGTTTAGATTCCGCAAGTCTAGGATGAGTCTGAGGCCTCCTGTTCGTTTTGGTACCAGAAAGTACCTGGAATAGAAGCCTTGACCCCTCAGGTGGTGGGGCACCAGTTCCAGTGCCTGTTCCTTTACAAGACCTGCTAACTCCTGCAGGAGTAAGTCCCTGTGTAGAGGAAGTCTTGGAGGCTCCCCTGGAAAATAGGAGGGGGTACCTGGTGGAAGTGGAGGAGATAGCCCTTCTGGACTATACTTAGCACCCAGGTATCCCTTGTTACGGCTGGCTACCTGTGGGCGTACAGGGCCAGCCGGCCACCTGTGCTGATAGGGGCCAGCTGAGGAAGAGAGGCTATGCCACTGGAGTCAAAACCCCGCTCCCTGCTGTGCAGGAGCCGGAGCTGGTGGCTTGGGTGTTTTCTGCCTACGGGGCCCATGTCCCTGCCCCTTGGCCTGCTGACCCTGTTGGGGAGTTACAGAGGCCTGAAAATGAGGGTACTGTTTATAGGCATATGACTTCCTCAGTAAAAGGTCTTTTCCCTGAGCCCTTCTTCTTCTGAGAAGGGGCAGAGGTTTTCCTGGACAGCCTTGTCCGGGTAAGAGTCTCAGTCTCGGGTTCTGCAGCCTTTTCAGCCATGGGCTTGCCAAAGAGGTTTTCACCTCGGCAGGGGACATTGACTAACTTGTCCAGCACCCATGGCTCGAGGTCTGATGACTGTAGCCAGGCCTGACGGCGTGCACCGATGCTGGCCGCGGCTACTCGGGCCGAAGCCTTGAAGCCATCATAGGCTGCTCGAGAGATAAACTTCGAGCACTCACGAATACCCGATGACAGAGCATTAAACCTCTGCAAAGGTTCCTCAGAGAGACCAGCAGAGAACCCGGCAATCTCCTTTGCCAGGTCTCGAAGGTACATGCCCATGTACAGCTGGTAGGTCTGGACATGGCAAGCAAGCATAGAGCCCTGGAAGCACTTCTTACCGAGGGCATCCAGGTTCCAGGCCTCCCAGCTGGGAGGCACCAAGGAGTGCATCTTTTGACTCTTCAGACAATGCATGGCTGATTCCACAACCATGGAGTGGTGCGGTAATTGTGCCTTTTGAAACCCGGGGCTCTTGTGGGCTCGATAAATGGAATCGACCCGCTTGCTCAAAACCGGCGTCGAGGCCGGCGCCTCCCACATGCGGAAGAGCAACCGTTCCAGCATTGGAGGAACCGGTACAGTAAAGGCCTCCTTTGGGAGAGAGTCATACTGTAGGGCCTCGAGCTCCTTGGCTCGAGGCTCCTCCTCGGGATCCACGGGGAAGGCCAAGGCCTTGGCCATATCCCGCACAAAGTCCGAGAACCGGGTATCCTCCGGTGGGGACCGTCTCCGAGGCTCGGACTCCGGCGAGTCCGATGAGACACACCGAGTCAGAAAGGTGTCGGGTGACTCCTCATCCTCCGTTTCCCAGTTGGACCCCTCGGAGGAGGAATCAAGCGGCTCCGGTCGGGCAGGCACAGATGCCATCCGCCCAGATGCCGAGGGTACCAGCGTCGACGAGCGGGAGGCCGAGGGAGACCTTGGCCGAGGATCGACTCGAGCGCGCATTGACTCGAGGATCGGCTCGGCCTCCGGGGTCAACTTGGACATCAATGTCCCGGTGGTCGGAGCAGATGCACCAGTGAGACCGGCGATCAGTGCACGCTGCTGTTCCATGAAGGCAGCCAAGCTGCACTCCAAGGCCGTCAACCTGAGTCCGAGCTCAGGAGACTCAGCAGCCCCCGACTCGGGCCCCGACGGCGTTGTACCCCACGTCGGCTCCCCCGGAGGAGAGTCCACGAGGATTACAGTACTCACTTGACCCGGGGACTCCATCTCCACACGAGGTTGTTTTGCAGGCCTCTCCGACTCCGAAGACCCAGGACGGCGCTCGGGGCTATGCGACTTGGCCCTCGAGGAGCCAAGTGCGTCCACCGATGCCACCCTCGTGGATTTTTTCTTCTTGCAATGCTCCCGTGAGGGAGACCCTCTCTCAGAGGAGCCTCGGCGCTGCTCGGGGCTGGAGTCCCGAGACGTCGAGGCCTCTGATGAAGTCCGGGCCCGTCTGGACGCAGAGTCCGAGAAGATTCTTTCCTTTTGGTGCTGCCGACTCCTCAACGCCTTCAAGGACATTTTCCCACACTGGCCACAGATCATCAGGTCATGATTGGGTCCGAGGCACCGGAGGCAGCAGTCATGTGTGTCGGTGAGAAACATAAGTTTCTTACACCGATCACACTTTTTAAACCCGCTGGCAGCCATCGGGGGAAAAAGGGCTCCTGTGAGGTCAAAAGATAGGGCTGCCGGGGGGCGCTCGTGAGCCCGCTGAGAGATGGCCGCATTGTAAGTGAGCTCCGTCCCCACTGCCCTGAATTGATAGCTATCATACGCTAATAATTGCGTGTTTCCTCTCCCCTACCTGCACTGGGTCTATCAAAGCGAGCGGTGCCCTCTGAAGTTGAGCTGGCCGCTTCTCTGTGCATCTGAAACGCCGCGGAGCCCATCTAAGAAGAGAGGCCTGCTGCCGCGTGCTCCTCCCTGCTGTCCGTTCTGGGCCCGATCGACTCTCTCGCTGCCTTCGGTGGCCTGCGCGGCCCGGACGACGCTCACGAGGACTCCCCTTGGGCTGCGCTGTCGAGCCCTTGGTGCGGGGTCGGAGGCTGCGTGGCAACTCGCTGACGGGCGAAGCATTATCCCCAGGGCTGGGGCGACGGTGTAAGGAGCTAGAGTTTCGCTACTGGGACTGAGAGGAAGGCCCGGAATTCTTGTGGCTCTCGCTGGTGCTGGTGCCCGCTCCTCCCCTCGGCAGTGTGATTCCCCCTGAGGGGGGTAAGTATAGAGGCTGATCCTCTCTTCCTTCTCATGCTCTCAAGCCTTCTGGTCGGCTGAACGGTGCAGGAGCTTGTAACACTTGTTAATCTGCTAGTGCTTTGCTGAGGCCTTGGCTCCACAGTGTGGATTTTGGGTACCCTGCTTGAGTGATCCAGCGTTCTATCTGGCTTCAGGCCTCTCCTTGGAGTCTCATTTCAGGCAGTTGTGGATCTTGTGTGCTCTACCCTTCCATAGCACTGCAGAATACCCTGACCACCACCCTTAATGGCTTGCTATTTCAGGAGGACCAGCGGCAGTTTTCGTCTCAGGGCCCTGCTCTCTCTCCGGTCCCCTAGGCTTTGCGGACATTGATTCTATCTCCTGACACTGCGTGGCAGTATCGGCTTTACCGGACTGTGAGGCTACGCGCACTGATCTCTCCCTGCCATCTTTGCTTTTGCTGACATTGACTGTAATTTTCTCCTAACACTGTGTGACACAGGTGGCCCTGGGAAATGGCGGCTGCAGCTAAAAGTTCTGAAGCTCGGGAGGGGGTGCGCTCCTCTCAGCGACTACAGCGTAAGTCTGGGGCCCCAAGTAGCCCATGTAGACACTCTCCTTCGTCAGGTACTGATGATGAGACTGTAAGTGAGGAGGAATTGGACTCCCATAAGCGACTCTCTTCTGCACTAATTAAGAAAGAACTCCGTAAAGGTTTTGCGGAGCTAGCCAATGAGTTTCGTTCGCTACGTGAGGAGCTGTTGAAAGACGTTGCAGACCTACGGACTGACATGAAAGAGCTGGGAGCTCGATTAGAGGTCGTGGAGACCAAAGTGGTTGATCACGACGGGACCCTGATGGATCTACAATGTGCATTGGATCGGCAGCAAGCGCAAGCAATGGAACTGACTTATAAAATTGATGACATCGAAAACCGCTCCCGCTGCAATAACGTGCGTTTCCGTGGAATACCAGAAGCGGTAGGGGGTGGAGAGGATCTGCCAACTGTGCTTAAACTGTTGATAGCGGAGTTGCTCCCGGCAGAAGAATTGGCTGCGCGGGCCTCTGGGATGGAGGTAGAGCGAGTCCACCGGGCCCTGGGGAAACCTCCCAACAATCAGCCTCGTGATGTTATTGCGAGATTTTTGCGATACTCTGATGCTGAGCTTCTCATACGGTGAGGCCGGGAGAAAAAGGCGGCCCGCTTCCAGGATGCGACAGTGTCTATCTACCAAGACCTTTCTACGTTCACCTTGGCGTGCCGGAGAGAGATGAAGCCAGTGACAACGGTCCTGAACAGCAAGGGGATTCGGTACTCCAGGTCCTTTCCATTTCGGATGAACTTCCTTTTGGGCAACAAAAAGATCTCCGCAAATGACCATACTGAAGCTTGGCGAGCCCTGCGCCAGGCGGGACTAGTTGATGATAATGCTCAGCCTCATCCGCCGCCCCCTAAGTCCCAGCACTCTAAGTGGACTCGGGTGGGCAAGTCTGTTTGATTTTTGGCCCTTGTATGTACATTTGAGTAGCTTTTCTTACCCCTTAGGGAGCTTTCCTGGGTGGGTCTTACGAACTTTGGATAACTGATGGAAGTAAAATCTCTTATTGTGTTATTGGCCACTGATAAGGTTTGATCTGGGCCCACACTTCCCCTACATGTAGGGGGCGGCGGATGCTTTGCAAATGTTTTGATGATGATATTGTTTTGAGGGGGAGGCATGGGAGGACTGCGGACCCGGGGTGGGTGGGGGAGTGGTGAGGGGAATGTTTTTATATGTTAAAGTTGATTTTTTGCTTCATGGGGTTGTGGGGGAAATGGGGTTTGTGGTCAATTTACCGTGTTCTGTGTTAACCTTGACAGGCAGGTGGTATTGACGGGAAGGGGGGGAGGCCTGGGTCGGGGGTGGGGTTTTTTCATTTGGAACTGGCAGACATGTTTGGGTTTGGGGGGAGAGTCTATGGCTTGTGCTTCTGGAGGGTGGAAAGGGTGGGCCTAGATGCCTAAATCCCTGGGCACGCTGGGGGGAGGATGTCCCTGGGTTTCCCTGGGTAGCTGGAGGATAAGAGGGTTTAGATTGTAACTCTCTATGGTGCGCTTTATCTCTTTAAATGTTAAGGGACTTAACTCCCCAAGGAAGCGATCATTGCTGTTTTCGGAATTGCGCACTTTGCAGGGGGACATTGTTTATCTCCAGGAAACTCATTTACAGACTTGTAAACAGGGTTGGCTAAAGAGGTCCCCATATACTGAGGTGCGGGTGGCCTCAGACACGCAGGGCCGGAAGAAACGGGGAGTAGCCTTACTATTTCATCAGAGCCTCTCTCTAAAGATTGAGGAGCTACAACGAGATCCCCTGGGGAGGTGGCTCTTTTTGAACATTCGCCTGGAGGGGCGAGTGCTAACTTTGGCTAATGTCTACGCGCCCAACACAGGTCAGGGGCCCTTCTTTACGCGATTGAAAGCTTTACTGGCGGATTTTGCACGGGATCCCATTGTTCTGGGCGGGGATTGTAACACTCCTCTAGTACCCCATTTGGATTCCACGGGTCGTGCTGGGGGGGGAGTGGGGGGGTCAGCAAGAGCCCTTCAACGTTTTATGCTGGATTTGGGTCTACGGGATGTTTGGAGGGACACCCATGAGGGAGAGAGAGGTTATACGTACTACTCTCCGGTCCATCAGGTTCATACCCGCATTGACTATTTTCTATTGGATCAGCGCCTGATGGATGGGAGAGTGACGGCTGGACTTGGAGCGTTGACTTGGTCGGACCATGCCCCTTGTTGGCTTGCCCTTCCGGCCGGATTGTATAGCGAGCATCAACGTCTTTGGCGCTTAGATGTGAGGTTCCTACGGCGGCAGGGAGCCGTGCAGGACCACGTCCGTTTTATCACTGAATTTTTTGAGCTTAATGGCTCTGGGGATGTTCCCCTCCCCATGGTTTGGGATGCTTACAAGGCGACGGCTCGAGGTCAGCTCATGGCTGAGGCGGCCCGCACGCGCAAAATGTGGAGGTGCGATCGCGACCAGTTGGAGAAGGAGTCTTCCCGTCTCGGTTTGGAACACGCCCGTACCGGCTCGCGGCAGGTCCTGCGTCATTGGCGGACTGTTCGAGCCGATTTGGATGCATGTTTGCAGAAAGAATTAGATAATAAACGCCGGGAATTACGGCAAACTTTTTATGAGCATGGGAATAAAACCGGCCGCTTCCTAGCTTTACGTCTTCGGCAGCAGCAGTCCGCGCGAGTGGTTCGTGAACTACTTGATTCTGGGGGACGGAAGAGGGTTATTTCCCGGGAGATACGCGATCTCTTTGCTGATTACCTGGAGTGGCTCTATGAGGCAGAGCCCTTTGATCGGGATCGCGTGCAGGACTATTTGCAGAGGACTGCACTGCCGCGTCTTTCGGATTCTGATCGGGCTCAGTTAGATTCGGAATTAACGGAGGATGAAGTGGAGAGTGCGATCCAGCGACTGAAAACCGGCAGTGCGCCGGGTAGTGATGGCTTCCCGGCAGAATACTATAAGAAGTTTCGTGCACACTTAGCGCCCACCTTGACTATCTTGTTCAATGAGGTCTTGGGGGGGTTTCTCTCCCTCCGTCCCAACGCAAGGCCTTGATAGTGATGATACCCAAACCTGGCAAACCACTGCATGACGCGGCGTCCTATCGCCCCATTTCCTTGTTAAATGTGGATGTTAAAATATTTGCTACTGTGCTGGCTACGCGTCTGAACCGGGTCCTTCCGGGCCTGGTTCACCCAGATCAGGTTGGATTTGTGCCGGGTCGCCAGGCTGCGGATAACATTAGGCGTATGTTGCAGATCATACACGTGGCCCACCGGGAACCGCAACCAGCTTTGTTGGTGGGGATTGATGCAGAAAAAGCCTTTGATCGGGTTGACTGGGAATACCTGTGGAGCGTTCTGGAGACCATGGGCTTTGGCTCTAACTATATCCGTTGGGTTCATAGTCTTTATCAGCTGCCCCAGGTGTGCGTTCGGATTAATGGGGGACACTCGCGACATTTCCCTCTGGGGAGGGGCACGCGACAGGGTTGCCCCCTCTCGCCTCTGCTTTTCGCACTCGCGATGGAACCCCTGGCGCAGAGCTTTCGCGCACATCCAGGTTTGCAGGGGGTCCGTATTGGTCTTGCGGACTATCGGATTGCGCTCTTTGCGGACGACATCATACTGTCCCTGGTGGACCCGTCTGCTTCTCTTCCAGTTGCGATGCAGCTGTTTGAGGACTATTCTCGGGTATCTGGTTTTAAAATTAACTATACTAAATCGGAGATCTTGAATGTTGGGGTTCCTGGAGTGATCTGTGCGGAACTTCAAGAGGCTTATCCTCTTCGATGGGTCACAGGAACCTTGCGTTATCTAGGGGTGCACTTGACTGTGGAGCGGGCGGACCTTTTTAAAGCTAACTATGATCCCCTGCTCCATCAGGTTCGGCGGGACTTAGAGATTTGGAATGGCCTCCTCCTTTCCTGGTTCGGGCGTATAGCCGTAGTTAAGATGGTGGTTGTCCCCTGCTTTCTTTATCTTTTTCAGGTTCTACCGATTCCCATTGCGCGGGCCATTTTGGAGACCTGGCAGCGGCTGCTTATGAAGTTCATATGGCATTACCGTCGTCCGCGCTTGGCGCGACATGTTCTTTATGCCCGTACGCGCTCTGGAGGTATGGGCATGCCCAATTTGCACTGGTACTATGCGGCGGCCCAGTGTCGGGCGGGGGTGGAGTGGATGATTGCGGATAGCACCAAGCGATGGGTACAACTGGAAATGAGTTTGGCGTGGGGAGCGGGACTGGGAGACTGGTTGTGGCTTGGTCCCAAATTTCGATGTGGTGCACGCACCAATAATCCCTATGTTCTTCATACCCTCCGATGCTGGGACCAGCACTTTCGGTCTCGAGCTGCGGATTTAACTCCGATGGCCCCTATAGTGGGTAATGCTTCCTTCCCGCCGGGGCAAGGTGATGCAGTATTTCGGCAGTGGGGACATTTAGGCCTTAGCCGAGTCGGGCATCTCTTTGAGGGCGGCCGGATACGGTCTTTTCATGCATTACAAGATGAATTTTACATTCCGGCTAGGCATCTCTACCAATATACGCAAGTGACACATTGGGTTCGATCTAGGCTGATCCGCCCCCAGGTTGCTCGGGACCTGACCGATTTGGAACGCTATTGCGAGGGGTGTACTACTACTAGGGGGCTCGTGGCCACCCTCTATGCTCACCTGCAGGGATCTCAATCGCGCTCTACGAGGCATAGGGAGCTTTGGAACTCTGGTTTGCATCTTTCTTATACCGAGCAACAGTGGGAGACGGCGGAAACGCACTTTTGGAAGAGCTCGGTCGCGATTAATGCCCGTGAAACTAACTATAAAATACTGTACCGTTGGTACATGACCCCGGCGCGGATCGCACGTATATATCCTGGAGTTGTGGACATTTGCTGGCGTAACTGTGGGCAACAGGGTACCCTGGGGCACATTTGGTGGACTTGCCCCCGCATTCGCGCTTTTTGGAGGGGTGTGCAATTCCGGCTGCAATTGCTTTTGGGAGTGAGCATACCTTGGGATCCAGGGATCTTCCTCTTTGGGGCCTCGGTGCCGGGTGCACGGTCTCTGCAACTTGCTCTACTACGCCATGGCCTGAATGCGGCCCGATTATCTCTTGCGGCAGCCTGGAAGCGTGCTTTGGCCCTCTCCTTTCGGACTTGGTTGGAACGGATGTGGGATATGTATACCATGGAGCGGGGGGTGGCTGTCAGTAGAATGTGCTTGGCGCGCTTTGAGTTGGTGTGGGCACCTTTTGTCTCTCGCTATGGTGCGTGATTGCTCTGGACGGGAGGGGGGGAATATGCGTACTTTACTGGGAGCCTGCCCCTTGTGTGTGTGATTCCTTCTTTATTTATGCTCACCGTCTCTCCGTGCTTAACGTATGCGAAGCCATAGTTGGGGATGCTGGGAGGGTGGGGGGGGGGGGGTCCTGGGCTAGGGAGGCTCTGGGGAGGGGGGGGGGGAAGGGAGGTTGGGGGGTTGTTGCTCCCCGATCCCTTATTCTAAAACTGTAAAAATGAAGGCATATTGTAAATCATTACTGTGACCTGAAGTTATCTTGTTACTGTTGCATTTTCTCGAAGTTCTTTGTGGTTTTTGTTTGTATGTACCTTGTGGAAGCCTTTCAATAAAAAAAAAAAAAAAAAAAAGATAGGGCTGCCAGTGAAAAGAGAAAAAATGGTGCGTACGCTAGTCACTAAGGACAAAAACTGAAAAAAGAAGTCCGGGCTCGACACCGATGTATCGGGCCCAGGCGGGAAAGGGAAACCAGCGTCGAACCGAAGAAAAGAGGCCCACGCAGAACAAAATCAACTTTTTTCTCCGGTGAAAACGAAACACATCCGTCGGGCTCCGCGGAAAAAAGAAGACTGAGCAAGATGGCACCCTTGGGTGGGAAGGGGACCGCGCATGCACGCTGCATTCCCAAAGGCTTTCTTTGAAAGCTGGGGAAATGCTTTGCACGGGGGCTCCGTCGGTGCCGACGTCACCCATATGTGAGGACTGACTTCCTGCTTGGTCCTGGAGAATTTTCCCTTCCTTTGGGATGAATGATATGTCTGCCCACCCTATTGTTTCAGTCAAACCACCTTCCACCAAAACAGAGTTATATACCGCTTCCAGGTGACCCGATAGCTCATTCTCAAAGCTCCTAAAGAATTTGGCTGTGAAGCCATCCAGCCCTGGAGCCTTCACAAATTTAAAGGATCTGATGGTTCTACCAATTTCCTCCAGAGAGATCTTTCAGTCAAGACAGTCAGCAGCCTCTTCCTCCAATTTCTATAATGCAATAGAACCCAGATAGCTCTCAATATTGTCCCCTGGGGGCCCATGTCATGCCCTATACAAAGCCTCATAAAAAACATTAAATGCCCCCTGACAGGCGTCCCTGTGGGTCGCAAAGAGCAAGAACCCTAGTCGCTTGCTTTTGCTGGCCTAGAAGCTTGCTGGCCTTGTTACCGAACTTGAAATGATCCTGGATCACCTTCTGTATTTTAAAATCTGTGTCCAGGAAGATGGTGAATTCATCTACCGGGCTGTGTTTCTGCTGTCTGTGCTCCTTTGCGTGGGGGAAAATCGTCAGTGGGGGTTTGTTCCTGTTGCAGGCACTGTTCCAGCTACCCCTTCCTTCTTGTGACGTCAGGCTGCCAAGGCCCCGAGGCTGTACTTAAACCTGCCCATAAGCCAGCTGCCGTGGAAGACAGTGAATTCATCTACAGGGCTGAATTCCTGTTGTCTGAGCTCCTTTGCGTGGGGGAGAATCGCCAGCGAGGGTTTGTTTCTGTGGCAGGCCCAGTTCCAGCTACCCTGTCCTCCTTTTGACATCAGTCTGCTGAGGCCCCAAGGCTGTACTAAAACTGGCCCATAAGCTCTTTGGGCTGTGGCTCGAAGGGGCATGCTCAAAGGGGCAGGACATGCCCTTTTGGTGCCCTTCAGTGTTCTAATGGCATTCTAACATGATTGGAGGTGTTCCCGAGAATCAGTTCTACCATTTACCCAGGTATGTTTTCTGTTTTGACTTGTTCCTTAAGGCAAACTGATGGGGAAACAGAAGATAAAGAGTGCACCTAACGCTACTCACTTGGCTCAAGCTTTGGCAAGAATTGTAAATCTCTTGGATAAACATTTTGCTGTGAACATGAGTCAACAACTCTCATCTGAAAGGGCATCACTCGTTTCAGCAGATCGGACCCCTCCACATTTCCTGTACCCACAGTTATCCTCTTCAATAGCATCTGTTGGTTCTCCAGGCCTTCTGGTTTATTCCATTACACCAGGTCCTTTACCCATGCCTGTGGTATTGCAAGAGGGTTGTCCGTGGTTGAACCTCCGCAGGATATAACTTTAAAAGATTTATGGGTGGCTATTTCTAAGATTGATTTCAAACTTTCTAGCTCTGTGGCATCTCTTTTTGTGTTTACCCAGGAGACATCTCAGAAACTCCAGGAAATAGACACTAGGGGCCCAATTTTTGAAGGAATTTACACGGGTAACTGCTCTAGTTACCAATGTAAATGCCTTATCCGGGATTTTCAAAAGGCACCTACATGGGTAGTGCCTTTTGAAAAGTCCAGATAAGTCCCTAAAGCATCCAGATGCTATGTGGTTAACATCGGGGTTGTTGGGGGTGTTCTGGGGTGGAGCGGAGGCGGAGGAAAGAGCTAAATGGGTAGCAGCCATTTTCAATGCTACCCAATTAGCCCTCTGCACCCTAAAGATAGGTGAGGTTTTTCCTCGCCTATCTTTAAGGTGCAGGGGCTAAGCGGGTAGCATTAAAGGGCATTTCCTGTTTCCTGGCACTCAGTGCGCCAGCGGCCTACATTGGAACACAGCTGCCGAAGTGAAGAAAAATGATGCTCTTCACTTCGCTGGCTGTACTGAGGTGAGCCGGGGCTTCTCTGGCACTCTTTAAAGCCAGTCAGACAGGCACTGGGCTCTTGGGGGGGGGGGGGGTAGGATTGGAAATAGCTGATGGGGAGGTTAGGACTGAAAATGGGCTGATTGGGGGGCTAGGATGGGCTGATGGGGGGGGCTAGGATAGGACTGGAAATAGCTGATGGGGGACTTCAAATGGGCTGATGGGGGCTAGGATAGGATTGGAAATGGCTCATGGGGGGACTTGCACTGGAAATGGGCTGATGGGGGCTAGGATTGGAAATGGGCTGATGGGGAGGCTTGAACTGGAAATGGGCTGATGGGGGGATAGGACTGGAAATGGGCTGATTGGGGGTGGTTCAACTGGAAATAGACTGATGGAAGGGCTAGGATAGGACTGGAGGCTGATGGAGAGGCTAGGATTGGAAATGGGCTGATGGAGTACTAGGATAGGATTGGAAATGACTGATGGGGAGCTAGGATTGGAAATGGGCTGATGGGGGGCTAGGATAGGACTGAAAATGGGCTGATGGGGAGGCTTGAACTGGAAATGGGCTGATGGGGGGCTAGGATGGGGGGTTAGGATAGGACTGGAAATGGGCTGATGGATGCTAGGATTGGAAATGGGCTGATGGTGGGGCTTGAACTGCAAATGGGCTGATGGGGGCTAGGTTAGGACTGGAAATGGCTGATGGGGAGGCTAGGATTGGAAATGGGCTGATGGGGGCTGGGATAGGACTGGAAATGGCTGATGAGGAGGCTAGGATTGGAAATGGGCTGATAGCGGAGCTTGAAGTGGAAATGGGCTGATGGGGTTCTTGAACTGGAAATGGGCTGATGTGGGGCTAGGATTGGAAATGGACTAATGGGGGGGGGGGCTTGAACTGCAAATGGGCTGATGGGGGCTAGGATAGGACTGGAAATGGATGATGGGGGGCTAGGACTGGAAATGGGCTGAAGGAGGCTTAGATTGGAAATGGGCTGATGCAGGGAATGTGAGAATGGGACTAGAAGGGAGCAGATGCTGGGTGGGAATGGAACTAGAAGGGAGCAGCTCTTGTGGGAGGACAAAAGGAGATGGGGTTGGGAGAGTGAGGAAGGAGAGGGGAAAAGATATTTTGTGTGGGAGGGAAGAAAAATCTTTGATTGGCCAGGTATTGGAGAGTAAGTGGGGTTTGAGGATGAAAGGGTGAAATTTGAGTAGATGAAAAAGGAATAAAGAAAGAAATGGAAGAAAGAGCAAAAGTGGAAAGATCAGTATGTTAAAGCAGATGTAGAGAGAGAATGGGAAAAAACTAGAAGAAAGAAGAAAGGACAAATGGACAGCAGACAATGGAGAGTTAGCAGAAGATACGAAGAAACGAGAAGAAAGTGACTGGAGCAATTGCAACTGAAAAATAAAATGCCCAAACAACAAAAGGTAGAAAAATACTTTTTTATTTTGAATTTATTAATTGGAATATGTCAGCTCTGGGAAATGTGCATCGTTAATGTCTTTGCATTTTGTTTAGTACAAGAGGAAATTAATTTATAGCTTTATTTCTCCAGTGTTGTTGTACATTCCAAGTTTGGCTTTTGGGATTCCCAGTCTTCCTATTTCTAAATTGTGATTTCTTGTTCTTTGCTTGGTGACAGTCTATGTTCTGCATGTGTAATAGAGCTGAGGTATTCTGTTCATGTAGTTTCTATGTGACAGTGCCACTTGTTCTCTTTCCCCAGTAGGAAATATATTGGTGTTCTCTGAGATGTATTGGTTTAATATGTGCAGTGCTGCCTTTTGATAGGTAGGGTATGGTGCTTTGTGAGTCCTAGTAGTGCTGTTATGATACGGCGGGTTTGCTATGGGTTCTAAATGGGCAGTGTTTGCAGTACTTCCTAATGTGCCTGACGGTTGACAATGGAGTATAGTAATGTAGAAATCTGGTAGTCTTTCTTTATCCAGACACTCATTAATTGAGAGACATGTTTACTAACAGTTAGTGCATGTTATCATTATGCAAATATTTATACAAATGAGAACCCTTATGCAAATGAGGACCTGCAATGAGTCTCCGCACATGGCCCCACACACCCCCTTGGGCTGCCTCTGCAAGTTAGAATCTATGGAGAACTTATCCAGAGTTAATAGCTTGGGTATTTTAAATTTTCCTGTAACTCACCTGCTGTTTGCTGAATTGTTAGCAAAATTCTTTAAAGAAGTATTGTTGATTGTTGGTGTGGTAGCTATTCAAAAATGCTTTTATTTACCATCAAAAGAGCGGAAGACTTGGACGTTTTAACCCCAAATATTAGCCAGAATTTGACTAACTTCCTGGAGGATTCCTTAGATATTATTCTGAAGAGAGCTGCATTGATGTAATGTTTTTGTCTGTTGCTGATAAAATCAAGGTCTTAAAATTGTTCTTTAAATATAAGGATCGTGTTTTTTGTGGCCAGAAACTGAATGTGTTCCCGGATGTTTCAAGGAACACTCAACTTCATAGGTAAAAATTCCTGGCTTTGAAGTCTAGGGTTATTGAAATTGGTGCGACTTTTTTTTACATTTCCCATGTAAGTGTGTACTCACATGGCATGGGAATAGATATTCCTTCTTTGAATCATTGCAGTTGGAAAAGTTTCTAGTTGATAAGTCAATAGAGGAAGGTTCTAATGATTAGCCTGTGTTTGTTTAGAGGGGTTTCTCCCCATTGACCTCCTGGTTATTGCTTAGTGAATATAAATGTATTAGAATACATGTTTGTTCTTTCCATGATTTGGACTGAGGCTGAATTGTACAATTTCTTTTTTTCTTTGCTTTCTGTGATGTGGTACTTTGACAACATGACTTGTGTATCTACATTATTTTAGTTTGTATATTTCAAATAGCTTAATTAAAAACAAAAAAATCTATGTCCAGCATGACCAGTCCATTTAACTGAGCCCTAACAGTCTCTACCTGCCCTCTCAACCTCCCCCGTCCCCCCCATTGGCTTCACCACCCACTCCTCCTCAACTCTCCAAAGTTCTTCCTGCAGGCCAGCCTCTTTTGCGTCCTTTTAACCTTACTAACCTCGCCCCCAAATTAATTAACACCCCCCAAATGGTCACCTTAAACCCGTCCCCCACTAAGGCCCAAGTTGTCCCCTCACATTCTCCCTAAAATAAGTCTGAAAAGAGCTACACATTCAGCACTACTCTGTCCTCCTCCAGCAAGTAGTCATTACGTTTCCAAAAACTCTGCCCTCTCTTGGTCCGTCCCCCTTGCAAAATCACCAGCACCAGGGCATGATCGGACTATGCGATGGAGTCTATTTCCACACCCAGTACATGTGCACCACTCTCCCGCCCCATCCAGATCATGTCTATGCGAATGTGAATTGTGCACTGCTGAGAAGACGATGTATCAGTGTGTATTAGGGTGTAGCACCCACCAGGTATCCAGAACATCTATCTCCTTTACAAACCTAGAAAATCGATCTCTATCCCTTCTTCTATGCCTACGTCCAACCCCGTAGTGTTTTTCCCCACATCTCACATCACATTAAAGTCCCTCCCCCCTAATACCAAGGTGCCCTTCCCCATCCCTTAAATAAAACCCCATAACATAACAAAAAAATCTCCTTGCAGACTGTGAGGAGCATGCACATTGATCAGCACAAACCACTCCACCCCCACCTTGACTCTAACTAGTAGGAATCTGCCACCTTTATCCCGAATAACATCCCCCACCTCCAGCTTCAGGTTGGCAGAAAAAAGAATCCCCACACCCCGTTTCTTTCTTTACAAGCTATTGGAGGCAAACAGAATGGTGCTGTAATTTTTACAAGAAATCAGTCGCTCAGGAGAAGATGCATCTCCTGTATCATGTACACAGACACAGCTAACCTATTCACCTCTTTGTACATCTTCTGCCTCTTTATGGGTTAGTTCAGCTTTTTAACATTGAGTGACAAAAATCAGGTCCTTCCTCATTCCATTCCCCTCCCTTCACCACCCTCTTCACTCCAGGGCTACCTGCTCACTGTCCTCTCTTAACCCCCCCAACCTTCATTTGGCCTCCTTCTTCCCCAATCCTTCCAATTCCTTCTTTCCCCTCATCCTGTCCATCTCTACTACAGTGCACAAAAAAGCAAAGAGTCTATAGCAGTAGAATCAAACACTTTTATTGTAGCGACATCCCAATGTGTTTTGACTTCTGCCTGCCTCAGAGGGTTTTTTTTGCCTCATAAGAAATAAAATATAACTATCAAAACTTTAAAAAACTACAATGATAGGAAAACAGAATAAAAACAAATAACAAAATGAACATCCTCTAAACATTGTATATTAAAGTAAAACAAAACTGTAATTAAACATAATTATAAAATAACTAAAGCGCTAAGAACAGAAATACCTAAAGAAACATACATACCAAAGTCACACACAAAAAGTAATATAACATCCCAAGGTGCATACATAATAAAAGGACACATATTTTTTTACATAGTAGCATAGTATATGAAGGCAGATAAAGACCAGTACGGTCCATCTAGTCTGCCCAGCAAGGCAGCAAGATAGGTGCACTTGCCGCTCTGTGCAGGTCACCTCTCTCTATGCCTTTGTTAGGGGTGTACCCACTGCTCTGTGTAGGTCACCTATTTGTTCAGATATAAGAGATAGTTATGCTTATTTTGATTTTATCCTGTTGCTATAAAGAGATCCACTGTGTCTGTCCCATGCGATTTTGAATTCTGTCACTGTGTTTGCCCCCACCACTTTCATCGGGAGGGCATTCCAAGCATCCACCACCCTTTCAGTGATAAAGTATTTCCTGACATTGCCTTTCAATTTACCCCCTTGCAGCTTCATATTATGCCCTCTAGTTTTACAGCTGCTTTGGAAGAGGTTTGTTTGTCCATTAATACTCTTTAAGTATTTAAAGGTCTCTGAATCATATCTCCCCTGTAACTCCTCTCCTCCAGATCTTCAAATATTTAGATCTTCAAGTCTCTTCTCATAAGTCTTCTGATGCAGGCTCCAAATCATTTTGGTCACCTTACTCTGAACCACTTCCAGCCTTTTTATATCCTTTGTGAGATACGTAAGTTCCAAGGGACATACAGGGCATAACAGAGGAAATGCTGAAATATCAGCACTAGCAACATAATATTATTAGTTTTTATGTCTGTTAAACTCAACGTTCATTATAATAACCAGGGACGAGGAGGACATATGGTTACAAAAGCAAAGAGAACAAGCACTCACTATTGTGTTGATTTAGAAAGCTCAATGGTTCAATAATCACCAATACTGGGGGACCTAGAGGAGAAAGCGTAGTTACTCACCTGTAACAGGTGATCTCTGGGAACAGTAGGGATTTAGTCTTCATATATGGATGACGTTGGTACTGATGAAGCCTGCGCAGGAATGCTCCCCAGTGTCCAATAGGAAAGCTTTTGGGAGCATCCCACTGTGCCTGCACTGCCTTCCTGCCTTTGTGACTCTCCCTCCTCAGTGGAGTTTGTAGCTGAAATAAAAGGAGAGAATAGAGAGAGAGAGAGAGAGAAACCCTACAGCTCCTAGGGGAGGAGGGTGGGTTGTGAAGCCTAAATTCCTGCTGTTCCAGGAGATCACCTGTTACAGGTGAGTAACTATGCTATCTCTGATAGGGGAAAATAAGGCTTAAAGTGTGTGTATACAGGAGGATTAGGAGGCCCGCAGGGGAAAATGGGAATCCTGTACATATCTATATATGGAAAGGAATGTGCTGTGCTAAGACAAATTCATTGTTCTACACGGAGATGACTAATATCTGTGAAGTTACTGATAAGCTGTGGTGGGCCTCAGGGGATGAGTTGATGATGTATATATATGTTTCTGTTAATGTATAAAAGACAGACAGCCCCTCTAACTTGTGGAATAAACTTACATACTACTTATATGCGAGTGTGTGTGTTTGTTCCCCTGGAATTCCAGACAGAGAAGGTAAGGTGATTCCTCGGCCCAGGGGATTAATGTACGTCCTGAGGATAAGTGGTATATAGTGCTGGGAAAGGAATAACCCACACTAACAGTCTCCAGGAACAAGCAGGCATGTAGTCTTCACATATGGGACTCCCTAGTTCCCAGATGCCAGAGAAAGGTCCCCAGAATCGGTAGATTTGCCTCAGAGCAGACCTCAAGAGGGTTCTCAATGGACTTCTGGCATCGAAAATTCCAGGACGGAAGGTAGGAGTTGACCTAAAACTGAAAGAGATGTTATAGAACAGCCTGACCAAACATGGCATCCCGGTGGGAGTCTTTGTCCAGACAGTAATGTGCAGCAAAGGTATGCACTGAAGACCAGATGGCTGCTTTGTAGATTTTGTCAATGGCTACAGAACGTAGATTTGCCATTGAGGCAGACATGGCACAAACATTATGGGCAGTGACATGACCTTCAAGGGATAGTCTGGCTTTAGCATAAGTAAATGAGATGCAATCTGCTATCCAATTAGATAGGGTACATTTGGATACTGGCAACCCCAAGTGACTGGGATTAAAGGAGATGAATAGCTGAGAGCTGTTACAGTGCTCACCTGTCCTTTGAAGATAGAATGCCAAGGCACGCTTGCAATCAAGAGTATGGAGGATTGCCTCTGCCCTAGAGGAATGAGGCCTAGGTAAGAAGATAGGCAGATAAACTTACTGATTCAAATGGAAAGGAGACACCACCTTGGGCATGAAATGATGACGAGTCCTAAGGACGACCTTGTCATGGTGAAAACGGTTGTAAGGCGGGTCAGCCATTACGCTTGGAGCTCACTGATGTGTCTAGCTGAAGTGAGGGCAACAAGGAAGATTACCTTCCAAGAGAGAAACTTTAGTAAGGTAGTGGCTAAACGTTTAAAGGGAAGCTTAAGGAGCTGACCTAACACAACATTAAGGTCCCATGCCACCGGTGGTGGCTTGATGGGGGAGCTTGGTTAATAACAGCCCTCTCATGAAATGTGTCACAAGCACTTGTAAAGAAATAGGCTGCCCATCCAAGGGATGGTGAGTAGCAGCAATTGCATTGAGGTGAACTCTCACCGAGTTTGTCTTGAGAACAAAGATGGAGGAGATACTGAAGGAGAGCCTCCACTGGAGCTGAGAAGGGGTTAAGATCTCTTTGAGTGCACCAAATGGAGTACCTACGCCACTTAGTCATAGGAACGTCTGGTAGACTGTTTTCTGGAGGCTAGTAGGATGTCCTTTACTTCCTGAGGAAGATTGAGACCTCGTAAAACTATGCCTTCAGCAGACAACCCATGAGATGGACAGACAGTGGGTTGGGATGGAGTCGTGTCCCTTCCTCCGGTGAGAGAAGGTCGGGAGCTGATCCGAGACTGAGAGAGCGAGTCTTTGAGAGATGTAGCAGGAGAGGAAACCATGGTTGATGTGACCAGCGTGGAGCTATGAGGATCATGTGGCCCCTGTCTGCTTGAAGCTTGAAAAGCATTTTGGGAATAAGGGTATGGGAGGAAAGGCATACAGGAAATCCTGACCCCAGTGAAGGTGGAAAGCATCGACCTGTTGGCGACTGGATCTGGGGGTTCTAGCATAAAAATGAGGTCATTTTGCATTCTGCGGAGTGGCAAAAAGGTCTATCTCTGGAGTTCCCCAGGTCCAAAAGATGTAGGAGATTGCCCCCTGATGGAGAGACCACTCATGTGGAAGGAGGATCAGACTCAATCTGTTAAGACATTTTGGTGTCCTGGTAGATGCAGAACACCGGGCTCCATTTAAGCGGCGTCCCTCGCCTCCGGAGGGAGCCGCGACCGCCGAGAGAGCTCTCCTCCCCCTTCGGCGCTCCTGCCCTATCAGGGCAGTGGGAGCAGAACACCGGGCTCCATTTAAGCGGCGTCCCTCGCCTCCGGAGGGAGCCGCGACCGCCGAGAGAGCTCTCCTCCCCCTTCGGCGCTCCTGCCCTATCAGGGCAGTGGGAGCAGAACACCGGGCTCCATTTAAGCGGCGTCCCTCGCGGGCGCGCCCGCGCCTGGCAGGCCCGCGCCTGAGGGCCTCGCCAGAGGGCCCTTTGGCGTGGCCCTTAGGCGCGGCACAAAGGCGCAAAAAAGCAACAACAAAAAACAGGAAACGACAAGCCCAACGCCAAAAGGACCCACATTACATCCAACAGCGAAAACACCTCAACCACTACCAAAAACACCACCACCAACCCCGCAGAGAACAAGACCTCACCACCCCAAGAACACAGGCACGGCACGAAGGCAAGCAGAGCAGAAGGAAACAACCAAGTAAAAACAGCAACGCCGACAGCATCACAGCAGAACCCAACAAGGAGCAGACCGAGACGAAGAACGACAGAACCGCAAGTAGAATTCTCACAGAACATCACACATCTACCACCACCAAACTCTCACTTCCACTACACACGCCCGAATAGATCCGGCCCTCCCTCCACGGGACAGGCTCCCTCCACGGGACAGGCTCCCACACCAAGGCACCCTCCGCAGGTCCGGCTCTCACTCCACGGGACAGGCTCCCTCCACGGGACAGGCTCCTGCACCAAGGTGCCCCCCGCAGATCCGGCTCCCCCTCCACGGGACAGCCCCCCGTACCAAGGCGCTCTCCGCAGATCCGGCTCCCCCTCCACGGGACAGGCTCCCTCCACGGGACAGGCTCCCGCACCAAGGCACCCTCCGCAGATCCGGCTCTCACTCCACGGGACAGGCTCCCTCCACGGGACAGGCTCCCGCACCAAGGCGCCCTCCGCAGATCCGGCTCCCCCTCCACGGGACAGGCCCCCGTACCAAGGCGCTCTCCACAGATCCGGCTCCCCCTCCACGGGACAGGCCCCGTACCAAGGCGCTCTCTGCAGATCCGGCTCCCCCTCCACGGGACAGGCTCCCGCACCAAGGCACCCTCCGCAGATCCGGCTCTCACTCCACGGGACAGGCTCCCTCCACGGGACAGGCTCCCGCACCAAGGCACCCACCGCAGATCCGGCTCTCACTCCACGGGACAGGCTCCCTCCACGGGACAGGCTCCCGCACCAAGTTCAGCTCTCCTCAAACAGACAACAGACGACAGACGAAGACCTAAGAAAACAGACATCACCCTAACAGAACATCACAAAAAACCAACATGCACACCACATACTTCCTCCCCCTCTACCTACTCGTCACACAACTCACCCCACCAACCATACACCTACACTTCCCACAAACAAACACAACATGGCACCCCCCAACTGCGTTACAATATTTAGTACCACAGCGCACACACAAAGAGACACTCAGAACATCCCAGACAAAGCGACCAATCAAACACAAATCAAACCCCCACACCTGCACAAAGGAAGCACAGGTAACAGCAACCTCCTCAACAAAGACAACAACGATTGAGCTCATAAACGCCAGATCCGTCCGCAACAAGATACACACTCTTGTAGACCACATAGAAGAGCGACAGCCCGACATAATATGCATCACAGAGACATGGCTCAACCCTACCGACAATGTACTTCTCAACCAACTCGTACCGGACAACTACTCAGCGTACAACTGCCCACGCACCCACAAGCGTGGAGGAGGAGTCCTGATAATAGCGAAAACAAAACTAAAGTTCAAGACACAGAACCTCACCGATACACAGCAATGTAACACAATCAGCATCAAGAACAAGAACATTGCAATCTGCCTAACCTACAGAGCACCCAGAGCTCCACCCGACGAACTAGCCTTCGCACTCGAAGAAGCCTGTGCCATAACGACAAACAACAAACCAGCACTACTGATTGGAGACTTCAACCTCAAGTCCACCAATGCCAAAGACGCAGAGGCCTTCCTGCAAGCAATGACCTCACTTCAATTCACACAGATAATCAATGCACCAACGCACAGACATGGATCATCCCCAGACCTCATCTTCGCATCCAATTACCTAACATCAAGAGACCTAATTTCTCCCCCCACCATCACCCCAGTGCCATGGTCTGACCATTACTTAATCGAGAAAAAAGCTGCAATCACAAGAGGATCAGACAAGCGAAAGAGCAAATCTCTCATACACACAACGACGATTCAAGCATTTCGACAGGGACGAATTCATACAGGACACAATACAACACCTGAACATTACTACAGACGACCTGGAGGAACAAGTTTCCAGCTGGAACAGCATTTTAGCGAACGCCGCCAAAACATCTGATGGCAGGACCGAGAAACAGCATCACAACAAGAGACAAAACAAACCATGGTACTCAGCAAAAATACGACAGGAAAAGAGGGAGCTCAGGAAGATCGAACGGAGATGGAGAAAAAACAAAGCAACCGCCGACCAGCATCTTTACCTAACAAAGCAAAAACAATACAATGACCACATCAACCAATCAAAGAGGGAATACCACACAAACATGATAAATACTTCCATCAACAAACCCAGAGAGCTGTTCGAAATAGTAAAGATCCTCACAAAAGAGCAAACAACAGAAGGGGAAGTACAAGTTGATCCACAGGAATTCGCCAACCACATCAAAGAAAAATTTCACTCCACAGAGCGAACAACACCTAGTGGGACCACCCTGACGGACGTACACCCCAGAACCTGGGGCACATTCTACTCACCCTCAACAGAACAGATATCCCACATCATCTCTACAATCAACACAAGCACTGCTCCTACAGACCCATGCCCAGTGTCATGGGTCAAAGCCACCAAATCAAGCTTCATCCCCACCATACAAAAAATAGTACACAACTCACTCACTCAAGGACTCATGCCAAAGCAGCTAAAACTTGCCTCAGTAAGACCAATCGCAAAGAAAACAACACTCGACAAAAAAGATCCAGCAGCATACCGACCAATCTCCAGCATACCCTTCCTCGCAAAAATCATCGAAAAGACGGTTCAACTTCAACTTCAGGAACACATCGACAAACACGAAACACTTGACGACAACCAACACGGATTTCGCCCCAACCATGGAGTCGAAACACTACTGATATACCTCTTCGACAGCATCCTGAGAATAATTGACAACACCAGGAATGGAATCATAATGATCTTCATCGACATCTCCTCTGCTTTCGACACAGTGGACCACAACACGCTCCTGGAAAGACTAAAGATCACCGGTATACACAGTATCACACTGAAATGGTTCCACTCGTACCTAACGGAAAGACAACTGCAGGTCAAGGTGGGACACAACACCTCCCGACCCATAAAGGTCCGACAAGGAGTACCTCAAGGATCCGCACTCTCAGCACTCCTATTTAACATATACATCCAACCAATATGCAACATCATGAAAGAGAACAACATCCAATACACAATTTATGCAGACGACATCATGATATACACCCCGATATCAATCGACAACCCGGACTTCTCTAAGATAACAGACTGCCTCACCCAGATGACGAGTTGGTGTCAAAACAACAACCTCGCAATAAACTACAACAAGACCGAAGCTTTAATCATCACCCGGAACCAAAGCTTCATACACCCACCAAATATAAAGATACAAAGCACCACAATACCAATAAGGTCAGAGGTGAGATACCTCAGAGTTACTCTGGACAATCAACTCAATCTCCTCCTGAGGAGATGATATTTAAACTTGTAAATATTTTAAATATGTACATATGTTTAAGCTATCTATATATCTAATCAACATTTACTCAGTATTGTAACCCTCAAATTACCTTTTCTATTATGTATAATTTATTGTTCACTGTAATACCAATTGTGTAATAAGTTTCAATGTAATGTTTAAGTTTTGTTCTGTGTAAACCGCTTTGATTTTTCTGAAAGGCGGTATATAAAACCGTTCAATAAATAAATCTCAAGCCACACATAGACAAAACAATCCAGAAGGCCTACTACAAGATGCGAATCATCAGGAGACTGAAACCACTCCTCGCCCCAGATCACTTCCGAACCGTTTGTCAAGCCCTGATAACCCCACTACTGGACTTCTGCAATCCAATATACCTCGGACTACCGAAACAAGCCCTCAAACCACTCCAACTGGCACAAAACACCGCAGCACGAATCATATCCGGAACCGCAAGACAGGAGCACATCACATCCACCTTAAAGGACTTACACTGGCTCCCAATCGGTGCACGCATCAGATACAAAACCATCATAAACCTATTTAAGATAAAACAGCACACATCAGCCAACAGCCTGCACACCCTCATACAACCAGACACCAGCACTCGTCCTAGAAGAAAACAAACACACAACCGAGTCAGCACCCCAAGTGAATACAAAAACACACGCAAAGATACAACGGACAGAGCACTCTCCATGGCTGCTCCAACAATATAGAACAAACTACCAGACGATTTGAGGGCAACCACAGACCTCAAGGACTTTAGAAAACAGTTGAAAACCATGCTGTTTATAGAACACTATGGACACATCACATAACCCCAGAGAATGTATAACAGCACATAACCCCGCCTAAACAATGTATGTATGGAAAATGTATTTAGAACCACTGTATATAGCCCACTTTGTACATAGCTCATACCAATCTAGCACACAATACAACACCCACCCAACTAAATTTCACCCTCACTGCATGTATAACACACTCACCTTACCCGATTGTTTGCTGTGATACCACCTTGATTATTAAGATAAGGCGGTTTAGAAATACTGTTAAATAAATTAATAAATAAATAAATGTACTGCTTGGAGATGCATCTGATGAGCAATAGCAAAGGATCACAGATGGAGAGCCTCCTTGCAGAGGGCCAAAGACCTCATTCCCCCCTTGCTTGTTCACATAGAACATAGCTACCTGATTGTCTATCTGGACAAGAACTCTGTGGCCCTGCCATTGTTGTTGAAACACCTTGAGGGCATTGAAGATAGCACAAAGCTCCAGCAAATTTATTTGGAGCTGTGACTCCTGCTCTGTCCAGAGGCCCTGAATGGGGAGAGAGTCCAAGTAGGCTCCCCAACCCAGTTTGGAAACATCTGTTGTCAGGATGCACTGATGTGGAGGCATCTGAAAAGGCGACCCTATGAGGAGATTTTCTGGGGTAGACCACCAGAACAGGGAGTTCCTGAGAATGTCTGTGATGTTGTCTTTGAGATTCCTAGAGGTTCCTGTTTCCACTGGGATGCAAGAGTCCATTGAGTTGTCCATATGTGTAGAAGAGCTACTGGCACTACATGAATCATAGAGGCCATATGGCCTAACAGTTGCAGCATCTCTTTGACTGAGTGATTGTCTTTGGACCTTACTGAAGATGCTATCTGCACTCGGAGGTGGAATAATTTCCCCAGCCATTTCGCCAGCTCTGGATGTACAGGGTCGACATTAGAATCAGCCCTGTATGTCCAGGGCTGGTGACCACCCACTGCCCGCCCACTCTCCGCCTCTGGGCCGCCCATTCCTCACTCCTGACTAACTTCCCCGCACAACTGGCGGGGAAGTTATTTGGGGGTTGAAGCCGGCACATTGGGGCGTGCATCTCTGCTATTCGTGGTTCAGAATGACCCCCCTTTGTGAAGACTCTTGGGACAGAAGCGAGTCTGAAGGGAAGGATTCTGTATTGATAGTGATTTCCTTGGAAGATGAAGCGTAGATACCTCCTATGTTCTGGATGAATGAGGATATGGGCATATGCTTCTTTTAGATCTAGAGAACAGAGCCAGTCCTGACTCTGGAGGTAAAGTAGAAGGGTTCCTAACAAAATCATCTTGAATTTCTCTCGAACTAGAAACTTGTTGAGTTTTCTGAGATCTAAGATGGGTCTGTACCTTCATTCTTTTTTGGAATGAGAAAGTATGGAGAATACAACTCCATCCCTTTTTGGGATGTTGGAACCTCTTCTATGGCAGACTCTGACAGAAGAGAGGTAATGTCCTGCTGGAGGAGAGCAGTGAGTGGGGTTGGGAATGATATTCTCCTACTAGAGTGGTGGGGGTATGCTTTGTAGATGAAGCTTCTACCCCTCTCGCACTATGGTTAGTGTCCACTTCTATGAAGATATGAGATGCCACCCGTGGGCATAATGACAAAGCTTGCCTGCTATGTGGAGGGGGGGTGGGTTCTCCAGAGTCAGGGTAGCAATATTCTCTAGGAAGAAGTAAAAAAGCAACTACTGGCTGCGGTTTAGAAGCCTGAGGCTTCTTCTGCTGTTTAGGAGGCTGGTATTGAGAAATTGAGAGGTAAGAAGAATAGAACTTCTTCTTACCATAGAAAGGCTTCTTAGTAGCTGCTTTCTTCTTAGCAAGGTAGGCGATAACCTTTGAAAGCCTATTGAGGGTGTTATTCTCAGATTCCAACTGAGAAGCCTCATCTTGCCAATCCTTTCCAAAAAGGCTCTCACTGGTACAGGGAATATTACCCAGCTTATCTTGAATCCACTGTTCAAGGTCTGATGCCTGAAGCCAGGCAATCCTACGTGCAACTATGCAAATAGAAGTTGTTCTGCTAATGCATTCAGAACAGTCAAAGATTGCCCTATTGACAAACTTGGAAACATTTTGGGCATGTTTGACTAATGCAGTGGTTCTCAAACCCAGTCCTGGGGGCCCACCAGCCAGTCGGGTTTTCCGGATATCCACAATGAATATGCATGAGAGGGATTTGCATATGCTGGAAGTAGAAGGCGTGTGAATCTCTCTCATGAAGGCATGCAAATCTCTCTCATGCATATTCATTGTGGATATCCTGGAAACCCGACTAGCTGATGGGCCCCCAGGACTGGGTTTGAGAACCACTGGACTAATGTAAGGTAGTCTGCTCTCTTGTCATCTGGGAGAAGAGGAGACAGTCACCTCCCTAAGGAACATACCCATGTAGAGGATGTATGAACTTATGAGTGCTGAAAGCATGGAGGCTTGAAAGCACCGGCAGCCAAAAACATCGACGATTCTTGATTCCCTGCCCGGAGTGTGTCTTAGATCTCCTAATGTGATGCATAACCGATTCCATTACCAATGAATGGTGTTGAAGCTGCGTCTTATGAAACCCAGGGCTTTTCTGGTACCCAATCCATAGTACCAAGTCATTGGGTATGGTGAGAAATGGTAAGAGATGTCTCCCACATCAGGGACATAAGGTCCTGGAGTATGCGGAGTATAGGGGGAATAGTCGCCTCTTTAGGAGCTGTAGGTTATTGGAGAATTTCCAACTCCTCTGCTCTGGGTTCTTTCTCCGATACAGGAGTAATGGATATGCCCTTCGACATTTCCTTGATAAACTCCTGGAAAGACATGTCCTTGGGAGGGAACAGGCGTCATCATGGAGACGGAGAGGGATTCTTGGGGAGACTCCTCATCTCTCTGGTACTGATCAATTCATCATCCAAAGAATCGGAATCAGTAGATTCAAATTATCAACTAGAGCGATGCAATTGCTCTTGTAAAGGCCGGTACTGATCAAGATCAGAATCAGCATGAGAGACTTGCTGTGTTGGTACCTCGGAACCGGGGATGGACACGAGGCCCGGCATGGGCGATAGTGCACCAAGGGGCATAAAGCCTGATGCTGTTTGTATTGGCATCGTCGGCTATATCGGTATAGATGATATTGGTGGTAACATCTTGACCGGTACCGAGGCTGCTAATAGAGCCGCAAAACTCCACTCAATGGCTAGCATGTGCTGATCTATCGAGTTCGCCGATGCCTGGGTATTGGTAGTGGAAGCTTGAACTACCGTTCCAGAGCATGGCACCAAGAACTCTCTGGAGATGGAGGCCTTGGGAGCATCCCAGACCCCTTGTAAGGCTTTGGAGGGAAGGTCCTCCTGCTGGGGTAGTTTGGGCAGTCAATCCACCTATAGGGCAATGGATGAGGCATCTCTATTTTTAGATGGAGATCTACCCTTAGGAGGACGGTCTGTCTTGGAAGAAGACTTGTGTTTCGATATGTAAGATCCATGTGAAGAAGACGATGTCCTCAAAGACGTTGAAGCAAGGGAGATTGAGGCAAACAGGAAACCGAGCTTTGCAGCCTGATTCTGGAGGCCTCTCTTTGTCATCTTCTTACATAGGGGACACTCAGACAGCTGGTGGTCTGGGTCTAGGCATTTAAGACACCAGTCATGGGTACCGGTGGCAGAAATAATACTAGCACACTTGGAACATTTTTTAAAACCACTGATTGGTTTCTCCATTGTGTCAGTAGACTGCATGGAAGGCCTAAGGCCTGAAACAGTGTTGAACACCCGAAGAAGTAAAGATTTTTTTTTTCAATAATTTTAATATTTATTGAATTTTAAGAATACATTCAAACAATTGAATGAAAGAAAAACGGTAATAAGGAAATAAAAAATCTTAAATGCTTATACAGCAAGAAACAATATATATCCTTACATTACCATAATCAGCCCACAATACTAGAGTACTAGGGGAGAGGCATCAGGAAAATACTTATATGCAATATGCAAAAATAATAACATAGCAGTGGAAGGCTTATACATCAGGCGTATGAGACGGAAGATCCACAACTAATTCCTCCCTAGCTATCAGGAACTCCAGCAGCTGGCGGGGCTCAAAAAACATATATGACTTTTCTTTATATGAAACACAACATCTAGCAGGAAACTTCAACAAAATGTCCTGCCGAAGGAAAGTACTCTGGGCTTAAAACCCAGAAATTCCTTCCTCCTCAGCTGGATACCTCTAGCAAGGTCAGGAAAAATACGCACACATGAGCCCATAAACTGCTCACTGAAATTCTGAAAGTACAACCGAAGAAGTAAAGCTTTATCGGTCTCAAGGGCCAAAGTAATAAGGAGAGTAGTATGGGCAGTGACCAACTGCAGGGAGCTCTCTAGAAACCCCATAAGGTCCCCAGGCACCCCCAGAGTGTCACTCCCTGACTACGCCTACCCACTACTAAATATTGAGCTCTGCTTAATGGCGGGAGATCTTCTCTGGGGATCTTCAAGACCTCCTGGAAGTATCTACAAACCATTTCCAGAGGGCAAAGCACCGGAGACCTAGGGAAGTTGACCAGTCTCAAGTTGTTCTTTCGGACTTGGTTCTCCAAATATTCCATCCTCCTGGTGTTCACATTCTGGTCTTTCATGTGGGCACAGTGTAGATCTTGGAGTTGCTCCAGTTCTCCACTCAGCCATGCCAACTTCCCCTCCTGTTCCTTTTGAACGCTGGAGACCTCTTGCAAATCAGAACGCAAAGTTTTAATTTCAGTACTCACAGATGGAACAATTGTCTCAAGAGAAGAGTTCATTGTGGAAATAGCGTCCCATAGCACCTCAAGTGTCACTATAGCGGGCCTCACCAAACCACCAACACCTGCAGTGACCACCATGGCAACACTCTCCTGGACAGGGTTGGTTCTTAGCCTCGAGCCAGCCCCCAATCTTATTTCACTTCAAGGGGACCCACATGGAGCTTTCAAACTGCCTTCAGAGCCCTCAAGAACTCCCTGCTTCGGCGTGCTAGCCGTCATGCCGACGGGAGTCTCTCCTCTGATGGGAAAACTGCTTCCGGGGCAAGGCAGGGGGGACCCACTGCTCCGGGGACAGAAAGACCCCGGACGTGCTCAGGTCCAGCGAAAACTCCGGACCTGCCGAAGACGCCACTTCCACCCCTGGTGATTTTTTTTTTTTAACAGAAAAAAGAAATAGATATGTAAAGTTCAGTTCCGGCGTCAATGGGAAGGCAGACGTGACCATAAAAAATAATAAAGAAAAAATTTTCTGCAGTGACAGGATTTACTTCCTGCTGGTTCTGTGGAAAACGAAGAACTGAGGAGGGAGAGTCACAAAGGTGGGAAGGCAGCAACGCAGGCGTAGTGGGATGCTCCAAAAAGCTTTCCTATTGGATGCTGGGGAGCATTCCCGTGTGGGCTCCATTGGTACCGATGTCACCCATATGTGAAGACTACATTCCTGCTTGTTCCTGGAGATATAATATAACCTCTTATCCTTGCTAAATGACAGTATTCTGTGCATGTAATGTGATCCAAGAGAATGAGATACAATCCTAAAAAATAACTTGCCTGACTCCTTCTAAAATCCTGTGTCACACTGGTAAAGCAGCAAGGAACCCACAAAGAGATGCTGTATTTTTAAAGGTGTCACAATTCGCGCTAAAACTTGGGAGGTCAAAGGGTCCGTATGCTGGCTTTTCAGTTTAGAGTAGTTACTCACCTGTAACAGGTGTTCTCCAGGAGCAGCAGGAATCAGTCCTCACATATGGGTGACGTCGGCGCCGACGGAGCTCCCGTGCAGAGCATTTCCCCAGCTTTCTAAGAAAGCCTTTGGGAATGCAGCGCGCATGCGCGGTCCCCTTCCCGCTCAAGGGTGCCATCTTGCTCAGTCTGATGACATAGCTAAAAGACAGCAAAAAAGAAACAAAATAAATCATATGACTGCAACTCCAAGGGGAGGAGGGAGGGTTGTGAGGACTGATTCCTGCTGCTCCTGGAGAACACCTGTTACAGGTGAGTAACTACTCTTTCTCCAGGACCAAGCAAGAAGTCAGTCCTCACATATGGGACTCCCCAGCTTAGGGCTACCAGAGACCCCAAACTGAAACAATGAGCTCCCTCCAGATCCTCAGCATGCAAGAACAGAATCTTCTCTGATAATGCCCCCGAACGGTAGCCCAACATCAGGGCCGGAGGGCAGGAGTTGCCTAAACCCCAAAGAGATTATGGAGTACCGCCTGCCCGAAAGCACTGTCCCTGCGGGACTCCCTCTCAAGGCAGTAATGGGCAGCAAATGTCTGGCTTGAAGACCAAGTAGCGGCCCGGCAGATGTCTGCCAACGGAACAGAGCGGAGATGAGCCACTGACGCGGCCTTTGCCCTAACACGATGAGCACTAAATCCAGCATTGAGCTTTCCCTGGTTGGTTCCATCACCATTTGTTTAAGTGACGCATCTTGGAAATCATCCACAATTTTTTGCTTCTTGCCAGATTCGCAAAAGGAGTACTCCAATCCACATCGGGTAGATTAAGTCACCCAATATGATCACATCACCCTTTGTGGCTATCTTGGCAATATCTATAATCAATTTGTTATCTATTTGTTCGATTTGAGTCAGAGGTCTGTAGACTACAGCAGTATGGATGACAATGCCATCTCCTCTTTCCAACTCATAGTAACATAGTAAATGACGGCAGATAGAGACCAGCGTGGTCCATCTAGTCTGCCCAGCAATATGGCAGGAGTAGGTGCACCCCTTCCCATGTCTTTTAGGGAGTAGGTGCACCCCTATCCATATCTTTGCTTAGTGGTGCACCCACGAGCAGGTGCACCCCTCCACGTATCTTTGTTTCTTTGTTTGTTTAGGGGTGGACCCACCACTCCTCCCCCCATTGCTCCATGTAGGACACCACTATTTGTTGAGAAATTAGATGATTCAGTTTATTTTGATTTAATCTTGTTGCTGTAAAGTGATCCACTGTGTCTGTCCTAGGCCACTTTGAATTCCGTCACTGTATTTGCCCCCCACCACCTCCATCGGGAGGGCATTCCAAGCATCCACCACCCTTTCAGTAAAAAAAGTATTTCCTGACATTGCCTTTCTATTTACCACCTTGCAGCTTGTGACACAGTAGCTCCCCAGGAACAGAGGGACACGAATGAGCATCCGGTGGTAGAAGCCGGTACTGCAGGAGAAAGCAGGGATTTCTTTGCAGAAAGAAAAAAAAACAGATTCAATCAAGCAGAACAGCTCACCTCGAGGGAGGAGAGTAGGAAAGCTTTTGATTGGGCACGCCCCAAGGGGAGGCGGGCAGTGCAGGCTAGAAGCACCTGGTTAAATACTCAGAAACCAGGAAGTGAAAGAGAACAGAGGAGGAGGCAAGACAAACAGAACCGGGAGCAAGAGCAGGACCGAGAGAAGCTAAGAGGGCAGGAGCCAAGAGAGCAACGGAGGCTAAGAGAATTCCCAGAGGGAGAAACAAGTGCTTCAGAAGGAAAGGCTGAAAGGAAGTATCCTTGCTGTGGTAATTCCTCTAATAGTCTGCAGCTGGCAGGTAGCATGGTGGAAGATTCAGATGAGGAAAGAAACTGCTGGAGGCAGAACTCTTTCAGAACGCTGAGAGATCCAAGGCTACAGGACCAGGCAGAGCTATGGAATAAAGGCAGAAGGACAAAGGATTCTCCAGAGGAAAAGCTTCTGTATAAGGTACCCAGTGAGGGAGAAGTTTATGCTCTAAAGCCAGAAAGTTTGTGTTCTAGTTTTAAAAGCCAAGTCAGACAAAATGGTGGCAGCTGTTGTCAGCAGGGAGAAGCTTTGAATAACACTAATTATTCCTTTAAGCTAGCTGAAACACCTAGCCAAGAAAGGGCTGACATAAATGCTTTTAAGTACCCTCCTAGCACTGCTAAGTTTTTATGCACAGCACCCACGTGTAGGGAAAGGTGGGGAGATAACGGAAGCACAGCAAATGTTTGTTTTCCTGATACAAACAAACATGATAAGCAGCCTGAGATAGAGAGGCTCAACCAACATTTGCTCACCGAGGGGAAGGGAAGACAGCTAAGTGAAGGGAAGTCACCAGCTGAATCACTTCTCAAAGAATTCAAAGAGTTTTTAGAACAGAAGACAAGTTTTAACTACAGTATTCCAGAACCAGTTACTGGCTGTAATGAAGAAACGCCTGTTTCTAATTCTCTGCTTTACCCTGATGAAGATATATTAATGGACTGCTCTACATGCTTAATTGACAGAGGCAATTAAGGAGAAAAGGATTTTTTTTGGTATATGAAGAAATATAGCAGTGGCACTTAACTTGACCTACACAAGAAAGCTTGTGGGAGGTGAATGACTTAATGTACCAGTAATTGGTAAAACCAGAGCACTACTGTTAAAGGAACTTTTCTGTTGCATCCTGTATGTTTGAACCACATGAAGTGAATGTGAAATAATACAGCATTGCAAGCCTGTTTGGCAAGTTTCAGTTAATCTTGTTTTTGGTTTATACTTCTGCACCGTCTGTAGCCTTTTTGAACTGCACAATGGCAAAGTAAGCCTCATGAAAAATAAATTTCTCTTTGCCTGCCTTACTGCTCGAAGCACACTAACACAACTACAACTAACTGCCTCAAGGGCATCACAAGGTAACCCCTCCTTAACCCTCAAGGTTAGGGAGCGGGCGGCGTGATAAGCTTCATGTCATGCCCTCTAGTTTTACAGCTTCCCCGTCTCTGGAAAAGGTTGGTTTGTTCATTATTTCTCTTTAAGTATTTAAATGTCTGAATCATATCTCCCCTATCCCTCCTCTCCTCCAAAGTGCACATATTTAGGTCTTCAAGTCTCTCCTCATAAGGCTTCCGACGCAGGCTCCAAATCATTTTAGTCGCCTTCCTCTGAACAGCTTCCATTCTTTTTACATCCTTTGCAAGATACGGTCTCCAAAACTGAACACAGTATTCCAAGTGAGGCCTCACCAGAGACTTATACAGTGGCACTAGTACCCCTTCCTTTCTGCTGGTAATTCCTCTTCAAATGCAGCCCAATATCCTCCTGGCTTTTGCCACGTCGCACTGTTTTGCCACCTTGAGATCTACAGAAATAATTACACCGAGGTCTTTCAATCCAGAGTGCTTCTTCTTTTCCCCATGCCCCCTGCATTGCAGTAGCTTTAATATGGCTTTTTACATACAAGGCTACTCCTCCCCCTTTTCCACTTTCTCTGTCTCTTCTGAATAGATTATAGCCAGCTATGACTATATCCCATTCATGCGATTCATTAAACCATGTTTCTGTAATGGCCACAATGTCCAAGTCCATTTCCACCATTAGGGCTTCCAGGTCCAGAACTTTGTTGGCTAAGCTTCGAGCATTTGTGCGCATTGATTTCCAGCATTTAACTGGCTTGCATGTATTTTGCATTGATTTTGTTCTCCCCACTTCTTCCCACTTGTCGTTGATGTGTGGTTTAAAAGTGTGGTTGTTTCTGATGTTCTGATTTTGCCGGGAGTGACGACCTGAACTTGTCCTTTACCATCCGTCACCCCCTTTTTCTAGTTTAAATGCATATCCACATACTGCCTGAAATTTTCACTTAGGATTCTTTTCCCTGTTACAGAGAGATGTAGTCCATCAGCATAGTATAATCTCTTGTTGGTCCATCTGTTTCTCCAGTCGCCAATAAATCTGAATCCTTCTCGTTTGCACCAGGTCTGGAGCCATGTATTAAAGCTGTTTATGCGATGCAGCCTTTCTGCCCCCTTACCATGAACAGGTAGAACTTCTGAGAATGCTACAGTGTTAACAATGGGCTTGAGTTTCTCTCCCAGAGTCTGGAAGTCCCTTTGAACTGCAGAGGCACTGTTTCTAGCCAGGTCATTTATACCCAGGTGGATGACAACATCAATTTTGGAGTGCTCACTTTCTGCCCTAAGTACATCATCAATTTGGTTTGTATTCCTTCTAGCTGAAGAGCCTGGGAGGCATTTGACTATCTTCTCTCCTTTGAACTGTGTTCCCAAGTTGGTGCCTCTGATGATGGAATCTCCAAGTGGTAGTAGTTTTCGGTTTGGTGAGTTTTTCTTCATATTTGGTGGTTTAGCAGGAGATTGGGCATTGACTGTCTCATTTAAGGGCCCTTCAGTTTCCATGGATTGGGCATCCTCATCAACCAAAGCAGAGAAGGCATTATGCAGGGATATCTCTTGATGTATAGGATGTCTCTACATTACAGGTTGCAATCTATCCGAGCCCACTGTGATCCATTTGTTCCTGGGATGTTTGATTCTTTGTGGGAGCAGTGGTGGACTTTGTTTGGTTTGTATCCTAGAAGTGGTGCGTTTCATTGCAGCTAGTTCTTCCCTTAGTAGAGTCAATTCTTTATGCATGGCAGCTGACTTGAGGCACATAGGACAAGCTCTTAGGTTCCAAATGATTAGTCTCAGAATGAAAGCACCACAGTTATTGCACTGAATACACGACATGCTGATTAAGCAGTCCTAGAAGGAGAAGAAGAAGAAAAGGTGGGCTTAACACCAAATTAAAAAGGATAGATGGCAACGTATGTGACCAATGTATAGGCAATGCAGCCCTGGGGTGGGTGGGGTGAGGGATAAGGTGGGCGGGAACCTAAGTGTCCCTGGCCAGTAGGCCTTACATGAACTGTGGGCATACTCAGATATCTGATTTAGGGGCTACACAAGGAATGTAGGCAGTCAGAACATTCCCAAAAATTAATGTATAACCTACAGTTAAATTCTATATTAGCAACAAAACAGGCAAAAAAAGATAGAAAGCTGAAAGCTTAGCTGTGTGGAGGTTCTGGAAGCTGTGAAGACTAGAGTTGACCAGGTACTTTTGGCAGGCTGTAAGATAATCTAATTAGCCCCACCCTGGGAGCAGGCTTGCAGCAGACAATTCAGACGATGGAAGCAGAAATAGTCAAACTTAACATTTTATTTCTATGTATCTGCCTATTGTGCAAAGGTCCCTGTAACTTTAACTGATACCTTTGCTTCTAAAGTAAGTGGGAGACTCAGGCATGGACTGTAAACCTACCTACTGCCATCATCAGAAACAGTTCAATATCCACAAAAGGTAGAGGTGGCAATGACATGGTTCGGCCCCACATCTGTTGATTGCTTCCGCAGGTGTCTCCGGCCAGATGCTGCCTGCTGCCATTTGGGGTATTCCTTATGGTGCTCGCCTGCACCCGCTGGCTCTATTTCCAGGCAAATTATTCCAGCCTCCGCCAAAAGCTTCACTGCCTCCCCTCTGGTGTGTATGCGGTATCTCTTTCCCTTCAATGTAAACTTCAGACCAAAGTGGAAGGCTCATCTAGATATGATTGGAATATCAGAGACATGGTGGAAGGAGGACAACCAGTGGGACACTGTGATACCTGGGTATAAACTATATCGTAATGATAGAGCTGATCAAATTGGTGGAGGGGTTGCGCTCTATGTTAGAGAGGGCATTGACTCAGAAAGGATTAAAGTTTTGCAGGAAGCAAAATCTGCTGTAGAATCTATATGGATTGAAATTCCATATAAAAGGGGGAAGGCAATGGCAGTGGGCGTGTACTATCGAGCACCTGGCCAGAATGACCAAATGGATGATGAAATGCTCAAAGAAATCAAGGAAGCTAACAAAAGTTACAGCGCAGTAATAATAATGGGTGATTTCAATTACCCCGGTATCGACTGGGTCAGTGTCACGTCAGGACATGCTAGGGAGATATAGTTCCTAGATGAAATAAATGACTGCTTCTTGGAACAGCTGGTTCATGAACCGACCAGAGGGGAAGCCATATTAGACCTAATCCTTAGTGGAACACCAGATCTAGTGCAAGAGATAAGGGTGTTGGGGCCACTTGGCAATAGTGATCATAGCATGATCGCCTTTGATTTAATTAGTGGAGGAGGGATAGTAAGGAAATCCACAGTACTACCTTTTAACTTTCGAAAGGGAGACTATGATAAAATGAGGAAAACAGTTAAGAAAAAACTAAAAGGAGCAGTTGCGAAGGTTAAAGACGTACATCAAGCTTGGGTGTTGTTGAAAAATACTATCTTGGAAGCCCAGACCAGCTGTATTCCACGCTTTAAGAAAAGTGGAAGGAAGTCCAAAAAACTGCCAGCATGGTTTAAAGGTGAGGTCAGAGAGGCTGTTGTTGCCAAAAAAGCATCTTTTAGGAAATGGAAAAAAGAGCCAAACGACGAAACCTGGAAACAGCACAAGCACTGGCAAGTCAAATGCAAGGCATTGATAAGGCAGGCAAAGAGAGAATTTGAGAAGAAGCTTGCTGCGGAAGCAAAAACGCGAAATAAAGACCTTTTCAAGTACATTTGTAGCAAAAAACCTGTGAGAGAGTCAGTTGGTCCATTAGATGATAAAGGGGTTAAAGGAGCACTAAGAGGCGAGAAGGCGATAGCGGAGAGACTGAATGAATTCTTTGCTTCGGTCTTTACTGAGGAAGATGTAGGGATGTTACCCATGATTGAAGTGGTATTTAAAGGTGCGGAAGAATTGAAGGAAATATCGATACATCGGGAAGATGTCTTACAACTATTAGATAAACTGAAGAGTAGCAAATCACCTGGGCCGGATAGTATACATCCAAGGGTGTTGAAAGAACTGAATTATGAGATTGCAGAACTACTATCAGTAATCTGTGAACTATCATTAAAATCATCTCTAATACCTGAAGATTTGAGGATAGCCAATGTAACACCAATTTTTAAAAAGGGTTCCAGGGGTGATCCGGGAAACTACAGACCGGTGAGCCTGACGTCAGTACCGGGAAAAATGGTAGAAACCATCATAAAGAATAAAATTACTCAGCATGTAGATAGCCACAACCTAATGGGAAAAAAACCAAAACTAAATATACCCAATCCCGGTGAACAAATCACAAAACATATGCCGAGATTAAAGCAAACTCCAAAAAAAGTGGTTCGCCTTGCCAGAAAGCGTGCCAGCAATATTCATCGTGAATGGCTGTTTACAACTTCTCCTTCTATACAAGATCAGCCTGTACAAGTTACTGGGATTCTCCCTTACCTTTGTGGTTCAAGGGATGTAGTTGGCATTTTACATAAATTCTGGCCAGTGTTGGCGGTTCATCCTTGCTTTCGTAGGAGTTTACGTATAGCCTACACTCATGGTACAAATTTGCGGGATTTCATTGTGCAAACTGTTCCTTCTGAAGATCGTCCACCATGGCTTCATGATTCAGCTGGACATTTTTCCTGTGGATCATGCATTTACTGTCCTAATACATTGGTTGGAGTCTCGTGGACAGATAAGCATACTGGTAGAGCTTACACTACTCGGTGGAGAACCGATTGCTTGACATCCTTTGTGGTGTACCTGATTGTCTGTCCTTGTGACTTTTATTATGTGGGACGCACTTCAAGATCCTTTAAATTGCGATTAGGGGAACATGCATCCCGCTTACGGACACGTAATCTGTCCGCTCCACTTGTTGATCATTGCATGACGGCTTTTCATTGTTTTACTGACCTTCACTGGCGTATCCTGGATTTTGTCCCACTTAACCCTCGAGGGGGAGATCGGCTTCAAGTTTTACAGCTACTGGAACAGCGCTGGATTCATCGCCTAAAGACTGTGACCCCTTTGGGATTGAATCAACAAATAGACTGGCATACCATCCTTTGATTTTTGTTTTTTTAATATTGGATGTTTTAGCATTGGATGTTTTGTGGGCCGATCAGTTTCAATCAGCTGTGAGAGGGTGGCGCTGAGTGGTGCTCCTCCCCTTTGCTCTGATTGGCCCCTTTGCATCTTGGGGCTGGTTCTCATCCGGGCACTTGATACCTCTTCATGATAAAAAAACGTTCGATTGAAGACGCTCTTCAAGGCTACTCTGGCTAGACAAGGCTGGGACCTGATGCAGGGGCTCTGTCTTTGACCCCGAAACGTGACACGTCGTTCCTGATGCTGTCGGACTAGTCTTCTTGGCCTGTTCTTCTAAGTTACATTTTGATATGGGTGTTGGATATCACCGATGAATTCAGATAAGTGTATTTTTTAAGCACTTATAATAAGCCGTTTTAAGTTATACTTGATTAAAAAGGACTGGCTACAGTGGTTTGGGGTGGTTCCTTTCCCCTCACTGTGGTAGCTACTCCGACAAAAAATAAATTGACAACCTAATGGGAGACAGCCAACATGGCTTTAGACAAGGAAGATCTTGTCTTACTAATCTGTTATGTTTTTTTGAAGGAGTGAATAAACAGGTGGACAAAGGTGAGTCGGTTGATATTGTGTATCTGGACTTTCAGAAAGCCTTTGACAAGGTCCCTCATCAGAGACCTTTGGCAAAACTAAAGAGTCATGGGATAGGAGGCAGTGTACTATTGTGGATCAGGAACTGGTTAAAAGATAGAAAGCAGAGGGTAGGGCTAAATGGCCAATTTTCCCAATGGAGAAAGGTGGTGTACCCCAGGGATCTGTGCTGGGTACGCTGCTTTTTGACATATTCATAAATGACCTGGAAAGTGGAATAACGAGTGAGGTTATCAAATTTTGCAGATGAGACAAAACTATTTAAAGTTGTTAAAACCCAAGAGGATTGTGAAAAATTGCAAGAGGATCTTGATAAATTGGAAGACTGGGCATCAAAATGGCAGATGAAATTTAATGTGGACAAGTGCAAGGTTATGCACCTAGGGAAGAACAACCCAAACTATGGTTACACGATGCAAGGTTCCACATTAGGAACCACCACCCAGGAAAAAGATTTAGGCGTCATTGTGGATACCATGTTAAAACCCTCGGCCCAGTGTGCAGCGGCGGCCAAGAGAGCAAATAGAATGCTAGGTATGATAAGGAAAGGAATGGAAAATAAAACAAAAGATATTATAATGCCTCTATATCGTTCCATGGTGAGACCGCACCTTGAATATTGTGTGCAATTCTGGTCGCCGTATCTTAAAAAGGATATAGCGATTTTAGAAAAGGTACAGAGAAGAGCCACCAAAATGGTAAAGGGGATGGAAGGATACTCCTATGAAGAAAGGCTAAAAAAGTTAGGGCTCTTTAACCTGGAAAAGAGACGACTGAGGGGAGATATGATAGAAGTCTATAAATTAATGAACGGAGTGGAACGGGTAAACGTAGATCGATTGTTTACCTTATCAGAATATAGAAAGACTAGGGGACATGCAATGAAGCTACAGGGTAAACTATTTAAGACTAATAAAAGAAAATATTTTTTCACTCAACGTGTAGTCAAACTCTGGAATTTGTTACCGGAGGATGTAGTAAAGGCTGTTAGTGTAGCTGGGTTTAAAAAAGGTTTGGACAAGTTCCTGGAGGAAAGGTCCATAAACCATTATTAAGAAGTGACCGAAGATATCAATGCTTGACCCAGTACAAGCATTGTGGAACTTGTGTCTCTTGGGGAAACTGTTAGGTACATGTGACCTAGATTGGCCACTGTTGGAAACAGAATACTGGGCTTGATGGACCTTGGTCTGACCCAGTATGGCATATCTTATGTTCTTATATCGCATGTTTTCCATCCACAATTTCTGAAAAATGTCTCTCACCTCGTGCCTGCTGCATAGGGTAACTTGGGCCAGGTCAGAAAAAAATGCCACTTTGCAGCTTTTCCATTGGAGAGAGCCCATAGCATGGAACTTGCTCGCTATCTGCTCTTTCACTGTGTAATCTTGGTTCATGTTATGATGTCTTGGGACCTCTTTAGCCCCATTGGCCCAACACTCTGTGCATGATCAATCTTCAAATCCATCCCAGCACTCTCTACATTTGCAGCCTGGAATAGGGCCTTCGTGATTTTAGCACAACTTGCTCACAGTCCATAAATTTAGTGTCCTCCGGGATGCCCCAGAACCTCAAGTTGTTATATCATGAGCGATAAGGCTGTTTTTGCCAAAAAAGTATCATTCAGGAAATGGAAAAAGGAAAGTAATCCTCTTCAGAACTCTGCCGAATCGGTCTTCTCCTCCTCCTGAGTCCTCTGTAACGGCCACCGCCACCGTGCTTCATGTTGCTTTATTGAATTGCTGTTCTCTCAAGTCCAAATCCTTTCTGGTTTCGGTTCTCATCTCTCAACATTCTCTCGACCTTTGCTTCCTCACCGAGACCTGGCTCAAGGAGGGTGATAGTCCTGTTCTTTCTAGCTCACTTCCCCCCGGATATTCAGCGCTTTCGTCCCCCAGGCTGGGTCGGGGTGGGGGTGGGGTCGCCTTGCTTTATCGTGCCTCTATTGCTCTTGAGGAAGTGACTTCTCCATCCGTTTCACTTTCTGAGTCCCTCTTCCTTTGCCTTCACTCCTCCCCCCCCGCTTTATTTCCTTCTTCTCTGTCTTCCACCTTCCCTTTCTATGGAGCGCTGGGAGGCAGCCATGCAGTTCCTCTCAGATGTTGCTTTGCAGTTCCCCAATCTTACTATCTTAGGTGATTTCAATATCCACGCTGACAATCCCAGCAGACAGAAGGACTTTGCCTTCCTGAATCTCTTCCACGATATCGCTTTCCATCAACACGTCACTGGCCCTACCCACACTGCTGGTCATACCCTGGACCTAGTTTTGTCATCTTCCATGCTGTCAGCTGAGATCTCCCCCCCCTCCATGTTGGGTGTCCCTTGGTCTGATCACTGCTGTGTCCTTTTCTCGGTTACATATTCCTCCCCTGTGATGGCTCCCCCTCCGGCACCTTCTTCGCCTCCCCCTCTTCGTCGCCGCCTAACTCCTGACATCTTGAGTACCTTTCCCCCCGCTCCCTCTGTTTTCCCCCCCGATTTTGCGTTGCTCTCACCCAATGGTCAGGCTTCCCTCTGGAACTCCCTCCTTACGGACACTCTGGATAAGTTAGCGCCACTGTGCTCTTGCCCTCGCTTGCCTACCTCTGGTCACTCTCCTTGGTTTCATCCGGCCCTGCGGCTACAACGGGCTCAACTCTGTCAGGTGCAACACCGTTGGTCCCGTCATCCTTCTCCTGATCTGTACGTCCGTTTTAAGCAGTTCTATGCTGACTATCGCTCGGCTGTTCAGTCCGCCAATCGTGCTTACTACGTTGATGAAATCTCTGCAGCAGCAAATTCTTCTCGCCAGCTCTTCACAATCTTACGTAAACTTTCGTCCACCAGTTCCCATCGTACCACGACAATGGGGGCCCCTGATCCCCATTCGTTGGCTGCCTTCTTTTCTGACAAAGTTCTTACCTTACGTGCTTCTTTTTCTACTCCCCCTCCGCCCCCTCCCTCGCCGCCTGCTCCTACCTGCGACCTGCTCGCTACCGACCATTCGCCTTCATCCTCTCCTCCTGTGCCCAACCGGGCCCTTGCCCATACCTGGTCTTCTTTTCATCCGGTTCTCCCTGCTGAACTTCTCTCAATGCTGTCCACCTCTCGGAAGACCACATGCTCCCTAGACCCAATTCCTTCCCGCTGGCTGGCTGAGCCTTCGCTGCAGCTGGTCCCTATCATCACCACCATCATTAATTCCAGCCTATCTTCTGGCCTGTTCCCCTCTCCGTGGAAGTCGGCCATTGTTCATCCCCTTCTGAAGAATCCTTCCCTCGACCCATCTGTCCTTGCTCACTGGCGTCCTGTCTCAAACCTCCCCTTCCTGGCCAAGCTTTTGGAACGTTTTGTATTTAACCAACTGTTCTCTCACATCGAGTCCACCAACACTCTCCACCCTCGGCAAGCCGGTTTTCGGCAGGGCCACAGTACTGAGACTGTCCTCTTGGCAGTTCTAAATGAGCTACATGTTGCGCACGATCGTGGTGATGTTACTTTGTTAGTTTCTCTTGATTTGTCTGCGGCATTTGATTTAATTGACCACACACTTCTTGCTCATCTCACGGAGGTGGGGCTACGTGGTGCGGTTCTCCTTTGGTTCCGGTCCTTTCTCACAGCCCGATCCTTCTCTGTTACCATAAATGGTAAGTCATCTGCCTCTCTCCCCCTCACTTGTGGTGTCCCTCAAGGTTCGGTATTGTCCCCTTTGCTGTTCAATATTTTCCTGGCCCCTCTACTCCTCTTGATGCAACAGTACCCAGTGTCTTCATACATTTATGCGGACGATATTATCTTGCTTTACCATACCTCTCCACTTTCTCTGGATCTCTCCCCCTTTAACTCCTGCCTCTCTCATGTGGCCTCTTGGCTCTCCCAACACTTTCTGCGTCTAAATCCTTCTAAGTCCACCGCTATGTGGATATCCCTGGGTGGGTCGTGTCCCTCCGTTGTTCCCATGATTGATTCCATCCCCATTCCTCTCGTGTCCTCTTTCCGGTATCTCGGAGTGATCCTTGATTCCTCTCTTTCCTTCCATGACCACATCTCCTCTCTCACCAGGCGATCTTTTGCTATCCTCCGTCAGCTTCGGGCTGTCCGTTCACTTCTTCCTCTTGGTTCCCTGGTTACTCTTGTCCTTGCCCTAATTACCAGTCGACTTGATTATTGTAACATCTTTATGGCCAATCTTCGTAACTACCAACTTTAACGTCTCCAGCTTATTCAGAATACCGCTGCCCGCATTATCACCTTTGCACACCGCTTCGATCACATCACTCCCATCCTCTTTCGCTTGCACTGGCTACCCCTCCGTGCCTGTTTTCACTATAAAATTCTTATTCTCACTCATCGCGCTATTCATACTAATAATCCTCTGTACTTGGCTGACCTGGTTTCTCTCCACACACCCTATCGTCAACTTCGCTCCCTCCATGCTAATCGTCTGTCCTTACCATCTCCTTCCCACGCGCATCTTGAAAAGACCAGTCATTCTGTGTTTTTCTTTCTTGGTCCCTGGTTGTGGAATGCACTACCCTCGTCCCTTCGTCTGGAATCCTCCTATTCTCAGTTCAAAGCTTCACTTAAAACCCATCTGTTTCAAAAAGCATTTGACCTCCCCCCTGATCCTCCTCCCTGATGCAGCCATAGGTTGTTGTCTCGTCCCAGCCGTATTTGGTCTTGTCATTCCCCTGTCTGTCTGTGTTGGTTGTGTTTGGTTCTGATTATTGTTTGATGTTTATGGTCTTTTACTATATGCTATTCTCTATCTTTCTTTCCTGTCATTTTTGGCGTTCTTTTTCCGTAGTTTGCAGTGTTGACCTTTTATTTTATTTGTACACCGCTTTAATGTCTTGACGTAAGCGGTTTATCAAGTGTGAAATAAAGATAAAGATAAAGTAATGACGAACACCGGAAACAGCATAAGCATTGGCAAATTAGGTACAAGGCATTGATAAGGCAGACAAAGAGAGAATTTGAAAAGAAGCTTACTGTGGAAGCAAAAATGCATAATACTTTTTTCAAGTATATTCATAACAAAATATCTGTGAGAGAGTCAGTTGGACCACTGGATGATAGAGGGGTAAAAGGGGCACTAAGGGAGAAGAAGGCCATAGCGGAGAGACTGAATCAATTTTTTGCTTTGGTCTTTACTGAAGAAGATGTAGGTAAGTTACCCGTGCCTGAAATGGCTTATAAATGCGATGTAGTAGAAGAACTGAAAGAAATACCGAAAAAAATGGGAGGATGTATTAGAACTGTTTGATAAACTGAAGAGTAGCAAAACACCTGGACCGGATGGTATACATCAAAGGGTTTTAGAAGAACTGAAATATGAGATTGCAAACCTACTATTAGTAATCTGTGAACTATCATTAAAATCATCTGTAGTACTTGAGGATTGGAGAGTGGCCAATGTAACTCCAATTTTTAAAAAGGGTTTCAGGGGTGATTTGAGAAACTACAGCCTGATGTCAGTATCGGGCAAAATGGTAGAAACCATTATAAAGAATAAAATTGCTAAACCCGGCTACATTAACAGTTTTTACTACATCCTCCGGTAATGAATTCCAGAGTTTGATTACACATTTTCCATATTTTGAAGGCATAAACAATCGATCTAGGTTTACCCGTTCCACTCCATTCATTAATTTATAGACCTCTATCATATCTCCCCTCAGCCTTCTCTTTTCCAGGTTGAGGAGCACTAACCTTTTTAGCTTCTCTTCATAGGGGTATCCTTCCATTCCCTTTAACATTTTGGTGGCTCTTCTCTGTACCCTTTCTAATAATGCTATATCCTTTTTAAGATACGGTGATCAGAACTGCACACAATATTCAAGTGGCGGTTGCACCATGGAACGATACAGAGGCATTATAATATACTTTGTTTTATTCTCCATTCCCTTATAGTAACATAGTAACATACTCAACCAATCAACAGAGCAGGCATAGTAACATAGTATATGACAGCAGATAAAGACCAGTTTGGTTTATCTAGTCTGCTCAGAAAGGCGGCAAGAGTAGGTGCACCTGCCACACTGTACAGGTCACCCCTCCCCATGCCTTTGTTTAGGGGTGTACCCACTGCTCCGTGTAGGTCACCCCTATTTGTTCAGATATAAGAGATAGTTATGCTTATTTTGATTTTATCCTGCTGCTATAAAGGGATCCACTGTGTCTGTCCCATGCCATTTTGAATTCTGTCACTGTGTTTGCCCCCACCACTTCTATCGGGAGGGCATTCCAAGCATTCACCACCCTTTCAGTGAAAAAGTATTTCCTGACATTGCCTTTCAGTTTACCCCTTGCAGCTTCCTGTAATGCCATCTAGATTTACAGCTTCCTCATGTTTGGAAGAGGTTTGTTTGTCCATTAATAGTCTTTAAGTATTTAAAGGTCTGAATCAATCTCCCCTGTCCCTCCTCTCCTCCAGAGTGTACATATTTAGGTCTTCAAGTCTCTTCTCATAAGTCTTCTGATGCAGGCTCCAAATCATTTTGGTTGCTGTCCTCTGAACTGCTTCCAGCCTCATTATATCCTTTGCGAGATATGGTCTCCAAAACTGAAAACAATATTCAAAGTGAGGCCTCACCAGCGACTTGTATAGTGGCATAAGTACCTCTTCTTTTCTGCTGGTAATTCCTCTCTGTATGCAACCCAGCATCCTTTTTGCTTTTGCCACCACCTTGTCATACTGTTTCGCCATCTTGAGATCGTCAGAAACAATTCCACCGAGGTCTTTCTCTTGGTCCGTGCACACCAATCTCTCACCCCCTATCGCATACAATTCCCTTGGATTTCTGCTTCCCAAGTGCATGACACTGCAGTTCTTCACTTTAAATCTTAACGGCCAAGCATTAGACCATTCTTCCAGCTTTTGTAGATTTTTCCTCATGTTCCCTACTCCCTCAGGAGAGTCCACTCTGTTGCAAATTTTGGTGTCTTCTGCAAAAACACAGACTTTTCCATTCAGCCCTTCGGCAATATCACTCACGAATATATTGAACAGTACCAGTCCCAAAACCGAACTCTGGGGCACACCGCTAATCACCTTCCTTTCATTCGAGTGATTTCCATTTACAGTGACCTTCTGTCAGTCAACCAATTTCTAATCCAGTTCACCATCTTGGGATCCATCCACAAGCTGTTGAGTTTATTGATAAGCCTCTTATGAGGAACAGTATCAAAGGCTTTGCTGAAATCTAGGTAGATCACATCCATCGCATACCTTTGATGATCTACTTCTCTGGTAACATACTCAACAAACTCAATCAGATTTGTTTGGCAAGATCGTCCTTTGGTAAAACCATGTTGTCTCGGATCATGCAACTTATTGGTTTCGAGGAAGTCCATTATTCGCTCTTTCAGGAGCACTTTCATTACTTTTCCCGCCACCCATGATAACTGGCCTGTAGTTTGTCATTTCTTTCCTATTTCCACTTTTGTGAAGAGGTAGCACTTCAGCCGTTCTCCAGTCCTGTGGAACTTTTCCTGTCTCCAAGGATCTATTAAAAACATCCTTTAAAGGCTCTGCAAGAAACTCTCTGAGCTCTTTCAGTATCCTGGTGTGTATCCCATCTGGTCCCATAGACTTGTCCACTTTCAGTTTTGCAAGCTGTCTAACACATCCTCTTTTGTGAATGGTGTGGTATCTACTCCATTCCAATTTGTATATTTGTCAATCACAGGTTCTCCTTCTCCAAGATTTTATCTAGTGAAAACAGAGCAGAAGTATTTGTTTAGTATTGTTGCTTTTTCAATGTCACTTTCCACAAATCCGTTAGATACCTAGCATTCTATTTGCTCTCTTGGCTGCCACTGCACACTGGGCAGAGGGTTTCAACATGTTATCCACGATAATGCCTACATTTTATTTCCTGGGTGGTGATTCCTAATGTGGAAACTTGCATCATGTAACCATAATTTACAAAACACTACAAGGGGTACGCAGCACTGTACAAACATAGACAGAAACAGTCCCTGCTTGTGAGAGCGTACAATCTAATTAAGACAGAAGACAAAGGATAAGAATAAGGGGAAAAGGAGGGTAAGGAGTCACAAGGAAAAAGAGGGCCAGGATCCAAAAGCAGCTTCAAAGAGGTGAAACTTTAACATGAATTTGAAAAGGAACAGAGATGAAGCCTGATGTATAGACTCAAGAGTTTGTTCCAGGCATAAGGAGCAGCAAGGTGAAAGGACAAGTCTGCAGTTGGCTGTGGAAGAAAAGGGCAAAGGGAGAAGCAAGCCAGAAGAAGAGCAGAGTGTATGAGGAGGGGTGTAGGGAGAGAGGAGAGAGGAAAGGTAGAAAGGAGCAGAAGAGTGAGTGCATTTATAGGTCAGAAAGAGAAGCTTGAATTGGATACGGAAACGGAAGGTAAGCCAATGGAGTGATTTGAGAAGAGGGGTTATATGAGAATATTGAGGCTGGCGAATAATTAGTCGCACAGCAGAGTTCTGAACAGATTGATGGGGAGAAAGGTAGCTAAGAGGCAGACCAGCAAGAAGGAGGTTGCGATAGTTGAGGCAGGAAGTGATTAGAGAGTGGACAAGTGTTTTAGTAGTGTGTGCAGAAAGGAAGGGGCAATTTATTTTTAATGTTATAGAGAAAGAAACAACAGGTTATATCTATTTGTTGGCTATGTGAGAAGAAGGAAAGGGAGGAGTCAAGGATGGCCCCAAGGTTGCAGGCTGAGGAAACAAGTAGAAGAGTGTTATCCACAGAGATATAGAAAGGAGGGAGGGGGAAGAAGGTTTAGGGAGAAAATAAGAAGTTTAATTTTGCCCATATTTAATTTCAATTGGCAGTGAGACATGCAGGTGGCGATGTCAGACAATCAGGCAGATATGCGTGACTGGAGTGTCAAAGAGATATCAAGTGTAGAAAGATAGATCTGAGAATCATCAGCATAAAAATGATACTGAAATCCATGGGAGTAGATGAAAGCCCCAAAGGACTGGGTGTAGAGAGAGAAAAGAAGAAGGCCGAGAACAGATCTCTGGAGTACACCATCTGAGAGTGGGATAGCAGTAGAGGAGGAACCACCAGAAAAAAATACTAAAAGAGTGATGGGAGAGATAAGGAAAGAACCAGGACAGGGCAGATTCCCTAAAACCAAGAGAGGACAATGTGTCAAGGAGAAGGTGGTGGTTAATGGTGTCAAAAGCAGCAGAAAGGTTAAGAAGGATGAGGATAGAATAAAGGCCTTTGGATTTTGCAAGGAATAAGTCACTGGAGACTTTGGCAAGTGTCATCTTGGTAGAATGAAAGGGACGAAAATCAGATTGAAGTAGATCCAACAGGGCTTGAGAGGAAAGCAATTCAAGACAACAATGAAGGACTGCATGCTCAAGAAGTTTAGAAATGAAGGGAAGAAGGGAGATGGGTCGATAACTAGAAGGACAACTAGGGTCAAGAGAAGGTTTCTTAAGGAGAGGTGTTACCACAGAATGTTTGAAGGCTGAAGGGAACATGGCAGTGAAGAGCGAGAGGTTGAGAATATGTGAGATGGAAAGGATGATAGAGGAGGAAATGGAACTATGGAGAAGGGTGGGGATAGGATCAGAAGAGTAAGTAGTAAGTTTAGAGGAGGAAAGTAGATGAGAGGTTTCCTCATTAGAGATCTTAGAGAAGGAAGAAATGGTAACAGAGATTGATGGGAAAAGTTGGCATTGAGGTGGGGGGAGAGGAGATGAAGCTGATTTAGTGGGGAATTGGAGAGTGATCTTGTGGATTTTGTCATGGAAATAGTCAGCAAAGGTTTGGGCAAAAAGCGAAGGAGGGGTCGGAGGGGGAGGTGGCTTGAGGAAAGAGTTAAGAGTTGAGAAGAGATGGTGAGGGTCAGTGGCAAGAGAGCCAGATGGACATAGTAGTTTTGCTTGGCAAGAGCTAAGGCTGATTGGAAGGAGGTAAGCATGAATTTGAAGTGAAGAAAGTCAGAGAGGGAGTGTGATTTGAGCTAAATGCACTCAACTGAGCAGGCACAGGAACGTAGATAGTGGGTAGTTGAACATAATCAGGGCTGAGGTGTTGTGCATCTTACAAGACATGGGATAGGTGGAGCAAGAGTATCTAGAGCACAAGAGAGGGGTAGTATTATAGGAAACTATAGCCTCATCGACAGAATTAGAGAGAGCCAAAGGGTCGATAGCATGAAAATTCCTAAAAACATAGGAGGAGATTGGGTGAGATTGAGGTGCGGAGTGATGAAGGGTGAAGGTTAGGAGGTGATGATTAGGTAGGAGAAGACCTGAGTTATGGAAATTGGAGGGTAGACAGACAGAGAAGAAAACCAGGTCAAGTCAGTGACTGTGCTGATGAGTGGGAGCAGAAGAGCAAAGTACGAGGTTGATGGAGGAGGTAAGGGAAAGGAGTTTAGAATCATAGATGTCAGGTTATCAACATGAATATTAAAATCACCAAGAATAAGAGAAGAGAGAGAAGAATCAAGAAATAGAGAAAGACAGGAGTCAAAGTTAGAGAGAAACGTAGTGGTGGATTTATCAGGAAGTCTATAGATAACAGCTATATGGAAAGATAAGGGATTAAAAGGTGACAGGAAGGAGAAAGCAAAAACCCAACACCACCACCATGCCAGTGGCACGAGGAGTATGGGAAAATTGATAGCCGCCATGACAGAGGGCGGCAACTGAAGCAGAGTCATGAGGGTGTAGCCAGTTTCAGTGAGATCTAAGAGATGAAAAGAGTTAGTAGTGAAGAGATCATAAGAAAAGGGACGTTTATTGGATATGGAATGAGCATTCCATAATGCAAAAGGGAAAGGGAGAGAGGAAGGGGAAAGGAGAGGAATATGGATGAGATTAGAGAGGTAGAGAGAGGAGCAAGAGTGAGAGAATAATCTAGCAGGGTCAGGGTTAGGATTAATGTCACCACAGGAAAGGAGGAGAATACAAGGCAGAGAGGATGCAGAATGGTGGAAACAAGGATGAGGTTTTTTTTAAGATAGAGGGGAAAATGAAGAATGAGAGGACAAAAAAAGTGAAGTTCAAGAGCTGAGGAAAGGGAGGAGGATAAGATGGGAGAGGATATAGGAAAGGTAGAGAGAGGGTTAAAAGGAGGGGAGGGATGAGGATGTTGGTATAAAGGGAGAAGATTAGGGAGTGTCAAAGGAAGAAAAAATTATGTGAGCAATAAGAAGAGAAGAATATAGAGGAAGAGTTATAAGAAGAGATAACTTAATAGAATTATTAATTAAATTATTATTAATACTATTAGTGCTATCAATTAATCATACAATGTGAAAAGGTTAAGTAGCACAGAGCTCAGGGTTGTAGCCAGCAGGATTTGGGAGGCCTCGATGTCACAATTTGTGAAGGTTGCAGGTTGCACTGGCTTCACATGCTACTATTAATACTACTAATATTAATCATTTACAGTATATAGCGCTACAGTGCTTTACAGATACATATAGAGACAGTCCCTGCTCATCAGAGCTTACAGTCTAATTAAGACAGATGAGACAGCAGATAAGAATAAGCGTAAAATAGGGAAGGGTAAGGAGACATAAGGGAAAAAGCAAGGGATCAGAATCCAAAAGTAGCATTAAAGAGGTGAGCCTTTAGCATTGATTTGAAAAGGGGAAGAGATGAAGCCTGACGTACAGATACAGAAAGTTTATTCCAGGCATAAGGAGAAACAAGGTGAAAGGATTGCAGTCTGGAGTTGGCAGTGGAAGAAAAGGGCAAAGAGAGAAGGAAGCCAGTAGAACAGCAGAGTTCATGAGGAGGTTTGTAGAGAGAGAGGAAAGGAACAAAGGAGAAGAATGAATGCATTTATAGGTTTGCATTGGATACGGAAGCGTACTCAGGGTGGTCTGACTGAAAGTTCCATGAGCTCCTTCGGGCAGAGGACACACTTTTTGATAGGACTGAAGCCTCAGGTTAGCCACCTGTGTCCTTCTGGCATTGCAATCTTCAGAGACAGCAGCCAGCACAGAGAAACCCCAGGCGTGTTGATGGCGACCCTATGGATAGGTGCTGGGCCCGCTACATTTTAGCATATTTATAAATGACCTGGAAATAGGAATAATGAGTGAGGTGATCAAATTTGCAGATGATACAAAATTATTCAACGTTGGTAAAATGCAAGAGGATTGTGAGAAATTGCAAGAGGACCTTGAAAAAATGTAAGACTGGACGTCCAAATGGCAGTTGAAATTTAATGTGGACAAGCGCAAAGTTATGCACCTAGGAAAGAACAACCCAATCTATGGTTACACAATGCAAGGTACCATCTTAGAAACCACCACCCAGGAAAAGGATTAAGGCATCATCTTGGATAACACATTGAAACCATCCACCTAGTGTGCAGCAGTGACCAAGATAAATAGAATGATAGGAATCATAAGCAAAGGAATGGAGAATAAAACAAAGGATATCATAATGCCTCCGTATCATTCCATGGTGCGACCGCACCTTGAATATTGTGCACAGTTTTGGTCACCATATCTTAAAAAGTATATAGCTGAATTAGAAAAAGTACAAACAAGAGCGATAAAAATGGTAAAGGGAATGGAAGGATACCCCTATGAGAGGCTTAAAAGGTTGGAGTTCTTCAACTTGGAAAAGAGTCAGCTGAGAGGGGATATGACAGAAGCCTATAGATTAATGAATGGAGTGGAACAGGTAAGCGTAGATCGGGTGTTTATGCCATCAAAAAATAGAAAGACTAGAGGACACAATGAAGCAACAATGCAACCTATTTAAGACTAATAAGAGAAAATATTTTTTTACTCATATAGTAACATAATAAATGACGGCAGATAAAAACCAGTATGGTCCATCTAGTCTGCCCAGTAAGATGGCAAGAGTAGGTGCACCTTCCGCTCCATGCAGGTCACTCCTCCCCATGTCTTTGTTTAGGGGTGAACCCACCACTCTGTGTAGGACACATCTGTTTCTTGAGAAATTAGATAGTTAAGTTTATTTTGATTTTGTACTGTTGCTGTAAAGGGGTCCACTGTGTCTGTTCCATGCCATTTTGAATTCTGTCACTGTATTTGCCCCCACCACTTCCATCGGGAGGGCATTCCAAGCATCCACCACCCTTTCAGTGAAAAAGTATTTCCTGACATTGCCTTTCAATTTACCCACTTGCAGCTTCATGTTATGCCCTCTAATTTTACAGCTTTCCCGTCTTTGGAAGAGGTTTGTTTGTTCATTAATTCTCTTTAAGTATTTAAAGGTCTGAATCATATCTCCCCAATCCCTCCTCTCCTCCAGTGTGTATATATTTAGGTCTTCAAGTCTCTTCTCATAAGGCTTCTGATTCAATGCATAATCAAACTCTGAAATTTGTTATCGGAGGATGTAGTAAAAGCTGTTGGTGTAGCTGGGTTTAAAAAAGGTTTGGAAAGTTCCTGGAGGAATGGCCCATAAACTATTATTAAAGATGATCTGATAAATCCACTGCTTGCCCTGGTACAAGCATTGTGGAACCTGTATGCCTCTATGGGAACCTGTCAGGTACTTGTGGCCTGGATTGGCCGATGTTGGAAACAGGATACTGGACTTGATGGACCTTGGTCTGACCCAGTAAAGCATTTCCTATGTTCTTATATTCTAACTTCTTCACCTCCCTTGCCTATGTGAAGTGCAATATCTCTCCCTTCAAGATCACTCATAGTTTGGTGGGGTACAGCAGTGCTTGCTGGATACACTTCCCTGAGCGCCTGCTGCCTATTATCCAGTTCGGCACTATAGTTTGGGAAGATCCAGACTTTGTTCTTTTAAGGAAATAGCCTGTCCCTTCTGTGCTTGCATCAGAATCCAGTCTGTGTGCCGATTTAGTATTTTTCCTAGAACGGGGCGAAGCCTGGCTCCCAGCTATGGGGGCCTACCAGGGATCTGATAGGCATGCTCTACCACCATATTATTAGGGAGAGGGGGATCCTGAAAAAGATCCTTCAGGAGCCGCACAACAAAGTCCTCCATGGCATGCTCATCTCCCCCCTCCGGGATCCCAAGAATTCATATATTGGATCTCCAAGATCAATTCTCTAAATTATCTATTTTGGCAAGCAGTTTCTGCAATAGCATACCATACATTGAGGAGTCCTGTTTTAAAATCAGGAGATTGTCCTCCGTTCCACTAATTGGTTGTTCAGCCCACTCGATTCTGCCCATCACCTCCTGTAGCTCGGTCCGGGCCTCCGTGAGCTCCCCTTGAATAGTCCCATTTCTCTGAAAGCTCGCATTGCCCAACTTCATAGCAGCCAAGATTACCTCTGTCTCTGGGGGGTTCTGGTATGTGACAACCAGCAAATCCATCGCCGACGGTGTGTCAGACACATTTTCTAGCCTCGGCGAGTCTACGATGGGAGCCACTCCACTGCCATCTTGGGAGGTCAGACATTCCATCATAGTCTGTTGCCAAGATGATTTTACTGATTTCACGGCTGCCATGGCCACCTTTGCTGCCTTTCTCTGCTTCGGTTTTGCAGACATGCTGCCCCCCCACCCCCACCACAATGAGACAGTATGGGGCATGTTTACTAAACATTCCTAACGTGCGGGGCCGCGGTAGTGTGCCTGTGCCATATAAGGAGTGGGTGGTTCAGGCCGAAAAAGGAAAAAAAAAGACCGTATGTGTGCGCGTCACGTTAATGTGCGGGGCCCACATTAGCGCGTGGGAAGGCTAAGTGGGGCGCAGCTGGGCACATATAGGAACAGAGCCGTAGCACAACAGTGAAGACAATAACCAATGGTGCAGGGGCCACGGGTTCAATCCCTCAGTGTGTGCAGCCCAAAAAGGCTGGCTGAGGCACCACCTTGAATGTGGAAATGTGTGTCAGGAGACAAAATAATTTTGGGGCGGCATAAGGCGGCGCACTGTTCATTGTGGGGCGGCATAAGGTGGCGCACTGTTCATTGTGGGGCGGCATAAGGCGGCGCACTGTTCATATTGGGGCGGCATAAGGCGGCGCACTGTTCATTGTGGGGCGGCATAAGGCGGCGCACTGTTCATTGTGGGCAGCAGGATGCGGCGCACTGTTCATTGTGGGCAGCAGGATGCGGCGCGCTGATGGCCACTAGGCGGCGCGCTGATGCTAAAGCAAAGGAACACAGCCACAGCACAATGGTTAAGACACTGACCAATGGTGCAGGGACCAGGGGTTCAATCCCTCACAATGCCCATTGAAAAAGGCTAGCTGAGGCAGTATATTTTATGTTGTGGAGTGCTTTAGGAGGCTTTTTAATTCTATTTTGTGATAACTACTAGCAAACGCACTCTCACAGCATGTTAACATAAGGCGGACCATAAGGCACATGTTACAGTGCACCGTCCGCCAAGGCACCCTAGAATGTCCCCTATAGGGCAGCATGTATGTTGCGACACAGGATAATGTATAGTGCACCCTATATGGATGCCAACCATAAAGTGCCCTATAGGGCGCCCAATAAAGCACCCTCAGAGGCACCTTATGGGTACAGTACGCTGAGGGTGTTATTGCAGGCATCAACTTATGTACAGTAAATGTAAAAAATGCTTTGGAAAACCCTATCACAGAACCCCACTGTGGGTATGAACCCATGACCTCTGGCTGCACAGGCAGTGGCGTAACCATTGGGCTACACCTCTATAGCTATAAGCAAGCTCCTGCCTGGCTGCAGATAGCCTGCACGTCACATCACAGACAGTCTGCTTGTGTAAACAGGATAGGGTTAGGCCACCCGTACCCATGATGCACTGCACATGCAAATCAGCTGTCCACAGATGCACACAAGATGGGAACTGCACCCCTAAAGCTACCCGGCCTGGTAGGGGGAGGTGTCCTTGTGCACCCACACAGCACCTCGGCCTGGTAGGGTGTCCTGAGTGGGTGGACAAATGGCAAAGAGTAGCTAAACACCATCACATTGTGCGGTTACTATGCCCACCCTGAGTGTGTGATGATGCGCCCAGGACCAGGTGCACAACACCTTGCATGGCTGAGCTCCAAAGCAGCAATAACCTGTGAAATAGGTAGGTGCTGCATAAACATCTTGAAGATCACTGTCTGCCACAGTTAGTGGAACACCCCCCGGTGGATAAAACAGGGTCTCCCACCAACAGATTCCCCATACTATCCTTTCTCTCTTCCTCTCCCCCCTCTCCTGCACTGATGGCAGTAGAGTCGACCATCAACCCTAGTCCTGCTGGGGAAGTAGACCCGACCCCCCCCCCCCTGAGGGCAGTCCAAGCAGCTCCACACACATCCATAACACAATATCAGACAGGCATTAGGCCTGGATATTCATAGATGCACCCCAACCCTATCTGATATTCTCCTGCAGCAAGCCATCAGCCACTGCACCCTGCAAGGCACTCCATCAAGACACATACCATCTGTGCTCAGTCTGCTGGTTAGTCCTGATGGAAATGCATGCACCCACAACTGGGGTGGCAGCACACACAAGCAGATAAGTCAGTGAAAAGGCCCCAACAGGAAATCCATATATATCAAATGAGAGAAACACAATACAGCACTATGGGTGTGCCTAGCCATGCTGCCATCACTGCACACTCAGGGTGAGAGTGATCCCCCAGCAGCACATACAGAGGTCCCCCTGTCTGTGTAGGTGGTGGCCGGGCACTACCATGTCCCTGCCAGTGCCCTATGCCCTGTGCAGCTGCATCCTGGTCAGCCCACCCTGTCTGAGATATACCCATGGTCCCTTGCTACTCATTATGCACATTAGCAGGCCAATACTGGCAACAGTGCTGGCAGTGTGGGCTGTGGAAGGGGCTTGCAGCCAGCACCCACTGTATAGACAGACACACACTTCCACACCTATGCCAGCATGGTGCTACTATTGAGGAGGTAATTAGCCTTGGCCACCAAACCTGTCCTAGGCACGGCAAGGCATGGATATGGTACGCAGTACTGCTGGGGGTCACTCCCCAGGGTGGTAAACACCGTCAGAGGCCAGTCCTGGAGCACGCCCCGCAAACACCTAACAGATTGTTCTGATGGGGTCAACTAGCAGTATGTGCGTAACGTATGGATATCTATCTGCCAGTACTCCTAGCAAACGTCTCAGAGCTGTGTACCGTATACCTCAGGTGTAGGGTGACATTGCTAAGGTATGCAGGTGCTAGTATTGGGAGATGCACGCAGGGTCCACTGTTCTGCCTCTCCAGGATACATTGGCCAATGGGGCCTGTGGGTGTGGGTGTGTCTGCCCCTGTTGGCTGCTGCTTTACGGCAGAGATTCCCAACCCCAGTCCAGGTCTGCATCACACTGTTCGTGTTTTCCTGCTGTCCCTCATGAATATGCATGAGCTACATCTACATGCCATGGGGGTGGTGCATAGATATACAGCACAAGCATTTGTATGAGTGGCAGCATGGAACCTGACTGGTGTGTGGCACACCAGGAATGCATTTGGGAGAGTCTGCTCTAGGTACTGCCCCTGTTCATGGTGTCTGTGCTCAGTGGGGTAAAAGATAGATGTATTACCATTGCATATGTCCTCGACACGAAAGGTGTGTCCTTACTATCACTGTGTAGGTGTGGGTAAAATATGTGGCTAGGATTGGCGGAAGCCCCAGCTGGGCTTTGAACCTATGACCTTCTGTTCTTGCATGTACTGTCTGTGTGCACTGCACTACTGTGTAGCCACAGATTGGTTGGTTTCCCTGGAACGTCCATGACTGTGGATCCGGCAGGGCCTGTCTGTTGCAGTGGACTGTGCCAGCCTGCACATGGCTAGGCCTCTGTCTTCTGTGGCTAGCAGCCACTGCCCCCTGCACCACATGTACTCGTCCGCCAACATGCTGGCATGAGCTTCTCTCAGAAACAGCAGATGACCAGATTGCAATGTGGCAGTACGGGACTGCATTTGGGGGATTTGGCTGTAGGTAATGCCCATTGTTGTTGTGTTTTTGCAGTGTTGTGTAAAATATGGGTGTTTTCCCCATGCTTATGTTCCCTGCAATACAGGGGTGTCTGCGCTATCTTTGTTTAGTGGTGGGTAAAATATAGGGGCTGGGCTGGCATGTGCCCCAGCTGGGATTTGAACCTCTGACCCTCTGGTCCTAGAGGTACTGGCTCTGTCCGCTGCACCACACTATGGCCACAGAGACAATGCAGCCCCTGGAGGTAGTAATACCTGGCAGGATGGAGTCACAAACCCTGCTCTACGCATTTTTACTGTGGGCACATGCACTCTGTCTGGTGACAAACGTGCACATAAACCCCAGAAATGACCACAGACACTGGGGGACAATATATCACCACGCTGGGCAAAAGTGATATTAATGGGCAACCATAGCAAACACTCCCAGGAAAGCTCCAAAAAGGACATTTGTTTTGGATGAGTCTCCGCTCCGTAGACCCTTCCAATATTCATTTCTTCTTTCTGGAGCTTTCCTGGGTGTGTTTTCTATATTTGCCCATTACTATAACTGTTCCCCAGCTGCATTACTATTTGTGATATTTTTGTTGTGGTCACTTTCTATTTTTATTTTCACTTTTGTGCTGTGCACATGTATCACACTGCTCACGTTTTGCAGGTTTCCCCGATTTTGCTGTACATTGCTGACGGAAATGGTTTCTCTTCCCTTTAAATGCCCTCTACCGCGAGTGTTTTGCTTTGGGATTCGGCCCCGATAATGTGCGGGGAGCCTCTCCCCTCCCCTTCCCCGCCCATTAAACCCGTCTCTCCGCCCCTCAGGAACCTTCCTCCGCCCTCCGTTAGCCGTTCCACGCCTCTATCGGACATTTGCGGGCCCGTACTTGTGCGGGGCCCGTTATTGTGCCGCGCACCTGTGCGGGGGTGACACGCACGATTGCGGGGCGTTTAAGCGCTCTTAAGTACCGCTTTTAGTGCGCTATTTTGCGGCGCGCAAATTAGCGGTTTTTAGTAAACATGCCCCTATGTCTTGTAAAAAATAGCAAATTACAGCACTAAACTGTCCCAATACGGGAGTGCGAGGAGAATTGACCTGTCCTTTACTCTACCATCACATGACCCCCCCCCCCCAAGTGCTTTTTAAACATTGAGGGGGAATGTATCTTGGTTATTGTGTCATTGGAAGGGATGCAACAGAAGGAACCACTGTATGCTACCTAACCATTGATGTATCCTGTGTGTTGGCAATAAAAAGATTTGAAAATAAATAATGTATTTGGTTCTTGTCAAATTTAGGTGCAGGCATTTATGCCAGCCTAGGGCTGCATATAAGTGATTGCTCCTTAAATTAATGTGCATTTTCAAACACTTACACAAATATTTTATAAAGAAATGTAGGTACCTATTTTTCTTTTCAAAATAGCACCTAAGAAGGTGCCTACTTTCAGGGATGAAGTAGGTGCCTCCTTATAAAATTATCCTCTTATGTGTTTATTTAAGTGAATAATCAATATTGATGAAATATATATGAATGGGCAGTAGATAGAACTGAAGTCTTAATGGCCAATTCCCACATTCTCTAAAGTTTCTATCCCCTTGCTGTGTGCACATTGAATAGTAAATGCAGTCAACAGTGAAGTGGAGGAGTGGCCTAGTGGTTGGGGGCAAGGTACTTCAGGCCAGAAGGTTGGGGGTTCAAATCCCACTAGAGGACAGCAACCTTGGGCCAGAAGGACTGGGGTTTCTAGTCCCACAGGTGCTCCTTGTAGTCTTGGGCAAGCCACTTAACCCTCCATAGCCCATGTTCCCTGTAAAATAGTTATCTCCAAGTTATAATGCCCTGTTCAATGTAATTTCAGTTTGTTCAATGTAAACTGCACTGATGCAGAATAGCATGGTATATAAGAGAATATAAATAAATAAACAGTATGTTTTGAAAAGCACTTGTAAAACACAGTTGACTTTACCTTCTCCAAATACTTTTTTACATTGGCTATCATGGGATTGACACAGTCCTTTGTAGCAGTAATTAGTTTTAGAGCAAGGTGATCCATTCTGCATAAACAAATCTGGTGGGCAGCTCGGAGAGCTCCCATCACAGAACTCGGGCAGGTCACACTCACTGATTGTTGCTCTGCAGAGACTCTTTGCAATAGGCTGTTGGAAAGAAGCATATACTTAGATGGCTGAGAAAAAATTCAGATGCTTAACATCTGAATGAAGGGCAAAGGTTATTCTACATTGCATGCTCTGTGATTTGCTGAGGACATTTGAATTGGGGGTATAAAATATATAAAACTAATTAATAGGCTGTGATCTGCTGTGCCACAATTGTGAACCAGATCTTTACTAATGGAAGGTTAACCAGCTTTTACTCAGTTTCTGCAAAAATATGAAACCTTATGTTATATGAGAGTTTGAATGTTTTGAGAAATGTCCTCAGAATAATTTTTGAAAAAGGGTGAAATTCTTTTTTAAATGGATTCCTATCACAGGCTGCTTACATTTGATTATTGCTTGCAATGAGAACAGGTATACACAACTCCCATTCTGGAAATACAACTTCATATATTTCTAACTTTAATCTGCTGACACATGTTCTTACCTGACAATTAATACAACACTCTCCAAAGGAACAAGTAGCACCTTTGAACAAGTCACACATCAGACAACATTGGCCACGACCATTACAGTTCTGAAAAGGCAATCATAAGGCAGTTATTATTATACTGAAATTCAATAAATACAGATTAGAGTATTTCTATAGTGGATCCAAGCTATTGTTGTCATATAATTGCTCAGAGATACAGTCGAGAGCCACTGTACGTTACCAAATCAACTTTCTGCAGATTTTGCTACTTCATGTGCTATAGTGTGCACAAAAGAAAATTGTGTAGCTATACCTTTTACAAGAAATACTAACCATATTTAGTTTAAATGAACACACTGCTTGTGAATCAATATTTATTAGTCATGTGCGTTAATTTTTATCAGAATGGAAAAATCAACAGAAATTGTGTTTTTTGGTTGTTCCAATGTCAAGTAATAGTAGTTTAATAAAAAAGGAAAATAAAAAGGAAAATAAGGTCTAATTTAATACATTTGTTAGGACAGTATGAGCAATGGATGTTGATACCAAAATATATACATGAATCTATACAGCATTACATAGCCTGGAGGAGAGGGGGAAGTGATGTAGGGTTGATCAGAGGGTGACCAGAAAGTTTAGAATGTGACAGAAAGTACATATACAGTTGAGGTCAACATTATTTGGACGCTTACATTTTAGGTATGTTGTGTACAATATCTTGAGAAGTAATTGGAAATATTCCAACAATATATCATCATAATAATTTAATAGTATGTACAAAGGTATACAACAAAAAAAAAGATGTCTGCGCAACTTAGACATAGTAATTTCTGAAAAAAACAAAAACAAAAACAAAATATGACCTGGACAGGATTAATGGCACCCTTTACTAATATTTGGTTGCACAACTCTTGGCAGTGGTGACAGCCTCCAAACGTTTCTTGTAGTCAGGGCCGTACCGAGGGAAGATCGCGCCCTGTGTGACTTGCACATTGGGCGCGTGCCCCCCTCCCTGCAGCGGGAGAGAAGAGGCGCGCCTGATGTGCAAGTCGCCGGCATGCTAAGAAGATCTGTTCCTCCCTACTCTTGCAGGGAGGGAAAGATCTGCTTAGCATGTCGGCGAGAAGGCTTAAGGGGCGCATTTTAGCTGTCCTACCATTGCCTGCCACAGCTGAGAGAAGAAAAAGTGGCGGCGGCAGCAGGCAACGGAAGACAGCTAAAATGTGCCCCTTAAGCCTTTGTGCCCTGTGCGGCCGCACCGCTCGCACAGGGCTAGGTACGGGCCTGCTTGTAGCCATCTATAGTTTCTCCCACTCTTCAACTCTTCAACTGCAATTTGTTCCAGCTCATGAATGTTTCCAGGATTCTTTATAGCGGGCATGTTCAACTTCGAACAGGTCATGATCTACTTTTTCCGGCCAAAAGTGCCGGTGATCTACCACCATGAAAGTTAAGTTTCAAATTAGTTTCAAATTAAATTTTAACCCAATAAAGTTGGAGGATTCCCCCCCCCCCCCATTTTTAATGAACCTTCTGTCATTTACTTGGATGTGATCAGCTGTTAAGCAAATTAAGCAAAAACAAAATAGAGAGATGAAGATCCAGTAAGAACTGCGAGGGGAAATGGAAAGTTCATTTTTTCTTAAAGTTTTATTGAGTAATAACTTTCTTTAACTGTCTTAATAACTTTCTTTAACTTTTATTGAGTAATTTGTGTTAAATTTAGGGTAAGTATTGATCCAGGCTGATCTTGCACAATCTTTAATATTTCGCTCTTGCTCATTAGTGAGACGTCTGAGCCTGCATTTCATCCACCAGCTTTTTGAAGTTGGGTGAATATTGCGTGAGGGTCAGTCTCAGGGAATCCTGGAGATGTTTATCTGTCATGTTGGAATGTTGTGTACTCTTTGTCATTTTCAGATGGGAAAACGCAGATCCACACAAACAAGTTGAACCGAAACAGGAGTGTACAGCTTTACTGCATCTTCTCAAATTGGGAAATTTGTCTCTAGGCACTAGCTTCCAAAACGATTCTTGCTCAGCACGGGTCTTGAGAAAAAATGTCATTTTTAAGGGTTAATATTTCGTTTTCAAGAAATGGCTTGTTCAATGAGTCATTTTTACTGATAGCAGCTGCAGTTTCTTTAATGTCCACACCTACTTTGAATGGGTATGACAAGTACTCCATAACTGTTCCAATTTTTTGGAAGTCACAGAATCTATTTTCGAATTCCTGGATAACAGAACAGATTTCTGTCACATACTTCTCGTTCTGAAAAACAAAATTTGGATATTGTCCCAGATGGTCCTGCATATTAGGAAAATGATCAAAAGTGTTGTTTGCAAGGTCAGTCATCATTAGCTCAAATTTGCTCTTGTAGTTTGAAACTGTACTCATCATCTCACCAATGCATTTGTTTTTACCTTGTAGGTCAAGGTTCAAATCACTTAGTTTGCCTGTAAAGTCAGCGAGAAATGCCAGATCACATAACCACTCCTCATCTTCCAACTCTGCTTGGTCATCTCCCCTCTCCTTCAAAAAAGTCTTATTTCATTCAGCAAATCACGAAATCTTTGCAGAAATTTGTGCCTACTTAGCCACCTTACATCTGTGTGCAAAATGATTTCTGCTGCCCCTTCATCAAGAGTAAGATTGAAAAGCCGTCTTTGAAGTGATCTTCCATGAACTGAATTTACAATTTTGAAAGTGATGTCCATGACAGTCTTTATATTGAGTCTCTTGCTTGCCAAAACTTGCTGGTGAATGATGCAGTGGTAAGAAAGGAAATCTGGGAAGTCGTCATGCTGTCGACAGAGGGCTATGAAACTGTTAACCTCACCTGTCATTGCTCTTGCTCCATCAGTAGTGATGGAAACAAGTCTATGCAATGGAAGATTACACTTTGTTCCAAAAGAATGGAAAGAACTGAATATTTCCTGACCGGTAGTTCTCCCTTTTAAAGAAATTATTCCAAGTAGTTCTTCTTTAACACTGAAGTCTTCAAAAACCATCTGGATAAAGATTAGTAACTGGGCTATGTCTCTTATGTCTGTAGATTCATCCAATTGGAGTGAGAAAGCAACACAATTTGAAACATCCTCCAACAATTGTTCAGTTGTGTCTCCACACATCTTTTCTATTCACTGCACGACAGTGTTTCTTGACAATTGTACATGTTGAATAGCAGCTATGATCTCTTTCTTATTTTTAAATCCTTCAAAAAGATTGTCAGCTGCTTCAAGAAAACAATCTTTTACAAATTCCCCTTCAGTGAAAGGTTTGCATTTCTTTGTGATCAGGTTGCTGACCTTTGAAGGATGCTATGGTTGCATTGAACAAATGTGACCTTGGCTTCGCCATCAACCGTTGCTGAGTAGCCAATTTTGATTTAAGTTCTTTGAGCTTCAGTTTACGAATTTCACTTTTGGATGGAAAATCAGCATCAAACTTATTGCTATGCAGAGCCTTATAATGACATTCCAGATTACCCTTTTTGGGCAAGGATACTGGGGCATTACAAATTAGACAACAACACTTGTCTTTCACCATGATGAAGAAGTAGTCCATTTCCCATTCATCATGAAAGTGGTAGGTTTTGCTCTTCTTTGGAACACTCATCTTTGTTATACTGGGGTGGCTGGATGTAAGAAGGCCAAATCTGCTAAGTTAGTATAAGCACTGGCTGAATCTGGTCCAAAACTGTCAGTGTCCCAAAGTATTAAAGATCAACAGGAACTGAAGACCTCTGGAAGATGTGCAATACAAGGACTGGAGATGCCAAAACCACACATGCAGTTCTAAAAGCAAAAATAAGAATTCATCATACTGGCACCAATAATCAAATATCACCAAACAATCATCAAAAAAACTCAAACACCTGTCCAGCAAACCAGATAAAATCAAATACCGCCAAACAAGTTCAAATACCACCACACGTGATTTAATAAATTCTGCACACAGTGTAGAATCAACTCAAAGGCAAGGCAAAATAAAATTGCAGAGGCAAGCAAAAGTCACAATGGTTTGAGCCAATTCAAAGGCAAGGTATAGGCAAGTTAGAAGAAAATTGGAAAAGCCCGCCAAAATCATGAAATTCTTGATACTTTGTTGTGTCTGCCCAAAAACGTTTAATGAAAGGAAACTATAAAGCGACCAATGACCAGCACACGACACAACTAATACGGTAAGTGTATTCAGGTAAAGCCCGGGCGAATGGATATCACCCGGTATATAACACACTTCTAAGGGGTGTTGGGGCGGGGCAGGAATGGGTGATTCTGAGAGGCAGGAGACCAGGTATGACGCCGGGCCTGTGGCGTCTCATCGCTGGGCCCGGGCGGCGGCCCCCTTTGGTACCCACAAACTATTGGCATGAAAACAACAAGCGCCCCCAATACACCCACAGGCAAGATTCCCGCAGGCAGGGAAAAAAGACAGGCAAAGGATCAGCAGCGGCAGCAAGCCCTTGGCAGATGACCTGCCGGCACGAGCTCTCTCCTAGCGATGGGACGAGCTGCTGGAGAGATGAAGCCTTGGGGCTGGTGATCTACCTCTGACCCCTCCGCGATCTACAGGTAGAACGCGATCTACCTGTTGGACATACCTGCTTTATAGCAATGGCAGATTTCAGCTCTTTCTAAAGGTTCTCGATCGGATTGAGATCAGGGTTCATTGCTGGACAGTTTAAAACAGTCCATTTGTTCCTTTTTAACCATTCTTTTGTACTTTTGGATGTATGTTTTAGGTCACTGTCCTATTGGAGGACCCATGACTTTCGATCCAGACCTAGCTTTCTGACGCTTGGTAGCACATTTTTGCTCCAAACTACCTTGGTAGTCCTCTGACTTCATAATTCCTTTAATATATTCCAGGCCTCCCATTTTTGAGGCAGCAAAACAGCCCCACAACATTACAGAGCCTCTACGATATTTAATTGTAGGAGGGGTATTTTTTTCGTGATAAGCTTCGTTTCTTAACCCGTAAATGTATCGCTGGTCTGCATTACCAAAGAGCTCATTTGGTTTAATCTGTCCACAGAACATTTTATATGGTTCCTCAAGGTGGGTTTGGGCAAAGATCTGGTGTGCCTTTTTATGTCTGTCTTTGAGCAGTGTGATCCTCCTTGGCCTTCACCCATGAAGCCCTTCTTTGTTTAGTGTGCAACATATGGTGCGGCTTGAAACCACCACTCCAGATTGCTCCAGGTCTTTGGATGTTATACATGGCATTTTTCCAATATCACTAACAAAGATATTAAAAAGAAACGGACCTAGGTCAGATCCCTGCAGCATACCACTGGTAACCTCCTTCTCCTCAGAATGAGCTCCATTTACCTGCATCCTTTGTCGCCTCCCACTCAACCAATTTCTAACCCAATCAGTAACTTTAGAGTCCATCCCTAGGGTGCTGAAGGCTTTACTGAAATCTAAATACACCATGCCTAGGGTTCTCCCTCTGTCTAACTCCCTGGTCACCCAGTCAACAAAATCTATCAGATTTGTCTGATAAGACCTGCTTCTGGTGAATCCATGCTGTCTCAGATCCTGCAATTCATTGGACTCCAAAACCTCACTAGTAGCTTTTCCATTAATATACTAACCACAGAGGTTAGACTAACAAGCCTGTAGTTCTCAATGTCATCCTTGCATCTGCTTTTGTATAAAGGGACCACATGTGCCTTTCTCCAGTCCTCTGGCACCACTCCAGACTCCAAAGAAGCATTTAAAAGGTCAGACAGTAGAGCTGCTAGAATGTTCCCAAGTTCCCTCAGTATTCTTGGATGTATCCTATCTGGACCCACGGCTTTGTCTACTTTTAGTTAAGCTAATTCCTCACGAACACAGTCTTCCGAAAATCCCTGTCACTTTGGTTCCTATTTGTGGGTGTTTTCTGAGGTCCTTCTCCTGGCCCTTCATTTGTAAACACAGAATAGAAATATTTGTTAAGCAATTCTGCTTTATCCTCATCAGTTTCTGCATATTCCTCCCTTGAGTCTGCCAATACCACTTTTGCCCTTCCTCCTCTCACCAGCATATCTGAAAAATGTCTTATCCCCACATTTTATTGCATTGGCTACTTGTTCTTCTTTTCTACCTTTGCTTTACTGACTATTTTGCTAGCTTCTCTAAGTTTTTCCAAATATAGATGCCTGTCTTCCTTTCTCTGTGATCTCTTGTATTTCATGAAGGCCTCCCTCTTTTTCTTCACCTTTTCAGCTATTTCGTTTGATAAACATAGCGGCCTCCTTTTCCTTTTACATTTATTTACCTTTCTAACAAAAAGATTTGCTACCCTTAAAATATCCCCTTTCAATTTTGCCCACTCTTTTTCTACATTCCCCAGCTGTTCCCATCCCGCTAACGACTCTCTGAGGTATTGTCCTATCTTTGCAAGTTAATTTTCCTAAAGTCTAAGACCCTCACTTTTGAGTGGATTTTATCAGCCCTAGTACTAATACTGAACCATACCATCTGGTGATCACTGGATGCAAGATGATCTCCCACTATGACATCAGAAACACTTTCCCCATTGGTAAGGATTAAATCCAGTATGGTCCCATCATGTGTGGATTCTGTTACCAGTTGCCTGAATATTTCTCCCTGTAGAGAATCCAGGATCTCCTTACTTCTAGATGACACCACAGTAGGGATGTCTGTATATTGTCAATGTTGATGGAAATGGTGGTGTCTAGGAAGTTGACTTTTTCTGTGGAGGAGTCAATTTTGAATCTGGCTGAGGGATGGCATGTGTTAAAAAAATTGTGAAATTGTTTGAGAGACTCCTCACTCTTAGTCCAAATTATAAAAATGTCATTGACGTACCGGTAATATTTGAATGGTTTTGTTCTGATATTTCTTAAAAAATGTCCCTTGTAATGCTGTATAGATAAGGTAGTACTCACACAGGGCCGGCCTATCCCTAGGAGGGCTAGGTGGCTGCCTGGGGTGCAGACTCTGTGGGCAGCAGGCACAATGCCTGTGGCAGGCCATATGTTTCAGCACACATTGCCAGCTGCGTCTGACGCCCCTCCGACAGGAAGATGCATTGGAGGGGTGTCAGAAGTGGCAGGCCATGTGTGCCGATCTGCGTGGTTTGTTGCGGACTGCCACTGCACCGAGATGCCCCTCTGACCCCACCACCAGAAATGATGGCAGCGTGGGGTGGTGGCATGGCTCAGCATCATGCAGCTTGTGGGGGAGAGCAGCATGGCATGGGGGCGGGGGCGTGACATGGCTAGGGCTTCTGCCTGGGCATCAGAAACTCTTGGGCCGGTCCTTTACTCACCCTCCATGGACAGCAGGAAAAAGTCCTCATGTATGTGTGACGTCATCTGATGGAGCCCATGCAGGAATACTCCCTACTTACTAATCAAAGCTTTTGGGAGCTTTCTTAACGCATGCGTGTTTTCTTCCTGCCTGCCGCAGAGGTACCATTTTACCTCAGTCTGTTACTCTGCTATAGTTGAATACAACTCCTAGGGGAGGAGGGAGGGTTGTGAGGGCTTTTTCCTGCTGTCTACGGAGAATACCTGCTATAGGTGAGTAACTACCTTTTCTCTGTGGACAAATAGGAAATAAGTCTTCTCATATGGAACTCCCTGGCTACAGGCTAACAAGGCCAACCCAAGGGTTTCTGCCACCCTAGGCAGATCCTCCGTGCTGTCCCCCCAACTGTGGGGCCACCTAATCTGCCATGCCACCCCCTGGCATCCATTTTCTCACCAGGAGGGGGAAGCATGGCATTCCTTGGCTGAATCAGCAGCTGCCGCTTCAGCACATCAATTTAGCTGCCTCTTCGGCATGTCAGTCCTTAAAATGCCTATGCGTGTGTGTGCTCCCAGACTGCACTCCTCCCCCCCCCCCCCCGATGCAGCTTCCCATTGGAGGGGGCAGGAGTTGCAGGCGGTAACTGTGCGCAGGCACACGGGCATTATAAAGCCTGCTGCGGCACTGAAGTCCTGCTTCACTGGGGCGGGGGTTAAGTCAGGCCATCCACCAGGGTCGGCTGCCCTAGATGACTGCCTATTTTGCCTAGTGGATGGGCCAGTCCGGCAGGCTACCTTAACAAAACAAAAGCAGTTGAGTGTCACCCAACAGAGGCTAACCAGTTTGTTTTTGTTGGCAACAAGCCTTTTGAATGTTTTCATTTTTTTAAAAGGTAGCCTGGACAGAAAATAATGCACATAGGGGAGATGGGATTGGTTTCTATTCCCCAAAAAGATTCTGTAGTACTGATTGGTCAAAGTTTGTCATATTGGGAATCCCCCTTCAGACAGTAGTGAGATGTGAATGTGTGGATTGAAGACCATGTTGAAGCCTTGCATATCACTTCCATGGAGACCATCTGCAAGTGGGCCACTGACGCAGCCATGGTTCTGACACTGTGAGCCATGACATGACCTTCGAGGCCAAGACTTGCCTGGGCCTAAGCAAAAGATGCAGTCTGGTAGCCAAATTGAAAGAGAGCATTTAAATACAGCAACCCCTAGCTTACTGGGGTAAAAAGAAGCAAAAAGCTGGATGGACTTTCTATGGGCTTTTATCCACTCCAAGTAGAAGCCCACATGCTGCACAGTTTCTCTTTTATGCATGCATGGTTTTGGGAAAAATGTTGGTAGAGCAACTGATTGATTAACATGGAAATCTGGGGGAGACTTGCTAGGTGAGCTGACCTGTGTTCCAGTGCAACACGCTGAGGAGGGGACTGGCAGTTTGGTTAGAGTGCTGCCTGCTGCTGATTGGACCATCTTCCTGCCTTCCCTCATTTCATCGGTGGGGGGGGGGGGGGGGGGGGGGGGTTAAAGCGCACTTTCATGCCACAGATAGCAGTCATGGATGTGTCCAAAGGGGAGATCGAGTAGATACTCTGTGTGGAATGGGAAAACAAAAGAAGAAAATGTTTACTGTGAGTACATAGAATCCCTCTAAAATTGTGAAAGCCGTGGGCTCGATGGATAAGCATGTCATGGTCCCGATAAACGACCAGGGTGAGAGCTCGCTTCCCCTGTCTGCTAGTTTGGACTCTTCCTCTAATGGTTCTCCTCAGTTATTAGGGATTGATAACGTAAGCCCACTATCTAGCAATGTTGTTTTTGGGTTGGTGATGTCTTCTTCTGATATGGGGCAGTCGCTGCCCCGTATTTCTATTGAGGACCAGACACCTCGGGGTCTTGGGGAGCTTGGCACAGTGGTTTCGCTGCTGTGAGCTGTTTAGGTACCCGAGGTTTCTAAGCCCCTGAATACAATTGCTGTTGCTTCTGTTTCAGGAAAACAGCCACAGGATGTTTCTTGGTCTGAAATATGGTCCCTGCTCACTTGAATGAAATCCTCTTCAAATAGTGCTGTATCACAGTTTGCTGACTTTATGAAGGAGATTGTGGAGAAATTAGCTCAACATGACATTATTTTTCTTCATGTGATTCTTGTCTACAAAAGGTTGAGTCCAAGGTATCCACTTTGCAGGGTGCTGCCTCCTCCTCCATTAAAGATAATTTCATGCTGCATAGGCAGCATGAGATCTTAGAGAATTCTTTCCAGTCTAAGAATCTTAGATATCTTAACTTTCCCCGTACACATTATTTATCCACAATGATTCTTTTTCATAAGTTCTTAAAGGAAGTGTTGGGACACCAGGATCCTACTACTGTAGTAATTAATAATTCTTACTATCTTCCCTGGGTGTCAAGGGTGGTTAATGGTTAAGAAAACTGTGCTTTTTTGTGGACAGCATGTTAATATCTTCCCTGACATTTCCAGGCAGACTCAGGTGAGGTGCAAGGCTTTTTTAGTTCTGTGTCCTCAGATCCTGGACGTGGGTGTTACTTTTTTCCTGAAATGTCCATGTAAATGCCTAGTAACGTCGGGGTCAGATAATTTTGTGTTTTATGAAGTCTTACAATTAGAGGATTTCTTGAAGGTTCACAGGAACGTTTTCAGTATCTGCTTTACCTGATGAGTATTTACTGGATGACTTTGTATAATTTGGATATATAAATTTTGCTGGAATGTAATCAGGTTTGATATTTCCTTTGTGTTTTGTTGTAGGCACCAGTCTTACCTAGATGTGGACTTGTGAGAGTTTTTTCTCTTAGTAATGTATGTATTTGTTATTTTGGTTTCTTTTTCTCAGTCTGGATTGTTTCTTTTGGAACAACTGGAATATTTAATACATTTAAAATTTTTTTAAAAAAGATGGAAATCCAATACTACTTTTGAAAGGAATTTAGGAATATAATTTAAGGTGGATGAACTACGTGAGCCTGAAGCTCACTCACCCTACTGTACATGCTGAAGTGACTGCCACCTAAACAAAACTTTCCAGGTCAAAATCTTCAGAGAACAGGAATTGAGTGGCTGAAAAAGAGCTTTCATTAGCTGTGCAAGAACTACATTGAGGTCCCAAGACAACAGCTAAAGGCTGTACAGAGATGGGGTTTCCTTCTAGAGCTCTATGGTAAGCTCCAATTGCACTAAGGTTAACTTTAACTGAGTTGGACTTAGGTCCAGAGTCAGAGAGAAGTAGAAAATAATCCAGCAGTTTTTTGTGTGGAACAGGCAAAGGGATCTAGGGAATGGTCCTCACACCAGACAACAAACCTCTTCCATTTGCATGAATAGTATTTTCTCGTTGAGGACCTCCTAGAGGCCAAAAGTACATCTATTACACTGGCTGGTAGCATCTCAACATTCAAGCCAAGAGGGCCAAGGACTTGATGTTGGGATGCAATATCAATCCATTCTCCTGTGATATCAAATTTGGAGCATGGCTTAACCAGAGTGTTTCCCAACTGGAGAGTTGTAGTGAGAGAGGAAACCAATGTTGTCTGGGCCAGTAGGGAGCAACTGTGATGTATTGTCCACCATTGCAGTGACTGAATGAGTGGATTGGAGACATACAGATGATCCCTGAGGCATCTGTAGCCTGGGTCCAATGGGTCCACTGAGCCTGTCTCATTTGGAGATGTGCCAAGGGTGTTACATGCACTGTAGAAGCCATGTGACCTAGTACATTTAACATCCTGTGAGCTGTTATCTGTTGACTCAGTTCAGCCTCTCACACTAATGCTGTCAATCTGTCAGGCAGGAGGAAGGCTCTCGCTTGAATCAGATCGAGAAGTGCTCCTATGAATTCCAATTGTTGGGAGGACTGAAGGTAGGATTTCAGGTAATTTATGAAGAACCTTAGTAGTTCTAGCACCCGAATGGTCAACCATGTTGACTCTTGATCAGCCAATCCTCCAAGTAGGGGAAGACAAATACTCCCAGTGTCCGAAAGTAAGCTGCTACTACAGCAAGGCACTGTATAAAGACAAGAAGTGCTGAGGCTAGCCAAAAGGCAGAAGTCGGTACTGGAAATGGTGTCCTCCCCCCCCCCCCTCAATGAATCTGAGATACTTCCTGTGTATGTAGGTATGTGTATCCTTCAAATCCAGGGAGCATAGCCAATCTTTTTTTTTGAAGATAAGGGAGTAGTGTACCCAGAGAAATCATTCTGAACTTTTATTTGACTAGGTACATGTTCAAATCTTTGAGGTCCAGAATGGGATGATATTCACCATTTTCTTGAGGATCAGGAAATACCTGGAATAAAACCCTCAACCTCTTTGCTCTGGTAGCATGAGCTCGATTGCAAGATTTGCCAAGAGGGTGGTGATTTCTCTCTGAAGTAAATCCTGATGCTGAGGGTCAATGGAATGAGCTCTTGGAGGGCAATTTGGAGGATTGTCAAATAAATGCAATTTGTAACCACTATAGATAATTTGCAAAACCCGTGTCCAAGGTTATAAGGGGTCACCTCTGGACAACAAGAGTGAGCTTCTCTCTGACAGGAGAGTTTTCCATTGTGGTTACAGGTAGAGTGGCTGTGCTTTTCAGGAACAATCAAAACTCTGCTCCAGACTTTGGCTGATCAGCAGGTTGGGGCTTCTGAGGCTTCTCATGCTTCGATTGCCCAAGGGCACAGGTGCTCCTTGTGGCCTTGGGCAAGCCACTGAACTCTCCGTTGCCTCAGGTACAGAAACATAGATTGTAAGCCCTTTGTGGACAAGGGAAAAAAATATATGTATAGTACCTGAATGTACACCGCTTTGATTGGTAGAAAAGCTTAGTTAAATAAGATTGTGGTCAAGGAGTTTCTTTTATTGGGTATATTGTGACCCATAAAAGTACCTATGTCTACAAGAGTAATAGATCTTTTTCTGGGTACCACCTTGGGATCTCCTGTGGAGGAGGCTGACTCAGAGTGTGTCTTGAAAGATTTTGAAGGATGATGTGCTGCTCTTCTATGAAGCTAGATTTCTTTTTGACTTGTCTAACGTCTGAACCTCTTTTCCTGGGGTGCCAATGAGTGAGTCTTGGAACCTTTAGACCTCGCAAGGGCGGATTCAATCACCAAGGAATGGTGAGGAAGCTGGGGCTTCTAAAACCCAGGAGCCTTCTGAAATCTATACATGGAATCAAGCCTTCTACTGACTGGAGGTATAGTGAGAGGATTCTCCCACATTCACATTTGTACTCTCTGAGGGATGTGGTGAATGGGCTCTGTCACTGCTTGCTTAGGGGCCAAGGAGTACTGAAGAATCTCCAATTCTTCTGCCCTGGGCTCATCCCCAGTTTCTAAAGAAAATGGTATGGCCATAGCCATATTCCTAACAGAATCTTGGAATGTCATATCCTCAGGGGGTGACTTGCATCTCTCATGAGGAGGAGAAAGGTCTGATGGAAGTCCTGGAGATTTGTCCTTCGACATGTCTCCTGATTCTACTTTGGTGACCCAGCCTTCTGATTTAGATTCAGAGAGGAAATCAAAGTACTTCTGAGTCTCTGAGTGGATCACTCGCCTGTCCTTTGGGGTTTGGGAGTGATGTTGCACCTATATTCTACTAGATCTTAAGGTAGCATAGGGCCTTGATACACTAGAGAGTGAGATCGGTCTGACAGGCTCTGGTGTCCAGGTCCTTTAATGCCCTGATGTTGATGCCTCTTCTGCAGGCAAGTTATGCAATCTCGAGGTTTGGCTGGATGGGTGCTGAAGTCAATGCAGCAGACAATGAGGCACTGACAGGTAAACTGACAGGTATAATGCATTCCTTGAGAGCCCTCAGATGGTGCTTCTCCATGGCTGCCATCTCTGAAGGCTGCAGGGTCTCAGCAACATTAGCCGATGTTCCCAGAATCTGAGAGGGAGTATCAGCGGCGTGGTCTCAGCATACAGTAGGCCATCACGCCCCTCTGATGTCTTGGAGGATGAGCTCTCCTCTCTTCAGGGCAGCTTAGAGGGATGCTCTTTTGAACCCTCATCTCTCTTGATGCCATGCCTTGGGGGAATTCAACTTTGATGCACCAGTTTCCACTCGATGCTCAGTGCTATCACCCTTTGGCATTGATGAAGATGAAGCCAAAGCATTCTTTATCTTTGGGCAGGCATTAATCAATGCCCGATGGACTGAAGAACTCCTCAATGTTGATGTACCACCAACATCTGATACAGCCTCCAATGCCATTGAGGCCAGTGCTGCTGATGCCGATGTTGATGAAATGGACTTATGAGCGCTAAAAAATTAATTCACATTGTTTCTCTTGAGCTTTGAGTCCTTTTTTTGACATCTGTGAACACAAATTACAAGATAGGGTTAATGATTGGGTCTCAGGCACTGAAAGCATCAGTTATGAATATCCATAGTGGATATGGTCCTAGAGTACCTGGAATACTTTTTAAACCCGCTGGCAAGTTTTGGGACATATTGGCCAGAAAAGCAGCTGTAGCAAAATCAAACAACTTGATTTTGAAAAAGTAAAGGATTATCTTGTGGCCAGAGCACTGGCACTGGGGACAGTGGTGCCACGAAAAAGAAGGAAACCTGAAACAGTTGAAAAACAGACTAGAATTGAAAAGGGAATAAAGAAAAACATTACATGCAAACAGGAGGATGCCCAAAAACAGTTGAAAGACAAGAGAGTCCTCAAATAGGGGCAAAAAATTACTAAGTGGTACTAATGCAATGAAATGTGTTGAGCTCTGTAGAAGAACAAAGACTGAGGTAAAATGGTGCCGCAGCGGCAGGTGAGAAGATGACACGCATGTACAGAGGAAGCTCCCGAAAGCTTCAAGTAGTGGCTGGGGTGTATTCCCATGTGGGCTGTGTCAGATGATGTCACTCTTACATAAGGACTTATTTCCTGTTTGTCCTGTATATATTTTGTATCAACATCTGTTGTTCATACTGCCCTGATCTGAAGAAGGATGTATCTTTGAAAGCTAGTCTACAAATGTATTGTTAGCCCAATAAAAAGATATCATCTTATTTTCCTTTTTTAATTAACTAGCATTATAGTGGACTAACGAAAGAATATAAGTTATGCCATTGTGGGTCAGACCAAGATCCATCAAACCCAGTATCCTGTTTCCAACAGTGGCCAATCTAGGTCACAAGTACCTAGCAGTTTCTCCAAAAGACATAGGTTCTACAATACTTGTATTGGGGCAAGCAGCTGATTTCCCAGATCCCCTTTAATAATGGTTTATGGATCTTTTCTCCAGGAACTTGTGCAGACCTTTTTTAAACCCGGCTAAACTAACAGCTTTTACTATATCCTCCAGTAATGAATTCCAGAGTGTGATTACACGTTGAGTGAAAAATATTTTCTCTTATTAGTCTTAAATCGGTTACATTGCTTTCACACTTCTTTTTCCAACATCAACTGAGTGTGAATGCTCAGAAAATGTTCACAAATCGTCATTCATTAACTTTGTTTTTGTCATGAGTGCACATGCCCAGACACACTGGCCCTCATTCTGCAACGTGGGTTGCGGGGCTGTACGGCTATGCTAATTCAGGCACTGGCTCTCCCCACACATCCTGTGCTACAAGATGGGGAGAGCTGGTGGGGGTGGGAGGGGGTGGGATTGGGCACGGAGAAAGGGGCGAGCTGCCCGGCAGCACATACAGGGCCGATTCAGGTCATGACCCTGTATGTGCTGCTGGGCTTGCCAGGATGTGCAGTTCAAACCACCTGAGAGGTGGTTTAAACTGCACTTTACGGGCGGTCAGGGAACTGCAGCCACCCACAGGGCAGGGGCCAGGGTTGGGAGTTCCCCGTCGCCTGACCCAGGTCACTGGAGGCCAGCCGTGGGTTGGGTTTTTGGAGTTTGGGGTCCAGAGCTACATTTGTCTGGGGCACCTGCAGGGAGAACATCCCTGCAGGCAGAAGGGGCATGCTGGGCCGTCCACGGGCCTGATTCTGCCTCCTGCGGGAACATTTTATTCCTGTGGACCAGAAGCGCCCTGTCCAGAGGAGACATCCAGATGGGCCGGATGGGCCCTTTCCAGAATCCGGCTCACTGGAACCAATTGGAGGAGGTCAAGGAGCAGACATCAACAGCCAGTACTGGGCACTTGAGCCAATCCTGTTTTAAAAGCTTGACAAGCAATCAGATTTGTGCCTGGGGTCTTTTTGTCTTGCTATATCTAAGCACAAAAAGAAGAGATTCAGGTTGTTGCTATCTATTCCATTCCATTGTTCATAGACTCATAAAAGATAAAAGATAAATAAACATTTAAAAGTAAAATGTTACAATACAGGCTCAGCCCTTGGGAATCCATTTCCATTGGAGCATTATATTTGCATAACTGGGCAGTGGGCAAATACATCCCTTCTCCCCACAGTCTTTCAAGAGTTTCATAAAAAGTATGCAGCCTTACTGGGTACTGCAGGGCCAAGCTGAGGCATATCATTATTCTTTGGAATGACACATCACGAAAATTAAATGGTTGTAGAAAGAGAGGTAAAGTGAGAGCAGCACTAGAATAAGTGCACAGAAAGAGACAGGTATTCTCAGAGTATGATTATGGGCTCCTCTAGTTCACTATCCAAGCTAAAAAGAGATGTCTTTACAAGGAGAGTAGAAAGAACAGTTTTCAGTGCAGCTGTGGAAGAGCAGGTGTCCAGTGTCATCTCCACAGAGAGCTAAGAGTAGGGGAATATGAGAAAAGCAACAACTGAAGGTAAATCAGTCCTGCAGCAGGCACACTGTAAACTTTGCTAAAAGGTGTGTGGAGTTGGTCTTGACAGATACAGAATCTGAGGGACCTACATGGATGGAATTTCTGAATCATCAGATATTGAAAGTGTACTGGCAGGGGTGGCCCAAGGGGGGGGGGGGTGCGGGGCCATGTGCGGAGACTGGATATGGGGCCTCATTTGCATAAGGGGGCCTCATTTGCATAAATATTTGCATAATGTTACCATATGCTAACTTTTAGTAAACATGCCTCTTAATAAGTGTATGGATAAAGACAGACTAAAAGATTTCTACATTACTATAATCCAGTGCCAACCGCCAGGCACATTAGGAACTACTACAAACACTGCTCTCACTTGGTTTGCAGCTTGTCGTGCTGTGAGGGCTTGCGTGCATCAGTGATGCTGAGAGCTAAACTATCGGTAGTTTAACTACTGGCAGGGTCTCCCAAGATGGACAGGTCTCAGCTGAGGTGCCAGACTAAGACAAACCACCCATCTGGGCAGCAGCAGAATGGGACAGTGTTGACGGCGGAGGATCACATTTTTGTGACAACGGCAACAACACCAAACTTAAACTGCGCAGAAGAAAGGCCCGGCAATCTACTTCTGTATCTTGCCATGAAAACCCAATGGATAGTTACAACAAAACAAATTGTGCTATGGTGCTGGAAGATGAGACCCTCAGGTCGGAAGGCACTCAACTAGCTACTGGGGAAGAGCTGAAGACTTTTCAGAGTAAAGCCAGCATTTATGATGTGGTTGGATCAAAGCCCTCGGGAAGTCTGACTGCTGAAGTAGCTGCACATGAAATGAGAGTCAGAAGCTGTAAAGATGTCTTACACATTGGAACATGGAACGTACGAAGCAAGAACCAAGGGAAGTTGGAGGTGGTCAAGAATGAAATGGAACGTGTACAACTTGATCTGTTGGGTGTCAGCGAACTGAAATGGACTGGCATGGGGCACTTTGCATCAGATGATCACATGGTCTACTATGCTGGAAATGAAAGACAAAGAAGAAATGGTGTTGCATTTATAATAAAGAAGAAACTTGCAAGAACTGTAATGAAATACAATGCAGTCAGCGAACGCTTAATCTCTATTCGTCTATGAGGATTGCCTATCAACACAACTATAATTCAAGCATATGCCCCAACAACAGCTGCAGAAGAGAATGAAATTGAAGAGTTCTATGAATAAGTACAAGCTGAAATTGACAGAACATGCAAACAGGATATCCTGATAGTCATGGGTGACTGGAACGCAAAAGTTGGCAACAAAGAAGAAGGCAAAGTAGTTGGAAAATATGGACTTGGCAACAGAAATGAAGCTGGAGAAAGACTGATAGAATTCTGCAAGACCAATGATCTATTCATCTCAAACACCTTCTTCCAGCAACACAAGCAGCGACTGTACACATGGACTTCACCCAACGGATTGTATAAAAATCAAATAGACTACATCTGTGGAAGTCAACGATGGAAAAGCTCTGTAACATCAACAAAGACAAAACCTGGAGCTGACTGTGGTACAGATCATCAACTACTAGTATGCAAACTCAAGCTAAAGTTGAAAAAGAGCAAATCACTCATGAATGCAGCAAAATATGACCTTGAGAATATACCACTGGAATTTAAAGACTGCCTGCAAAATCGATTTGCTGCTTTAGATACAAATGACAGAGCTCCGGAAGAGTTATGGAATGACATCAAAAAGGTTGTGTTGGAAGAAAGCGAGAAGTTTCTACAAAAGGTGAAAAAGCAAAAACGGCCAAAATGGATGACGGAAGAAACTCTGAAAATTGTCCAGAAACGCAGAGAAGCTAAAGCCAGAGGAGAAAGAAAGACAGTCGCAGAACTCAACTGAGATTTCCAACGTGCAGCAAGACAGGACAAGGAAAAGTACTACAATGACACTTGCAAGGAAATAGAAGCAGAAACTATTAGAGGAAGAACAAGATCGGCTTTCCTAAAGCTACGAGAGTTAAAGAAAAAGTTCCAGCCTCGAATTGGAATGTTAGAAGATGCTCAAGGTTCTATGTTGAATGATGCTGAGAAGATCAAGAAAAGGTGGAAGGAATATACAGAGTTTTTATATGATAAAGATCAAGTGGACCAACAGCCGTTTCAACCTGTACCTTATGATCGGGAACCATTGGTGATGAAAGAAGAAGTTGAAGCAGCATTGAAAGCCTTATCAAAGAACAAAGCACCAGGCATTGATAGAATTCCCATAGAAGTATTGCAGCAATCTGATGCAGCTGTTACCGTACTCACAAGGCTCTGCCAAGAAATATGGAAGACAACATCATGGCTAACTGACTGGAAAAGATCTGTGTTTATACCAATACTAAAGAAAGGTGATCCAACTGACTGTGGAAATTATTGCACAATCGCTCTGATCCCACATGCCAGCAAGATTCTACTGAAGATTATTCAAAAGAGACTACAATCATACCTGGAACAAGAACTACCTGAAATGCAAGCAGGGTTCAGGAAAGGGCGAGGAATGAGAGCACTGTTCCCTCTAAGCTGTGCGCGTGTGCGCGCGTACACACCTCACCGAGCGAGCGCACAAACTTTACAACAGAGCGCACAAAAATTACAGTCCTGATTCTGATAGAAAACAACACAGGCATCTTAAAATTTAAAAGTTGCAATTGTAATTACTAGAAATGTTCAGCTTCATTTAGTAATCGTCTATTTTCATTTAATTTGATTAAAATCAATGTGGTGTGCATACTGTATTCTGATGTGTAGTCAAATTTTAAAGTATATAACTCCGAGTGTCATTATGTGGCGCACAAAAATTAAACCTTCTTTCAAAAGCTGCACAGCTGATATTTTATACGCACACAGTCTACCGAAAATTAGAGGGAACATTGAATGAGAGACATCATTGCAGATGTGAGATGGATCCTTGAAAAGACTAAAGAATACCAAAAGGATATCTATTTGTGCTTTATCGACTATAGCAAGGCTTTTGACTGTGTAAACCATGAGAAACTCTGGGCCACATTAAGAAGCATGGGTATACCAGAACACCTGATCGTTCTCTTGCGCAATCTGTACATTGATCAAGAAGCAACATTTCGAACGGAACAAGGAGAAACAGAATGGTTTAAAATAAGCAAAGGTGTAAGACAAGGCTGCATACTTTCCCCCTATCTGTTTAATTTATATGCAGAACAAATCATCAGAGAAGCAGGATTGTATGAAGACAACAGAGGTGTGAAGATTGGTGGAAGACTCATCAACAACCTTCGTTATGCTGATGATACCACATTACTGACTGAAAGTGAAGATGATCTGAAACATTTGCTTCTCACAATCAAAGAACATAGTCTCAAAATGGGCCTGCACCTTAATGTAAAGAAGACAACTGGCATAATCAACAGGTTCATCATTGAAGGAGAAGAAATTGAAATTGTGAACAACTTTAACCTACTTGGATCAACTATCAATAAAGAAGCAACAAGCAGTCAAGAAATCAAATGACGCATTGCTCTTGGCAGAATGGCTATGAAAGACCTAGATAAGAATCTCAAGAGCCGAGATGTCTCTCTCCATACAAAGATTCGACTTGTTCAAGCCATGGTATTTTCAATAACATCATATGGATGTGAAAGCTGGACAGTGAAAAAGACAGATAGGAAGAAAATTGATGCCTTTGAATTATGGTGCTGGCGGCGAATACTGTGTATACCATGGACTGCCCGAAGAACAAACCAGTGGGTACTAGAGGAGATCAAACCTAAGCTTTCTTTAGAAGCTCAGATGACAAGACTTCGACTTTCATACTTTGGACACATCATGCGAAGAGAGAGATCATTAGAGAAAGACATTATGCTTGGCAAGATAGAAGGTCAACGCAAAAGAGGAAGGCCAGCAATGAGATGGATCGATATAATAACAGCAGCTACAGGTACCAGTCTGTCAACAATGAGCCGCCTGATTGAAGACCGAACACAATTTAGGATAGCTATCCAGAGGGTCGCCATGAGTCGACTCTGACTCGACGGCACTTAACAACAACAAACACTGCCCATTTAGAACCCATAGCAAACTCGCCGTATCGTAACAGTGCTACCAGGACTCACAAGGCACCATTAATTATCAAAAGGCAACACTGCAAATATTAAACCAATACATTTCAGAGAATAACAATACATGACTTACTGGGGAAAGAGAACAAGTGGCAATGTCAAATAGGAAAGAGTAGTTACTCACCTGTAACAAGTGTTCTCCAGGAGCAGCAGGAATCAGTCCTCACATATGGGTGACATCGGCGCAGATGGAGGCCTCATGCGGAGCATTTCCCCAGCTTTCTAAGAAAGCCTTTGGGAATGCAGCGCGCATGCGCGGTCCCCTTCCCGCCCAAGGGTGCCATCTTGCTCAGTCTGATGACATAGCTAAAAGACAGCAAAAAATAACAAAATAAATGATATGACTGCAACTCCAAGGGGAGGAGGGAGGGTTGTGAGGACTGATTCCTGCTGCTCCTGGAGAACACTTGTTACAGATGAGTAACTACTCTTTCTCCAGGACCAAGCAGGAAGTCAGTCCTCACCTATGGGACTCCCCAGCTTAAGGCTACCGAAGACCCCAAGCTGAAAAAATGAGCTCCCTCTAGAGCCTCAGTACGTAAGGAAGGAATCTTCTCTGAGAACGCCCCCGACCGGTAGCCCAACATCAGGGCTGGAGGGTAGGAGTTGCCTAAACCTCAAAGAGATTATGGAGTACTGCCTGGCCGAAAGCACTGTCCCTGCGGGACTCCCTCTCAAGGCATTAGTGGGCCGCAAAAGTCTGGCTTGAAGACCAAGTAGCAGCCCGGCAGATGTCTGCCAACGGAACAGAGCGGAGATGAGCCACTGATGCAGCCTTCACCCTGACACAATGAGCCGTGACTCGACCCTCCAATGAGAGGCCAGCTGCCCTGTAAGCCCAGGCGATACAGTCAGCTACCCATATGGACAAAGTACGCTTGGAGACAGGTAACCCAAACTTATTGGGGTCAAAAGAGATGAAGAGCTGAACAGCCCTTCGGTGCTCCTGCGTACGGTCTAAGTAGAAGGATAACGGCCTCCTACAGTCCAGGGTATGCAAGACCATCTCAGCCCAGCTGGCATGCAGCCTGGGAAAGAAAGTCGGAAGAACCACCTCTTGTTTGAGGTGGAAAGAGGAGACAATCTTAGGAAGGAACTTAGGGTGAGTCCGTAAGACTACTCTGTTCTTATATAATCTAGTATAAGGGGCATCAGATACTAGGGCCTGAAGCTCACTCACTCGTCTAGCAGAGGTAAGGGCTATTAGGAACAACGTTTTCCAGGAGAGAAAATGTAGAGGACAGGTAGCCATAGGTTCAAACGGCGGACAAGTAAGCTGCTGAAAGACCACGTTTAAATCCCACTCAGGGGCAGGTGGACGTAGAGGGGGCTTAAGCAAAAGTAGACCTCTGAGGAACCGAGCCACCAAACGGTGGCTTGAGAGAGACTGTCCCTCCACTGGAGAGTGGTGTGCTGAAAGAGCACTGAAATGAACTCTGACAGAATTGGACTTAAGGCCTTGGTTGGATAGGTAAAGCAAATATTGCAGTACCACCGGTACCAGGCATGAGATTCTGGTTGTGTTGAGCACACCAGTTAGAGAATCTACGCCACTTAAAAGTATAAGACTTTCTGGTGGACTGCCTCCTAGAGGCCAAGACCACGTCTTCCACCTCCTTAGGCAGTACTAGAGGAGCTACCAGGCCATCAAATGGAGGGACTGGAGATTGGGGTGTAAGAGAGATCCCTGGTCTTGAGACAGGAGATCGTGTTGTATCCCCAGAGGAATAGGAGTATCCACCGCCAGTTGCAGCAGAAGTGGGAACCACGGTTGCCTCGGCCACCTGGGGGCTACCAGAATTATTGAGGCCCCGTCCTTGAGCACTTTGAACAGTGTTCTGGATACTAGAGGCGTGAGCTCTGTCCACGGGTAGAAAGGCTTTCGCCTGAAGGGTGTCCAGCCTTGCTCCTATGAACTCCATGTTCTGGGAAGGGTGCAAAGTGGACTTTGCGAAGTTTATAACAAACCCCAAGTGCTAAAGTAGAGTGACAGTGCGAAGGGCGGCTTGACTGCCCTCCTGTGAAGACTGACCCCTTATGAGCCAGTCGTCCAGGTATGGAAATACAAAGAGACCTTGAAGCCTTAGGTAGGCCGCCACCTCCGCCAGGCACTTTGTGAACACCCTGGGGGCGGAGGTTAGGCCAAAGGGCAGCACTCTGTACTCATAGTGGTTTCCTCCCACGACAAACCTGTGATATTGTCTGTGGTCTGGATGAATGAGGATGTGAGTATATGCATCCTTTAGGTCTAAGGAGCATAGCCAGTCTCCCTGCTGGAGGTAGGGCAGCAGAATTCCAAGGGTGAGCATCTTGAACTTTTCCCTCTCCAGTAACTTGTTGAGGTTTCGCAAGTCTAGGATGGGTCTGAGGCCTCCTGTTCTTTTTGGTACTAGGAAGTACCTGGAATAGAAGCCTTGACCTCTCAGTTGGTGGGGCACCGGTTCTATAGCCTGTTCCTTTACCAGACTTGCCAACTCCTGCAGGAGTAAGTCCCTGTGCAGAGGGAGTCTTGGAGGCTCCCCTGGAAAATAGGAGGGAGGTACCTGGTGAAAATGGAGCAGATAGCCCCTCTGGACTATATGGAGTACCCAGGTATCCCTTGTGACGGCTGTCCACCTGTGGGCAAACAGGGTCAGCCGGCCTCCTGTGCTGATGTGAGCCAGCTGAGGAGGAGAGGCTATGCTTTTGGAGTCAAAAAACCCCTCCCTGCTGTGCAGGAGCCGGTGTTGGTGGCTTGGGGGCTTTCTGCCTACGGGGCCCATGACCCTGCCCCTTGGCCTGCTGACCCTGTTGGGGAGCTGCAGAGGCCTGATAATGAGGGTATTGTTTATAGGCAGATGACTTCCTCGGGTAAAAGGTCTTTTTTCACGAGCCCTTCTTCTTCTGAGAAGGGGCAGAGGTTTTTCTTGATAGCCTAGTCCGGGTCAGAGTCTCGGTCTCGAGTTCTGCAGCCTTTTCAGCCATGGGCTTGCCAAAGAGGTTTTCACCTCGGCAGGGGACATCGACCAACTTGTCCTGCACCCATGGCTCGAGGTCTGATGACTGTAGCCAAGCCTGTTGGCAGGCACCGATGCCGGCCCTGGCTACTCGGGCCGAAGCCTCGAAGCCATAGGGTGCTTGAGAGATAAACTTTGAGCACTCTCTAATACCCATGGACAGGGCATTGAACCTCTGCAAAGGTTCCTCGGAGAGACCAGCAGAGAACCCGGCAATCTCCTTTGCCAGGTCTCGAAGGTACATGCCCATGTACAAGCTGGTATGTCTGAAAACAGCAAGCAAGCAAGCATAGAGCCCTGGAAGCACTTCTTACCGAGGGCATCCAGGTTCCGTGCCTCCCATCCGGGAGGCACCGAGGAGTGCATCTTCTGGCTTTTCAGACGATGCATGGCTGATTCCAAAACCATGGAGTGGTGCGGTAATTGTGCCTTTTGGAACCCGGGGCTCTTGCGGACTCGATAGATGGAATCGACCCGCCTGCTCAAAACCGGCGTCGAGGCCAGCGTCTCCCACATGCGGAAGAGCAGCCGTTCCAGCATTGGAGGAACCGGTACAGTAAAGGCCTCCTTTGGGGGAGAGTCATACTGGAGGGCCTCGAGCTCTTCGGCTCGAGGCTCCTCCTCGGGATCCGCGGGGAATGCCAAGGCTTTTGGCTATATCCCGCACGAAGTCCGAGAACCGGGTATCCTCCAGTGGGGACCGTCTCCGAGGTTTGGACTACGGTGAGTCCGATGGGACACACCGAGTCCGAAAGGTGTCGTGTGACTCCTCATCCTCCGTCTCCCAGCCAGACTCCTCCTCGGAGGAATCGAACGGCTCCAGTCGGGCAGGCACTGATGCCATCCTCCCCGACGCTGAGGGTACCGGCGTCGACGACCTCGGTCCCGAACGGGAGGTCGAGGGAGACCTTGGCCGAGGATCGACTCGAGCGCGCATGGACTCGAGGATCGGCTCGGCCTCTGGGGTCGACTTGGACGTCGATGTCCCGGTGGTCGGGGCAGATGCACCAGTGAGACTGGCGATCAGTGCCCGCTGCTGTTCCATGAAGGCAGCCAAGCTGCTGTCCAAGGCCGTCAACCTGAGTCTGAGCTTAGGAGACTCAGCAGCCCCCGACTCGGGCCCCGACGGCAGCTCCCCTGGAGTAGAGTCCACGAGGACTACAGTACTCATGTGTCCAGGAGACTCCATCTCGATGCGAGGTTGCTTTGCAGGGAGACCCCCTCTCAGAGGAACCTCGACGCTGCTCGGGGCCGGAGTCCCGAGACGTCGAGGCCTCTGACGAAGTCCGGGCCCATCCGGATGCGGAGTCAGAAAAGATTCTTTCCTTTTGGTGCTGCCGACTCCTCAACGCCTTCGAGGACATTTTTCCACATGGATCACAGATCATCGGGTCATGATCGGGTCCGAGGCAGCGGAGGCAGCAGTCATGTGTGTCGGTGAGAGACATAAGTTTCTTGCACCGATCACACTTTTTAAACCCGCTGGCAGCCATTGGGGGAAATAGGGCCCCTGAGAGGTCAAACGACAGGGCTGCCAGTGGAAAAAGAAAATGGTGCGAACGCTAGTCACTAAGGACAAAAAACAAAAAAGGGAGATCGGGCTCGATACCGGCGTATTGGGCCCAGGCGGGAAAGGGATCCGGCGTCAAACTGAAGAAGTGGATCAAAACCAGAATAAATCTACTTTTTCCTCAGTGAAAAATGAACCACGTCCGTCGGGCACCACGGAAAAAAGAAGACTGAGCAACATGGCACTCTTGAGCAGGAAGGGGACCGCGCATGCGCGCTGCATTCCCAAAGGCTTTCTTAGAAAGCTGGGGAAATGCTCCACACGAGGGCTCCGTCGGCGCCGACATCACCCATATGTGAGGACTGACTTCCTGCTTGGTCCTGGAGAATTACATAAACAGAATACCTCAGCTCAGTTACACATACAGAACATAGACCATCACCAAACAAGGAATCACAATTTAGAAACAGAAAGACAATAATTAAACTGGGAACCCCAAAACTCAAACTTGGAATGTACAACAACACTGTAGAAATAAAACTATAAATTAATTTCCTCTTGTACTAAACAAAGCACAGACGTTAATGATGCACATTTCCCAGAGCTGACATATTGTAGTTAATAAATTCAAAATAAAGAGATACTTTTCTACCTTTTGTGCATTTTTTTTCAGTTGCAATTGCTCCAGCCACTTTCTTCTGGTTTCTTCATGTCTTCTGCTAACCCTCCGTCGTCTGCTAACCATTTGTCCTTTCTTCTCTCTTCTAGTTTTTTTTCCATTCTCTCTCTACATCTGTTTTAACATACTAATCTTTCTCCTTTTGCTCTTTCCTCATTCCTATTTCATCCACTCAAATTTTACCCCTCCATCCTCAATCCCCACTTACTCTCCCAATACCCGGCCAATTGTAGATTTGTCTTCCCTGCCACACAAAAAAATGTCCCCCTCTCCATTTCACTCTCCCAGCCGCATCGCATTCTAATCCTTCCCCAATATCAGCTCCCTTCTAGTTCCGGCCCCACCCAGCATCCGCTCCCTTCTGGTCCCTGCATCAGCACATTTCCAGTCCTAGCCCCCCATCAGCCCATTTCCAATCCTATTCTAGCCACACCATCAGCCCATTTCCAGTCCTAGCTCCCCCATCCATTTCCAGTCCTATCCGAATCCCTCCATCAGCTCATTTCTAATCCCAGCCCCCCATCAGCCCATTTCTAGTCCTTTCCTAGCCCCACCATCAGCCGATATCAAATCCTAGCTCCCCTCCACTCAGCCCATTTCCAATCCAAGCCCCCCATGAGCCTACTTCCAGTTCTAGCCCCTCCATGAGTCCATTTCAATCCAAGCCCCCATCACAGCCCTCCAATCTTAGCACCCCACAACAGCCCATTTCCAGTCCTATCCTAGCCCCTCCATCAGCCCATTTCCTGTCCTAGCTCCCCCCCACTCAGCCCATTTCGTGCCAGCTCTCTCCCCTCACAGCCCATTTACATTCCACGCCCCCCTCCCCATCAGCTATTTGCAGTTCAAGCCCCCCTTCCACTCAGCCCATTTCCTGTCCTAGCAACCCCCAGCCCATTACCAGTCCTAGCCCCACCCCCATAGCCCATTACCAGCCCTAACCCCCCATCACCCCATTTTCAGTCTTAGTCTCCCCATAGCCCATTACCAGCCCTAAACTCCCCATCAGCTCACTTCTAGTCCTAGCCCTCCCATAGCCCATTACCAGTCCTAGCCCCACCCATAGCCGATTACCAGTCCTTGCCCCATCAGCCCATTTCCAGTCGTAGCCCATCAGCCCATTACCAGTCCTAGCCCATCAGCCCATTTCCAGTCCTAGTCCCCCCATAGCCCATTACCAGTCCTAGCCCTCCCCCATCAGCCCATTACCAGTCCTAGCCCCCCCATAAGTCCATTTCCAGTCCAAGCACCCCATAGCCCATTACCAGTCCTAGCCCCCCATCAGCCCATTTCCAGTCCTAGCCCCCCTCATAGCCCATTACCAGTCCTATCCCCCCATCAGCCCATTTCCTGTCCTAGACCCCCATAGCCCATTCCCAGTCATTTGCCCGCCTGCTGTTATGTCGTGTGCTAGACCGAATAATAGCTCATTACCAGTCCTAGCCCCCCCCCATCAGCCCATTTCCAGTCCTAGCCCCCCATAGCCCATTACCAGTCCTAGCCCCCCCCATCAGCCCACTTCCAGTCTTAGCCCCCCTCCCATAGCCCAAGTAGATTTTAAAAAAAACAAACTTACTGCTGCTGCCGCCGCCGTGGCAGCGGGAGAATTGAGCGTCCCGGGGGGCCCCCCCTGCCCGGCAGAGTCCTCCATGCGGCCTCAGCTCCCTCAGCGCAGGCTTTTCAGAGCCGCGAAGGGAGAGTTTCCCTTTCTCGCGGCTCTGTTTAAGCCCGCGGGACTGAAGGGAAACAGGAAATCCTGTTTCCCATCAGCACCAGCGACTTAACAGAGCCGCGAGGGAGAAGCTCTCTCCCTTCGCGGCTCTGAAAGCCGGCACTTAGGGAGCTGAGGATGCATGGAGGACTCTGCCGGGCAGAAGAGGGCCCTGCAGGCGCTCGATTCTCCCGCTGCCACGGTGGCAGCGGCAGCAGCAGCAGAAAATTAGTTTTTTAAAATAAATTTAACGGCAGATGCAGAATGTTGTTTGCGCGGGGACCCCTGGAATGCGGGGCCCTGTGCAAACAACATTCTTGCATAATGTACGGGCCGGCCCTGTGTACTGGCTGAAAAGGCTGTTAAAGAGGCGAGGAGGCAGAAAGTGATCCTGGCTGTGCCAAGACCAAGAGCACTATACAAATAGAGGGGACAGTAGGGAGTAGAAAGGATACTGCTGGCCTTTCATCCTCTCCTCCGTCCCTAACCATGGACTCAGCAGCAGCACCTTCCCCCTCCTCTTCCAGGAAATACAGGGAAGTCTCGTAAAGCCTCACACATATGGGAGCATTTTAAAGTTCTTGATAACCATGATATGCAGAATGCAATTACTGTAGGCAGCACATTAGCAGAAGGAAGCTGAAAGTTCACCCCACAAACAGTGGCATGCTGTAGCATTTGGAAAAACAGAATCCTTTTCAGCTTGGTACAAAGGAAGGAGCTTATTCTAGGCTGGAGACTCCACCCCGGAGTGGAATAGTAATGGTGGGAAAGGAACAGGAAAAATTAAATCCCTCTCCCATGAAGAGCACTTATCCTCTTCTGCCAGTCTGATGGCATGGCAGCAGGCCCAACGTGAATCAAAGCAAACCACCATGGATGGCATTCATTAGCACTGTCACAGAGCAGACAGCAGACAGCATCAAGGGTTGTAACCCAGTGCATCAACAAAATGGTACCGCTGGATAAGCATCCCATTAACATTACTGAGGCAGGTTTTAAGAAACTGCTGCATCTCTTAGCTCTTGCTTCCTGCATGCCCTAGAGGACATCTTTTTGTAGGCAGGTGATCCCTAGCCTGTTTAATTATTATTATTTGTATTTAGCTTATGCTTTTCCAGGAGAAGATCAAGGCAAGTTACATATAAGTACAGTATGTATTTCCCTGCCCCCAAAGGGCTCACAATCTGTTTGTATCTGAGGTAATGGAGTGCTAAGTGGCTTGCCCAAGGCCCTGAGGAGTATCAGTGGGATTTGAACGCTGATCTTTCTGATTCCCGGCTGCTGCCCTAACCACTAGGCTGGTACTGAGGTGCATTTCACCATGGACATTTGGATTAGTCAGAACGCTACATACACCTGACTTTCCCTGGCAGCACACTGGAGGCAACTGGCTGAGGCAGGAACAAGCCTCAGGTCAAAATCAATTATCACATCTATGCAGATGACATTATGTTGTACTCACCATTTGATGTGTCTAACCCAGATTACTCCAACATTTGTCATTGCCTCGTTGAAGCTGAGCTGTGGCTGAAATCTATTAACATGTCTATTAATTTTAAAAAACCCGAAGCTTTATTTATAACAAGAAACACAAGCTTCACCCCTCCAATGGAAATCAACATTGGCAATAATTCTCTCCCTGTTAAAGATGAGATCAAATACTTGGGAGTCACTCTTGATAAGACCCTCAACCTCTCCAAACATATAAAACTAACTGTAAAAGCAATCTATTTCAAACTAAGGACAATCCAACAACTTAGACCATTACTAGACAACACTGATTTCAGAACCATAGTACAAACACTCATTACACCACATTTAGACTACTGTAATGGTATTCTTCAAGGGACCTCAAAGAAAAATATCCACTCACTTCAATTGGCCCAAAATGTCACCGCAAGGATTATTTCCAAAGCAAAATTAACAGATCATATATCTCCGATTCTTTATTCTCTCCATTGGCTTCCAGTATCATGCAGAATCACCTACAAATCCTTAATCAATACTTTTAAGATTTTTAACAATATAGCTCCTTCCTTCTTATCCACTCTTATCAACATCCCGCTTGAAAACAGATCAAGAAGAAGAATTAACCTTCACATGCTACAAGTACCTGATTCTATCCGAAAAACAAGTCAAAAAACAAGCAACACAGCGTTCTCATACTTTGCTCCTATGTTATGGAACAACTTACCAGCTGAAATCAGAGAAATTAAGGATCTTCAATTATTTAGAAAAAATCTAAAAACCCACCTATTCACCCTATACTATAATAACCTCCACAAGGAAGATAACCCTAACTCAGAGAAAACTTCTGATCAACAGTCACTCACTGACCCTACCTAGACAGGCATAAAACCCTCACTCATTCACATTGTTCACCTAATTAAATTTTCTCTTTGAAAGCAAAATGTGAATAAGTGTAACTAATGTAATATATTCCATTGCCGATGATTTACTATTGATAGCCAGTTATTTCACTGTATTATTGAGTTGCAATTTAATAGTTAAATGTTTACTTTTATAATTTTGTTCTATGTAAAAACTCTTGTTCTCCATTTACTGTTCTTTGTACTAAAACACGTTCTATGTAAAATAGTTCAAAACCTGTTTTATGTAAAATAGTTTCTAAACCCGTTCTATGTAAAATAATAGCATGCTATTATTAAACTTTGTTTACTTGTAAACCGCCACTGATCGCTGGAAGTGGCGGTATAGAAGAGATGTATAAATAAATAAATAAATAAAGGAGAAGCAACAGCAGGAGAATACTGATGGGCTGTGTTACACAGCCAGGTAAAGGATGACAGCCATACATGGATCCATATCTTAGCAGAAATGAGTGCTTCAGGGCTGGCACATAAGTCACAAACAGAATACCATGTATAGAAGTTTCTTTGTAAGAGATAGTAGGATGAACATGGTCAAGGCAGTGAAGGAGGGGAGCTTTCATGGGATCAGATGCTTTGCACACTTGCTGCACCTGGTTGCCAGACTCCCTCAGCCTGGGCAGCAAGGCAAGTAGCAGCAGAGGTATTGGTGATGGTGACTTCTTGCATGGTTAAGTGGGAAATAAGGTTGGAATCCCATATGAAGGAAGATGCTTACATACATACTAGCTGCTCTCTGTGATCTGCTCTATGTTACACCTTACTGACTTACTGGAAGGAAATGTTGGTGACTGAGATGGAGGAAAGAAAGCACCAGAGGCAGGGGGATGGTGGTGATGGTAATACAGCAGGGGAAATACCACGCATACCAGCGAGTAGTAATGCTAGCATGATTACCACTCTATCATCTACCATTCTCCCCTCCTGGTTTTACATATCTGTGGCCTATAAGCCTCAGTCAGGAACAATCCTTATTGACCAAAGCCCTAGCTACTATGGTAAGCAGAGAATTGAGATTTCATTTCTAATTAAATAGTATTGTTGTATAGATTTTAAGTAAAGTGCAAGGACTGTTTTCATTAATATAAATGAAAGAGCCAGAGTGGCAGACTCATCATGAGCCTCCGGAAGAAGGACAAAAGGGTAGGAAATTTCCTGTCGCAGGCCTACCATTGTGGCATTAGTCATGATGGAATGACATTGGAGTTCAGCAAGAGTGCAACCCAATAAAAGGGAGCAGGAGCATTGTAATCTCCTTTTTTGATCGACCGCAAAGCTTTTGCTCCCGAAGGTTGAAGCTCCGGCTGACTTACAGACCCAGTCCGACGCAGTCTTATCCAGCTGCTAGAGACAGTGAACTCACCTGCTTTGCTTGCTTTCAGTGGCTCCAGTCCTGTGCTCAAGTCCAGCGGAGGGACACCGCCAGCTAGCGGGTGGGGGGCATAAGGTGAGGAAAGTTGCTCTTGTAACTTGGCCGATACCCTGAGAGATACGGCAATGAAGAGAGAGAGGTCTGCTCTTTCCTTCCTTCACTGCTGGTTCAACAGCAGGTCTTCTTTTGTCACCACTCAATCCATGGCCTTGTGGCTGGGTGGAAGCGGATTGGCCTTCCACACCATGGCAGCTGTTGGTGCCGCTGCTGGCTGGATGCACTACATGGCCTGGCCCACAGGCCTCTGAGCTGGAGCGGGGCTGCACAGCATAGCATCTCTTGTGCTGCCTTCCTTTTCCAAGCCTTTCCTTTCCTGAATCCAGCCTAGCTGTATACAGCACATGCAGAGTGACAGCCAGCTGAGGATCAGTGCAGCAGTACCCCATTTGCTTTTAGTCATGAGAGCAGTTCAGTAGAAGAGCATTGAGCCACCTCTGGAGTGAAAGAATAGCCTAATGGTTAGAGCATGGATCTACTAACCCACTGACTAGGGTTCAATTTATTTATTTATTTAGACAGTTTTTGTATACCGCCTTATCCTTCAATCAAAGCGGTCACGACACAATTGGGGGATACATTTAACATGTGGGGATATGAGACACATACACTAATACTTACAGGGAACATGGGCTATGGAGGGTTAAGTGGCTTGCCCAAGACCACAAGGAGCATCTGTGGGACTAGAAACCCTGGTCCTTCCAGCCCAAGGTTGCTGTCCTCTAGTGGGATTTGAACCCCCGACCTTCCGGCCTGAAGTACCTTGCCCCAACCACTAGGCTACTCCTTCCCCCACTAACACTCCTTGTGGCCTTGGTCAAGTCACCTAAATCTCCATTGCCTCAGAAGAGCAGCTTGACAATCTATTTCTGGTCACAGTGCCAAGGAAGCTCAGGAGCTGGTGGGTCGCCAGGGGCCAGCATTGACTCAAAAGCACAAGGGTCTCCTCACTGCTGAATGTAAGCCAATGCACTTCAGCCTGTAATGCCTCCTAAGAAGCTATGATCCTGATCCTCCCATGTCGCAAATTATACCTCAGAGAAGTGTCAAAGCAGAGGGGCTGAGCAAGGAGGGATTCACAGTGCCTGTAGACTTCCAACTTCACCTGCACTGCAGGTCCTTGGGTTCTGGGGATTTCTCTTACAGCAACCAGGCAGCTGAGGTGGAGGTCTCTACCACTCGTCCTACCTGTGACTGACACTTGTCAACAGAGGGCCCCACCAAATGCAAGGAAGCTGGAGGCATCACCAGCAGACACAGTGGACCAAGTGGCAAATTCAGGACAGGTGGATCAGGAGTATAGCCGCCCCACCAGGACCTGCAGGCTACTAGCATAGTGTCTGGACTGTATGGTCAGCCCAATGCAACTAATCTCAAGAAATGCACACAATTAGTGATAAGGTCCAACCTGAGCCACTGGATTCCTCAACCAAGATTAGTCAGCAAGTGGTGCAGAAGGCAAAGGTACATGTGAATCCTCCTACAGTGTGTCACTCCATAGCAGGCATCATGTGCTATCCTGGAAAAGAAATAACCAGTACAGAGACAGTCATCAACTGCTGTCATCTGAGGGAGCAACTTGCAAGGGTGTCAATGTGACTTCTATCCTTGCAGAAAATTCCATACCAGAGGGTCATCATCCACTTCAACAACATGACACACTGCCAATAGTGAACACCACAACACTGCCGACAGTCGGGACAAGGGCGACCGTATCTGGAGAACCCATGCCATCAGGTGAGAATCCTACTCTTATTCTTGTGTCAGCTCCCCCCAAACTCCTGTGCCATCTCACCCCCAAACGTCTGGTGCTCAAAAGTGGATGAAGAGGTGCAGGTGATCCCATTAATCATAATCATCATCCACTTTCTCCTCTTCTTTGTCTACCATCAAGGCCAAATGTGCAAGGGAAGTGAACCTGCAAGCCTCCACAACCTCAGCTCCACCTCAGCTATGGGAGAAGGTCACTCAGAAAAAAGGTGATGTGATATGAATACTTCAACATTTTCAAACTGCTAGAAGATGCTATGCCAAGACCAGCAATCTCTTATACCCATTGGACTGGAACATCACCTGAAACATCACCAAAGGGACCCTAGCATATGCCCAGATGATCAGCATTACCTGCCGGAAGGACCTTACCCAACTAGAGCACATGCTAGCCTACCTCGACACAATCATCAATGCCACTAAGGAATACGAGGGACACGTTTGGCTTCCTTACGACAAGCACTTTTGCAATAAGATGATGAGACCAAACATGTCATGGGCATGGACGATGTCAGGATTTGACTGTGCAGGATGCATGCAAAATATAGTCAGAGTTTCCAAAAGAGGTTGATCTCCTCAGAGAACAAGAACATGGCCAGCAATGACATATGCAGGCGATTCAACAGAATGTGTATCCCTGTCGTGACTGCAAGTATGCCACGTCTGCTTCCATTGCACCATGCCACACTCCACACTACAGTGCCCTAAGAAACCCCATCCCAAATTAGCAATTCACCCAAAACTATGAAACAGTATTCCTGAAGAGCCCCTACATCTGTCTGCATCAAGGCCATGGACCTATGGTTGAACGTGTATCATAAATGGAAAGACACAGAGACACAGGCCAATTGTTTTAGATTCGGGTTCCTCATACCATTCTAGGAGTTCCTTCAGGGTCACAGCAAATGCCCATCATGCCTCCCACCACACCTGTGTCCCATTTTACAAAAGAAATTGAGTTGAAACAAGTGACAGACCCCTTTAAGGATCCACCTTTCCCACTATTCCGCATGTCCCCACTGTCGGTAGTCCCCAAGAAGGAGCCAGGGAAGTACAGGCTGATCCACAACCTGTCCTTCCCTAAAGGGGACTTCGTGAATGACTTCATAACTGCCGACACCTGCATAGTCTAGTATGCCTCTTTCAACCAAGCCCTAGCCATGGTACGAGCCACAGGTAGGGGTGTGTACCTTGCAAAAGTAGACATAGAGTTGGCATTCTGACTTCTCCCAATCTACCCCAATTGCTTTCCCCTTTTGGGTTTCTATTTTGGTGATGAGTATTGCTTCGACAAGTGTATGCAAATTGGGTTGTTCAGTGTCCTGTGCTGCCTTTGAGACATTCAGCACATTCTGCACATTCTGGAGACCGCACCTTCAAAAGGATGTGAAAAGGATGGAGTCGGTGCAGAGGGTGGCTACTAAAATGATTAATGGGCTTCATTATAAAGCATATGAGGACAGACTTAAGGATCTTAATATGTACACCTTAGAGCAGGGGTCACCAACCTGCGGCCCGCGGGCCGCATGCGGCCCACGAGGTCCCTTCGTGCGGCCCGCGAGGCTCTACCCCGGTTAACATTACGTGCGGCCCGCCAAGGATTCCCGCCATTGTATCCACGCGCTCGCAGCTCACCGACGACCACCTGCAAGCGTCCCTTCTCCTGTCAGTGTCATCTGTGAAGCCGGACTTTAAGCGTTTGTCTGCTAGCATGAATCCTCAGCCATCTCATTAAATTCAATAAAGGTGATCAGCCATTGTTTTCATAATTTTGCGTTTGTTGTTTTTTTTCGCGGGGGCGGGGAGAAGGGGGGTGCGGCCCGCGAGGCTCCCGGTAGTCGGCTGTGCGGCCCGTGGCCCTCTGGAGGTTGGTGACCCCAGCCTTAGAGGAAAGGCGGGATAAAGGTGATATGATTGAGATGTTTAAATACCTCCGTGGCATGAATGTTCAGGGAGAGAGCCTCTTTCAATTGAAAGCAAGTTCTGCTACGAGGGGACATGGGATGAGAGTGAAGGGAGATAGATTCAGGAGTGATATGCGGAAATATTTCTTTACGGAAAGAGTAGTGGATCCATGGAATAGTCTCCCAGTGGAGGTTCTAGAGATGAGGACAGTAACTGAATTCAAAAAAGCATGGGACCAACACAGAGGATCTCTAAAGGTAAAAAGTGGACTGTTGTAGTTGTTGTTATGGAAGGACAGACTAGATAGGCCATGTGGTCTTTTTCTGTTATCATGTTTCTATGTTTCTATTCCTTCACTGGGTGGTCCAGCAGAGATCAGGGTTGAAATTGGTGACAGAGGGATGCTTCCATCTGCTTCCGTTAATGAAAGGGCCGGAGTGAATGTGACAAGCCCACTGCTTAATGGAGCGGCGGACCCATTGTGAGCCACTGTGCTTGGACTATGCTCCCACTGAGCGGGAAATTTTCCATCGTGGGCCTACAATCAGTCTTGATGGAATGATGTTGGGGCTCATCAGGAGTGTGGCCCAATAAAAGAGAGCAGAAGTATTGCGGTCTCCCTTTTTGACTGAGCACAAACCTGGCCCACCCACTCGGCAATGACAGGCGTCTGTTCCAGAGGGATTACAACATCAGTTGGGACGAAGATCTCCCTTCTCATGCATTGCAGCTCATCTTCAGCCCCGGGTCTGTGGCGGTTACCCGAGCTGAACTGCAGACTGACAGATAATACTGGCCTAGGGGCAGGGCATCCCAGTCAACAACCTTCGCTATGTTGATGATACCACATTACTGGCTGAAAGTGAAGACAATTTGAAACATTTGCTTCTCAAGATCAAGGAATATAGTCTTAAAATGGGTCTGCCCCTTAATGTTAAGAAGACAAAGATCCTGACAACTGGCAAAGTCAATAAGTTCATCATTGATAGAGAAGAAATTGAAATAGTTGACAGTTTTAACTTACTTAGATCAACAATCAATAAAGAAAGGACTAGCAGTCAAGAAATCTGATAATGTATTGCTCTTGGTAAAATGGCTATGAAGGACCTAGACAAGATTCTCAAGAGCAGAGATGTCTCTCTTCATACTAAGATTCGGCTTGTCCAGGCCATGGTATTTTCAATAACGTCTTATGGATGCGAAAATTGGACAATGAAAAGGATAGACATGAAGAAAATTGAAGCCTTTGAATTATGGTGCTGGTGATGAAAACTGTGAATATCATGGACTGACTGAAGAACAAACCAGTTAGTACTAGAGGGAATCAAACCTAAGCTTTCCTTAGAAGCTCAGATGACAAGACTTCGACTTTCATACTTTGGACACATCATGCGAAAAGAGAGGTCATTGGAGAAAGCAGTTACTTACCTGTAACAGGTGATCTCTGGGAACAGCAGGAATAAGTCTTCACATATGGGTACGTCGGTACTGACGGAGCCTGCACGGGAATGCTCCCCAGCATCCAATCAGAAAGCTTTTGGGAGCATCCCTCACGCCTGCGCACTGCCTTCCCACCTTTTCCACTGCCTCTCCTCAGTTGAGTTTCATAGCTGAGACAAAAGGAGAGAAAGAGGAAAGGAAGATAGATAGATAGATAGATAGATAGATACAACTCCTAGGGGAGGTGGGTGGGTTGTGAAGACTTATTCCTGCTGTTCCCAGAGATCACCTGTTACAGGTAAGTAACTGTGCTATCTCCAGGAACAAGCAGGAACGAGTCTTCACATATGGGGACTCCCTAGCTATAGATGCCTGGGAGAGATCCCATAAAATGCGTGTCCCTGGATCAGGACTGCACTTCCCACACATGGATCTCCGGCATCCCATGAGGGATGGAGGGTAGGAGTTGAAAGAAGAGGTAGCTGTAAGGAAAAACAGCAAAGCTAAGGACTACAGGAGAGGAGTCCTTGGTATGTATGATAAGTATCATTAAAATATTTAATGAACAATTACGAAATGGATCTTACCTACTGCATTGTAGGAAGCAGAGAGCGTGATGGAGTCTACTGGAGAATCAGTAGAGGATCCTCAAGGTGACCTCACAGCAGTGAGGGTGAAGGTCCAAATCTGGAATTGGCAGGTGACCCAGGTGTCAACTGGGGTAGTATAAGAATGGCAGGTCTTCAGTGGAAAGCTTTATGGAAAAAGCTGAAAACTCCTTTAGCTATAGAGGTATTAACATTGAGGAGTAAAAAAGGAAGACTGACCGATTTGGACAAGTAGCCCAGTCCTGGAGGGAAGAAAGGGTATGGAAAAAGAACCCGCCTTCCCAAGGAGGACAGATGGGTGAAGGGCTGAAACCTCAGAATTACTGAAGATCTACACAGTCTTTCCTAGCTGGTGAGAGATAGGAAAGATATTGAAGCATGATGCTTCAGGGATAGCGAGACCTAGAGTAAAGTGGAAGCTGTTAGTACCACAGTAGTGGTTGTGTGCATAACAGCCCCCACATACCAAGGGACAGTAAGAAGATATGCTAGCCCACTGTCTGGGACCTCTAAGAAGGTAAAAGCCTTTATAGCATAGACAGTTAGGGAGATAGTATGTAATACATCTCTACCCATAAAAAGCATCTCGACAGATACATAGATGGAGGGATATATATATATATATATGTGTAATATTTATGAAGATATATATAGGGGCATAACCAATGCACACACAGCTTACAGACATCTGTATGTATAGAAATATACAGTGATATAGACATACATGAATATTGGTCTGAAGGTACATGTCTGCAACTAAGCCCCATAAGAACATTCACATGAGAGATGTGAAGGAGAAAGATTCATCTAATAACAAGAAGGAGGAACCTACTTGAAAAGATATATAGAGAATCTATTCTTTTGGGCTAAGAGGGTGCAGGAATGCTATCCAGTAAAATAACCAGGATGGTTGCGTATAAAAACAGAGGCTAATATCAGTCTGTAGAGAGCAAGTTGTGAGTTCTGTAGAACTCTGACATGGTAAATGGACAGGAAATGCATAGAAGGAGATACCAGGATGACCCATTGGAGGGACACAGGGGTATCATGCATTACTAGTAGAAAATGTGCTGTCCATGAGGAGTAGGATAGCATGAGGCCAAGCTGTAAGGAAAAAGAACATATTCCTACAGGATTGGGAAACTCCTTGGACATTCACACAGAAAAAGCTTATATCCTATATTATAAACAGGAGAGAAGAGGGTGTGGAGAACCCTCACAGTCATGGAAAATGACTGATAAGCCTTTTTTACTATAGAGAAAATAGCCATCAGAGACAAAGTTCAATGCTCTCTAGCAAGGGCCCATAGTAGAAAGCTTCTCTGAAGATTGCAGAGAGCATTATACAGGAGAAGTGGGAGATAAAACTGACTGTAGGTCAGGTGTGTTGTGACATCCCAGGAAATGGAGATGGCCAGGAAGAAGATAATATGAGAAGCCTGAAGTGAGTAGGGTTATCCAAGATAGATGAGGACTGTCTTGGAATCACTACTAAGGCTAGAGAAAAGAAGTGGAAGACAGACTGGAAACTTGTGGGAAAGTACCAGTAGTTCAATCACTGGAACTCCTGCATGAACAGAAGTTGAAAGAGACAGCAGAGAAAATCTTTCTGTGTAAAACAGAGAGAACAGATAAAGGGAGAGGAGAATCCTGTCCCTGTCTGATAAGCTGTCCGGAGAAGTTATTCAAGGAAAAAAACTCTACACTGGAATGAAAGGCTGGTAATTGAAGGGTGACTTACTATATGGTGAGTCAGCTAAAGGAAAAAATGTTCATGTCGGGACAGAAACTATCATGGGATAGTTGTTAACTTCTCTTCTTGGAGGAAGAAGAGGAGGAATCTGTAACCCATAGACAAGAATATTCTGACAGCTTAGCATGAAGAAGGGAAACCAGGTGTAAAGCTTTAAAGAGAAACAGTGAACAAACTTCTGCTAAGAAGAAGTTAACTGTAGGTTGCAACCTTCAGGAACCTATGGTTGCTGGGTATGCTCAGACTCAGGGGCGGCCCAAGGGGGGTGCGGGGCCATGTGCGGAGACTCGGTGCGGGGCCTCATTTGCATAAGTGGCCTTATTTGCATAAATATTTGCATAATGTTACCATACACTAACTTTTAGTAAACATGTCTCTTAATGAGTGTATGGATAAAGAAAGACTAAAAGATTTCTATATTACTATAATCCAGTGCCAACCGCCAGGCACATTAGGAACTACTACAAACGCTGCCCATTTAGAACCCATAGCAAACCCGCCGTTTCCTGACAGCATTACCAGGACTCACAAAGTACCATACTCTACCTATCAAAAGGCAACACTGCAAATATTAAACCAGTACATTTCAGAGAATACTGGGGAAAGAGAACAAGTGGCAATGTCAAATAGGAATTACATAAATAGAATACCTCAGCTCAGTTACACATGCAGAACATAGACCATCACCAAACAAGGAATCACAATTTAGAAACAGGAAGGCAAATTAAACTGGGAACCCCAAAAGCCAAACTTGGAATGTACAACAACACTGTAGAAATAAAACTATAAATTAATTTCCTCTTGTACCAAACAAAGCGCAGACGTTAATGATGCACATTTCCCAGAGCTTTCATATTCCAGTTAATAAATTCAAAATAAAGAGATAGCTTTCTACCTTTTGTGCATTTTTTTCAGTTGCAATTGCTCCAGCCACTTTCTTCTGGTTTCTTCATGTTTTCTGCTAACTGTCCATCATCTGCTGTCCATTTGTTCTTTCTTCTCTCTTCTAGTTTTTTTTTCCATTCTCTCTCTCTACATCTGCTTTAACATACTAATCTTTCTCCTTTTGCTCTTTCCTCATTCCTATTTCATCCACACAAATTTTACCCCTCCATCCTCAATCCCCACTTACTCTCCCAATACCCGGCCAATTGTAGATTTTTCATCCCTCCCACACAAAATATTTTTCCCCTCTCCATTTTACTCTCCCAGCCCCATCCCATTCTAATCCTCCCACAACATCAGCTCCCTTCTAGTTCCAGTCTCACCCAGCATCCATTCCCTTCTAGTCCCTGCATCAGCCCATTTCCAGTCCTAGCCCCCCATCAACCCATTTCCAGTCCTAGCTCCCCCATCCATTTTCAGTCTGAGTCCCTTCATCAGCTCATTTCCAATCCTAGCCCCCATCAGCCCATTTCTAGTCATTTCCTAGCCCCACCATCAGCCCATGTCAAATCCTAGCTCCCCTCCACTCAGCCCAATTCCAGTCCAAGCCCCCCATGAGCCTACTTCCAGTTCTAGCCCCTCCATGAGTCCATTTCAATTCAAGCCCCCACCACAGCCCATTTCCAATCTTAGCTCCCCCAACAGCCCATTTCCAGTCCTATCCTAGCTGCTCCATCAGCCCATTTTCAGTCCTAGCTCCCTTCCCTCACAGCCCATTTCCATTCCAAGCTCCCTCCCCATCAGCTATTTGCAGTTCAAGCCTCCCCTTCCACTCAGCCCATTTCCAGTCATAGCAACCCCCCAACCCATTACCAGTCCTAGCCCCCCATCAACCCACTTCCAGTCCTAACCCCCCATCACTCCATTTTCAGTTTAAGCCCCCCTATAACCCATTACCAGTCCTAACCCCCCATCAGCCCACTTCCCGTCTTAACCCCATCAGCCCATTTCCAGTCAGCCCCCCATAGCTCATTGCCAGTCCTAACCCCCCCATCAGCCCACAGCCCATTACCAGTCCTAACCACATCAGTCCACCTCAAATCCTAACCCCTCCCCATCAGCCCATTTCCTGTCCTAGCCCCCCATAGCCCATTATCAGTCCTAACCCCCCCCATAGCCCATTAGCAGTCCTAACCCCCCATCACCTCATTTCCAGACAGCCCCCATCAGCCCACAGCTCATTACCATCTTAACCCCCCCCAGCAGCCCACAGCCCATTACGTCCTAACCCCTCCCCATCAGCCCATTTCCTGTCCTAGCCCCCCCCATAGCCCATTATCAGTCCTAACCCCCCATAGCCCCATTTCCAGACAGCCCCCAGCCCATTGCCAGTCTTAACCCCCCCCAGCCCAGCCCAGCCCATTGCCAGTCTTAACCCCCACCAGCCCAGCCCAGCCCAGCCCAGCCCAGCCCAGTGCAGTCTTAACCCCCCCCCCCCGCCCCGCCCCGCCCAGCCCAGCCCATTGCCAGTCTTAACCCCCCCCCGCCCAGCCCCTCCCAGCCCAGTGCCAGTCTTCCCCCGCCCCAGCCCAGCCCAGCCCAGTGCCCGGCTTAACCCCCCCCGCCCAGCCCAGCCCAGCGCGTCTTAACCCCCCCAGCCCAGCCCATTGCCAGTCTTAACCCCCCCCAGCCCAGCCCAGCCCAGCGCGTTTTAACCCCCCCAGCCCAGCCCATTGCCAGTCTTAACCCCCCCCCAGCCCAGCCCAGCCCATTGCCAGTCTTAACCCCCCCCAGCCCAGCCCAGCCCAGCCATCCCATTGCCAGTCTTAACCCCCCCCCCGCCCAGCCCAGCCCAGCCCAGCCCATTGCAGTCTTAACCCCCCCCCGCCCAGCCCAGCCCAGCCCAGCCCATTGCCAGTCTTAACCCCCCCCCCAGTCCAGCCCAGCCCAGCCCAGCCCAGCCCCTTGCCAGTCTTAACCCCCCCAGCCCAGCCCAGCCCAGCGCCAGTCTTAACCCCCCCAGCCCAGCCCAGCCCAGCCCATTGCCAGTCTTAACCCCCCCAGCCCAGCCCAGCCCATTGCCAGTCTTAACCCCCCCCAGCCCAGCCCAGCCCAGACCAGCACCAGTCTTAACCCCCCCCAGCCCAGCCCAGCCCAGCCCATTGCCAGTCTTAACCCCCCCCAGCCCAGCCCAGCCCAGCCCATTACCACTCTTAACCCCCCCAAGCCCAGCCCAGCCCATTGCCAGTCTTAACCCCCCCCAGCCCAGCCCAGCCCAGCCCAGCCCAGCGCCAGACGTAACCCCCCTCCTTGCCAGTCTTAACCTCCCCCAGCCCCCCATAGCCCATCAGCACTCCTAACCCCCCAGCCCCCCATAGCCCATCAGCACTCCTAACCCCCCCAGCCCATCAGCATTCCTACCCCCCCAGCCCCCCCATAGCCCATCAGCATTCCTAACCCCCCCCAGCCCATTAGCATTCCTAACCCCCCCCCAGCCCCCCGCCCATCAGCATTCCTAAGCCCCCAGCCCAGTCCAGCCGAGGGAATTTTTTTTCTTTTTAAAGCTGTCTTCTCCGCTGCCGGGGCCGCCGCGGCAGAATCGAGTGTGCCGCGGGGCCTCCCCTGCCCAGCACAGCCTGCCCTCCCCCTCTATCCGTTCTCTCGTTCAGCTCACAGTCACCCCGCGCCGGCTTTCAGAGCGCGAGGGAAGAGTTTCTCCCTCGCTGCTCTGTTGAGCCCCCGCGGGCTTAACAGAGCTGCGAAAGGGAAACTAGTCCCTTCGCGCTCTGAAAGCCGGCGCGGGGTGACTGTGAGCTGAACGAGAGAACGGATAGAGGGGGAGGGCAGGCTGTGCTGGGCAGGGGGGGCCCCGCGGCACACTCGATTCTGCCGCGGCGGCCCCGGCAGCGGAGAAGACAGTTTTGTTTTGTTTTTTAATTTTACTTTAGTAGGATCAGAATGTTTTTTGCGCGGGGCCCCCTGAAACGCGGGGCCCTGTGCAAAAAACATTCTCGCTCAATGGACGGGCCGGCCCTGCTCAGACTGGCTAGAGTTTGGATTCTTCAGATCAGGACGAGGTGTCTCCTGCTTGGGTACATCTGAATGATGGGCAGGAGAAGAGTGAAACCTTCTTTTCTTAGGGAAAGAAGGTTTGGTAGGATATTTCCTACCTCCTGGGGAAGAAAAAGGCTTAGGATGGTCCCTAGAACCAGGGAAGTCAGTTTCCTTTTCTGCAGGAGAGCCTCGAGTGGGATCACAGCCAGGGATAGGAATAGCAAGAAAGGTTGCCATGTCAAGGAGAAATTTCTGAAAAGAAGGATCTCCAATAGAAACTATCCCTGGCAAATCAAGCAGCCCCAATGAGTGCAGCAGCCGCGGGTCACCAGGCCAATCAAATGTGCTGTCCATGAGGAGTAGGATAGCATGAGGCCAAGCTGTAAGGAAAAAGAACATATTCCTACAGGATTGGGAAACTCCTTGGACATTCATGCAGAAAAAGCTTATATCCTGTATTATAAACAGGAGAGAAGAGGGTGTGGAGAACCCTCACAGTCATGGAAAATGACTGATAAGCCTTTTTTACTATAGAGAAAATAGCCATCAGAGACAAAGTTCAATGCTCTCTAGCAAGGGCCCATAGTAGAAAGCTTCTCTGAAGATTGTAGAGAGCATTATACAGGAGAAGTGGGAGATAAAACTGACTGTAGGTCAGGTGTGTTGTGACATCCCAGGAAATGGAGATGGCCAGGAAGAAGATAATATGAGAAGCCTGAAGTGAGTAGGGTTATCCAAGATAGATGAGGACTGTCTTGGAATCACTACTAAGGCTAGAGAAAAGTAGTGGAAGACAGACTGGAAACTTGTGGGAAAGTACCAGTAGTTCAATCACTGGAACTCCTGCATGAACAGAAGTTGAAAGAGACAGCAGAGAAAATCTTTCTGTGTAAAACAGAGAGAACAGATAAAGGGAGAGGAGAATCCTGTCCCTGTCTGATAAGCTGTCCAGAGAAGTTATTCAAGGAAAAAAACTCTACACTGGAATGAAAGGCTGGTAATTGAAGGGTGACACCATATGGTGAGTCAGCTGAAGGAAAAAATGTTCATGTCGGGACAGAAACTATCATGGGATAGTTGTTAACTTCTCTTCTTGGAGGAAGAAGAGGAGGAATCTGTAACCCATAGACAAGAATATTCTGACAGCTTAGCATGAAGAAGGGAAACCAGGTGTAGAGCTTTAAAGAGAAACAGTGAACAAACTTCTGCTAAGAAGAAGTTAACTGTAGGTTGCAACCTTCAGGAACCTATGGTTGCTGGGTATGCTCAGACTGGCTAGAGTTTGGATTCTTCAGACCAGGACGAGGTGTCCCCTGCTTGGGTACATCTGAATGATGGGCAGGAGAAGAGGGAAAGAAGGTTTGGTAGGATATTTCCTACCTCCTGGGGAAGAAAAAGGCTTAGGATGGTCCCTAGAACCAGGGAAGTCAGTGGAGCAATGAGCAACCTGACATAAAGCCTCCTTATTGAAGAGATTTTCTCCAGTACAAGGAGAATTACCCAGTGTGTGTTGTGCCCATCTGCTCAAGTCTGAAGCCTGGAGCCAGGCTCTACGACGTGCTCCTACGGCAATAGCAGAGGATCTGCTAACAGACTCAGAAGAGTCTAGAGAAGCACGAGAAAGAAACCAAGAGATATTCTGGCTATGACTAAGAAGCAAGGAATAGTCTGCAGCCTTAGGTTCCGATAGAAAAGGAGTCAAAAGAGATAATTTCTTTGTGACCTCCTGGAGAGATAGACTCATGTAAAAAATATAAGAGATAATCCTTGATGCCAGCATAGATGTTTGGAAGGTTTGACGTCCAAAGGCATCAAGTGCTCTAGATGCACGACCTGGCGGATAAGAAGAATGCTTCTTCCTGCTTTTTACCTTCCGCAATGCTGATTCCACTACAATGGAATGATGGGGAAGTTGAGACTTTTGAAACCCTGGAGAGGGGGGCACCTGATACAGAACATCAGTTGCTGTAGAAGGTGAGGGAACCCTTAAAGGTGATTCCCAAATTTTTAGAAGAAGATCCTGCAAAGAATGATGTAAAGGAAGCATTATATTTTCCTTTTCTGCAGGAGAGCCTCGAGTGGGATCACAGCCAGGGATAGGAATAGCAAGAAAGTATGCCATGTCAAGCAGAGAAATTTCTGAAAAGAAGGATCTGCAATAGAAACTATCCCTGGCCAGGCTAAGGCTGAAGGAGCAGCCTGAGCACCAGAGGATGTATTGGTCTGGTGCCCAAAAAGAACCCCACTAGATGGATAGTGGTACTGGCAGTCACGATTTGAGGCAGTCAGTACTGCATCGTCCATGCCAGGTATCGATTCCAAACTAGGCATAGAGAGGATCGATGGTGCCGATGTAACTGCAGGAACCGACATCGATACCGGTACCGGTAGTCGAGTCGGAATCGGAGGCGGTAACGTCATCGAAGCAGTCATCGGAGGCTGCTCAAGCGGTACCGAGGCGACCCAAAACGCTTGGTGAATATCCTTGGTACTGCGTATCCGGAAACGATAAGGGTCGGTTCCGAGACGCATCGGTACCCAGTCATCTAGACTAGATAGCGATTCCAGACTCGGCATCGAAGGGAGCGAGTCTATCGATGCATGTCTAGAGGGTACCGACGTCGGTGGTGGTATCGGCGATGTTGTCGATACAGGAAAGTCAATCTGAGTCATATCGATCGGTCCCGAAGGTACCGAGGACGCCAGATGACGATCCCTGGTGAAGAGTGGATCACTCAACACCGGTGCCGACGCCGGGGTATCGGTACCGCTCGAAGCGGATGCCACCACCGAGCATGGCTCAGATACAGGAAAGTCAATCTGGAACGTATCGATCGGTCCCGAAGATTCCGAGGACGCCAGATGACGATCCCTGGTGAAGAGTGGATCACTCAACACCGGTGCCGATGCTGGGGTATCGGTACCGCTCGAAGCGGATGCCACCACCAAGCATGGCTCAGGTATGTTCTGTGAGGGGTGAGCCCCAGGAACAACCTGAAACCCCTGAAATGCTTTGGAGCCCGGAGACTCCCGCCGGGGTTTTAATGCCAATTGGGTCTTGAGGGCAAGGCCGGAGCCGTCATCATGCTTGGCATGAGACTTACCACTCAAGGATTGGCTAGTCTTAACAGACTGTTTGTGGGTTACCTGATCCTGTAGAGAAGAAAAAGCCGGTGCCCTCACTCCGGGAGGGAAAACGGTATCGAGGGAAACTCGAAACAGGGAAGTTCTTCTCACAGTTTTGCAGCCTGAATGTTCAGGGGAAAAAGGGTCGGGACCCAAACAGGTTAGACACCAGGAATTGGAGTCTAAAAAGAAGACTGGGTTTCCACAGTGAAGGCACTTCTTAGGAGAAGAAGACTCCATGATGGAAAGGCCTTGTAGGCCCAAAAAAAATAAGACAAAAGCAGAGGGAAAAATCTCTCTGAGTTTAAGAAAAGAAAAGAAAAAACCCACCGGCGGTACCGGTGGCGGCGGGAGACACAGCCGCGACCACAAGAAAACAAGAAATAAAGAATTTAAAGAAAAAAGTTTCTGCGGTGACAGGAGGACGTCCTGCCGGCTCCGCGGAAAAACGAAAACTGAGGAGAGGCAGTGGAAAGGCGGGAAGGCAGTGCGCAGGCGCGAGGGATGCTCCCAAAAGCTTTCTGATTGGATGCTGGGGAGCATTCCCATGCAGGCTCCGTCGGTACCGACGTACCCATATGTGAAGACTCATTCCTGCTTGTTCCTGGAGATAGACATAATGCTTAGCAAGATAGAAGATCACCGTAAAAGAAGAAGGCTGGCAATGAGATGGATCGATACAATAACAGCAGCTATGGATACCACTCTATCAAGAATGAGCCGCTTGGCTGAAGACTGAGCAAAGTTTAGGTCAACTATCCAGAGGGTTACCAGGAGTCAACACTGACTCGACAGCACTTAGCAACAACATATTATATATGAAATCTGTTTTAAGAGCTTTTTTGTTGTTTCTTGCAGAACTTATTAGGTAAACATTATCATCTTATCAATTGTTTAATGTTTTAAAGTTTTATTAAAGTTTATGTTTTTGACAATATGTTATATCTATTTAAGGGATGGTTATATCTATTTAATGGTTAGAGCACTGGCTTGGTAATCAAGAGACCATGAGTCAGTTCTCACTAGTACACCTTGGGCTGGTCATCTAACCCTCCATTGCCCCAGAAGAAAGGCCTGGCAATCTACTTCCAGTCACACTGCCAAGAAAACCACGGAGCTGCTGGGACACCAGAAGTCAGCCTTGATTCAAAGACACACCATGCATTTTTGGCTATTATATATACAAATGAAGAGAAGAATTTTATTACCTCTGATGCAGACAATTGCAGAAACATGGTCATGTTGGCTATTTTTATGTAATTTATTTAACTAAAAACTGTTTGAAACTTTCATTGAGAATTACCTATTCTTGGACTTGGCACTCCTGCTAAACACCTTTAGTTCTGTATGAGGTGTTCATCTTCTGTTTGAGTGGAGAACTCAGAAATGAGAGTGAAGACCTACTATTAGTAATCTGTGAACTGTTATTAAAATCATCAGACCTGAAGATTGGCCAATGTAGTGCCAATTTTTAAAAAGGTTCCAGGGATGATTTGGGAAACAGACTGATGAGCCTGATATCAGTACCACATAAAAGGATGGAAACCTAATGGAACAAAGCCAGCATGGATTTAGCCAAGGAGTCTTGTCTCACTAATGTGTTATATTTTTTGAAGGTATTAATAAACAGGTAGGTAAAGGTGAGCTGGTATCTGGATTTTCAGAAAGCCTTTGATAACGTACCACATGAAAGACTCTTGAGGAAATTAAAAAGTAATGGAATAGGAGGCAATGTATCATTGTGGATTATGAACTGGTTAAAAGACACAAAACAGAGTAGGGCTAAATAGTCAATTTTCTCAGTGGAGAAAAGTGAATACTGGGATACCCCAGGGATCTATGCTGGGCCCGCTGCTTTTTATCATATATATAAATGTCCTGGAAGTGGGAACAATGAGTGAGGTGATCAAATTTATAGATGACACAAAATTATTCAAAGTTTTTTGAAAACACAAAAGGATTATGAAAAATTGCAAAAGGACCTTGAGAAATTGGGAGACTGGGTGTCCAAATGGCTAATGAAATTTAATGTGGACAAGTGCAAAGTTATGCACTTAGGGAAGAACAACCCAAACTGCAGTTACAAGATGCAAGGTTGACAGAAATTACCACCCAGGAAAATGATCTATGTGTCATTGTGGACATTTTCAAAACCTCTGCTCAGTGTGCAGCAGTGGCAAAGAAAGAAAATAGAATGTTAGGAATCATAACAAAAGGAATGGAGAATAAAACCGAGGATATTATAATGCCTCTATATCACACCATGGTGGCACTGCACTTTGACTGTTATGTGCGGTTCTGGTCACCATATCTACAAAAAAGATATAGCGGAATGAGAAAAGGTACAGAGAAGAGTAATCAAGATAATAAAGGAGATGAAAGAATACTCCTATGAGAAAAGGCTTGAAAGGTTAGGGCTCTTCAGCTTGAAAAAGGTGACTGAGGGTATTGTGGAAGAGGTAAACATAGATCAGTTGTTTACTCCTTCAAAAAGAGGAAAGATTAGAGGACATACAATGAAGCTTCAATGCAGACTGATCGGAGAAAATATCTTTTCACTCAACACATAATCAAACTCTGGGATTCATTGCCAGCAGATGTAGTAAAAGCTGTTAGTGTAGCTGGATTTAAAAGAGGTTTGCACAAGTTTCAGGGGAAATCCACTGCTTACCCCTGGGATAAGTAACATAGAATCTGTCTACCTTTTGGAAATCTCCTATCTTGAGGTGCTCATTGTGCATTTTGTACCACTTTGCCCTTCTGATGATCATTTCTCATACTCATCCTACCACTCTCTGTACTATGTGCCCCTCTTCTAGTCTCTCAAGGAGTGGAGGGGGGAGGATCTGTGACACTCTTGATAGCTTTTAGAGATGTTAGAGATGCCTGCCATCAAGTTTCAAACAGGTTTGATTGAAAATAGATGGCAAACCTGACTGTTGAATTGCAAAGTACCTTCTTTAATAAATTTAAATGGGATGAACGAAAGCATAGTTACTCACCTGTAACAGGTGTTCTCTAGGGAAGCAGGAATCAGTCCTCACATATGGGTGACTTCAGTACCGATGGAGGCCGCATGGAGCATTTCCCCAGCTTTCAAAGAAAGCCGTTGGGAATGCCACCATGCATGTGTGGTCCCCTTCCCGCCCAAGGGTGCCATCTTGATAAGTCAGATGACATAGCTCAGGCAAAGGATAAAAATCCAAAAAAGAGTGAACAACTCCTAGGGAAGGTGGGTGGGCTGTGAGGACTGATTCCTGCTGTCCCTGGAGAACACCTGTTACAGGTGATTAACTACGCTTTCTCCAGGAACAAGCAGGAAGTCAGTCCTCACATATGGGAATCCCCAGCTACAGGCTACTGAGGACCCGTAGAAAAAATGCCACGGTGAGCCGTGATCAGAAACTGGTAACCGAAGACAGCCCGAGGACTCCAGGTCCCCAGAAGACCACACTCCCGGTAGCCACAGAAGAAGGGTCAGAGGGCTGGAGTTGCCTAAACCCTGAACAGATTACAGAGTATGGTCTGGCCGAAGGCACTATCCCAACGGGACTCCATCTCCAGGCAGTAATGTGTCACAAAAGTGTTAGCCGAGGACCTGGATGCTGCTCGACAGATGTCCGCCAGGGGCACGGAGCACAGATGTGCCACCAACACTGCCCTCACACAGACACCATGTGCCATGTCTCGGTAGTCCAACAGTAGCCCAGCCCTGCCTGGGCCTGGGCAAATGCGATGCACTCTGCCACCCAGAGGGAAAAGGTCCGCTTGGTGACAGCGAGCCCCAAATGGGCAGGGTCGTAGGAAACAAAGAACCACTCGGACCTGCAGTGGGCCTGCGTGCACTGCAAGTAGAAGGAGAGAGCCCTCCTACAGTCAAGGGTGTGGAGGATCGCTGACGTCCGGTCAGCATGGAGCTTCCAAAAGAAGGTTGGTAGCACTATCTCCTGGTTGAGGTGAAAATCAGAGACAACCTTCAGGAGAAACTTGGTGCATTCTGCAAACCACCCAGTTGCTGTAGAATCTCATGTAGGGAGCGTCAGCCATCAGAGCCTGGAGCTCACTGATCCTCTGTGCTGAGGTGAGGGCTACCAGAAAAACCACCTTCCAAGAAAAGTGCCGAAGCGAGCAGGATGCCATCAGCTCAAAGGGTGCTTGGTTAGTCACATGAGGACGACATTGAGATCCCATTCTACTGGAGGCAGTCAGATGGAAGGCCAGGAAAGAAGCAGCCCACGCATGAAGTGGGAAGCCAGTGGCTGGCCAGAGAGGGGTCCGCCATCGACTGGGTGGTGGTTGGCTGAGATCACGCTCAGGTGGACCCTGACCGAGTTGGACTTCAGGCCTGTCTGTGAGAGATGGAGTATGTACTGTAGGACCAGGTGGGTGAGGCAAGAGAATGGGTCGGCCCATACCTCCGAGCACCACACCAAGAATCGACACCACTTAATGGTGTAAGCCCTCCTAGTCGAGTCCTTGCGTGAAGCCAACAATATGTCCTCGATCTCCACTGGGAGGGGCTAGCATGACCTGCTCAGCCGCCAGGCCATGAGGGATAGAGACCTCAGCTTTGGGTGAAGCAGGAGACCCTCCTCCTGTATCAACAAGTTTGGTGGACTGCCAAGGGGAACCAGAAGCTCCGACGAGAGGCGAAGCAGCAGCAGGAACCAGGATTGCCGAGGCCACCTTGGGGCCATGAAGATCACCGAGGCTCTGTCCTGCTGAATCTTGAGGATAGCCCGTGCTATTAGTGGGGTGGGAGGAAACGCATACAGAAAGCCATGCGTCCATGACAGCCGGAAGGCATTGGAGGCTTCCCTGCTCGGGTGGAGAACCAGGCCACAGAACTGCAGGAGCTGTGAATTCATAGTGCTGGTGAAAAGGTCCAGGACCAGAGTCCCCCAGTGCCAGAATAGCCACTGCACTGTCTGCAGGCAGAGATGTCACTCATGTGGCTGGAGGATCCGACTCAGTCTGTCTGCCAGAATATTGTCCTGACCTGGGAGATAAGTAGCCCGTAGGGCTATGCTTTGGCAGATCGAAAAGGACCATAAGGCTATCACCTCTAGGCAGAGGCTGTGAGAGCCGGTGCCCCCCTGCTTGTTTATATAGAAAATTGCCACTCAGTTGTCTGTCTGAACAAGCAACATCCAACGGTGAATGCGGTGCCTGAATGCCTGGAGGGCGAGGAGGACCTCCTGGAGTTCTAGGAAGTTGATTGGTAGTCGGGACTCCTCGAGGGACCATGACCCCTGCGTGCAGAGCTCACCGCAATGTGCTCCCTAACCCATTACAGAAACGTCCATGGTCAAGACCACATTGTGCTGTGAAGCCTGGAACGGCATGCTTTGAAACAGATTCCGGATGTCCCGCTACCGGTCGAGGGACTTGGACAGTTGGGGGGTGACCGAGACGGTGTCTTGGAGATGGCTCGTCACCTGAGCCCACTGGGCCGCTCAAATGTGTAGATGGATGTTGGAGATGACATGGACCATCGAGGCCATATGGCCGAGAAGATGGAGCATCGCCCAGGCCGAAACTGCGTTGCAGCGCTGGACCGTGGAAGCCAGAGTGATGACGCAGTCTGCCCTGTCCTGGGGAAGGAAGGACATTGCCCGCTCGGTGTTGAGGCATGCACTGATGAACTCCAGGGATTGGACCGGAGTGAGGTGAGACTTCGGGTAATTCACCACGAAGCCAAGGTGCTCGAGGAGATAGATGGTGTGGACTGTGGTCTGCTGTGTTTCATCGGCCATCACCCCTATAATGAGCCAATCATCTAGATAAGCTGCCCTATAACCAAAGGTGGGCTGCGGCTACTGCGAGGCACTTGATGAACACTCGTGGGGCGGATGCAAGACAGAAGGGAAGCACCCTGTATTGTTATGGTTCCCTTGAAGCGTATTTTCTGTGCTTCGGGTGGACCAGGATATGAGCGTATGCATCCCGAAGGTCCAAGGAGCATAGCCAGTCGCCCTGCTGGAGGAAGGGCAGCAAGGCGCCAAGGGAGAGCAGGTATCTGTTGAAATTTCTTAGACTGAGGATGGGTCAGAAACTGCCTGTCCACTTTGGCACAAGGAAGCAACGGGAGTAGAACATGTGATCTCTGAGGTGTGGTGGGACCACTTCCACTGTTCGCTCCTTGAGGAGGTTGGCAAGCTCCTGCGCCAAGAAGACCTGGTGCACGGGGAGTCGAGGGGGCTCTGTGGGACTGAAGGGTGGAGGAAGCTGGTCTAGATGAAGGAGGTAACCCTCCCAGATGACCTGGAGGACCCAGGTGTCTGCAGTGACAGACTCCCATCGGAAAGCAAAGTGGACCAGGCATCTTCCCACTGGTAGCTGGGTCACCGGAGGGTGAGCAGCTATGCATCTGGAGTCAAAAACCTGGGGCCGACTGGGCTGGTGCCGGGGTCTGGTTCTTGGGGCCCTTTGGCTTACGTGGACCCTGGTGGCCGCTCTTGCTCTGTCCACCTTGAGGTGGAGCCGGAACCAGAGGATAAGGTGGGTAGCCCCGATAGGGGAGACCCTTCCTCTGAGAGAAAGGTTTCTTGCCCTGTTGCTTCTTCCACGGGAGGGAAAAAGTCTTCTGGGAGAGACGGGTGCGAGTTATGTACTCCGTCTCAATATCTGCCGCTTTGTCCTCCATCAGTTTGCCGAACAACTGTTCGCCTAGGCACGGTACATCAAGCTGCTTTTCCTGGAGCCTTTGTTCGAGGTCCAAGGACTGGAGCCAGGCCTGTCACCTGGCTCCAATACCTGCAGCCGCTACCTGAGCAGAGGACTCGAAGCTGTAGTATGCAACATGAGAGAGGTACTTCAAACAGTCCCCCACTGATTTCAGGAGGGACTGGAAATGACGGAGGTAATCGCTGTCAAGGCCCGCTTGGAAGCCCCTGAGTTCCTTTGTGAGGTCACAAAGGAGCTACTGATATATAGCTAGTAAGCCAGGATGCGGCAAGCCAGCATGGAGCCTTGGTAGGCCTTTTGCCTGAGGGCATTGAGGGCGTCAGACTTCCTAAGTGGCGGAACCAAAGAGTGGGTTTTTGGACTCTTCTGCTTCCGTATGGCAGATTTCACTACCATTGAGATATGGGGGAGCTGGACCTTCCAGAAGCTAGGACCCCACTGGATCCTGTACATGGTGTCCAGACACATGCTGACAATGGGGATAGACATGCAGAGGAGCAGCCGGGTCAGAATGGGTGGGATCGGAACCATGAGGGATTCCATCAGTAGGGCCTCGTATTGCAAAATATCGAATTCCTCCAAAAAGGGTTCCTCCTCAGATTGGGTCGAGAGTGCCAGGGCTCAAGCCATTTCCTGCACAAATTCCAAAAAGGATGTATCCCCAGGAGGTGACTGCCGCTTCTCAGTGGGCGGGGAAGGATCCGAAGGGAGATCCCGATGAGTCCAAGATTCAGGGGAAGTATCCCAGTCGGACTCCCAGTATGAAATCTCCAAGAGGGACTTGGAACTAGGCTGCTCAAGCAGAGCTTGTGAAGCGCACTGGACTCTCAAGGCCAAAGCTCCTCTGAAGCCAGAGGTGCTGGCCCGGGAAGATCTCACACCCGAGGATCAAGACATAGATCGAGACCTCTGCCGGGATACCTCCGCTCTCATGGGTTGCTGTGGCAGTCTGGGGAGCCAAGACAGGCATCGCCCTCGAGGTCTCGGAGCACGTGCCAGCGGGGCTTGGCACCAGCACCTGTTGGGCAGCAAGGAAGGCAGAGACACTGTGCTCCAGTGCTAGCATTCGGGCTTCCCACTCAGGAGTGGAGCCCTGTGACGTCGACACTGGAGTAGCCAGGTCAGGTGTCGAGGAGGAGAGGGTCCTCATCAGGATGACCCTCAGGAGACCGGTCGCCATCGCTGGAGGCCTCCATATCTGTACAAGGTACCTTTCGGGGCCACTACTTCTCCGACTCTAGGGATTGCTGAGGAGGGCTAAGGGACCGAGCACAAGAACACTCATGCTTGTCCAGAACCCCTGACAGGGTCCTCAAGGCCTTCTTCTTCTGCTCCCTTATGGAGGGGCCCTTGTTCAGAGTGACACCGGAGCCATGGAGCAGCTATGGAGGACCCCAGAGGCAGAGGGTCAGTGGAGCGGGAAGCTACCGAGGACACCGGGGCCGTCTTGTGGAAAATATCATCCAGTTTCTGCTTACAGCTCTAGATCGCCTTGGAGAACATCTTTTTACAAAGGGAGCACAGCTCCGGGTTATGGTTTGCTCCAAGACACCGAAGACCACAGTCATGGGTTTCTGTGAGGGACAAGTTTTTGGAGCATCTGTAGCACTTTTTGAAACCGAAGGGCATGGGGGGCAAAAAGGATCCCCGCAAGGTTGAAGACACCGGAGCCGTGGAGCGGCCATGGAAGACCCCAGAGGCAGAGGGTCAGTGGAGCGGGAAGCTACCGGGGACACTGGGGCCGTCTTGTGGAAAATATCATCCAGTTTCTGCTTACAGCTCTAGATGGCCTTGGAGAACATCTTTTTACAAAGGGAGCACAGCTCCGGGTTATGGTCTGCTCCAAGACACCGAAGACCACAGTCATGGGTGTCTGTGAGGGACAAGTTTTTGGAGCATCTGTAACACTTTTTGAAACCGAAGGGCATGGGGGCAAAAAGGATCCCCGCAAGGTTGAAGACCTTTGGTTTGGCCAGTGGTTGAAAAGGGCACAACAAATTCACGAAGAAAAAGGAGAAAAAAACCAAAATAACAAAGTCCCAGGGTCTGCTGCTGAAGCAGGGGCACTGGGATGGTGGGAAGAGGACCAGGATACTGGAATAGAAGACAATATGAAAAAACTTTTTCCAAGGTACAGGGACGTACGTCCGAAGGGCTCCGTGGAAAAGGGGAGACTTATCAAGATGGCACCCTTGGGCAGGAAGGGGACCATGCATGTGTGGAGGCATTCTCAAAGGCTTTCTTTGAAAGGTGGGGAAATGCTCTGTGCAGGCTCCGTCAGTGCCGACGTCACCCATATGTGAGGACAGACTTCCTGCTTGCTCCTGGAGAATAAATGTTTCAGTTCCCAAAGACTAACCAAACAGATATATTCTGCTGAATAAAAACAAGCCTGAAAACCTTTGTGCACACATGCCTGGTATTTATTAAAACTTCTTAGTGAAGTTAATTAATCATGTCATTGAGTTGAAGTAGTAAAATTTAGACTTAACTCTGGTAGTACTGCACCAAAGGGTGAAGTGACTTTGCTAAAGTGCAGTTTATACAAGAAATAATCGAACATGCAAAAATGCAGATATTTTGGAGGTAATTGTATAAATAGTAGCTAGATTTATGTGCATTAATAGCACTATTCTATAAAATTGAATCAGCGATGATTTGGCTTTATAGAAACTAGTATAGATGGCTGCAAAAGCACATAAATGATGCCATGGTCCCTTACACCAGCTCTAGAGAAGGTGTAAATGACTGTGTGTATGTTACGCATGTTGGGCCATATTCTATAAAGTACACATGTAAATTTGCACTCTGCTCATGCGCATGCCCACAGTGCAAGTATACACTAGTGGCCCATGGCACTTTCAGAATAGTGACTGACTGAACTCCACATAAGTGATCACTTATATATGTAAGCAACTAAAATACAATGATAAACACTTGCAGAAATCTAGCTGTGCTGTAGCAAATTAGCCGCTTTGTGCTATCTTTTATACAAAGTAAGGTTTTGTGAAGTCACTTAGTAAAAGATGAAATTTTACTTACTGATAATTTTGTTTCTTGCTAGACCAGTCCAGGCAAGTGGGTTATCGTCCCCTACCAACAGATGATGGATACAGAGAAAAAACTAGAACAATGCTATGATATAATCAGTAGTATAAAACCCGGTGCAGCTAGATCACTCTCCAGAAGTTTCATAACTAAATATGAAAAATATGACTGATATCAAACATATTCTGAATTATATACATGAAAATAATTAAGACAGACCAATAACATAGGTACACTAAAAAATTGTTTTTTTTAAACTGCCTCTAATGTTTCGATTGATTTTTACGTTTTTTGGTGTGCTGAATCCAAATCTGGTAACCAATTTGCTCCATCACGTACAGATTTTTTGCTACATTGGGTTAGCAGTTTGAGGTGAACGTTTCAGATTGAGTGCGATCGAGATAAAAGTTTCTTGGATGAATTCTTTATACTAATTGTTTAGTAGTTATTCAAATAAGACTAAAGAAAATTGTAACAAGGCAGCACATAAGAATAGAGTAATGTCAACAAAACACACTGTGATGGTAGCAAAATTGTCTGCACTTAAAACAGCCACATACATGTGCACAAACATTGAGCATATAAGAGCGAGGTTAGACACAAAGCAAAGCAAAGAAATGTGCAAAAAATGTTGTACAGGTATGTATGTAAGAATAGAAAACACAAACCGCACCATTGCAATACATGAAGACAAACACCCGATGGTGTGAAAATAAAATTCTAATAAATGAGATCCGACACTGTGGTAATAACTAGCAAATTTTTATTTCAAAGTTTAGTAAAAACACGATATTTGTCAACAGAGTTTAGATTTTAAAGTCATTCTTGGGTCAATCAATCTCCTGGTGGGCCCGTTTCTTCTTCCCCCGAATGCTTCTCTTGGTGCGCTGCTTGGCGTATTTTTCATCTGGGGTTTCCCGCAGCAGCAACCAGCAGAAATCAGCCATCATAGTGGTGTTCCATCTTCCTTGGTACCTTCTCTCTGCGTCCTTGATGTCCTGGTGAAACCTTTCACCTTGTTCTTCACTGTACGCCCCCAAGTTTTCGGGAAAGTAGTTCACATGGGAGTGCAAGAAATGGACTTTCAGGCTCATGTTACAGCCTTGTTCTTTGAAGGCATTGAGCATCCTGGCAACAATATCCTTATAGTTCTCATCCCGCCTGTTCCCCAAGAATTTGAGAACAACATCCTTGAAGGAATCCCAGGCTTCTTTTTCCTTCTCAGACATCGTTTCAGCGAATGCTCCATCTGAAATGAGTTTCCTTATATCAGGGCCAACAAACACTCCTTCCTTTAGCTTTGCTTCAGAAAGTCGGGGGAACTTTGAGCAAAGGTACCGAAAGCACTCACCATCTTTTGGAAGGGACTTGATGAATTGCTTAATGAGACCCAACTTAATGTGGAGAGGTGGTAATAGAATTTTATCACGAGGTACCAAGCTCTCATGAAGAACATTTTTCTCACCGGGTCTCAAATACTCCCGAATTGGCCAGTCTTTTTTCCCCCAGTGTAGGTCGCGGGCCCGGCTATCCCACAAGCAAAGGAAGCAGGGATATTTGGTGAAACCGGATTGCTGCCCTAATAGCATGGATAGAATTTTAAAGTCTCCACAAATCATCCACTTATGCTCATCATAACGAATCTTCTGAAGAATCAGGGCCAAATTCTCGTATTTTTCTTGGAGAATAACAGAGTGAGCAATAGGAACTGAAGCGAATGTGTTGCCATTATGAAGAAGAACACCTTTTATGCTGTCTTTTGACGAATCAATGAACAGCCGCCATTCAGCAGGATCATACTTGAGTTTAAACTTTTCCATCACTCCGTATATATCGTTGCAAAATACCAAATCTTCCTCTTTGCTGAAATCCTTCAAAAATTGTGTCTCGCGGTTGCGGTACCAATAAAAAGTTGTTCCTGGTGACAATAGATTTTTCTGTTTAAGCCGAGAACCTAGCAGTTGGGCAGCATCTTTTGGGACTCCTAAATCCCGGACTAAATCATTCAATTCAGCTTGAGAGAAAAGTTCAGGTTTCGGATCTGGTTCATCGGGAAAAGCCATCTGATGAGTCTCATCATGATCAGAACCGTCCACACAAATATGATCCAAAGATTTTGGTGGTTCAGGCACAGGTACTTCGTTGCTATGAGGCATAGGCCTAATTGCTGAGGGAAGGTTGGGGTAACTTATTACGTTCTTATTTTTTAAGTTGTATCCCTTCACAATGCAAGAGCAAAAATAGCAGTCACTGCTGTGGTCTCTTTGTTCACGCCACATCATAGGTATTCCGAAACGAAATGCTTGTTTTTTACCTTTCATCCATAAGCGTAGATCTTCCTCACATGTCTTGCACACTTTGTGAGGAGCCCACGGTTTGTCTTGATCGCCTAACTTCAAACCGAAATAGGCGAAATATACTTTTTTAATAAATGCAGAAATGTTCCTCTGCCGCTTTTTCACGGTATATTCCCCACAAATAAAACAAAAACTGTCCGGAGAGTTGACGCAACCTCTGGCTCTGTGAGCCATCACAAATACACAGCACTGCAAACTACAACTGTAGTGAACCACTTCGGAATAAAGCTGGATTACGACTGAGCAAACAAAAGGTAATAATGAACTTGCAAGAAACTGAAATTTGACAGGAACATTCATGTCGCAACCACCGTGTTTGAGCGAGCGAACGAGGCGAGGCGAACAGGAAAGAACATGCGCCAGCGCGAGTACTGGATTTAGCCCCCCGCCTCCCAATTGTCCTGTTAATGTATAAAATGAATACAAAACACTCTAAAATATCATGAGGGAGTGTTTCTAGTTAGTTAACCATTACAACCTCTATTTTGGGCCAAGAAAATAAACTGCAGTCGGCTAAAAAGAAATTATGTGAACATTCCTTATATGGGTAAGAAATCTAATTTTGCAAGAAAACGTGACGTGATGGGATATTTTGGCTATTTTTCCTGGATTCAGCACCCCAAAATCTATAGGAATCAGTTGCAAAACTGGAGGCAGTTTTTTGGTAGTGTACCTGTGTAATCTACTGAAATACTGACTGCCCCATACAAGGCAAAAGCTGAAAACAACAGACAAGTCCTGGACTGGTCTAGCAGGACTGCAGGATAGGAAATTATCCTTAAGTAAAATTTCACCTTCCAAATCTTCCTGCTAGACTAGTCCAGACAAGTGGGAAGTAGCAATGCTACAATATGTCTGAATGGAAAGATATAGCAGCTGGGAGCACTCTAGTACCTGCTTTAGCTTGCATGTCCATATGGTAATATTTCACAAAGGTGGATAAGAACGACCACGTAGCTGCTCTATAGATATCCTGTGGTAACATTGAGGAAGACTCTGCCCAAAAAGCCATCTGGGCATGAGTTGAATGCACATTTAAGTCATTAGTAACAGGCTTTCTGGCTAACAAATAGGCAGAAGCAATAGTTTCTTTGATCCAACGCCCAAGAGTGGCCTTGAAGGCCACCTGATCCTTACGAGAACCTGCAAACAAAATGAAAAGGTGATCAGAGAGGCAAAAAGGGTCCATCACCTCAAGGTAGTGGACTAACACCTTATGCACTTCCAGAAAATGCAGGCCTTTATCCTTACTTCACAGCAGAAAAGCCAGCAGGGAAATAACCTGACTCACATGATAAGGTGCTAAAACCTTGGGCAGGAAGGAAGGTACTGGATACAAATCAACAGCTTCAACTGAAAAGGACAAAAAGGGATCTCAACAAGAAAGTGCTTGCAGCTCTGAAATGTGATGTGCCGAGATAACAGCAACCAAATAGGCCGTTTTCAAAGACAAATCCTTAAGTGTAGCCCTCCTCAAGGGTTCAAAAGGAGAATTCATGAGAGCCCAAACAAGAAGTGGCAGATCACAAGAAGGAACAACTGGATGGACAGGAGGACGCAAAACTCACACTCCTCTGAGAAAATGAGCTATATCCAAGTGCAAAGCCAAGGAGTGACTCACCACTGGTCCTCGAAAAGAAGAAAGCACAACAATTTAGATTTTAAGAGAACTCCATGTCAAGCCCTTCTCAAGACCATCTTGCAAGAAAGTGAAGACAGAAGGCACCTGTGCTTTGCACAGCGAAACTTTGTGACAGTGGCACCAATTCTCAAACAGGCACCAGACATGGATATAGGCCAAAAACATGGATTGGGTCAGGCCTTTAAAAAAAGTATCAACCACTGCCGATGAATACCCCTTACGCACTAAGTGGTGCCTTTCAAAGGCCAAGCCATAAATGAGAAGGGAGCCGGGTTGTCCATGAGAACGACCTGGCCCTTCTGCGCATACCCAGAATGAGAGGCTACGATATGAGAAGATGAATGAAGTCCGCGTACCATGGGCAATATGGCCAATCTGGAGCCATGAGGATCACCAGGCGAGGATGCCTCTATGAAGTATGTGGGGAAAGAGGGCTTACAGAGGAAACACATACAAAAGAGGAGAGCGGGGCCACTGCTGAACCAGCATATTTAGCCCACTGACAGGCACTCCGAAATGGCTATCAGGAGCTCCTGGCCTTAGCTGCAAGGAAACAGCAACCATCATCTGCTGGAGACAAATACTGGAGAGTGACCCTAGCTGTACTGGATTTTATATTACTGATGATGTCATCGCATCGTTCTAGTTTTTTTTCTCTGTCTCCATCATCTGCTGGTAGGGGGAGACAACCCACTTATCTCGATTAGTCTAGCAGAAAGAATTGGAAGTATACTTTGCGTTATTAAACTTTTGCTTGAATTATACTTTGCATAAAAGTTTATATATTTTTCATTAGTGAGCTGCTGTGATGCAAAATCACACAAAGCAGCTCATTAATAATAATTAAAAAAGGCAAATAAGTACCATGCAAAAACTGCTTTGTCTTCTGTTTTCATTGGAAAAATAATTACAGCTCGAGTTGTAGTTTATTTTTCCAAGCTACCAAAAATACTGTAGTGTCCTCCTTCACATGGTAGATGGTGAAAATTAGAGGACCCTCTTGCTTGAATTGAAGGTTCCCATGTAACCTTTCTCCCAGTAGGATCTCAACTCCTTAGTGGCTCAGTAGGCCTGTTATCCATCTCTCCATCCCTGACATGGGGCTAAAACATTTTTAAACTCCCCCCTCTTGATGGTCCGCGCTTTCACAAATCCAAGGACTGACCTCCCCGCCATCCCATCCCCCAGCACCTCAATTCATCCCAACTCACCCCAAGGAGTCCAGAGCCACTGGGGGCAGGAGCGATCTTCACTTGCTTCTGCTCCATAGATTAGGCTGCAAAATGGTGTGGAATGACCCCTGCTGATATTCTCAAGGTAGTATTGCTAGGGGGTCAATTTGCCAAATAAGGAGCAGATGGCCCTATTTGTCAATTTGACACTAGCAGTAGTACTGTTAGACTACTGATAGGGGTCAATCTACCCTCATTTTGCAGTTGGCATCAGATTCTTCATGCACTGCCACAGCCCAGATTATGTGATGTTCAAGTCTGTGGCAAAATGTGGGAATTCCTTGCAAAATGTAGCTAAAGATGTAAATGAGTCAAGAGCTCATTTGCATCTCTTAACTAAATTTCATGAAAACACATACTAACCCATGAACATTTTTTTGGGTTAGTACATAGACCTCCTCATTTGGAGGAGAAAGTAAAGATTCAAGCCTGAATTTTGGCATAAGGCAACACAGGCAAATGGCTATGAAGGGAAATTTTGAAGGCATGACCATGCCTGCAACTTGTGCTTTCTACTGTATGTACTAAACAGGTCTAGAGATGTCCAGGATGAGAGTTGGATGAACATTTGCTTACTCTGGGCTTGTGTGATATGATTAAGAGGCATTCTGACACACTGTCACTCAGCCTGATCCTCTTGTAGCTATTCCCTAGTCCAGGTGCAGAAATGCTAATAGGATGTTGTCAAGTGACTGCAAAGCACAAATGTCAGACCATGTGAAATACACTTCTGCTGAAAGGGAGAATCGGGAGAAGTACTGTGGAAGCAGCATGTGATGCAAGGAGCCTGGAGCCATTGCCACTGCTGGTAGAAAAGTTGAGAGAGAGAGAGAGAAAGAAGGATAGATCCTGTTGGATTGCAGGTGGGGGGGGGGGGGGGAGTGAACAGAGGAAGATAGATACTGAACAGGGAGTGAGAGAGAGAGACAGACATGCTGGGGAGGGCAAGGAGATGAATGCTGTTGGGTAAGATTGAAATAGAAGAGAATGCTGGCCAGAGTTTTAGTGGGAAAGAAAGGAGATGCTACAGGCCAGGGAGAAGAGAAATGGAAAGAGAGAGCTACTGCCAGGAACATTTGCCACCACTAAGACAGAAGGGGAGGAGGCAGACAAAAATTCAATGCCTCTAGACACCAAAATCTGAAATTCAACCCGGTGAATTTATTTGCTTATTTACTGTATACTAAATGGAGGTACTATTGTCACTACTAACAGTGTTGTCGTCGCAGTCACAGCCTTCTCCAACTTGTTTCAAATAATCCATACAAATTGGACGACCTGGGGCTGAATTGTCTCGACTCTCCAAGAGACACTGTCCTTTTTTCTTCGAAAGGAACACCTCGAAATCGGCCATAGTACAGCTGCTGACGTAAGTTGTTAGATTCACACTTTTACAAAAAGAAAAATAATTACAACATAGTGAGCAGTCTGAGTAGCCACACTGGTTATGGAGAAAACAGGAATATTTGAAGGTTGTGAAACTTTTCACAGGACCAACAAGAAAGATGTAATATTTGAGCTTCTGACACCACATAGGTCCATTTTTCAAATGCAAATACTGAGGGACTGAGTGATCTAGAAATCTCACAGGCTATACTTTTTAAAGCTATCACAACCTAGGAAGACTGAAATAAACCCAGGTTTTCAAAAACATGTCCATTCATTTAGCATTTATGTATAGGGAAGACAGTATTCTAAGCCATTTATGCAGGTAAAAAAAAAGCATTTTACTCAACAAAATGATGGTTTTGAATACTGCTTCACCTGTATGCAGATAAACGTTCATGCCCAAGGGTACAGGGAGTATGGGAAAAGTGAAGTTACTTACCTGTAATAGGGATTATTCATGGACCACGGAATAATGCAGCCATACAAGTGATGTCATCAGAAAGAAGGAAAAGACAAATATTCTTTCATAGAGCCCAGAAAAACATGGAAGGCTTTTCTGGACATCCATGGGGATTCACATACTGGTATGGCTTCCTCTGAATGTCAACTAGAAACATAGCTAGAATACACTAATGAGAGGAAGATGGGAAGGAGTGTGTGGCTGCAATATCCTGGTGTCTAAAAAGAACATAAGAACATAACATATGCCATACTGGGTCAGACCAAGGTCCATCAAGCCCAGTATCCTGTTTCCAACAGTGGCCAATCTAGGTCACAAGTACTGGCGAGGCCGCAGGGCAGGGTCCCTAGCGGCCGTAGGTAACCAGGCGCGCGGCCCGGTGGGACCCTGCCCTCGGCGTGAAAAAGGGGGCGGGGGCTGGGGTGGCATTATTTGAACTCATTGGCTCGCCCCGTTGATGGAGGTGGGCACGAGCCAATGAGGAGAAGGGTAAAGGGGGGGTTTTTAAGAAGAGCGCGCGGCGGCGGCGGTCCCTTGACGAGACCGGTGAAGAGGACGGCATCTTCTCTTCTTCGCGGCAAGTTCGTGCTGTGCGAGGCCTGCAGCGAGGCGCGTCGAGGAGGTCCGGTGCAGAGGGTCCGGTGCAGAGGGTAGGAGTGCGCAGGACAGCGGGAGCCAAAAAAAAAAAAAAAAAATTTCTTTTCAGCAGCGGGTGAGGTGGTGGGAGAAGGCCCGGTGAAAGGAGGGTGGTGGAGTTCGGGGGCTGCTGTAGGCACTGGTCGCGGGTGGGGAAATGCCGCCACGGAGAAGAAAGGAGGGACGGAAGGGGACGTCGGGGGGAGGGGATCGCACTACGGAGGCCAGGAGAGGCGGCAAGGCGGGACCTTCCATGGGGCGGAAGGAGCGGACGTCAGGAGGGGCGGCTGCAGGGGAGGGCGGACAGAGGGGGGTGATTGGGGCCAGAGGAAAACGAGCTGGCGGCGGGGGACGGGCCCGGGGGGTAGGGGTAATGAGGTCTGCGTTGGGGGAAGAGATCGAGGGAGATCTTTGGCCAGGGGGGGCAGGGGGGTTGGCGGCCTGGCGCTGGAGCCTGGTCTGGGGGTAGTAGCCACAGGGGGAGCTGGGGGTGGCAGGACAGCTGATGGGGCAGGCAGCAGGGAGATGGGGTATGGAGAGGCAGGGCGGGGGATGGTGCAAAGGGGTGCAGAGTGTGGGGTTGCAGAGGCGAGTGGGTGCAGTTGGGGAGGACAAGGGATCGGGGGTGGGGGGGAGGACAAGGGATGGGGGTGGGGGGGAGGGGGGCCAGGCTGGACAGGTTGGTCCACGCCATGGTTTGGGGCTCACCCATATGGGCAGGGCTCATGGGGGCAAGGAGGGGCAGTGGGCGGTGGGGGATCTCCAGCGGGAGGGTCGTCATGGGAGCATTGGAGGAGCGGAGGCCAGGGCTGTTCCCGTGCAGAGTGGATGTCTGCTTGGCCACCTTGTGGCCCCTCGTTTGTCCCCTCTCCCCCCGCTGTTTCTGCTTTGTCTTTCCAGGTGGACAGAGACGCACGCGAGGCGGCGCAGATACCCGAAGGACAGAGTGCGGCGATGGAGGATGTGGCTGGGGTCGTAGCCGAGGGACCTCGGCGGAGTGAGGCCAGCGCTGGGAGCGCGATCGGAGCGCAGGCGGTGCGAGATCCCGCAGTACTGCCACAGGAGCTGTCGGCGGGTGGCGGAAGTGACATGGGTGAGTTGTCTGGGTGCAACGTGGCAGGAGGGGGTGGGGGGGAACAGGTGGGTGGGAAGGACAAGGGAGGGCGTAAGGTGAAGCGCAAATGTCGGCACGGGCGGCGGAGCCGGCACAGTTCGGATTCTTCCTCTGCGTCCTCGGCGTCCTCATCATCATTCTCGATAGCGCCTTCTCGTTCGGGACCCGGGCTGGAGTCAGGACTGGGTGGGACAGTCAGCGCAAAGGGAGTTCCTAATGTGGTGGCGTTCGCGGAATTGTGGGAAGGAGTCCCACGGCACCTACGGCGTAAGATATGGAAGCGGCGCTATGTCGATATATTCCGATTGTTGGAGGGCAGGAGGCGCTCGGGGGAGAGTAAGAAGAAGCGGAAGGAGGATGAGAAGGCGGGTCGCGTACGGAAGGTGTCCCGGAATGTTATTAATTGGGTGCGAGCCTTTTTGAGGTTAGCTAGTGTTTGGGGTCGGCAGGCACCAGAGGATTATGGCATGCTCTTAGCATATGCGGACTCCATCTTGGAAGCGGCGCAGACGCATGGCGGTTTTGCGTGGCTGAATTATGATGAGAAATTTAGAGATAAAATGGAGGAGAGTAAAGGGTTGTCCTGGGGCACTCAGGACATTAATTTGTGGTTAACCCAGATGTCCGGTGGTGCGGGTGTGAGCGGTGGAACTACGGTGCGAGCTGGGGGGGGTGGTTTGGCAGGTACGGGGCGGTCCTTTCGGGCGAACGGGGGTTCTCTGCCGCAGAGAGGAGGGGCTGGGGCTATGGGAGACATCTGTTGGCGTTTCAATAGATCCTCGTGCCCGTTCCCCGATTGCAAGTTCCGACACGCGTGCTCGGCCTGCGGGGGGGGGGCATTCCGCACTTAAATGCTTCAAGAAAAGCGGCGGGCCCCCCCCTGCGGCGGTCCCCAAATAGGCTTGCGTGGATGGAGTTGGCTCCCACCCCAATCGATCGGGAGGTGATTAGGGATTGGTTGGGGGCTTATCCGCGGAAGAAGGACCGGGAGCTGTTGGAGCAGGGGTTTTTTGAGGGGTTTATTATTCCAGTGCAAGGTACGATAGTAGGTAGGGTGGCACGTAATTCCCCGTCGGTGCGGCGCTTGGCGTCGGTTGTTCGCGAGAAGTTAGCGGGGGAGTTGGCTTTGGGTAGAATTGCCGGCCCATTTGCGGAACCGCCCTTGGCGGAGTTGGTACTGTCTCCTTTGGGGGTAATCCCTAAGAAGGAGAAAGGAAAGTTTCGGCTGATACATAACCTCTCCTTTCCGCTGGGTGAGTCGGTGAATGCGCATATTCCTAAAGCGTTATGCGCGGTTCGGTACGCGTCCTTTGACGAGGCGGTCGGTTTGGTGAAAAGTTGTGGCCCTGGGGCCCAGTTAGCAAAGGTTGATATCGAATCGGCGTTTCGTTTGCTACCCGTCCACCCCTCTTCCTTTTATTTGTTGGGATTTGCGTTTGACGGGGAATTTTATGTGGACAAGTGCATGCCCATGGGTTGTTCCGTGTCGTGTGCCTATTTTGAGACCTTTAGTACATTTTTGCACTGGAAGTTAGAGCAACGGGTTGGTAACAGGAATATCGTGCATTATCTCGACGATTTCCTTTTCGTGGGGGCGGCGCATTCTGAGGTGTGTCAGCAGTTGATGGATGGTTTTCAATGCATGGCTAGTGAGTGTGGGCTTCCGCTGGCGGCTGCCAAGACGGAGGGCCCGGCAACTTGTATTACGTTTTTGGGGGTGGAAATCGACTCGGTCGAGATGGTGGCGCGCCTCCCTATGGAGAAGGTGGTGAAATTGCGCGTGTTGATTGCGAACGGGCTAGCCTCTGAAAAGTTATCCTTGAAGGAGGTGCAAATACTCATTGGATCACTGAATTTCGCGTGCAGAGTTATTCCAATGGGCCGCGTTTTCATGCGTAGCTTGTCAGCCGCCACTGTCGGGGTTAGGAAGCCGCATCATCGAATTAGAATATCCCGGGTCATGAAAGCCGATCTGAGAGTGTGGGAGGTTTTTCTGGAAGATTTTAACGGGGTGTCGGTGCTGATGGAGGCGGAGGTGTCCAGTGTGGATTTACAGCTGTTTACGGATGCAGCAGGTAGTGGGGGTTTGGGGATTTATTTTGGAGGGGATTGGTGTGCGGCCCGCTGGCCACATGCATGGCAGGCGGAGGGCCTGACAAAGAACATTACGTTCCTGGAATTGTTTCCGCTCTTAGTGGTGTTGCATATATGGCCCGACCGGTTGAGAAACCGCAGATTAATATGGTGGTGTGACAATGAAGCTGTGGTTGCAGTAGTCAACAGGTATACGCCGCGATGCACGGTAGTAGCGGGCTTAATGAGAGCTATCGTTTTTGCTTGTTTGCGTTTAAATGTCGCAGTGAAAGCTCAGCACATCCCGGGTTGCACTAACCGAATTGCGGATGCTCTTTCTCGTTTCAAGTGGGACCTGTTCCGGAGGCTGGCGCCGGAGGCGAGCGAGGAAGGCAGGGAAGTGCCCGAGCATTTATGGACGAGTGGCCTGCAGAAATGGTATGCTTGTTGAAGAACTCTCTGGCCCCGAAGTCCTGGGCAGCATACTCGAAAGGCTTCGACGCGGTATGGGGGTACTTGGAAGGAAAAGGATGGAAGCCTGGAGCGGAAGTGGACAGCTGGTTAGGACAATTTATAGTGGAGTCAAAAGGTGCGGGGATGTCCAGGGCTTCGGTTCGGACGAAGTTGGCTGGATTTGCGTTCTTTGCCAAGGCAGCGGGTTGGGGGTTTGCGAGACCTGGGTTTTTGGTACAGAAGTTGTTGAGGGGTTGGGATAGAGCGTGTCCTGCACCTCCGGATGCGCGGTTACCTGTGACGCATGATCTTTTGGTGCGGCTCAGTTCAGCACTGCCGTATGTGGCGTCATCGGCTTATGAGGCGGTGCTGTTTAAGGCATTGTTCTGCCTGGCCTTTTTCGGGGCTTTTCGGGTCGGCGAGCTGGTGGCTAGCTCGGGCAGGCAGGGGCCGGCCTCGGGCTTATTATTGGGTCACGTGCAAATTGGAGGTGGCCAGCTGAGGATCAAGTTGGCTAAATCAAAGACCGACCAGTTGGGCAAAGGACTTTGGGTAGTCTTGCAGGAGGTAGACTCCCTTCCGACGTGCCCAGTGGAGACAGTACGGGCTTATTTTGCGGTGCGCCCGGCGGCGGGTTCCATGTTTTTCGTGCACAAGAATGCAAGCGTTGTGACGCGTTTTCAGGTTACGGCAGTGCTACGACTGACCTTACGGTATCTGGGCATGGATCCTAAGCGCTTTGCGCCGCACTCTTTCCGCATAGGTGCGGCGACAAGTGCGGCAGCGGCTGGGATGTCAGCAGTGGCTATTCAGAACATTGGCAGGTGGAGATCACAGGCCTTCAAAGGTTATGTGCGCTTGTGAGACGGCGGGAGGGCAGGAGAATAATGTTTGCTTTCTTTTTCAGATGCTGTGCGGTTCCCGCAATGGTGCTGGATGATAGGGCACTCATTTGTACATTGGGCGGGACTGCAGGCAGCTGAACGACCGTTGGGTCCTAATTTGGGACTTGACCCGACTATGGTGTCTCTACTATGGCTTGGTGAAAGGGGGTTGCGTTGGCAGCAGCTTTTACCATTGCTTCGGCACCATCGACGGGTGAGAGTGGAGCCGGCCGTTATACTGCTGCATGTGGGAGGGAACGAGGTAAATAATTGGACTTGCAAGCAGCTCATTCGGGCAGCAAAAAGGGATTTGGCAGAGGTGCTGAGGATGTTCCCTCAGGTTATCATACTGTGGTCTGACATCATTCCAAGGCCTGTTGGCGGGGGGCAGAGGCGATGGTCCAGGGGGCTAGCGAAGGTCAATCGACAGATTGGGCGATGGGCATGTCAGCACGGGGGGTATCAGATTATGCACTCCTGGGTAGATGTAGATTGTCTGGGACTCTATCGCCCTGACGGTGTGCATTTATCGCAGGTGGGTGTGGACCTGCTATTAAATGACTGGCAGGAGGCCTTGGAATGTGTGGTGCAGTGGGAACCTCGATGGTCGCAGCTTTAAGGGGGGGGGCGGCGCACGGGCGTAAGTGGCCCTACGCCGGGTGGCGGGATCCCGGAGGTTTCCGGGGTCCGGAGCCTTAAGCTGGAATGGGGGTGGGGGCGGGTGCCCCCAACCCGGGTGACCCCTGGCCGGTCTTTGCTAGTAGTATGGCGAGGCCGGGGAAAAGGGGGGTGGATTTGCCGCTGGCTCGGCCGCGGCGGGAGTGGAATGAGCTCACCTTGCTAGTGGTATGGCGGTTGAGGGCTCATTCCGCTCGGGAGTTAGTATGACAGTAAGAAGTTGGATGTTGAAAACAATGTTTGGATTGTGTTAACTTAATAAAGCTGCGACCATTTGAGCCAAAAGATCAGTGTTTATGTATTTCTTATGGGTACGGGCATGGCAAAAATGTGAAAGGGGGGGGGAGCGGGGGCCACCGGGTCCGACCTGCCTTGGTTATGGCGAGGCCGCAGGGCAGGGTCCCTAGCGGCCGTAGGTAACCAGGCGCGCGGCCCGGTGGGACCCTGCCCTCGGCGTGAAAAAGGGGGCGGGGGCTGGGGTGGCATTATTTGAACTCATTGGCTCGCCCCGTTGATGGAGGTGGGCGCGAGCCAATGAGGAGAAGGGTAAAGGGGGGGTTTTTAAGAAGAGCGCGCGGCGGCGGCGGTCCCTTGACGAGACCGGTGAAGAGGACGGCATCTTCCCGCCCGCCCACCCTGCATTCAGGATATGGGGGTTGGGTTGTCGCAGCTGGTGGGGGGGGGGGGGGAGGCGGGATCCCGGAGGTTTCCGGGGTCCGGAGCCTTAAGCTGGAATGGGGGTGGGGGCGGGTGCCCCCAACCCGGGTGACCCCTGGCCGGTCTTTGCTAGTAGTATGGCGAGGCCGGGGAAAAGGGGGGTGGATTTGCCACTGGCTCGGCCGCGGCGGGAGTGGAATGAGCTCACCTTGCTAGTGGTATGGCGGTTGAGGGCTCATTCCGCTCGGGAGTTAGTATGACAGTAAGAAGTTGGATGTTGAAAACAATGTTTGGATTGTGTTAACTTAATAAAGCTGCGACCATTTGAGCCAAAAGATCAGTGTTTATGTATTTCTTATGGGTACGGGCATGGCAAAAATGTGAAAGGGGGGGGGGAGCGGGGGCCACCGGGTCCGACCTGCCTTGGTTACTAGCAGTTTCCCCAAAAGTCACAGGTTCCACAATGCTTGTATTGGGGCAAGCAGTGGATTTCCCGGGTCCCCTTTAATAATGGTTTATGGACCTTTCCTCCAGGAACTTGTACAAACCTTTTTTAAATCCAGCTACACTTCCAGTAACTAATTCGAGAGTTTGGTTATGCGTTGAGTGAAAAAATATTTTCTCTTATTAGTCAATAGAGCGTTCACCTATGTTGCACCCATTCTCTGGAATGCTATGCCAGATAAACAGATCCATTAAAGACCTTTAAACTTTCCGTAGGGAACTTAAAACATACTTATTTATCAATCATTATGGGGACAACCACAACATTATTTTATTTATTTATTTAACGGTTTTTCTATACTGCTTTTGTCCAAAGCAGTTTACATTGAACAATATAACAATCTTGGTGGAATTGTTTTACATTGAACAGGGAGAAGTAACTTGGAGAACAATAGGGGTTAACAACAACAAAAACAGAGGGTGGGTGGAATAGCTTATTGTTGGACAGCAGACTGGGCATGGGAAGAACATTTTGAAAAAGAGGCTAAATGAGTAGGGAGGCTAAGGTTATCTGTTTATGATAGTATGTAGTGGCTATAGTTAGGTATTGTCATCTGGTCCATGGCGTTCCAAATTGTGGGGGCATACAAAAATGCCCTGTTGCTTGTCTGTTTTGTGGTCTTAATCTTGAGTGGTGGGATGGTCAGGAGATTTTGGCTGGAAGCTCTTCTTGGTCTTGTTGAGGATGCTAATGTGAGCTGTTCAGAGAGACAGGGAGCTGAGAGGTTGTGGAGGATTTTGAATGTTGTGGTGATGGCTTTGTGTTTTGCCCTTTGGGTGATTGGAAGCCAATGTAGACTTTTTAGGATTAGTGTTATGTGCTGTCGAGTAGCACTGACTGTTAGAATTCTGGCAGCAGTATTTTGCACTAGTTAAAGTGGATATAGTGCATGTTTGGGTAAACCTTGATAGATAATGTTTCCATAGTCCAACTGCGGTGTGATAATGGCTTGCACTACGGATCTGAAATCATTGCATTGTAACAAGTGTCGAAGGGACTTGAGGAGCTTCAACTTCCAAAAGGCTATTCTTGCTGTGTTTTTAATGTGTGTGCACATGTTGAGTTTGCTGTCAATGGTTATGCCTAGGTACTTGATTTCTTTCTTTATAGCTAATTACGATGCTTGTGTTGTAGTCTTTTTTGGCGGCTTGAATTCTTGATCTCTGAATATGAGTAAGGCTTCTGTTTTGTTTTTGTTGACTGTGAGGTTTATGTCTGCAAGGAAGTTTGTTACTGTGTTGAAGATGTCAGATATGATCGTAAAGTCCGGGTTGGTGGTATTGAATGGCATGTAAAACATATCATAATCTGCATAGAGATGAAAATACATGTTCCATCTTCTTAGTAGATTACAGATAGGCTGAATGTATAAATTGAATAATAATCCAGAGAGGTCTGAACCTTGAGGGATGCCTTGTGTTAAAGGGTTTTGACTCTGTGGTACTGACCTTTACTTGCATTCTTTTGTCCTGGAGGAAAGATGCAAACCATTTTAATATGTCAATAGTTAATCCAATGTTGTTGAGTCTATTTAACATGATGTGACGTGCTATTGAATCAAATGCAACACTAATATCAAGGAAGATGAGGACAAATCCATGTTGAGATTTGTCTAAGCCAAGGATGAATCTGTTGAAGAGGTCAGTTAATAATGTTTCAATGCCATGGTGAGGGCGGAAGCCGTGCTGTTGTGGATGCAGTGGGGCGTGTAGATCAGCATGATCTTAAAGTTGCCGCTATATGACTTTTCCTATTATTTTGGTCAGAAATGGGATGCTGGCAATCGGTCAATATGAGCTGGGGCTTATTAAGTCTGATGAGGCCTTTTTTAGAATGGGGCGTATTGAGGCTTGCTTGAGTGCAGGAAGTAGGTGTCCTTGCATGAGGGAGGTGTGTACTATCCTTAGGATGGTCTGAGCAAACTGATTGCGCAGGATTTTTAGCCAGGCTACCCGGCATGGGTCCAGGGGTGATGTAGTGGTATTTAAATTGTTGATGATATCAAGAAGATTTCTCTTGGTTATTGGGTTGAATTTGTTCCAGGGGTGAGAATTTTGGGTGCAGTTCTGTTGCTGCTTTTGAACATACTGTTGTGCCATATTTGTGCTCTGTTTGTTGTAGAGAAAGTCAGCCATGGCTTGGGTATCAACTTGTATTGTCCGGTTTGCTGAGTTGGATGAGTTGGGTTCACCAGTCATTTGGGACATAATCGTGAATAATTCTCTAGGCCTAAGTGATTTTGTGAGTATGCCTGTGATGTATTCCTTTTGAGCTTTATTGCATTGGCTGTTATATTCTTTATGATTGTTCTGAAGCAGTGTTTTGATAGTGTTGTCTCGTGACCTTTTCGAGTTTCTTTCTAATCATCTGAGGTTCTGTCTGGACTGTTCCAGATTTTTGATGAACCATGGGGGATGCGTGGATTTGTAGTGCTTTGTTGAATGGCGTACTTTGAACATAGCAACATTATTTATTATCTGGTTCCATGAGCTGATAAATGTGTCTAGGTCATGTATGTCAGAATTCATTAGTGTAGAGGTCTTATCTAGGAAGTCCTAGTGCAATTTACCCGACATAAAAACCCCTCTGACAAGCACACCATGCTACCCCCTGCACCATTTGTACTATAAATCCCTTCTAATTTACTGAACCAGCCTTCTATTAAAAATTTCTTCAGCAGTAAATAGTTCTCATAATAGAGTTACAACCCCTGCAGACTGTAACTTTACAGACTGTAAACATCTAAGCTGTAAATAGTTCTTTTTGACGATGTAAAACTCTTACAGAAAGAGTAGTTACTCACCTGTAACAGGTGTTCTCCAGGAGCAGCAGGAATCAGTCCTCACATATGGGTGACGTTGGCGCCGACGGAGCCCTCGCGGAGCAATTTTCCCCAGCTTTCAAAGAAAGCCTTTGGGAATTGCAGCGCGCATGCGCGGTCCTCTTCCCGCCCAAGGGTGCCATCTTGCTCAGTCTGATGACATAGCTAAAAGACAGCAAAAAATTAGCAAAAACGAAATCATAGAACTGCAACTCCAAGGGGAGGAGGGAGGGTTGTGAGTACTGATTCCTGCTGCTCCTGGAGAACACCTGTTACAGGTGAGTAACTACTCTTTCTCCAGGACCAAGCAGGAAGTCAGTCCTCACATATGGGACTCCCAAGCTTAAGGCTACCGGAGACCCTAAGCACAAAAAAGGAGCTCCCTCAAGCTCAGTAGCACAGAAGGAAGGAATCTTCTCTGAGTACGCCCCCAACTGGTAGCCCAACATCCGGGACGGAGGGCAGGAGTTGCCTATACCTCAAAGAGATAACGGAGGACTGCCTGTCCGAAAGCACTGTTCCTGCGGGACTCCCTCTCCAGGCAGTAATGGGCTGCAAAAGTCTGGCTTGAAGACCAAGTAGCGGCCCGGCAGATGTCTGCCAATGGAACAGAGCGGAGGTAAGCCACTGACACAGCCTTCGCCCTAACACGATGAGCCGTGACTCGACTTTCCAACGAGAGGCCGGCTGCCTCATAAGCCCAAGCGATACAGTCAGCAATCCAGATGGACAGAGTACGCTTGGAGACAGGGAGCCCCAACTTATTGGGGTCATAAGACACGAAGAGCTGAACAGCCCTTCGGTGCTCCCGCGTACGGTCAAGGTAGAAGGTTAACGCCCTCCTACAGTCCAGGGTATGCAGGACCATTTCAGCTCGGCTGGAGTGTGGCCTGGGAAAGAAGGTCGGAAGTACCACCTCCTGGTTGATGTGAAAAGGGGAAACCACTTTAGGAAGAAACTTAGGGTGAGTCCGTAGGACTACCCTATTCTTGTAGAACCTAGTGTAAGGAGGATCAGATACTAGGGCCTGTAGCTCACTAATGCGTCTAGCAGAAGTGAGGGCTACCAAGAATAAGGTTTTCCAAGAAAGAAAACGAAGATGACAGGTAGCCATAGGTTCAAAAGGCGGACAGGTAATCCGCTGTAAAACCACATTCAGATCCCAGTCAGGGGCTGGTGGGCGCAAAGGTGGTTTAAGGAGAAGGAGGCCTCTGAGAAAACGAGCCACTAGAGGGTGGCTGGAAAGAGGCCTGCCATCCACCGGCATGTGATGCGCAGAAAGAGCACTGAGGTGGACCCTGACCGAGTTGGACTTAAGTCCAAGATCGGAGAGGCAAAGCAAGTACTGCAAGACCACTGATATCGAACAGGAGAAGGGATCTTGAGACTGCTGAGCACACCAGACGGAGAACCGACGCCACTTCAGAGCGTAGGACGTCCGGGTGGAGGGTCGCCTGGAGGCCAAGACGACTTCCTCCACATCTGGAGGCAGCAGGAGGGGAGCAAGGACTACCCTTTCAGCAGCCAGGCCATCAGATGAAGGGACCGGAGGTTGGGGTGTAGGAGAGTCCCGTGATCCTGGGTCAGGAGATCGGGCTGAAACCCCAGAGGGAGAGGAGTGTCCACCGCTAGCTGTATCAGAAGCGGGAACCAGGGCTGTCTCTGCCACCGGGGAACCACGAGGATCATTGAGGCTTTGTCCCGGAGAACCTTGAAGAGCGTCCGAGACACCAGCGGCATGGGAGGAAAGGCATACAGAAGGCCTGTGGACCAGGAGAGAAGAAAAGCATCCGCCGCTACTCTGAGAGGATGCGGTTGTCGAGAGCAGAATCGGGGAAGTTGCCGGTTGAGAGGACTGGCAAAGAGATCCATGGTGGGTAGGCCCCATTTGAGAAAGATCCGCTGAAGCACTAACGGATCCAATCTCCACTCGTGTGGCTGGAGGATTCTGCTCAGTTTGTCTGCCAGGTAATTTTCTTGACCCGGGAGATAAACAGCTTTGAGGAGGATGCCGCGGCTGACGGCCCAAGAGCACAGCTTTTGTGCTTCCCGACAGAGAAGGAAGGAGCCTGTGCCCCCTTGTTTGTTCACGTAGAACATCGCAACTTGATTGTCCGTCTGGACCAGCACAGACTGGTGAGAAGTGAGGTGGGAGAAGGCCCTCAGAGCCAGGCGGATAGCTCTGAGCTCCAGGATGTTGATCTGCTGGGCATACTCCCAGGGAGTCCAGAGGCCTTGAGTACATGTCCCTTGGCAATGTGCTCCCCAACCCAGGAGAGAAGCATCGGTCGTCAGGATCTGAGAAGGTGGAGGAGACTGAAAAGCCATTCCGAGCACTAGGTTTGGCAGATGAAGCCACCATTGCAGAGAAGAGACCAGCGGGTCGGAGATCTGCACGGAGTCCGTTAGGCTCCCAGTGGCCTGATGCCATTGTGTGCGAAGGCACCATTGAGCAGGCCGCATGTTCAGGCGGGCATTGGGGGTCACATGGACTGTGGAAGCCATATGGTCGAGCAGTCTCAGAAATTGCCTGGCGGAGACCAGGGAATTGCTGTGAAAGTGGCTGGCAAGATCCATGAGCCTGTTTGCTCTGTCGAGAGGGAGAAAGGCTCGCGCCTGAAGCGTGTTTAATCTTGCGCCGATGAACTCGAGATCCTGAGAGGGGAGCAAAGTGGACTTTGTGAAGTTTATGACAAAGCCCAAGTGCTGGAGCAGAGCCACAGTGCGGTGCGTGGCGTGAGTGGCCTCTTGGGAAGACTGTGCTCTGATGAGCCAGTCGTCCAGGTATGGAAACACAAAGAGGCCTGAAGTCTTAGATAAGCCACCACCACTGCTAGACATTTGGTGAACACCCTTGGTGCGGAGGACAGGCCAAAGGGTAGTACTCTGTACTGGTAATGATTGCCCCCCACAACAAACCTGAGATATTGTCTGTGGCTGGGGTGGATGAGGATGTGAGTGTAGGCATCCTTTAGATCCAAGGAGCATAGCCAGTCTCCCTGCTGGAGGTAGGGCAGCAGGATTCCAAGGGTAAGCATCTTGAACTTTTCCTTTGCGAGGAACTTGTTGAGGTTCCGCAAGTCCAGGATGGGTCTGAGGCCTCCTGTTCTTTTTGGTATCAGAAAGTACCTGGAGTAAAAGCCTTGACCTCTCAGGTGGTGGGGCACCAGTTCCACAGCCTGTTCCTGAAGAAGACTTGCTAACTCCTGAAGGAGTAAGTCCCTGTGCAGAGGGAGTCTGAGAGGCTCCCCTGGAAAGTAGGAGGGAGGTACCTGGTGGAAGTGCAGAAGATAGCCTTCTTGGACTATGTGAAGCACCCAGGTATCTGTAGTGATGTTGGACCACCTTTGGGCAAAGTGGACAAGCCGGCCTCCTGTGCTGAGAGAAACCAGCTGAGGGGGAGAGGCTATGCTGATGAAGTCAAAAACCCCCACCCTACTGAGCAGGGGCCGGTGTAGTGGGCTTGGGGGCCTGCTGCCTACGGGACCCATTACCCCGTCCCTTGGCCTGCTGACCCTTTTGGGGAGCTGCTGAGGCCTGATACTGAGGGTAGTATTTATAGGCAGCCGCCTTCTTCAGGTAAAAGGGCTTTTTCCCTGAGCTCTTCTTCTTCTGAGAAGGGGCAGAGGTTTTTCTGGACAGCCTAGTTCTGGTCAGAGTCTCGGTCTCGATTTGTGCAGCCTTTTCAGCCATGGGTTTGCCAAAGAGGTTTTCACCTCTGCAGGGGACATCGACCAACTTGTCCTGGACCCATGGCTCGAGGTCGGATGACTGAAGCCAAGCCTGTCGGCGGGCACCGATGCCGGCTCCGGCTACTCGAGCCGATGCTTCAAAGCCATCGTAGGCTGCCCGAGAGATAAACTTCGAGCACTCTCGAATCCCAGTGGACAAGGCTTGGAACCTCTGCAAAGGTTCTCCGGAGAGACCAGCAGAGAACCCGGCTATTTCTTTAGCCAGGTCTCGGAGATACATGCCCATATAGAGCTGGTAGGTCTGGACTCGATAAGCAAGCATAGAGCCCTGGAAACACTTCCTACCGAGGGCATCCAGGCTTCGAGCCTCCCGACCAGGAGGCACCGAAGAGTGCATTTTCTGACTCTTAAGTCTATGCATGGCCGATTTCACCACCATGGAATGGTGCGGTAGTTGTGCCTTTTGGAACCCGGGGCTCTTGCGGACTCGATAAATGGAATCGACCCGCTTGCTTAACACCGGCGACGACGCCGGGCTCTCCCACATGCGGAAGAGAAGTCGTTCCAGCATCGGAGGAACCGGTACAATAAAGGCCTCCTTTGGGGGAGAGTCATACTGGAGGGCATCGAGCTCTTCGACTCGAGGCTCCTCCTCGGGATCCGCGGGGAAGGCCAAGGCCTTGGCCATATCCCACACGAAGTCCGAGAACCGGGTATCCTCCGGGGGGGACCGTCTCCGAGGTTCGGACTCGGGGGAGTCCGATGGGACACACCGAGTCCGAAAAGAACCAGGTCACTCTTCGTCCTCGGATTCCCAGGCTGACTCCTCGGAGGAGGAGTCGAGCGTCTCCGGTCGGGCGGGCATCGATGCCGTTCGCCCCGATGCCGAGGGAGTCGGCGTCGACGACCTCGGTCCCGAACGGGAGGCCGAAGGAGACCATGACCGAGGATCGGCTCGAGCCCTCATGGACTCGAGGATCGGCTCGGTCTCCGAGGTCGACTTGGACGTCGACGTTCCGGTGGTCAGGGCAGAAGCACCGGCGAGGCCAGCGATCAATGCCCGCTGCTGGTCCATGAAGGCAGCGAAACTGCTCTCCAAGGCCGTCAACCTGAGTCCGAGCTCAGGAGACCCAGCAGCCCCCGACTCGGGCCCCGACGGCGTCGGGCCCGACGTCGGCTCCTTCGGAGGCGAGTCCACGAGGACAACAGTACTCACGTGAGCGGGCGAGTCCATCTCGAGACGAGGATGTTTGGAAGGCCTCTCCATTTCTGAGGACCCGGGACGGGTATCGGGGCTATGCGACCTGGCCCTCGAGGAACCAGGAGCGTCCACCGACCCCGCCCTCGCGGGTTTCTTCTTCCGATGATGTTCCTGGGTAGGAGACCCCCGTTCAGAGGAACTTCGACGATGCTCAGGACCAGAGTCCCGAGACGTCGAAGCCTCTGACGAGGTCCGGGCCCAGCCGGAGTCAGAGAAGATACGTTCCCGCTGATGCTGCTGACTCCTCAACGCTTTTGAGGACATTTTGCCACACGGACCACAGAGCATCGGGTCATGATCGGGTCCGAGGCAGCGGAGGCAGTAGTCGTGTGTGTCGGTAAGAGACATGAGCTTCTTACACCGATCACACTTCTTAAACCCGCTGGCAGCCATCGGGGGAAAAAGGGCCCCTGCGAGGTCAAAAGACAGGACTGCCAGTGAAAAAGAAAAAAAGGCGCGAAATCTGTCACGAAGGACAAAAAAACGAAAAATAAAGAACGGACTCGCAACCGGCGTCGCGGGTCCAGGCGGGAAAAGAACCGGCGTCGAACCGAGAAAAAAGACAAAATCAACTTTTCTAGCGGGGAATTACAAACAACGTCTGTAGGGCTCCGCGGAAAAAAGAAGACTGAGCAAGATGGCACCCTTGGGCGGGAAGAGGACCGCGCATGCGCACTGCAATTCCCAAAGGCTTTCTTTGAAAGCTGGGGAAAATTGCTCCGCGAGGGCTCCGTCGGTGCCGACGTCACCCATATGTGAGGACTGACTTCCTGCTTGGTCCTGGAGAACTTATAACCAGTTTTCTGTAACTCTTGCTTGTACTTAACTGTTTCACAATAGTTCTAAGTTTTCTGTAAAATGTTTGTTCGATGTAAACCACCCTTGCTCATGGGAAGGGGCGGTATAGAAAAACGCACTAAATAAATAAATAAATAAATAAAATAAATAAATAGTTTTAAATAGGTTACACTGTAGCTTCATTGTATGTCCCCTAGTCTTTCTGTATTTTGATGGCGTAAACAATCAATCAACGTTTACCCATTCCACTCCATTCATTAATTTATAGACCTCTATCATATCTCCCCTCAGCCATCTCTTTTCCATGTTGAAGAGCCCTAATCTTTTTAGCCTCTCCTCATAGGGATATCCTTCCATCCCCTTTACCATTTTGGTGGCTCTTCTCTGTACTTTTTCTAATAACGCTATATCCTTTTTAAGATATGGCATCCAGAATTGCACACAATATTCAAGGTGTGGTTGCACCATGGAACAATACAGAGGCATTATAATATCCTTTATTTTATTCTCCATTCCTTTCCTTATGATTCCTAGCATTCTATTTGCTTTCTTGGTCACCGCTGCACACTGGGCAGAGCGTTTTAACACGTTATCCGCGATGATGCCTAAATCTTTTTCCAGGGTGGTGGTTCCTAATGTGGAACCCTGCATCATGTAACCATAGTTTAGATTGTTCTTTCCTAGGTACATAACTTTGCACTTGTCCACATTAAATGTCATCTGCCATTTGGATGCCGAGTCTTCCAATTTATCAAGATCCTCTTGCAATTTTTCACAATCCTCTTGGGTTTTAACAACTTTGAATAATTTTGTGTCATCTGCAAATTTGATTACCTCACTTGTTATTCCCATTTCCAGGTCATTTATGAATATGTTAAAAAGCAGTGGACCCAGCACAGATCCCTGGGGTACTCCACTACTCATCTTTCTCCATTGGGAAAATTGGCCATTTAGCCCTACCCTCTGCTTTCTATTTTTTAACCAGTTCCTTATCACAATACTACACTGCCTGCTATCCCATGACTTTTTAATTTTGCCAAGAGTCTCTTGTCAAAGGCTTTCTGAAAATCTAGATACACTATATCAACCAACTCACCTTTGTCTACCTGTTTATTCACACCTTCAAAAAACATAACAGATTAGTATAACAAATCCTTCCTTGGCTAAAGCCATCTTGGCTGTCTCCCATTAAGCCGTGACTATTTACATGTTCAGTAATTTTGTTCTTTATAATGGTTTCTATCATTTTTCCCAGTACTGACATCAGGCTCACCAGTCTGTAGTTTCCCAGATAACCCTTGGAACCCTTTTAAAAAATTTGCATTACATTGGCATCCTCCAATCTTCAGGCATTACAGGTAATTTTATTGATAGTTCACACATTACTAATAGTAGGTCTGCAATCTCATATTTCAGTTCTTTCAATACCCTTGGATGTATACCATCCGGTCCAGGTGATTTGCTACTCTTCAGTTTATCAAATAGTTGTAATTCATCTTTCTGGTGTATCAATGGGGTATGTTTACTAAACTGCGGTAATCGTGAATAATGCATGTTATGTAACGTTAACGATTGTTAGCGCGTCATAATGCGCGTTATGACGCGCTAACGAGCGTAATGCTCCGCGGCGCGATAAAACAACGCAGAAGGTGGAGAGAGGATGGAGAGAAGGGGTCAATAGGCGGAGAGTGGGCGGGGAGAGGCTCCCCTCACACTAACGCGCTGAATTTCAGGGCTGAATTCCAACGCGAATGAAAACCTACCGTTAAAGGCACATTACAGGGGAGAGAAACCATTTCAGTGTCAGCAATGTACAGCCCAGGCAGGGAAACCAAAAAACAGTGATAAGTGTGATACATGTGCACAGAACAAAAGGGCACAGAAACACTGAAAATGACCCCAACAAACTGGAAAAAAACAATAACCAAGCTGGGCAATAGTGGTATCAATGAGAAACATCAACCCCCCCCCCCCCCGAGTAAGCCTCATAGAACAGATATAAATTGTGGAAGGGTCTATACGCTGTCCCCATACAAGGTGAATGAGCCCACAGTGACATAGCGCTACTCAGGGTGTTCCCCACCATCGGACAGGTGCACATGTCCCGCAACATCAGGGTGGGCATATCGGAATGGCAACTGGACAGATGCCGGAGAAGGGGATAGAGAGGGCCGCAGGCGGCACATGTTGTGGTGGAGCTGGGCCACAGGGCGGACTAGGGTGATGCCTAGGTGGCCCATACGAATGCTGAAACAGCGGAGCAGCCAGAAAGCAACTGCTGAAGGTCCAACATGGGCACGAGTGGGTTTCCCAAAGTGTCACAGGGGATAGTACCCAACAGCTACCCCCAAGGGCACGGAACATTGGCAGGCGGGGCTGGGGGGGGGGGAGCGTGGACGTCTATTCAGGCACCCCTACCCCAGAACCCGCACCATAGGCAGCCGCCTACTTGCACACTGGATGGCCTGAGACTGTGCACCACCAGCTCCACCAGCAGAAGGGCATGTCAGCATGGTGGCTGAGGGATACTGATGGTGGAGGGGGGAGTGGCAGCTGCCCAGAGCAGACCGTGGCCTAGCCCTGTGTAGGTGGGTGCCATGCACTGCAACAGACAGGTCCTGTCTGACCAACAGTCATGGTATCACCAGGGAATGCACCATCTCTGTGATAACATGGTGGTGCAGTGCACAAAACCAGTGTATTCAGAAGCAGAAGGTCATAGGTTCAAGTCCCAGCTGTGGTTTCCGCCAACCCAGTCCCCATATTTTACCCACTACTATAACGTGCTAATACAGACAGAACCTTTCGTGCAGATGACGTAAACATGCCCAAAACACCTACATTTTACCCTACAGGGCACAGACACCATAAACATGCACATTACCTAGAGCAGAGCCTCCCAAATGCAGTCCTGGAGGGCCAAACACCATTCAGGTTCCATGCTGCCTCTGATAAAGATGCCTGTGCTGCATTTCTATGCGCCACCCCCATGGTATGCAGATGTATCTCATGCATAGTCATGAGGGACAGCATGAAAACCCGAACATTGTTTTGCACCGCAGGAATGGAGTTGGGAACCTCTGCCGTAAAGCAGCAGCCAACAGGGGCAGACACACCCGCACCCACAGGCCCCATTATCCAAAGCCTCCTGTAGAGGCAAGACTTTGGGCTCTGCATGCATCTCCCAATACTAGCACTTGCATACCTTAGTAATGCCACCCTAAACCTGGGAATATGGTACACATCTATCAAAAGGTTGCTATGATTACTGGCAGATAGCAATTCCTAGGTTAAGTACAATTTTCGGAAGGAGCTGCATCATAGCAACCTTTCTGATGTCTGTGGCGTGTGCTACAGGTCTTGTGTCTGACAGTGTTTACCAATCTGGGGAGTGACTCCTACAGTATTGCGTACCATAGCCATGCCTGCACTGTGCCCAGGAATTGTGTGGTGGCCTGGGCTTCCCAACACCTCTATAGTTGCACAATGCTGGCATAGGTGTGGGGAGTGTGTGTCTGTCTATCCAGTGTGTGGTGGCTGCCAACACCCTCCACAGCCCACACTGCTAGCACTGTTGCCAGTATTGGCCTGCCAATGTGCATAATGAGGAGCAAGGTACCGTGGGAATAGCCTGGATAGGGTGGCCTGGCCTGGCCGCATCTGCACAGGGCATAGGGCAATGGCCGGACATTGTAGTGTCTGGTACCACCTGCATGGACAGGGTGGCCATAGCATGTCCTACTGGGAGGTCACTCTCATCCTGACTGAGCAGTGACCATGGCATGGCTAGGTTCCCCCATAGTGCTATATAGTAGTTTTTTATGTGATATTTATGGGTTTCCTTTTGGGGCCCAATCACTGACTTATCTGCTTGGTGTGTATGGTGTGTATGGTGTGCTTGGTGTGGAGTAGCCTAGTGGTTGGGGCAAGGTACTTCAGGCCGGAAGGTCAGGGGTTCAAATCCCACTAGAGGACAGCAACCTTGGGCCGGAAGGACTGGGTTTTCTAGTCCCACAGATGCTCCTTGTGGTCTTGGGCAAGCCACTTAACCCTCCATAGCCCATGTTCCCTGTAAGTATTAGTGTATGTGTCTCATATCCCCGCATGTTGAATGTATCCCCCAATTGTGTTGTGACCGCTTTGATTGAAGGATAAGGTGGTATACAAAAACTGTCTAAATAAAATAAAATAAATCCCCGTTCTGGGTACATGCATCTCCTCCAGGACCAGACTGTCTGCAGCTAGTATTTGTCTTGCTGGAACACCGTGCAAGGTGCAGCCGCTGGAGGCTTGCTGCTGTAGAATGTCAGATAATGGTGGGGGCAGCTGAGCATTTCCAGACCTGCCGTCTGTCTGCTATTGCGTTATGGATGTGTACTGCTCTGCATTGCCTGCCCTGTAGGGTTTTTGATCCCTAGCAGGACTGGGGTGATGGTCCCCTCTACTGCCACCATTGCAGGGGGGTAGAAATTGGATCTGTTGGCGGGAGATCCTGTCCCCCACCCTGAGCCCCAGAGGGTGGGTTGGGTGGTGGTATGTAATCTCCCTGGTAACCACAGCAGAATGTGGGTGTGCTGCCGAGCAGTCCTCCTGTAGCCAGCCGGGTGTTTATTAGCAGCTCTAGCCCACTGGTTACTTCACTGCCCATGGAGCCAGAGGTCATGGATTCACAACCCACAGTGGGGTTCATCAATAGGGCTGTCTTAGGCATTGTCTATTTTTATTGTATATTAATGCTGCCAGCACAACCACCCTCAGGGTACTGTCACCTTAGGGTGGCTCATAAGGCGCCCTATAGAGCGCCTCATACTTCGCCCTACAAGGCGCCTCATACGGCGCCCTACAGGGTGCCTCATACGGCGCCCTATAAAGCGTCTTATAAGGTGCCTTATATGGTGTCCTATAGGGGATATTATAGGGTGCCTTGGCAGACAGCGCACTTTATAATGTGCCCTATGGAGTGCCTTCTAGGGTGCCTTATGTGGCACCTTAGGTTACGCCACTGTGAGGGTGTGTTTGCTGGCAGCACTATTAAAGTACAACTAAACTTCCTCACAGCCCAATACTTAACCCTTTCCAGGCCAAGCCCAAAACTTTCGGGATCCAAACATCTGCCTAAATATTCCTATCAAATGGTATATAATACATGACCATGGCAGAGGGAACGTCACTATTGCAACATATTGAATAAGACGGGTACAATTTTCCTGACATATGCAAACATTAACCCGGCTGCAGACTGTGGATTAAAATATTATAGTAGGGCTTTCAAAGGGTTACACATGACGCCTCAGCCAGCCTTATTCATTAGGCACACTGGGGAATCAAACCCATGACCCTTGTACCATTGGTCTGTGTAGTAACCATTGTGCTACAGCTCTGTTTCTGTATTTGGGTGTCTGTGCGCCTTCTTACGCTTAACGCGCAGTAACGTGCCCTGTAACGATCGTTGCTGCGCAGCGTGTTATAGCGCGCGTTATCACTAATGATGTACCGCCCATGTCCTTTTTTGTCATTTCTTCCACTAACGCGGCTCCTAACGCGAATCACACTAACGCAGTTTAGTAAACATACCCCAATATTTCTTTCAATTCTTCTTTGGCATCACTTTTAAAAACCATTTTGGGCATGGGAAACATCCTTACATCTTCCTTAGTAAAGACCGAAGCAAAGAATTCATTCAGTCTCTCGGCTATGGTCTTGTCACTTCTAAGTGCCCCTTTTAACCTTCAATCATCTAATGGTCCAACTGACTATGTCACAGATATTTTGCTATGAATGTACTTGAAAAGTCTTTATTTTGCGTTTTTGCTTCCACGGCAAGCTTTTTTTTCAAATTCTCTGTTTGTTTGCCTTTTCAATGCCTTGCATCTAACTTGCCAGTGCTTATGTGTTTCCAGTTTTCGTCATTTAGTTCCTTTTTTTCATTTCCTAAAAGATGCATTTTTGACAATAACAGCCTCTCTGACAGTTTAAACCATGCTGACAGTTTTTGGACTTCCTTCTACTTTTCTTAAAGTGTGGGATACAACAGGTCTGGGCTTCCAAGACAGTATTTTTAAATACTACCCATGCTTGATGTAAATCTTTAAACTTTGCAACTGCTTCTTTTAGTTTTTTCTTAATTATTTTCCCCATTTTATCATAGTCTCCCTTTTGAAAGTTAAAAGGTAGTACTGTGGATTTCTTTGCCATCCTTCCTCCATTTATTAAATCAAATGCGATCATGCTATGATCACTACTGCCAACACCCTTATCTCTTGCACCAGATCTTGTGTTCCACTAAGGATTAGGTCAAAAATGGCTTCTCCTCTTGTCGGTTCATGAACCAGCTGCTCCAAGAAACAGTCATTTATTTCATTTAGAAACTTCATCTCACTAGCATGTCCTACCATGACACTGACCCAGTCGATACCGGGATAGTTGAAATCACCCATTATTACTGTGCTCTAATTTTTGTAAGTTTCCCTGAGTTTTTCGAGCATTTCATCATTCATATGTTCATTCTGGCCAAGCAGATGATAGTACACCCCCACTGCCATCGCCTTCTTCTTCCCCTTTTTACATGGAATTTCATTTCATACAGATTCTAGAGTGTATTTTGTTTCCTGCAAAACTTTAATCCTTTCTGACTCAATGCTCTCTCTAACATAGAGCGCAACCCCTCCACCAATTTGATCTACTCTATCATTACAACATATTTTGTACCCAAGTATCACAGTGTCCCACAAAAGCGGCAAGTACAAAACAAAAGCGCGGAGTTTTCGTGACTCCAGCTTGCATGGAGGATCCTGCCTGTCCCACCCCCTTCTGACATAAGCTTGCATCAGAAGGGAGTGGGACTAGCAGGGCTTTCAAGACTGCTGGAGTCACAAAGACCCTGCGCTTTTATTTTCTTCACAACCTCTCAGCCTCTTCCCCCCTCCCCCCAGCTGCCAGTTTTCGGGTCCAGCAGAAGCAGATGGTCTTTTTAAAGATTTTTTTTTAAGGAAGAGCAGAGTGAGACGGCGGTCGCTGGGGTGTTTTGAGGGAATTTTTGCCACCCCCAAAACTTTGTTGCCTGAGGCTCACTCTACCTAATGGTAGAGCCCCCTGGGTATACAGCTACACTGTGATGGTGACATCTTGGATGTAAAAAGGAACAGAAGTGGATACTCAAGGACCAGGCCAAACACAAGGGTGTGGTATATGCAGAAAAAGCTTTATTTGGGTACTCAACTAAAACATTTCGGCCTGAGGCCTTCTTCAGCGGTCTAAAACAAATAAAAACATAAATATTAAAAATGTACATACATACAAATGTAACCACAATGTAAACCATGTACAAAATAAATATAAAATATGAAATGATACATACTACAATTACATAGTGAAGCACATGTATAATATAAGAATGATATGAAAACTGGTATGAAAAACTGTATTAAAAACAGATACATTACCACAAGGCAAAAGCAACAACAACAATGTAAGAGGGAAAAAACATATTTCATATTTTATATTTATTTTGTACATGGTTTACATTGTGGTTATATTTGTATGTATGTAAATTTTTAATATTTATGTTTTTATTTGTTTTAGACCCCTGAAGAAGGTCTCAGGCCGAAACGTTTTAGTTGGGTCCCCAAATAAAGCTTTTTCTGCATATACCACACCCTTGTGTTTGGCCTGGTCCTTGGGTATCTGCATCTGTTCCTTTTGCCAATTTGCAGATCCCCCTTCTCCTCCTTTTGGTTTGACATCTTGGATGTAGCCATTGTGCCAGCTCTCCCTTAGCCCAGAGATGCTGGCCCAAAGGAGCATGTGCTGGTGGATTTTGGTTTACTTGTTTGTTCTTTTTGTTGCTTTGGGGTTTGTTTGTTTTTTGCAGGGATGAAGGGCTGGTCAGTGTGGCTGCACACCCCTACTTTATGTTGAGAACCCCCGTTACAGGTAAGTAACTACATTTTCTCTGGATATAAGCAGGGGGATGCAGGCATACTGTGAAAGTGATGGCAGAGCTGAGGTCTGCCCATTCAGATTGAGTACAGCTTGGCAGACTGTAATTGAGATCGGGTGGAGGAAAACTTACACAGGTACACTACCAAAAAACTGCCTCCAGTTTTGCAACTGATTCCTATAGATTTTGGGGTGCTGAATCCAGGAAAAATAGCCAAAATGTTCTATCACGTCACGTTTTCTTGCAAAATTAGATTTCTTACCCATATAAGGAATGTTCACATAATTTCTTTTTAGCCGACTGCAGTTTATTTTCTTGGCCCAAAATAGAGGTTGTAATGGTTAACTAACTAGAAACACTCCCTCATGATATTTTAGAGTGTTTTGTATTCATTTTATACATTAACAGGATAATTGGGAGGCGGGGGGCTAAATCCAGTACTCGCGCTGGCGCATGTTCTTTCCTGTTCGCCTCGCCTCGTTCGCGCTCGCTCAAACACGGTGGTTGCGACATGAACGTTCCTGTCAAATTTCAGTTTCTTGCAAGTTCATTATTACCTTTTGTTTGCTCAGTCGTAATCCAGCTTTATTCCGAAGTGGTTCACTACAGTTGTAGTTTGCAGTGCTGTGTATTTGTGATGGCTCACAGAGCCAGAGGTTGCGTCAACTCTCCGGACAGTTTTTGTTTTATTTGTGGGGAATATACCGTGAAAAAGCGGCAGAGGAACATTTCTGCATTTATTAAAAAAGTATATTTCGCCTATTTCGGTTTGAAGTTAGGCGATCAAGACAAACCGTGGGCTCCTCACAAAGTGTGCAAGACATGTGAGGAAGATCTACGCTTATGGATGAAAGGTAAAAAACAAGCATTTCGTTTCGGAATACCTATGATGTGGCGTGAACAAAGAGACCACAGCAGTGACTGCTATTTTTGCTCTTGCATTGTGAAGGGATACAACTTAAAAAATAAGAACGTAATAAGTTACCCCAACCTTCCCTCAGCAATTAGGCCTATGCCTCATAGCAATGAAGTACCTGTGCCTGAACCACCAAAATCTTTGGATCATATTTGTGTGGACGGTTCTGATCATGATGAGACTCATCAGATGGCTTTTCCCGATGAGTCCAGTACTTCCGAGTTTGAAACTGAACCAGATCCGAAACCTGAACTTTTCTCTCAAGCTGAATTGAATGATTTAGTCCGGGATTTAGGACTCCCAAAAGATGCTGCCCAACTGCTAGGTTCTCGGCTTAAACAGAAAAATCTATTGTCACCAGGAACAACTTTTTATTGGTACCGCAACCGCGAGACACAATTTTTGAAGTATTTCAGCAAAGAGGAAGATTTGGTATTTTGCAACGATATATACGGAGTGATGGAAAAGTTTAAACTCAAGTATGATCCTGCTGAATGGCGGCTGTTCATTGATTCGTCAAAAGACAGCATAAAAGGTGTTCTTCTTCATAATGGCAACACATTCGCTTCAGTTCCTATTGCTCACTCTGTTATTCTCCAAGAAAAATACGAGAATTTGGCCCTGATTCTTCAGAAGATTCGTTATGATGAGCATAAGTGGATGATTTGTGGAGACTTTAAAATTCTATCCATGCTATTAGGGCAGCAATCCGGTTTCACCAAATATCCCTGCTTCCTTTGCTTGTGGGATAGCCGGGCCCGCGACCTACACTGGGGGAAAAAAGACTGGCCAATTCGGGAGTATTTGAGACCCGGTGAGAAAAATGTTCTTCATGAGAGCTTGGTACCTCGTGATAAAATTCTATTACCACCTCTCCACATTAAGTTGGGTCTCATTAAGCAATTCATCAAGTCCCTTCCAAAAGATGGTGAGTGCTTTCGGTACCTTTGCTCAAAGTTCCCCCGACTTTCTGAAGCAAAGCTAAAGGAAGGAGTGTTTGTTGGCCCTGATATAAGGAAACTCATTTCAGATGGAGCATTCGCTGAAACGATGTCTGAGAAGGAAAAAGAAGCCTGGGATTCCTTCAAGGATGTTGTTCTCAAATTCTTGGGGAACAGGCGGGATGAGAACTATAAGGATATTGTTGCCAGGATGCTCAATGCCTTCAAAGAACAAGGCTGTAACATGAGCCTGAAAGTCCATTTCTTGCACTCCCATGTGAACTACTTTCCCGAAAACTTGGGGGCGTACAGTGAAGAACAAGGTGAAAGGTTTCACCAGGACATCAAGGACGCAGAGAGAAGGTACCAAGGAAGATGGAACACCACTATGATGGCTGATTTCTGCTGGTTGCTGCTGCGGGAAACCCCAGATGAAAAATACGCCAAGCAGCGCACCAAGAGAAGCATTCGGGGGAAGAAGAAACGGGCCCACCAGGAGATTGATTGACCCAAGAATGACTTTAAAATCTAAACTCTGTTGACAAATATCGTGTTTTTACTAAACTTTGAAATAAAAATTTGCTAGTTATTACCACAGTGTCGGATCTCATTTATTAGAATTTTATTTTCACACCATCGGGTGTTTGTCTTCATGTATTGCAATGGTGCGGTTTGCGTTTTCTATTCTTACATACATACCTGTACAACATTTTTTGCACATTTCTTTGCTTTGCTTTGTGTCTAACCTCGCTCTTATATGCTCAATGTTTGTGCACATGTATGTGGCTGTTTTAAGTGCAGACAATTTTGCTACCATCACAGTGTGTTTTGTTGACATTACTCTATTCTTATGTGCTGCCTTGTTACAATTTTCTTTAGTCTTATTTGAATAACTACTAAACAATTAGTATAAAGAATTCATCCAAGAAACTTTTATCTCGATTGCACTCAATCTGAAACGTTCACCTCAAACTGCTAACCCAATGTAGCAAAAAATCTGTACGTGATGGAGCAAATTGGTTACCAGATTTGGATTCAGCGCACCAAAAAACGTAAAAATCAATCGAAACATTAGAGGCAGTTTAAAAAAAAATTTTTTAGTGTACCTGTGTTATGAAGCAAACAGGTTACACAGAACTGCTTGGCCGAAGGCAATGTCCCTTTGAGGATGCATCAGTGCTGCAGTGTCTGGTGAAGGTATGAAATGATGATAAGGTTGCTGCTCGGCATGTCTTGCGCCATAACAGAAGCCAGGCTGGCAATGAAGGTGGCTGTGGCTCTGAGAAGATAGGTCCCAATGCACCCTATTTATTTATTTATTTAGCACACATTTATATACCGCTCTTTCCCAAGTATCAAGTGCGGTTTACAGAGAACAGAAAGAATTTAAGTTACATGGATAATCATGTCCTAGTTGTTTTACAGGGAACAGATTTAACTTTTTACATTTAACAGTATAATTAAGGACATGCAATCAAAAGACATGCAAACAATGATTTCATCCAATTGTACTTAGTGGATGTAATCAAACTTTTTACATAATTACAACCTTTTTACATAAGAATAACATTTTAATATCAGATTATGCGTTTAGTTTGGTTGAGTGGGTGTGTGTTTTGTAAAGATTATTATCCTGTGTCAGCTTGTGTGGTTTGGCAATCCAGAGGTGTATAATGTGAGGTAAATAGATGTGTTTTCAGTTTTTTTCTAAATTCTTTAATTTCAGTTAGGAGGCGAATATTGTCAGGTAGGTTATTCCAGAGAGACGGTGTATAGTGTGAGAAGGCTCTGTTATTAGTTAGTTTTCTAGATTTTTTATAATCTTTAGGTAGTGATATTGTGTTTATATGTCTACTTCTTTGAGACCTTTTATTTGGTTCTGTGTTGATTAGTTTATTAAGAACGGATGGTGCAAGTTTATTTATCAGTTTAAAGGTGGTAACTAGTATTTTGTAGTGTATTCTTTCATGAATAGGTAACCAATGGAGTTTAGCAAGAATTGGTGTAATGTGCTCTTTTGGACTTACTTTCATTATAATTCTTGCTGCAATGTTTTGTGTTAATTGGATCTTTTTAATGTTTTGACGTGTGATTCCTTGGAGAATTAAGTTTGCAAAGTCAAAGTGTGGAGTGATGATTGCTTGTACTATTGATATGAAGTCATGCAAATGAATTAAAGGGCGTATTTGTTTCAGGGTCTTGATTTTGAAATGTATAGTTTTTGTCAGGTTTTTTATGTGTGAGTCCACTGCTGATGAGCCTGGTTGTAATAGAAGGGGAGATAGTCCATTATCCAGGAAGAAATGATCGTTTAAACACTGGCGGGCCAGGATTGTTGGGGATAAAGGTGATGAAAAGTTGACAACAGGAAGGAATGTTGCTGGTTGCCTTCAAGTAGTTTAAGAGAACTCTTTTACAGTCCAGAGTGTGGCAGGTTTTCTTTGGTGAATTTGTATGGGAGCCCAGAAAAAAAAGGAGCACGAAGATTTGATAAAGGTGAAAACGAGAGACCACCTTAGGAAGGAATATCGAGATAGTCCAGAGGACTACTTTGTTGTGTAAGAACTGGGTATATGGAGCATAGTGCACCAATGTTTGTAGTTCACTGACTCTCCATGAAGAAGTTATTGCCACTAGGAAGATGGTTTTCCAAGTGAGGTGTTTGAGAGAAGCTGAACTAAATGGTTTGAAAGGTGGCTTCATGAGTTCAGAGAGAAAAATGTTAAGGTCCCAGGAAGGCGGAGATGGCTTGGTTGGAGACTTGACAGTCATGAGTCCACGCATTTGCCTGGACACCATGGGATACATGGACAGAGGCTTACCCACTAGGGGAACATGGGAGGCTGCTATAACAGAGAGATGATACCTGACTGAGTTAGTTTCTAGGCCTGACCGAGACAGACTCCAGAGATACTCCAACATATTGCTGACTGGGCAAGTGACTGGATCGAGGTGGTGTGATGTAGCCCAGTGTTGGAAGCAGCTCCATTTCCTCTGGTAGGATCGCTGTGTTGATGGTTTTCTGGAAGCTGTGATGACCTCGTCTGGAAGGGTTGTGAAGCCTTGGTTATTCTCCAAGCTGCTAAGGAAAGGCTGCAGAGATTGGGTTGTATGAGGTGGTAATTGTGTTGAGTGAGAAGAAATGGATTGGTCCTAGTGGGAGCAGAGACTCCTCCATCATTGCAAGAAGGTGAGGAAACTAAGCTTGCTTTGCCCACTATGGCGGCTCTGTCTGTAGAAAGTAACTTGAAGTAGGGTACTGGGGTACTGAGGAAAGGTTCCTAAATATGAAGAATGAGAACAGCTTGGAATTTTGCCGACAGCCTAGCAGTATGTATGAGAGAAGCCAAGATCATATTTTGCAGATGTTTGTGAGAGCTAGACAGAATGTTTTTCCTTGCAGGATTTTTGTCATGATTAGAAGTGGTTAATATGTTTTTGCCCATCTTGACCTGAAAGCAAGAAGCATGATGCAGAGTGATAAGATGAAATTGTACAATGTGGCATTTTTTTCCTAATAAAAGAAGTGATGTGGCTAAACTAAGAGGGACTTACAGGGGACTGCTCAGGTTTGCAGGCCTGTGAATTCCTCCTTAAAGCTTTAAGCAGACTTTGTTGTGTTATAATTCTGTAAGTGTTTTCATTTCTTCTCACTTCTCTTGGAATCCAGAGAATGGGAGACTAAGGGTCGAGGAAGGATCCTTTTGTTTGTTCCCTCAGCCAGGCAGTCAGGAACAGATTACCTGTAACACTGTCCTCCCTTATTTTGATCAGGACCATAATGAGGAGCGTGAAGGTAGAAAATGTGCAGAGAAGCTATTCGCACCAAGGAATGGCAGAAACATCATGTGCAGTGTGGAGGGCGTGGGGGTAGATAGAGCATAAGAGTTGGGTACTTTGCAATTCTGCAAAGACAAAGAGATCCATGCTGGGAGTTCCGCATTTGTTGAAGATGCATTGGGAAACTTTGTGATCAATGGACCACTTGTTTAGGTTGAGATGTTGACTGAGGGAGTCTGCGAGTTGATTATGTGCCCCTAATAAGTAGGCTGCATGCAGGGTGGTTCCCATGGACAGGTCAAAGAACCAGAGGCGGGTCATTTCCTGGCAAAGGCTGAGAGAGCTCGACTCTCTTACTTGTTTATGTAGAACATTGCCACCTTGGTTGCCTCTGTGCACTAGGAGGACTTGATGATGTATCCGATCCTGAAAAACAATGAAGCCATTGAATACTGCGCGAAGTTCCACTATGTTTATGTGCATGGTGCATTCATGGATCGACCATAGATCTTGTGTGGCAAAGCTGAACAGGTGCGCTCCCCATCCTTGGGTAGGACACTTAGGTGGTGAGAGTGAGATAGGCTGATAGTTCCTGAAAGGGACACCCAACCTTGAGGTGGGAGGTATTGGACCACCATTGAAGCGACTGGTGTAAAGCATTTGAGGGGGTGACTAGCAGAGGAATCCGCATGTGAAAAGGTTGCAGGTGTTGGTTCCAATTGAGCTTGAGGTGCCATTGTAGAAGCTGCATATACAGCTGTGCTAGAGAGAGAACATATACAGAAATTGCCACATGGCCGAGGAGGCGAAGAATGAAGTGCACCAAAGCCTGAGTTCATTGAAGCGGAGAGGAGCTGAGCCAGTTTAGAATGTGAAGCCTGTCATCTGGGGGTTATGATTTCCCTGCCACAGTATCTATGCATGCCCCTATGAAGTGTAGAACCTATTGAGGTTCCATCTATGACTTCTGAGAGTTGATGAGAAATCCCAAACACTGCAGGGTGTGAACAGTACTCTGAATGGACCTCTGTACCTGGTCTCTGGTGGCAGCAGAGACAAGTCAATCATTGAGATATGGGTAGATGCAGTGACCCTGATGGTGCAGATGGGCCAGGACCACTGCAAGGTATTTTGTGAAGATGCTGGAGGCTGATGACAGGCTGAACGGCAGCAGTTGGTATTGGTAATGTTGATCTATGAACTTGACACATAGGTACTTCCAGTGATGGGGATGGAAGAGAATGTGGGTATAAGAGAGTGTAGGTTTAGGCATCCTGTAGGTCCAGGGAAGTGAGCCAGTCATTCTTGGAGAGCAGAGAAAGAATGGTGCAGAGGGAATGCATTTTTAACTTTTCTAGTTTGACATGAAGGTTGAAGTTGCAGAGATCCAGAATGGGTCATAGGCCTCCGGATTCTTTTGGATAAGGAAGAACCTTGAGTAGAAGCCTTTGTTGCATTGCAAGAGACGTATGGGTTCTATGGCCTGATTACACAATAACTGCTTGATTTCCTGCTGGAGAATTGGATGTGTGGTAGGTATTCCTTCTCTGTCTGAGGCTGAGAGGCGATACTGTGGTAGTGTGCAGAAGTTTATTCTGTAACCTTTGCAAACGATGTTTAGGACCCAGTGGTCCATGGTGATAGACTGACATATTGTTTGTTGGTGTTTGGAGTGCATAGAAACTTTGGGTAAGAGTAGTC